>CM052653.1:137089039-137148611 GCA_028533165.1 Leontopithecus rosalia | reverse complement strand
AAGAGATCAAGACCATCCTGGTCAACATGGTGAAACCCCGTCTCTACTAAAAATACAAAAAATTAGCTGGGCATGGTGGCGCGTGCCTGTAATCCCAGCTACTCAGGAGGCTGAGGCAGGAGAATTGCCTGAACCCAGGAGGCGGAGGTTGCGGTGAGCCGAGATCGCGCCATTGCACTCCAGCCTGGGTAACAAGAGCAAAACTCAGTCTCAAAAAAAAAAAAAAAAAAAATCTCTTTCTCCCAGGAAGTAATATAGTAAGCTACATATATCCTAAGGAAGAATGGTTACCTGCAAACTTTCTATATATAACAACTTGGAACCTATTTTAAGTATTAAATTTCTCTTTTCTTTTTCAATTTTACTTTAAGCTCTAGGATACATGTGCAGTACATGCAGGTTTGTTACACAGATATACATGTGTCATGATGGTTTGCTGCACCTGTCAACCCATCACCTAGGTTTTAAGCCCCACATGTATTAGGTATTTGTCCTAATGCTCTGCCTCCCCTTACCCCCCACCCCTTTTCAGTATGATGCCCCCGTCCCTGTGTCCATGTGTTTTCATTGTTCAACTCCCACTTATAAATGAGAACGTATGGTGTTTGGTTTTCTGTTCATGTGTTAGTTTGCTGAGGATGATTGTTTCCAGCTTCATCCATGTCCATGCAAAAGACATGAATTTATTCTTTTTTATAGCTGTGTAGTAGTCCATCATGTGTATGTGCCACATTTCTTTAATCCAGTCTGTCACTGATGGGCATTTGCGTTGGTTCCAAGACCTCACTACTGTAAATAGTGCTGTAATAAACATATGTGTGCATGTGTCTTTATAGTAGAATGACATAATCCTTTGGATAGTTTTCTCTTTTCTTTAATGTTACTTTGATTTACGGAGAACTTGAGCAACATCAGGGTCTGTGCTGTATGTTTTAGTTATATTTTCTCATTCAATGCTTGCAGTCACCCTTCAGGCTTTATTTTAATCCCATTTTGCTGATCAGAACAGTGAGAGTTGGAGAGGTGAACAAAGTTCCCTGGTTCAGCTGGAATTTAATATTAGGCTCTACGCAAAAATCGCTCAAGCTCCTAACTACAGCACAGGATAGGGAACTTATTTGAGTCTTTAATTACAACTTCTGCAAGAAGGAATTGAGTGTATTAGAACGTTTGTTACAAGTGGGATGTTTGTTACAAGTGGGAACCTACTTAGGCTCTCTTAATGAACATTAAAAATTTCACAGGCCGGGCGAGGTGGCTCACGCCTGTAATCCCAGCACTTTGGGAGGCCGAGGCGGGTGGATCACGAGTTCAGGAGATCGAGACCATCCTGGTCAACATGGTGAAACCCAGTCTCTACTCAAAATACAAAAAATTAGCTGGGCATGGTGGCATGTGCCTGTAATCCCAGCCACTCAGGAGGCTGAGGCAGGAGAATTGCTTGAACCCAGGAGGCGGAGGTTGCGGTGAGCCAAGATCGCGCCATTGCACTCCAGCCTGGGTAACGAGAGCGAAACTCCGTCTCAAAAAAAAAAAAATTCCTATAGAGTTTTTCTTATAGTATTCTGTACCATATCTAAAGGAGTTACCACTTAGGCACTTAAATATTTGCTAAAACTGACCCCTTCTCAAATGTCAGTCCTCCAATATTAATAACATTTCATAACAGCATTCTGTCCTAGAAGTCTCCTTGAAGTTCATTGAATCTTGTCTTCTACTTTCATACCAAAGAGCTAGGGAGAGTCAACTTTATAGTGTGCCTCTACACGTGTACTATTCTGTTCTGTTTTTTTTTTAAGCTTTGAATGCTAATTGATAGGGGTCGGGAAGGAGAGTTACTGTTGATCATCTAAAAGGGAAGGATATATTTTATGTTACAGCTAGGCACCTGTGTGGAAGTACTGCCAAAGGGGAGTTTGTAATGTATCCCAATGAGGTCAGAGTTAGAGGATTCTTCCAGTATATTCCTGATGAGGTATTCAATAACAGATTTAAGTGGTACTTAATGTTTCCCCACTGCATGCTGTCAGTAGACTTGAAACAAAATCGACCCGGAGTGTAGCTTTGAACTGGGAAAGCCAGGGGAGCTTAGTAGAACTTTACTGATGAGCTTGCAAAAGATAGGTTTAGTTCATAAAGATATAATTAAAAACATGGCAACACGAAACTTATAAAGCCCATCTTTTAAATAATTCAGGAGATGAAACATTACTTTTCCTTCTACCCCTTGATGGTATATTTCTATAGATATCAAGGCCATTTTATTTAAAACTTATTACTGTACTTGAAAATTTATTCCTATGCTGTTGTAATTTTGTTTTGCAAAACTGTACAGGAAGAATGTGCAGAATGAGTTACCAAGAAAGTTAAAATGTCCAAAATGTAATTTGCTTTGGAATGTTATATAATAACCATTTGAAAATTCAGAAAAGTCATTTATTTGATGGGCAATGTTGGGTAAGAGCACTTCATATTTTGTTCCTTATCAGTCCAACTTCAGGGGCTGGAGGAGAGGGAGAGGTTCTGGTTTTGCTGGCCTTGCTACTCAGCTGACCTGACTTTGGGGTTTGACTCTGGCCTGGCCATGTGGCGATTAGGGCTGAGGACACTTTATCATTGGCCCAATTAAAGTTAATCACTAGATTTATGGGTAAACAATTGGTAAGGGGCAAAAAAGGGGGTCCCTTTCTATAGCCTTACTGATCTGATATGATGTCAGCTTAATGCTGTTGGTTTTGCCCAACAAGAGGATCCCTGGACCAAGAATGCAGCCAGCCTGAAAGAAAGCAGAATCTAGCAGTAGAGATGGAATCTTAGCTTTCCTGATGACTTGACAATAGCTATACCTGGAACATATCCTAAGAACCTTTTAGTAACATAATTAAAACAAATCTATTTGTTGACTAAGCCAGGATGGGTTTTGTTACTTGAAACAAAATTAATACTAACTCCCAAAGTGAGCCATTTCACTTTCTGTTCTTCTGGCTCTAATTTCAATATAAAATTCAACCCACTCTCCCTAGTATGGTATTAGTTTGGCTCTGCCACCACTTCTCTATTCCGCCCAGCCCTTTCTCATTTGACAAAGGCCTTGCAGATTACACACCTCATTTAGCTGTTGTCATGAGTATCTCGCGATCTGATCTGTCCATGGCAGGGTCATCCTTCAACGGATCCCTGGAAAAATTCACCTCCTTTTGAACACCTTCTGTGTGACTCTTCTTCTTATTTTGCTTCTCTTAAGTGTTTTACACTGATCATAGCACATAATTGGCACTTCATTATCTGTTGTCATTCTGTAAGTCAATGTTTATTGTTATTATTCATTTTATAGATAATGTTTCACTTCCACTGAAGAGGTAAATAGGAGCTTTGGTCATATTTGGGTTTCAGCTCATCACATTCACAAGACTCTCTCCTCTTAATATTATATTTGAAAGTCATGCATAAATGCCACTTGAATAAAAAGATGAGAGGTTTGCTGGTAACATATAAGTAGAAAATCCATAGTTCCAATTTCCTTACATTAGTATACTTACCTTTTCAATTCAATTGTGTAGTTCTTTTGTACATAGTTTCTGTATTCTAATATCTTTATGACCTAAGCTCTACTAGGTCCTCCCTAGTAAAGCTTAGCCACGTATCAGGTACTCAGTGCTAATTTTCCTTTCCTCTTCTTATTGTCCCCTATTAACGTTATTTCAAGATGAAAGTTTAAGTCCTTAAAATGGCCCACAAAGCTCAGTCTTCCTGTTATTACTTTTCTGCCTTCATGTCCTACCATTCTCTCTCTATCCATCCACTGAGGTGCTCTGACCCTCCTGTTGTGGTGGAAACGTACCAGCTGTGCTCCTGCCTCAGGGCCTTTGCACATTCTATTGCCTCAGCCTGATGTACTCTATATGTGACTCTGTCATCCACCTTTTCAAATCTGTGCTTTAATGTCACTTTATGTCCTACTTAAAATGTCTTGTTATATCCCTGTCTACAAGCTCTCCTCATCTCCCTTATCCTGCTGTTTTTCTCTGTAGCACTTTTCACTTTTTTTTCAGATCATGTGATTTAGTTATTCATTATATTTAGTGCCCCACTACAATATAGAGAATAGGGGCTCTGTTTCCTCTCTCTCTCTCTCTCTCTCTCTCTCTCTCTCCTCCCACCCCCAACCCCCATTGCTGTACTGCCATTCTTACAAAAGTGCCTGGCATATTTGAGATACTCAATAACTTTCTAACAAATAAATTGTAAAATTCTAACAAGTAAAATTTAAAATTTGTTTTTTTAACATTTATATACTTACTCCACTCACCTGTCAAACTAAACTGGCTCTCTCCTGGTCTTCTGTGTCCTGAGTGACTGGCTCCCACACCACCATCCACAAAAGCTCATACCTCTTGTCTGCAGGGTTCTCCCACCCATCGTTACTTAGTTGTTTTAAAACTTTGTAACCTACCACTGTCTGAAGGTATTCTCTTTCCTCTCAGTTCCCATGATATTTATGATTTGAACCGCTCCTTTGAAGATACGTGTAGCCTTGCTTTTTATATAAATTTCATGTGTTACCTTTTTGCCCTCAGTGTTTATGTTTCATTCTTGAACATAAGAAAAACAATTTGTACAATCAGTCCTTTATAATTATATTCTGGTCATTTAATCATTAATTGGGAAGATAATTAGTAAGTGCATAATACAAGATAATACTGTGCTCAGATTTGGGAAATATAAGCTCCCTGCTCCCTGTCCTTAGGAGTGTATTGACTGGTGTTGAAGAAAGTCAGAAAAACAGATAACTACAAAGTATAATAGAAGAGTAGGGAAAATAAATGGAGCAAGGTGAGAAAGACTGTGCCATGAATGGAAGAATTCTTGAGGAAGGGATGCATCAATAATGTCTTCTGGGGAGAGAAATGACTTAAGAATTAAGGGTGAAGAGAATGCGAAGTGTAGCAGGCAGAAGAACCAACTCAAAGTTTGATTAACTCTAATTCTTTACAAAGGCAAAGAGAAGAAACAGCGTAGTGTTTTGTTTGTTTTGTTTTTTTTTTTTTTGAGACGGAGTTTCACTCTTGTTACCCAGGCTGGAGTGCAATGGCGCGATCTCGGCTCACTGCAACCTCCGCCTCCTGGGTTCAGGCAATTCTCCTGCCTCAGCCTCCCGAGTAGCTGGGATTACAGGCATGCGCCACCATGCCCAGCTAATTTTTGGTATCTTTTAGTAGAGACGGGGTTTCACCATTTCGACCAGGATGGTCTCGATCTCTTGACCTTGTGATCCACCCGCCTCGGCCTCCCAAAGTGAACAGCGTAGTTTTATGTGTGTTTGTGAGATGACAAGCAATGGTAAATGAGTGAGAGAAGGGACAGAGAGGAAAGCAAGCAAAGTGTTCTCTGTTTACCTTCTGGCACGCACGCACACACACACACACACGTATAAATGCATATATTTTATTTCTGGTTTTGGGCGGGATTAAACTGACTTATTTCTAGAATAATTTACCAAGTGAAATTTGGAGTGGCAAAATGATTTTAGGAAAAATGAGAGCACACATCATTAACACTAAGTGTTAGAATTCAGAAATTAAAGATGTCACAAACTCTAGTATGACTGTATTAATCTCCTAGTACCAAAACTGTGATTGTTTAGATTATTTGGCACCGAATTCGTCTTCAGCTACTTTCGAACTTTTTCTTTAAATTTGGAATGTAATCTCCCGTAAGTACCTGGTCCATTATCCTTTGGGAAGAGCATACACTTGCTCCATGTCAGCCTCCACGTTCAATCAATCACCCTCAGGAATCATCGCTGATGAATCTTTCCAGCATCAGAATGGTATTCTTCCTCTTTGGGGATTTTTAAATAACAGGACAATCAGGACATGTTCCTTTTCATCTTTGCCTCCCATAATTTTCTTTAGTGGAGACCTTATCAAAAATGCTTGATTTTCCCCCCTAATTATAACTCTTCAAAGGAGAGAAAATGAGACTTGGAGCCCAGGTTTCCTAGCAAATGCTTCTAGGACCACAGCTGCTCCATCCAGCTTTTGAAGTTCCCTCTGCTCACCTCTTGAAGCCGCAACCCTCTTAATAGCGGCATTCACTGTTTCAGCTCCATTTTTCTGACAGTCTTAGTGGAGAGAGTGAGGGAAAGCCTTTCATGTAGGACTTTGTTGCCCTGATATGATGCTTGAAAGATAAAAATAATTCTGATTTATCTAATCCTGGCACACACTTGTACCTGTAGTGTCTTTGCTTAGTAAGCAGGAGTGGCTTTCACTGGGAGTTTCTTTATTTCCCATTTATAACGGAGATTAGAACCCTATACAACCAATTTAAAAGACAATGACTCAAGGATGCACCAGTTCATTATAATGCAGACATAAGATCCAAATTAAACTCCAAACCTCCAAATAAGAAACTCTCTATTTCCGGTCAGAAATGACTAGTGAATAAGAAAAAAGTTATTAAAATCATTTCTTCTCATGGCTAGAGAGGAAAAAATAAAAGATAGGATAGATATTACCATTTAAAATAAGAAAAACAATGTGCTATAAAATCAATCCTGTCCTTTAGTGGAAGGTGATTTTTTTTTTTTGAGACGGAGTTTCGCTCTTGTTACCCAGGCTGGAGTGCAATGGCGCGATCTCGGCTCACTGCAACCTCCGCCTCCTGGGTTCAGGCAATTCTCCTGCCTCAGCCTCCTGAGTAGCTGGGATTACAGGCACGCGCCACCATGCCCGGCTAAGTTTTTGTGTTTTTAGTAGAGACGGGGTTTCACCATGTTGACCAGGATGGTCTTGATCTCATGACCTCGTGATCCACCCGCCTCGGCCTCCCAAAGTGCTGGGATTACAGGCGTGAGCCACCGCGCCCAGCCTGGAAGGTGATTTTAACATTTGTAAGTTTAGTTGTATAAATGCAGGCAAACCATACTTGAAGTCATTTTTCTCCAATACCTGACAATGCCACTGCTCTGGATACTTACTTTGCATTCCAGAAAGGACAGAAGAGGGTCAGAAGCAAGTTCTGCCTCTTGTTGAAAAAGAAGGTGTTAAAGTTGTTGATGGTATTTTCATCAGTTTTGATGTGGATGTTGAGAAAGAATCACACATAAGCACCTGTCTTGGCATATACTGAACACTGACTTATTTCATGGAGCTATTAAACCCATTTAACTCCTCACAAGCATTTTTTACTTTTTTCGATCTTATATGAAAGTGTATTTGAATATACCTTGATTCTGGCGAAAGAGGGAACAGAAAACCTGTGTAAATTTGAGGAGGAATAAAAACTGTTGTGTTTGTCCTTTTTGTTGTGTAGGAGAAAAACAACGATAGCCCATAGATGATCTGAAGACAGAATGAATTGAAACACTTGTGCTTGGAAGAAAAGTGAAGTTTTTTCTACAGTCAAGGTAACTGGGCACATCTTTTTTTTTTATTGCATTTTAGGTTTTGCGGTACATGTGAAGAACATGCAAGATTGTTGCATAGGTAGACACATGGCAATGTGATTTGCTGCCTTCCTCCCCATCACCTATATCTGGCATTTCTCCCCGTACTATCTCTCCCCAACTCCCCACCCCCCACCGTCCCTCCCCTATTCCCCCCAACAGACCCCAGTGTGTGATGCTCCCCTCCCTGTGTCCATGTGTTCTCATTGTTCAACACTGGCCTATGAGTGAGAACATGCGGTGTTTGATTTTCTGTTCTTGTGTCAGTTTGCTGAGAATGATGGTTTCCAGGTTCATCCATGTCCCTACAAAGGACACAAATCATTGTTTTTGATTGCTGCATAATATTCCACGGTGTATTTGTGCCACATTTTTCTTGTCCAGTCTATCATCAATGGGCATTTGGGTTGGTTCCAGGTCTTTGCTATTGTAAACAGTGCTGCAATGAACATTCGTTTGCATGTGTCCTTATAGTGGAACGATTTATAATCCTTTGGATATATACCCAGGAATGGGATTGCTGGGTCAAATGGAATTTCTATTTCTAGGTCCTTGAGGAATTTCCACACTGTCTTGCACAATGATTGAGCTAATTTACACTCCCACCAATTGTGTAAAAGTGTTTCTATTTCTCCACATCCTCTCTAGCATCTGTTGTCTCCAGATTTTTTATTGATCGCCATTCTAACTGGTGTGAGATGGTATCTCAATGTAGTTTTGATTTGCATTTCTCTAATGACCGGTGATGATGATCATTTTTTCATATGTTTGTTGGCCTCATGTATGTCTTCTTTTGTAAAGTGTCTGTTCATATTCTTCACCCACTTTCGAATGGCTTATTTGTTTTTTTCTTGTAAATGTGTTTTAGTTCTTTGTAGATTCTGGATATCAGCCCTTTGTCAGATGGGTAGACTGCAAAATTTTTTTCCCATTCGGTTGGTTGCTGATGCACATTAATGACTGTTTATTTTGCTGTGCAGAGCTGTGGTGGAGTTTGATTAGGTCCCATTTGTTTATTTTGGCTTTTGTTGCCAATGCTTTTGGTGTTTTGGTCATGAAGTCCTTGCCTAGGCCTATGTCCTGAATGGTTTTGTCTAGATTTTCTTCTAGGGTTTTTATGATGTTAGGTCTTATGTTTAAGTCTTGAATTCCTCTGGAGTTAATTTGAGTGTAAGGTGTCAGGAAGGGGTCCAGTTTCTGCTTTCTGCACATGGCTAGCCAGTTTTCTCAACACCATGTGTTAAACTGGGACTCCTTTCCCCATTGCTTGTTTTTGTCAGGTTTGTCAAAAGATCAGACGGTTGTAGGTGTGTGGTGTTGCCTTCGAGGCCTCTGTTCTGTTCCATTGGTCTATAGCTCTGTTTTGGTACCAGTACCATGCTGTTTTGATTACTGTAGCCTTGTAGTATAGTTTGAAGTCCAGTAGTGTGATGCCTCCTGCTTTCTTCTTTTTGCTTAGAATTGACTTGGCTATGCAGGCTCTTTTTTGGTTCCATATGAAGTTTAAGATGGTTTTTTCCAATTCTGTGAAGAAGGTCATTGGTAGCTTGATGGTGATAGTGTTGAATCTGTAAATTACTTTGGGCAGTATGACCATTTTTAACAGACCTAGTTTTCTGTAAACCATTTCTGGCACAAGTATCTTTTCAAAGTATGCTTTTCAATCATATTCAGTACTTGTTCTTTGAGAGTTAATTGATATGCATATTTTCAGAGTTGTGTTATTGTTTGAATAGTATAGCTGGAGCTTCATAGCAAGGTGCTGTAGTATAGACAGAAAACAAAATGGGTTGGTACCTAGTACATGATGATCTGCTCTCTTATAGGAGTCCTTCTCTTGGTGTTATTTGACAGCATATATCCGAGTAACCTTAGTATGGGACTACAATGGGCAAGATTCCATCCTTTGGTAGATAGATTTATTTCTGAAGGTTGTGAGAAAACTCAGTGTTAATCTATTGGGATTTGATGCATAGATAATTAGGTTTAAGGAAACTATTTCATCCTGTTTCTGTGAATTGGGAATTTGGGGCTGTTTTCTAAGGCACTGAGATTCTGGAAGCTCTCCTGCTGGTGGTGAATGTCTAGCTTTGCCGCATATGACAGCTGGAATTGCTCTGGCATTCCAGTAGAAGAGTTTTATCTCCCATCTTTTGATGGCCTTGTTCTACCCTGAAATAAGTTTTGAGAACAGAGTTCTCTTACGCCATCATAACTGCATACCTCTACCTGCACACCACACTAGTGGCTACAGCAGAAAAGTGTGGTGAGCTCTGACCAGTAGAGCAACATCTTGGGAATCTCACTGGTTGCTACAGCTTATAGCATGGTAAGAGCCCGGGCAGAGGGGCTCTGGGGAGCTTGTACCTGACAGTCCTCTAGGGGACTCAGAAACAGCTGGGAGACATTTGAAGAGAGAGTTGTCAAACATGGAAATTCCTGAGTAAACATTGCAGGGCAAAATCAATTCCCCAAATCTCTCTGTCTGAATACCACAAAAATAATAAAGCAAATAAGAAAAAAGTTGGCCAGCAAAAACTAAGTAAGAAAAAGATTTATCCCTCCCGTCATATGCTTCTAAAAGCTACAACCTAGAGAAATTTTAAATAAAATTACTAAGTTCTTAATTATATCCCCCTTCCTAAGATGAGGCACTGGAGATCAGTGAGTCATCAAAATTCCAAGAGCTCTTACTCATTTCCCACAATCTTGGGACCATCAAATTAAGGATGTTCAATTGAATCTAGAGAAAAGCAAGGAATGATTCCAGTAATGGTGGAAGACTCACCTGCTTCCAAGGAATGTTGATGGAAGCTGAAGGAATTCACTGTATTCCTAGAATCTGTTGTGAATTAGGGCACTGAACTGCATTCTTCAGGCATTCCTTCCGTTAAATATGTAACAACCACAACAGGGTGGAGAGTACCCTGATAGAAAACATTAAACCATCTCTTGGATACCAGGGACAGTCAATATTTGCGCTATGGGCTGACTGCTAATCGTGTGAATAAAGTTTGGTTAGAACACAGCTATTCCCATTTGTTTATGTTTGGTCTATGGCTACTTTTATGCTAAAACACCAGAGTTGAGTAGTTGCAATAGAGACCACAGTGGCACAGAAAAGTCCACACATTTACTTTGTATCTCTTTATGGAAAAAGTTTGCCTATTCTTGTCCTAGAAGAAAGTGGGGAGTTTAGGTTTGCCCACAAAGAAAACTACACTCAAGATGAAGAGTGGAAAAGACATTTTACTAATTGCTTTACAGAATATGTAGAAAGGCTAAACAGAGATATCTCCATTAAGTACATTAAGTTAAGAATAAGAAGGAGAAAAATGGTATGGTGTTTGTGTCAGCAAGTCTCACACGCACACACACGCACATACATAACGAGTGCACACAAAGGAAAGAATCACAAAATCCAGTTTGGGATAAAACATAAGGAAAAATAGAAATAGTGCTTTATACCATGAAAATTACTAATTAGAGGATAACTTAAGGAAATATTTCAAAGACAAGATGATAAGCCAACGTGAATTGATGACCATAAATATAGAGCTAAGTAAATAATTGTATATTTACAAAGCAAAGCACAACAAAGCAACCCTCATCTTTATCTGACTACTAAACAAATTAGAAAGAACTGGAAACAAAAGAGATAGGGCTAAAAAGTCAAATCAGGGAAATGGGCAAAAGCCTTGAGCATAAGAATAAATGCAGAAAAAAGGGAAAGGATTTAACAACTAATGAAAAGCAGGAAATAGACAAATACGTCCTAACATTGATACTTGCTGTTCCACAATAGATACCATAAAGCAGGGTAGATAAAAAAGAAATAATATTCAAATGGAATGAATACACCATGTTCCAAGAAAATTTAGCACAGAGAAAAAGGGGTCTTTTTAAAGTTGTTAGACTTTTAGAATAAAGAAGCCTATGAGTATTCATGAAGAAAAGCAAGCCATTTATAATGGGGAAACAGAATCAGGCTGGTGTTCACCATGACAACTTTCAATGGCAGAAGATAATGAGACAGTAACTAATGGGTGCTGATGGAGATGCAGTGTAACTCAAGAATATAATAGTTGTTCTTCACATAAGAAGGCAACAGATAAATAGGCAAACTCAGAGATCCACCAAGCCTTCTGGGACCTTACTGCCCCAGTGCAAACTCAAACATAACTTCCTGGAGCTCGGTCATTCAAAGGAGGAATGAAGGAGGCCTAGTAAAAAGATGAATGCAGCATTCAATGTCAGAAGAAAGCATGGTGGTATCTGCAGTGCACTGAGGAACAAGGTAACACAGGCATATCTTATACACAGGTTATCTTACTAGCTGAAAGACAGCACACATTCTCAAACATGCCATAATGTATGAAATGGACTGCAAGGAGCTTAGAAAATACTCAGTGAGTTAGTATGCCTAAAGAAACTAAAGATCAGGCACAAAGCAAATTAGTGTAGAATGCTTTCAGCCAAGTGTCAGGTGGAATAACGGTGATGAATGCTCCACTCTTGAACTTTCTAACTCTCTGGGTGCCATACTAACAGCTTTGTCTCCCACAATTTTAGCTTCTGTTCTCCGTGTGGAGCCCCAAAGCCAATACTGTAACTTTGGGGGTTCTGTTTCAATAAAGGCATTTTGAGCTCACTGTGAAAGAGGAAACCGAAAGGATTAGACACTGAACTTTTAAAGTCTCAAACATATTTTTCTGAATGGGGCATTTCCAGGATTCTTTGGGTCTAGTAAAGATTAGAAAGTTCAGCCATGCCACATACGAATGATAGCTTGCAATGCTTAAGCAGGAGATTCATTAATGACCTTGGTTTAAAACAAGCTTTTGGAGCCAGAAACTACTGGCCGTCCTTAATGTTCCTACACAAACTATGTCTGTTCAAGTACTTCTGATATTATAGGGGAAGCTTAGCATGCAACAAGAAGGCAACTAGTATTACACATTGATAATGTTTGCAGTTCTCAGCATATATAGAAATAAGTTTAATTAGAACTTACATAATAATCTTCCAGGTCTAATTATTTTAAAACATTTACAAATTTGATTATTTTATTGTTTTTGAGATGGAGTCTTGCTTTGTCACCCAGGCTGGAGTGCAATGGCATGATCTTGGTTCACAGCAGCCTCGACCTCCCAGGTTCAACTGATTCTCCTGTCTCAGCCTCCCCAGTACCTGGGATTAGAGGCACCACCACCACACCCAGCTAATTTTTGTATTTTTAGTGAAGACAGCGTTTCACCACATTGGCCAGGCTGGTCTTGAACTCCTGACCTCAGGTGATCCACCTGCCTCAGCCTCCAAAGTGCTGGGATTACAGGCGTGGGCCACTGTGCCTGGCTCCCTTCACAAATTTTAGAAAAATTCTCCTTCTCTCTGTCTCTCTCTGTCTCCCTTGCTTTGTCTTTCTCCTTTTCTCCCTCCCTCTCTCTTCTGCTCTGTTCCTATTTTTTCTATGTTTGATGACGGCGTATTGTACTTTCTCTAATATCATCTGGGATCTAAGGTAATTATCAATTATTATCACTAAAGTTATCATCATCCACCTATTTATTAAGGACAGTGGAATATAATCCTTTTAGTAACTCAAAATGTGGAAAATACAGTCATAGATTCATGTCTACAATAATAATTTAAAATATATGCAAACTGTCTAACTGCCTTTAGTGCAAATGGTACCAATTAGATGACATCTACTGGGATTGCTTTCCAGCATAATTGCTCTAATAATCCAAGCTCCACCAACAAAGTGGGCTTTTAGAAGCCATTTGCTGTTGCAAGACTCCTGGAAAATTGCGGTAGACACCTAGACAGTTAGCTTAAATCTGAGGTAATCAGATCCTAGAAATATTAGCAATCTGAGTATCAGGCAGATGTCTCTGGGAGGCAGACAGAACATCTATGAATAACTGTTGCTAAGATTCCTAGGTGGGATCTGGCTCTCCAGTTGACTAAATTGTTCAACCATTTGTTTGATTCCATGCAGTGATTTTCTTACAGATCTTTTGAGGATACCCACCATAGTTACCTGCAACAAAAATGATCTTAGGTATTCAGATTTGGGTAGCTACACACGGACAAACTTTAAATGAGATACTGAGTGTAAATGTATAGTCATCTCTTGTTCTCAGTGGAATCTCTAAGGCATGGTAGTCTGCCTGGCAACGTAGGTTTTAATAATGGATGATTACAGTAAATACGCAATTTTTATTTTCTTGGCCTAGATTTCTGTTTTGCTTTTTCTTCTTTTGATAAAATTTAAAAATAGATGAACTTAAACAATGTATTGGGAATATAGACAATTTATTCCAAATTAAATGCATTTAGATGATAAAATATATTTAGATGAAGAAAAACACTCAGACAAGTCAAAATGGAATAGTGGAAAAGGTGAATGTATTTAAAGGTGTTACTTTTCATCCCTTCAGTTTTAACCAGTTGTTTTATTTTATGACATACCCGCATTTTCATGTTGAGGATGGGACATGGAACATGTATGCTCCTGCCTGTATTAGGCCATTCTTGCATTGTTATAAAGACATACATGAGGTTTAATTGGCTCAAAGTTCTGCAGGCTGCACAGGAAGCATAGTGCCAGTATCTGCTCTTGGGGAGGCCTCAGGAAGCTTTTTCTAATGGTAGAAGGCAAAGCTGGATCAGACATCCTTACCATGGAGCAAGAAGGGGAGGGAGGTGCCGCACACTTTTAAATGACCAGATTTCGTGAAAACTCACTCACTACGGTGACAACAGCACCAAATGGTGAGGAATTTGCCCCTATTACCTGAATACCTCTCACTAGGCCCCACATCCAACACTAGGGATTACAATTGAACCTGAGATTTGGAGACAACATACAATCTCTATCATTCTGCCCCTGGCCCCACACGTGGTTCTCACAGTTGAAAATATAATCATTCCTTCTCAATGGTCCCCCAAAGTCTTATCTCCTTTCAGAATTAAATCAAAAGTCCCAAGTCCAAGTCTGAAGTCTCATCTGGAGATAAGTTCCTTCCAACTATGAGCCCGTAAAATCAAAGGCAAGTTGTTTACTTCCAAGATATAATGGGGCTGTAGGCACTGGGTGAACATTCTCATTTGAAAAGTGAGAAAGTGGCCAAAAGAAAGGGGCCATAGGCTCCACGGAAGTTTGAAACCCAGCATGGCTGTCACTGAATTTTAAACTTTCAAAATAATCTCCTTTCACTTCGTGTTTCACCTCCAGGGACACTGGTGCAAGGAGTGGGCTCTCAAGACCTTGGGAAGCTCTGCCCCTGCTTGCAGGGTTCTGCCCCGGTGGCTGCTCTCATGGCTGTTGAGTGCATGTGGCTTTTTCAGGCACAGGGTGCCAGCTATGGAAGTTTGAAATCTCCCATTCTGGGGTCTGAAGGATAGTGGCCCCCTTCTCACAGCTCCACTAGGCAGTACCTGATCCGGGATTCTCCAAGCCCAGCTTTTACATTTCCCTTTGTCATTCTGTAGAAGAGGTTCTCTGCGGGGCTCTGTCCCTGTAGTAGGCTTCTTCCCAGGCGTCCAACATTTCTCATATTGTCCGAAATCTAGGCAGAGACTGCTGAGCCTCCTTCACTTTTGCACTCTGTGTACCCACAGGCTTAAGAGCACATGGAAGTCATCAAAACTTAAGGCAGCTTGTGCTCTCCAAAGTGGCATTACGAAGAGAATCTGGGGCCCTATGAGCTGAGGCTTGGAGCCGGTGACTGGGATGTGGGGATCAGTGTTCCAAGGCTGCACAGAACTGGGAAGTCCTGGTCCTGGCTCACAACGTTACTTTCTCCTCCCAAGTCTCAGGGCCTGTGATAGAAAGGGTTGCCTCGAAGATCACAGAAATGCCTTTGAAGGCCTTTTTCCGGTTGTTGTGGATATTATCAGTTGGCTCTCTTTTGTTTATGCAAATTGCTCTAGTAAGTGATTACTCTACCACCTGGTTCAATTTCTCTCCTGGAAAAACATTTTATTTCTTTGCTGCACGACCAGTCTTCAAATTTTCCAAACTTTTATGCTCTTGTTCCCCTTTAAATATAAGTTCCAACTTTAAGTCATTCCTTTTCTCCTGCATCTAAGTGTAGGCTCTTAGAAGCAAACAGGCCACATCTTAAATGTTTTCCTGCTTAAAAAGTTCTTCCACCAGATACTAAATCATCACTCTTAATTTCAAACTTCCATAGATATCTAAGGCATGAAGAGAATGCAGCCAAGTTCTTTGCTAAGGAGTAATCCTTGTGACCTTTGCTCCAGTGAGCAAAGCCATTTCCCTCTGAAACCTGGTCAGCTTGGCCTTCACTGTCCGTTATCACTACAGTGTTTTGGTCATAACCATTTAACCAGTCTCTAAGAAGTTTGAAACTTCCCCTCATCTTCCTGCATTCTTCTGAGTCCTCTAAACCCTTCTAACCTCTGCCCTTTACCCAGCTCCGACGTTGCTTCCACAGTTTCAAGCCCCAAGCTTTGGGACCAATTTTCTATATTAGCCATTCCTCTTTGCTATAAAGAAATACTTGTGTGTGGGTAATTTATCAGAAAAGAAGTTTACTTGGCTCAGTGTTCTGCAGGCTGTAGAAGCATGGTACCAGCATCTGCTTCTGAGGAGACTTCAGGAAGCTTTTACTCATGGCAGAAGAGGGAACAGGAGCAGGAAATTCACATGGTGAAAGCACAAGCAGGAAGGGTGGGGGAAAGTGCCGTAGGCTTTAAAAAAAAAGAACAGATCTCCTGAGAACACATTCTCTATGGTGAGGCCGGCACCAACCCATGAGGGATCTGCCCTCATCACCCAAACTCCTCCCACCAGCACCTACCTCCAACACTGGAGACTACAGCTCAACATGAGATTTGGAGGGACATCCAAACTCTCACCGCCACGGCTTTTTCAAATCAGTAGTTATAGAACTAGTTTAATGTTTATTCAAATATCTCGCTGCCCATTCCTGTTCACAAACTGTAATGAATTCCATATCACATGATTTCCAACACTTGAGAGGGTTCACGGCTTTTGATTTACTTGCCCCCAGATTGATAGTTTTATACTTAGCCACATAAATTAAATCTTGTATACAAAAGGTGTAGTATTATGAACCATGGTTACATATTCCTGGAAAGTTATCTTCTAAAAATAACAAATCTATAAACTTTATATGTAACAATTCAGTTAGTATAAGTGTGCTTGGAATGTTCTTTTATGGGGAAGGTAGAGTGGATTTTCATTACGGACTGACCTTGGCTGAAGATGCATTAAGTTAAGAGTCCAAGGAAGCTGAGTCAAAGATGAAATTATACTTTTCCAGAACGATTTCCCTATAGCAAATAGCATTTTTTTTTCTTCAAAGAGTTCTAGTGGCACTCAAGAGTAAGGTAATCTTTTACGAGCATACCTAGAACACAGGATCCCATATAGAATGTCCATCATTTATTAATGATTGTTCTGTTTCCTCTATTTCATTGCTGAGTGCCTATGAAGGCGAGTCTATAAATTTCATCACTTATTGAGAGTGTAATCTAAAACAAATCATTCTCCTTCAAAAGAACCTGAGGGCAAACAGGACATAGGTAAACATATATTAGGATTCGAAGGATGTAATCTCTGTGCCTGTAGACAAATTCAGTGCCATATTTCTTTTCCCCAAATTCAGGAAACTTCTATTTTAGTGAAAGAGAAAGCCAGTAATCTTTATTTTTTCATAGAATAAAATATTTTCAACTATTTTAATGATAAGCATGAAGATAAATCCATATAAGTAGATTCAATACAATTATTTTAAAAGCAAAGACAATAGAGCAAATCAAATGAACAGTTTATGTGAAATCATCTTCATATATTATTTTACTTAGTCTTTACAGTATCTCAGTGTAGTAAATGTTATGATAATTTTGCAGAAGCTCAGAAACATTATAAAATTACCTTAATGCAAACATCTGATAGGTAGAACAACCAGAATTTGAGCCGTGATTGGTCCAATTCCAAAGCCTTGGGCTACTTCCATTATGCCATCTTTCTATTATGGAAGTCACATAATAGGAGAGGAAAATGAGATAATGAAAATTTGTGTTTTCTTGTACGTAGCCAATCCTAGCCATCTAATTTCTGGGATATATGTTGAACATTGGTTCCTAGTTTTTTTTCATTTGTGAAGTCCCTTTTGCCCTGCGGAATAAAGTTATTAATATACAAAATAGCCTGCTTTCATTATTCTCATTAGCTAATAAGTATGCTTTTGTTTGAGTGCTAACTTTAGTCTAAAATGAGAAAAATGAGACTGAGTGACTGAAGAAAGGAAAAATTATTTTTTTCCTACAAATATTATAAGCCACAACAACATTCAATATTGAATGTTTACAAAGTGTACACACTGATGTTCATCACATCTTAAATACAATTTCTCACAACGACTTACATTTTTGTTGAATACAGGTGATTTAAGCAGAAGAGAGGACCACCCCACTCCCCTCAACAAAATGTCCAGGTTCTCTTCCTTGGAACCTATGAATATGTTACCCTACATTGCACAAGGGGACTTCACAGATGTCAATAAGTTAAGGCCATCAAGATGAATGATTCTGAACTGTCCTGGTGGGCCCAGTATGATCACAAGTTTCCTTAGCAGAGTTAGAGAACATGCTATAATGGGAGCAGAATCAAGAGAGATTTGAAGATGCTACTGGCTTTGGAGAGAATGGCTGGGAGGCAAGGAAAACAAGCAGCCCCTAGAAGTTGGAAAAGGATAGGAAATAGAATTTTTCCCTAGAGCCTCCAGAGGGAACTCAGGTTTGCAGACCAACACCTGGAATTCTTTACCTATTAAAACCCGTTAGCTTCCAGAACTGTAAGCTAACAATGTGCATTGCTTTAAGGCACTGTATGTGGTGATTTGTTACAGCAGTGATGGGAAACAAATACAAGAGATAAAATGGAAAGGTAGACTTTTGGGTTCTAACTCTTCCAGTTGCAACTTAAGGCTCAGTATGATGAATGCTGCAGTACCACAGAATAATATTAAATGACTGTATTTAGCGAGGCATTTAGACAGGTATATTCTGTGCCTATGTATTTCAGTAACCTATTTGGGGAAAAAGCTCATTTGGCAAATGTATAAAAATCAAAACTAAGTAAAAACCGTGAACTAGCCTTTATGTTAATGTTTTTGTTTGATATCTTAAGTTTCTGCTGAGTGCATTCAACACTCCTGATGCTTAAGATAATAGATATTCCATTATTTTAAACCCCATGTTTTTGTTTAACTTGATGAATCTCTTATTCTTGTATTCTGCCTTAAAATGTCACATATTAATACGCCTCTTTATGATGTGAGCGTTTTTGACAACATTTGTAACTGGAGTGTATCTAGCACAATGATGGGACAAGGTAGAAATACAACAAATAGTTTTTGAAAGCATGTAAATATCCAGGTGCAACTTGGAAAGCTGAGGCAGGAAGATCTCTTGAAACTAGGAGTTCAAGTCCAGGCTGGGCACTCATTGCAAGGCCCCATCTCTACAATAAAAAAATTTTTTAAAGAGCTCTGGGTTGTGGTACTTGCTAGCTGGATGGCTGAAGTGGGAGGATTACTTGAGCCTAGGAGTCCCAGGGTGCAGTGAGCTGTAATTGCACTACTGCCCTCCAACCTGGGCAACATAGTGAAACTCTCTCTCCAAAAAAAAAAAGAAAGAAAATTATAACAAGCAGCTGTCATTTTTTTCTTTATTGAACTAAGCATGGTAATGATTTAAAAGGGGGCAATGAAAAAGAAACGGAGATGGAATCACTAAAGAAACGGCTTGGCCGGGCACGGTGGCTCAAGCCTGTAATTCCAGCACTTTGGGAGGCTGAGGTAGGTGGATCACAAGATCAAAAGATCGAGACCATCCTGGTCAACATGGTGAAACCCTGTCTCTACTAGAAATACAAAAAATTAGCTGGGCATGGTGGCACATGCCTGTAATCCCAGCTACTCAGGAGGCTGAGGCAGAAGAATTGCCTGAACCCAGGAGGCGGAGGTTGTGGTGAGCCGAGATGGCGCCATTGCGCTTCAGCCTGGGTAACAAGAGCGAAACTCCGTCACAAAAAAATAAGGCTTAATGAGAAGCAATTGCGTATAGACACTTTAGAGAACAGAATCAGGTGTGTTGTCATACTTGCATTTCTAGTCTGACTAATTCAACTAGTGATGACTCTGGGCTCAATACCATTTACATATTTTTTTCATATATCATTTATTGACTTTCCATTATTGTAGGTAAAGATTTAAGTTTCTTTTTTTTTCCCCACCGCCACTGTCCCTCCCGTGGCCCCAACCCCCAACAGATCGCAGTGTGTGATGTTCCCCTCCCTGTGCCCATGTTTTCTCATTATTCCACACCCAACTATGAGTGAGAACATGCGGTGTTTGGTTGTCTGTTCTTGCGTCTGTAAGCAGTCGTTAGTCTCTTCCAAAGTTTTGCCATAAAAAATCCAACAGACACATGCAAAAAAAGTAAAATAAATAAATAAATAAAAGGGGGCAATGAGAGTCAATGCAATGCTATAAACTGGGACACTTCTATTATCCTCAGTTACACTTTAAAAGTAACAGAAACTCTAAAAATCAGTTTGACAATGTGTACCAATGTCTAAAAAGATGCTATATCCTTTTCCCTGGCAATCTCATTTCAAGGAATCTATCCTAGAAAACACTAATCAAATATATACCAAAATAATTACAATAGTGATGATGATTAACAATGAAAAATGTGGGGAAAAGTACTATTATGTCAATTAAAATATTTTTAAATATAATAACACCCTAGGAAATGGGATACAGAATTCTATGTATTAATAGAACAATATAATATTTTTTGCTTTCTTGGTTAAACATTTTTCTAATTTCTAAAGTTTACACACTTTTTCATAGCTCTTATAAATAGAAAAGTTGGTATAACATTTATGCATCCTTTGTATTCCCAAAATAAGAAGAAAATGACTTGATGATTCATTTACTGAGAGCTCAGACACACAAAATGCTTGTTTTAATGCCAGAATCATACCGATTGTCAGCTAACATGAATCAAATCTGGTGTGTGACTCTCTAATTATTTACACCTGTGTAATAACTACCAGCTGCTCACTACAGCACACGAGGTAGCTTTAGTACTCAGAGCATCTGTATGTAAATGAAATAGATATTGACACAGTACATCCGGGCCACTGGTTTAACTGCTTTTAATGGAACTAATTCATACATAAGTCAAGCAACAAAAATTTATCACGTTTCTCTACAAAATAGATGGCAAGCTATTTGACTAAAATGGTTAAATCAACAAGTATCACCACATATGACTGCTTTTCTTCAAGTGATCAAATTATAGAAAGTAATATGGCTCTTAGAATGGTGCACAGAGCCTACCATAGTCGCTGGCTCATACTAGGTCTACACAGATAGTTGTTGAATCAGTGTGTTAGTAATTTATTAATGTCTATCAAATTCTGATGACATTTGTTACTATTTCGACTTTTAAGCAAGTGCCTCCAATGTTAAAATGCCTTAGCCTGTGCTACTAATACACTGTGAGATTAATTCCTAGTTTTGTTCTTGTCAGCCTGGTGTTAGAATTTTAATGCAATAGAAATTAATGAAACCCAAGGTTGAAGCCTTGCCTATTATTTGAACCACATTTATTCATAGATTTTCCTTTTCCTCCAAGGATCCCATCTCCACAAACTTTGAGGTGAAAACGAAGGAGGAATACTTTCCTCCTAAATCTCTTCAGTATTATTCAACAGTGCTTGCTGAGTTTCCAGTGAGCCCCAGACACATGGTGCTGTGTCCTTCAGAACAGACAGACACATTCAAGTCAGCCAGAAAGTTGTTCTCCATGTGCTTCTACCATCAGCATAGCCCATGTGTCTTTTGGGAATACTGAAGAGTATCTGCTCTGGGCAGCAGACACCACTGACAGTAACAGAAACTGTGGTCTTGCCTGAACACAAATTGTTCCCTTCTTCTGAAAATAGCACCTTGATTCTCTTTGGGACCATTATTGAATGCTTGGACTTTCAAAGTACACTGCCATATTTGAATCTCGACTCAGTGAGATACTGAATAAGTTACTTAACATCTCTGTGCATACAGCTAATCATCTGTAAAATGGGGATATTATGAGGATGAACTGAGTAACTACAACAGAAGTAATTAGAACAGTGCCTGACACATCATAAGTCCTATAAATTACCTTAAATAAGGAGACAAATCCTCTCTCTTGCATTCTATCTCCATGAGATTCTCTGCACTCCCTTGGCCAGAAAGTGGCACTTGACCTAAATCAAATCCAGTCAGGCTCATTGTTAATACACATTCTCTAAATGGATCCCAGCATGTAGGTATAATTATTGTACTTTAGGGTAGATTCTCTGAAATGAGATTGCTGAATCACATAAAAATTGTTAGGATTCTGGTACATATTGTCAAACTGCTTTTTAGAGAGTTTCTATTACTTTTAGAAAGTAACGGAAGTGAATGAAAATAACCATTTTGACAGTGAAGCCCTAAAGAATGTCTTCATTCATTTGTGCTACCTAAAGCCTTAGAGTTGCTGGTTCTTGTATTTCATATAGAAGAAATGAGTATTTGTCATCTCAAGACAAGATTGAATACTTTTAAATATGTTTATAAGTCCTTCGTCTTTATTTTAATTTACTTATTTTGTATCCTTGACTGTTGATTATTGGGTTGTAGATATTTATCTTATCACTATCTGGAGTAATATATTAGAAGGTTAAGGTTTTTTTTTTTTTTTTTTTTTTTTTGGTCTGTGAAATGAAATGACATCCTGCCATTCAGAAAATTTATACTTTCTACATAACCAAATATATCAATCTATTTTATGGCTCCTGCATTTTGAGTCATAATTAAGTCCTCCTGCACTTTAGAGAGGTAATGCAGTTTATCCATGTTTTTTTAAGTATTTTTTTAGATTTAAGTATTTTTTAGATTTTTTTAGATTTAGTATTTTTTGACTTATTTATTCTACAATTTTATAATCATTAATTACAGATTATTCTGGATTATGATGCTTGCTCAGATGCATATATTTATGAGAAGTCTCTAATATTTTCTTCTAGTGTTTTTATGGTTCAACATTTTTACTTCAATCATTGATCAATTTATGATCAAGTCAGCTAGAAAGCTGTGCACATTGACAATGCAGTAGACATATGCAATTAATTAGTTTAGGAGGCGTAAGCTCAAGGATCCAGAGCTCTAGGTAGAGAACATCTTTACTAACTGTACTGAGGTGTTTATTCTGGCACCACTTAAAAAAAACTGTCCTCTCACCAATGAACTGTCGTAGCATTTTTATTTCCAAAAGCAGTTGACTGTAAACATAAGTGTTACTTTCTGGCCTCTCAATTACTTTCCATTTTTCCATATTGTCATTTTTCTGCCAAAACTATACTCTCTTGATTTTCTAATTGTAGCTCCATGATAAGTTTCAAAACCGATGGTATCTGCCCTTCCACACTTTGTTCTTTTCCAAAATTGTGTTTGCTCTCAGGTTTTTTGAACTGTCATATAAACTTTAGGATCTGATTAAGAATTTCTGTGAAAAAAAATCCTCCTAGAATTTTGATAATGATTTTGAATTTATAAAATTATTTAGAAAGAATCGCCATTCAACGAATATATACTTATTTATCAATGAACACAAAGTATCTCTCCATTTATTTTGATCCTCTTTAAACTCTCTAAGCAATGATGCATTATTTTGTTGTTTATTCCTAAGTACTTAACTTTTTTATCCTTTTGTAGATAGAAATATTTTACTTTGTGTGTGTGTGTGTGTGTGTGTGTGTGTGTGTGTGTGTGTGTGTGTGTGTTGGTCTCACTCTGTCACGCAGGCTGGAGTGCAATGACATAATCCCTACTCACTGCAGCCTCCACCTCCCAAGCTCAAGTGATCCTCCCACCTCAACCTCTTGAGAAGATTAGACTACAGGTTCAAATCACCATACCTTGCTAATTTTTGTGGAGATGATATATCAGTATGCTGCTCAGGCTGGTTTCAAGCTCCTGGGCTCAAGTAATTCTCTTGCCTTGGCCTCCCGATATGTTGAGATGATAGGTGTGAACTACAGCTCCTAGCCTGAAATTTTTTACATTTCAATTGAAAATTGTTCATTGCTAATAATAAAAGTTCGATGATTTTTTAACAGGGACTTTTTGACATATTTTGGTTTTGTTAAACTCATTCATTAGCTCTACTAATTTAATTGTGTATTCCTCAGAATTTTCTAAATATAGCATCATGTTATTTATAAAAAGACAGTTTTGATTCCTCTTTACAAGTCTGTCTGCTTTTCAGTAATTTTGTTTTTCTCATATCAGTATGTAGACCCTCCATTCTATTCAACCTTGTTGAATAGAAGCGTGAGAGTGGGCATCCTTGCCTTGTATCCAGTTTTAGGAAGAAGCATTTAGTCTTTCACAATTAAGTTTGATATAAACTGTAAGTTCTTACAGATTGTTTATATCAGGTTGAAGAAAATCCTTTCTACTTTTAGTTTCTCGAGGCCTGCTATCATGGTTAGGTATTGCATTTTCTCAAAAGTTTTTTCTGTATCTACAAAATGATCAGGTTGATCTTTAAAATTACTCTATTAATATTATATAAATACCATACAATAATGGCATATAATAGTTTTAGGTGTTGCTGAATTCAGTTTGCCAAAAACTTATTAAGAACTTTTGAATTTATATTTATGATAAATATTGATGTGGAGTTTTATTTTCTTATGATGCCTTTCTCTGGTGTTGGTGATGGAGTAGTACTGGTTTTATAGAATCAGTTGGGAAGTGCCCCTTCCTCTGTTTTTTGAAAGAGTTGAAAAAGGATTTTTATTATCTCTACTTTAAACATTTGATGAATCACATCAGTGAAAGCTTATAGGTCTGGAATTCTTACATTAAAAAAAAAATGTTTACTATGGTAATGTCTTATTATAGTTAACTTGGTTTTTCTATGTTTTTTAGACAGTTTTGATAATTTATGTCTATATTTTATTTTATCTAAATTATCTAACTTTATACATATAGTTTTGTACATTATTATTTTAATTTCTTTACACTTGTTAGTAATGTTCCTCTTTTATTACTGATATTAGTAATGGGTTCCTTTTGTTTACTTTTTGTCAGTCTAGCTAAAGGTTCCTCACTTTTATTTTTGATCTCAAAAAAAGCAACCATTGGTTTCTTTTATTATTGTTAACACGTTCCTGGTTATTTATTTTAATATCCCTCTAATTTTTAATATTTTCTTTCTTCTAGTTTGGCTTGGTTCCATTTCCACTTATTTATTAGTTTCTTAAGATGGATGCTTAAATTACTGAGTTTAGAACTTTCTGATTTTCTTTAGCTGTTTTTTGCTGTAAATGTCTCTCTAAGCATTTCTTAACTGAACCCCATAAATTCTGCTATATAGTACTTACATTTTTATTAATTTCAGTATTTTCCTAAAATTTCCTTCTGGGTTATTTAAAAGTATGTTATTAAATTTCCAAATATTTGAAAAAGTTGGCTATTTCAAAGATTTCTGTTTGTCGATTATCTCTAATTTCATTGTGGTCAGATAACATATTTAAAGGACAAAAATACTTTTTAAATGTTTTGAAGCTTATTTGGTGACTCAAAATATGCTGTATCTTGGAGAATTCCCCATATGTGCTTGAAAATAATATCTACAGTAGTTACATGAAATGGTTAATATATGACAGTTAGGTCAAATTGTTTTATAGTCCTGTTCAAGTTTATAAACTTGCTGAATTTCTATCTTTCTTATCAATCATTGAAAGCAATTCACTGAATTCTTTCAGCAGTTATTGTTCAATGGTTGATATCTCTTTTTAATTTGCTAGTTTGTTTCATGTGTTTGGGATTATCTTGCTAGATGTGTATACACTTTATAGTTATTATGTATTACTTATGTACTTAAATTTTTCCCTACAAATTACTCCCTACATATTTAGGCATTAAAAAAATTCAGTCAATCTATGTCTTTGAGTATAAAGTAGTTTTGGTAGAAATTGTAGAATCAGGTTTAAAAAAATTTAATCTGGCAGTCTGGCTTTTCACTAAAGAGTCTTTATATCTGTTATCATTTCTATATAGTTAAAATTTTATTTCCCAATTTCCTTTGCTTTCCATTTGAATGTTATCATTTTTTAGTCTTTTTATTCCTCTCTTACTATTTTAGGTTACATAAATATGACTTTACTTCTGTTATTTCTTAATATATTATTTTGAGGTTTCTTTTTTTGGCAGTTGATGTGGGCATTATAATATTCCTCACAACCTACTTCAAAGTAATGCTAATTAAAATTCATTAAATATAGAAATTGCTCCACTATATCTCCCTTTTATACCTTCTCGGTTTTGTTATTTTCCTGTATATGATAAACTCCTGAAACTGTTTTAAATTGTGATTAAAAACAATCATAAGATGATATGTGGCTACCTTATTAAGAATGATTTGGCTATTTTCCAAAACTCCCTGTTAAATCTTTGACCTCCAATCAACCTGCACTCTCAGCCAAATGAAGCCTCTGAACTCCCTTGTTTTAGCCGATGAGATTACTTTGACCACATTCCAAGTCAAGGGAAGCCTCTTCTCTCATGATGGGTGACTTCCGATTTTCAAAGCCAGCCACACCTTGATTGAACTAAGGCTCTGCTCTGACAGAGCTGGCAGGTGGGATGGAGGATGGGAGCAGCCTTATTCAAAAATGTCTCAGATTCCCACATTTCTTACGAGAAGTTTGGTAGTTTTCATTAATAAACCCTTACTGGTTCTATGCCTTTGGTTGAATACCAGATTGCCGAAATGATTGTTTTTTATCATCTCATCCAGACTTATCATTGCTTTCCTGGGGATAGGATTTGTTAACCTTCTCACTCTGTCACAGTGGAAATTGCCCTCTTGTCATGTTTTATTATTAAAAGACACTTCTAGAAATACAATACAACCTAAAGATTTTAATAGTTCTCTGGACAAAATTTCTGCATTGCCTGTCAGGTTAAGCCTAGACTCTCTAGACTCTCCTGCATAAGTTCATGGCTCACTTGTTCGGCCCCAGGCCACCTTTAAAGCCTGTCCCTGACCTTGAGTCTGGCCTGGCTAGATGGCCTACTCACCATTTCTCTTTCCTTGCCAGAATGCTTCCTTTTACGAACCTAGACAACTCTCTCTTCCACCCACGTGGATACCTCTTAGAGACTCCTCTATTATTAGTTACTTCTATATGTAGTCTATCCCCCCTCTTTTTTTAAACAGAGGCTGTGCATTATATATCTTCTTTGTTTCTGAAGCAAGAGCAGCCACAAACAAACCTCTCCAGCACAGAACTGGGAAGGAAGTGGGTTTTTATTTGGCCAGGAGTCTTGGCAGACTCACGTCTCAGGAACTCCCCGACTTCCTGGCTTCTTTTAACTGCTCACAATCTTAGAGGGTACATGTGAGAGGGTTGTGATCAATGAGGTAATCGAGGGGTACGTAACTTAGGTGGAGGTCTAATCATGATGAAGCAAGAACAATGCCTTCCGGGGAAGATTCCTCCATACCATGCCTGTGATCTATACATAGGACAGGAACTAGGGTGGGGGGTTTCATCTTTAACCTCCAGGTCTGGCTAGTGGCACCTGTTCTGTCTCCTCCACTAACCTTATGCCTTCCATTTTCAACTTTTACTTCTTATGAAATGCAAGGCTAAGGGGAAGTGGTCTTAGAAGCTTAAGAAGAAGGAGTCTCCTTCCTCATTTCAAATGAGTCTAATTCCTATCATTGTATCTTCTTTGTTTCAAATGAGTCTAATTCAGATGCTTGAACAAGAAAAAGCATCATTGAATATTTGTTTCATAAAACAAGGAATAAAAACGTGATGTATTTCTCTCTGAGGGACAGTCATCAGCATCAGGCAGAATAAGAGAAATGCTGAAAAAAAGATCTTAAGAAAGAAAGAAAAGATACATTGTCTCGATTTTCTTAGCAAAATGATGTCTTCATTAGTTCTAAGAGAGCATGGAAAGGGAGGGATTGGACCTTAAGGATTAAGGATATTTAAAGCAGCTGAGGTTGAAGGCTGAGAGAAAACCAGGTTTGGATGAGAGATGGGGATACGAGAAGAGAGAAAAGCATAAATGCCCTGTGTGGGGTGTCCTCACAGAGCTCTGGACATAGCTGAATCTTGAACTGAAGAGCTCTGGACATAGCTCAGAGTAATCTTGAACTAAATGAAACAAACTAGAGATATCCCTAGCCAGAAACCTGAGTGTGGACTCCCTTCATCTCTGTGCAAAAAACATAGATAGAGCTTCGGTCTTCAAATGCCTGTAGAAAGTCAGGCAGTGTTCTCTGTAGAAAGCTGGCTCAATTTTCTTATATCTGGTCGTAACCATTGAGAGTGTGCATACAGGATTACAGGAAGCTTTCTCCTCCCACATTAAGGTACAACTAAAATTGTTTGTTTGGGGCAAAGTAGAAGCCTGAATTTTTTTTTTCCTTGAGACGGAGTTTCGCTCCTGTTACCCAGGTTGGAGTGCAATGGTGCAATCTCGGCTCACCACAACCTCCGCCTCCTGGGTTCAAGCAATTCTCCTGCCTCAGCCTCCCAAGTAGTTGGGATTACAGGCACGTGCCACCACGCCCAGCTAATTTTTTGTATTTTTAGTAGAGACGGGGTTTCACCATGTTGACCAGGATGGTCTCGATCTCTTGACCTTGTGATCCACCCGCCTTGGCCTTTGAATATTTTTTTAAATAGGAAATCAAAGACCACTGTAACCATAGATTTATAGGACATAGAAATAATGACTGTTGATGATCTTTTAGGTATAAGATTCTCAATAAGACCTAGTAAGAACTAATGTTCTTTTTATGTCAATATGGAACATAGTCCTGTTTCAGAAATTTCTATAAATTTGAAGTGGTTTACATGTTTACCTGCCTCAGATAATGTATTTACCATTTTTTTAAACTAAATTGATATGATGAATCAGTCTCACAATTTATAGTAAGATTAAGTTTTTTTTGAGACAGTCTTGCTCTGTTGCCCCTACTGCAGTGCAGTGGCACAATCTTCTTGGTTCACTGCAACTCCTGTCTCCCAAGTTTAAGTGATTCTCTTGCCTCAGTCTCTCAAATAGCACCATGCATGGCTAATTTTTCTATGTTTAGTCGAGACAGAGTTTCGCCATGTTGGCCAGTCTGGTCTCAGACTCCTGACCTCAAGTGATCCACCCACCTTGGCCTCCCAAAGTGCTGGGAATTACAGGCGTAAGCCACCATGTTGGCCAACATTAAAATCTTGTATTATATTTTCACATTATTGAATTCCATTAAATTGATATAGGGTCTCTTCTGCCTTCCCTGATAGAATAATTGTGTATACTGGAGAAGATTTCCTGGTTTATTACTGATCCTACACTAACGGAGTCCATTCTCTGCTAGCGTGAAGAAAGTCGCAGCTCACACTTGTGGAAATGTGTCTGTTGACATTAATGACCATTTTACACAGCCCTAAATATATTAGAATAAACTTGGATAAGTTTTTTTTTTATTTTTTTAAATTTTTTAAAATATTTATGAGGTAAAACTTACATCCTTTGCACAATTGAAATGCTTAGTTCAATCTTATTTGTCTCTTGTGAAAAACATGTAGATTTTGCTACTCACTACATCCCTCACTCAGTTTATGGTTTGCATAATGTTTCTGCTTTCTTCCAATATTTCACAATAGTCAATTTAAAGATGTCGTCACCTGATGTAGTGCATGCTTACAGCTTGTTGTTAAAAACTCAATAAACCACAAGTGGGGATAGAAGTCAGCCATATGCACTTCTTAAAGAATAAAAAAAAACAGCAAAATATCTGTCCTTTGAAAACATAATTCTTTCCTGTCATCTCTACCATCCTTATTTTCCTCTCCATAAACCTTATTTTGATGTCTTAAAATGCAGATAATCCATAATTTTGGTTAGTTCCCTTAGCTAAAAAGAAATAGTTCTCTTTTTTTAAATTTTTTATTTTATTTATTTATATTTTTAGGCTAGTCAAGTGAAGCAGTGGGAGTGGAGAAGGAACAAAGAAATAGAAATAGTTCTTTAACGATATAATGATTTGAACATTTGAAAAATAGATTATGTTCAGAATCCAGTCTATGACTTCAGAACAAAATTTTGTACAGCCATTCCACTATTATTCTGGAAAAAAATGATACTGTATCTAGTAGAAAGCCAGAAGGGGACAAGCAGAGTATTGGCAGAGCGCCAGAGTTTTGTGTTAACTTCAAGAGCAGAGGTGATTTTTAATGCTTCAACATCATCCATGAAATATTATATATATAATTTGTACTCACAATAACAAGTGTGCTCTCCAAGGAAACATTAAAATAAATAGCTTCTTTAACTCCTTTGTACCTTGATCATATCTTATTTTGATGAACCTATAAAAAACGAAGGTAAGATTGATGTTGGACAGATCAGTAGGGCAATCATGTAGTTTATTACATATTTATGACTCTGAAAGATCAAAGGATGTTTTTATGCACATAACTTGGCAAATGTATTTTGCCACGTTCAGATATGTTCCAAGTGACTTCAGTGGGGAAGTGAAAAGATCTGGCACTATGCCTATAATGCTATTTGGCAAGACACTGAATGATGGTGGGATTCAAGAACACAATAACATACTGTATTACATGTATATGTACACACACTCTATATGTGTATGCACACATTCACTGGTATATAAGAAATGTGTGACTGTATACACACTCTATGTAAATATGCTCAACTCTTACATAATCAAAGTAATTAGATGAAATAGTTATATTTGTGTGTATCAGTAATATTTTATATACTGATAATGTTTACATTATTCTTCCTTATTGCAATAATTTCAAGAAAACTGTAATTAAAATGTTACTGTTAATACACCACAGATGATTAATATGGTCTTGCATACAGTCTAACGTTATGAAGGATATGCAAGTTGAATCCCATCACACTTTTGGGGCAAAGGTGCTAAAAAAATGTGTGGGTTCTGCCTCACAAGGGGGCTCCTTGCAGCCTCTCAGACCCCAGTGATCTCCCTTTTTACCCCTACTCCTGCACCAGCAAAAGCTTGCTATATATATAACATGTGTATGTGTCAGGGGGTGGTAATTCAGTCTGGATGTTCATTTTCCACGATGAATTCCAATTCAATTTTTAGCATTGGTAGAATAGAATGGTGTTCCATGAACATAAATGCTTTTCATTTAAAATTGCAATTTGAAAAAAAATGATTGTTTTCCCATATTGAAATAATAGCTTTGCTTTTACTTCTTAAATATCAACAAATTGTTACAATTATAGTATCCTAAAATTTCTTAAAAAGCATGTTAATCATTTGGGTCATTGATAGGAGTCATTTAAGAAAGAATCCTCGGTGAAATATATTTGGAGAACACTGGGTCAAACAACTTTAAATAGGTTTGGAATACTTAAGTCAGTATGTTGTTGGGAATCTCTGAGAGGCTGAGCTAATATTTCCCAAAGTCATCAGTCAATAATTTTTTTACACATCATATCAGGAGCACTGCAGAACATATCCTGGGAACTCCCTAACTACCCTGTGCATCTGCTATTATAATAATAGTTTATAATTTACTTACCGCCAGTTGTTGAGAACGTCTCACATTCTCTTAGTCATTTTACTAATCACGCACCTAAATACTCGCATCCAGTTGTTAAAATGTCCCATAAATGGGGAAGGTGAAACTTGGAGAAGTCCAGTCACTTGACTGGGAACACAGGACTAGAGACACAGCCAGGATTTTTTGAACCAGATTTGCCCAGCTGCAAGGACCATTTTAAAAAATCATATCAAAATAAACTTTTCCTGTGGGAATATTTTCATCCAAGTGTGAGTCTTCCATAGAGCAGCCATGGTGTCTGCCATGTTCTATCCCTGGTCATTTATTATTTGTTGCCGGTGCCAAGTGTTTCCAGATAGTTCCTACTTCCTGACATTTTTTTTGGTTTGGTTGGTTTTTTTCCTTTTCTTTTCTGAGACAGAGTTTTGCTCTTGTCGCCCAGGCTGGAGTGCAGTGGTTCAATCTCAGCTTTCTGCAACCTCCACCTCCCGATATCAAGCAATTCTCCTGCCTTAGCCTCCTGAGCACCTGGGACTACAGGTCCAGCCACCACACCCAGTTAATACTTTTGTATTTTTAGTAGAGATGGGGTTTCACCATGTTGGCCAGGCTTGTCTCCAATCCTCAAGTGTTCCTCCTGCCTTGGCCTCCTAAAGTGCTGTGATTACAGGCATGAGCGAGTATGCCCAGCCCCTACTTCCTGACTTTGAAGTTGATGTTCCAAAGGTTGACTTACATTTGCAAAACATCATGGCTAAAATAATCAGAGGACAAACATTAAATGCTGACCAAAATAAGAAAACATACGGCTGAGGCTGGCGGATCACAAGATAAGGAGTTTGAGACCAGCCTGGCTAAAATGTGAAATCCCGTCTCTCCTAAAAGTACAAAAAATTAGCTGGGCATGATGGCAGGTGCCTGCAATCCCAGCTGAGGCAGTAGAATCGCTTGAACCCAGGAGGCAGAGGTTGCAGTGAGCCGAGATCCTGCCATTGCACTCCAGCCTGGACAACAGGGCCAGGCTCTGTCTTGCAAAAAACCCACAAAATCAAAAGCCATGTAACTGAAGTGATTTGGTTGGGAGGGCAGCTTGAACAGCAAGTGGAACAGCATGTAAACTCTGGTACTTCTTGTCTCTTGTTGGTACTCATACACGTAAATTCTTATAATGCCCCCTTTCAACAACAAAGAATAACTTTATAGTGAATATCCATTGAGTTCCTTCTGCATGCTGGATTTCATGTTAGATGAACCACAGATACAGACTAGCAGGAGCCTATGTTCAAGGATGCTGTTATGTCGTGCTCTTCTTCCAGTATCTGGAAGTCCACATTATTATAATGCCCCCTTTCAATAATAATGAAGAAATTTACAGTGAAAAAACCTGATAAAAAGTATTAGTCACTTGATCAAGGTGAACAACATCCACTATAAGCAATGTAGATAGCATGCATTCTAGTTACAATGTGATGAGAATGACATTTTACACCTGTGGTTTTCTCCCCAAAAGCCCATCACCACAATCAAATCATGGGAAAATCATCGAACACATCCAGATTGAGGGACACTCCAAAAAAATGCCTCACTGCTACTCTTTAAAGGGTGAAGGTCATCAAACACAAAGAAAACCTGGAAAATGCTCATAGACAAAAAGAGTCTAAAGAAACATGATAGTTAGATGTGGTATGAATCCTGTGTGGGACCTGGAATGGGAAAAAAGGACAAAATAAAACAAAAACAGGAGGTAAAAACTAATGAAATCTAGATATAACTTGATATGAGTTTATTTAGTGAATACTGCGTCAATATTGATTCACTAATTTTGACGAATGTGGCTATAATAATTTAAGAATCTGACAATAAGGGAGATAGTGTGGGATATATAGGAATTCCTTGTGCTATCTTAGCAGTATTTCTGTAAATTCAAAACTGTTTTAAAATGTTACTGTATTTATAAAATACCCATAAATTCAGTCATAAAATTATCTCAACTTCCAGGGACCTGTGAATGGCCAAACCCTTAAACGAGAAAATAATCCTTTTTCTGTTCGAGGACTTTAGAATGTTACAGACCCATCCAAACAAAAATCATCATCATTGATGCAGCTTTAACCTTCTCCTCCACATTTTTAATGGCCATGGAAAGGAAGCTAAAGATTCAGGACTTCCATTTTAGAGTAATAATAAGAGCTAGCATCCACTGAACCTTTAGTATACACTGGCTCCATGCTAAACTGTTTTCATGGATTAGCTCTTGGAAGCTGTTCACAACCCCTACAGTAAGGACTCTGATTGCCCCCAGATGGGAAGACTGTTTGCCCTTGTATCTGTGATGGGCTTGCCCCTGTGACGGTGCAGTTTTAATTCAATGCTGTGCAGGTAGAGGTCTCCCTGCGTTCCTTGAACTGAGTGCCCATGTTCAGATGACTAAATGGCTATTCAAGAAGTGCCTCCACTGGGCCCCCTGGCATAAGCTGTGTGACACTGCACTGGCATAAGCTGTGTGATGCTGTAACATTACACAGGGTCTCCAGTGGGACCATTCACCTGCAATGGAGAACAATAACAGTCAGTCTTAATCCTATAGGCAAAAGTTCATAATACTATCTGCATGTCTCACAAGGCAACAGAGGTATTTATCTAATGATTGTGGATATGGAAATAGCAAGATGGGCTCTACGTAGTTAATGTATTCTGGAATTTTAAGAGTACACTAGAAACAAAATCTGTGTTAGTTATTTCAATTAATCAGTCTCATAATCACTCTTAGTTGGGCCTCCAGAAAACAGTGAGGAATAAATGGCTACATTGAGTCAAATTACCAGTTTACTTCAAAGCTGTACAGGAGCACAGTGCCCCATGCTCAGAAGAAGCCCGAGCTTGGTCTAATGTTTTGAGTGCTGCTAATTCACAGTGTCTAAAGAACTCAATTTTAGAATCACCTGCTTAATGGAGAGATTTGATTGTGAAATTTCCACTTTGAATTCAACTATAGAATCCACATTTTCTTGGCCCTTGACTTTACAGCAGCCTCTAATTCTTATTCCTACAGATATCCATACTGTCTTCTTGGGCTTTCTGTCATCCTTCCTATTGTGTCCTCCTGAGGTCTCTGCCTCTCCCTGGAGAATCTGGGAGCCAGGGCTTGCTTTGGTAGCTGAAGGCCCCTAATGAGAGTAGCACTAACACCTCAGCCTCTAAGAGATTGCCTTGTCTGCATGGTCACCTCAGAGCATGCTTGCAGAGGGTATCTCTCACCCCGTCAAGAAATTTTGTTGAGTTCAAAACCTTATTACAATTAGAGTGGAAAAGCCTTACTGGGTTATTTAGATTTTATCGCTGCCAGCAGAGAAATTTTCCGCAACATAGCCTGAAAAAATTCTTGTAAACTAAAGTTAATTGGCAGAGAATCCTCTGGTGTTCTAGAGATAATTGTGGATTTCCTTTGGGTTTACAGTGAAATAATACAATATTCTTTTTCCTTAGCTTTTTTTCCTCTCAACTCTATTTATCTTGATTCTTCCTCTGTGAGATTTTTCAAATGTGTTACCATAGAACAGAGACCAATTTCATTCATTTGTAAAAATGAACTGGGTTCTTGTTCTGTATGTGTCAGTGTATCTGCTGAGCTCAGCTTCCACTTCTGCTTTAGTCTCCCACAGTCACCCCTAAGGAGAGAATCTTCTGGGCTGTTGTCTACAGAAGATAGATCTGATTGGAGCACCTATTACCAATGGGAACCAATTAATAAACTCTTAAAGGACCCAGGATAGGTACTCTTCCTGAAAGTGAGGAGTGATTTCAATGAGATTTTCTTTCTTGGAAGTTTGAATTATACGATGCAAAGGAACTAGATAGTGGTGGGGGCAGGTAAGAGATCCCCATGTAGAATTAGGGGCACTGGCCATACATATATTTGCAAGAAAAAGAAAAGAACAGACACTTGTGGGGGAGAAAATCAGAAATGTGATTAACTCTGAGAGATCAGAGAATAGCAGCAGCTCTTCTCTTTCGAATTATATTGGGTAGAAGTTTCACCAGTTCTTTATTTCATGTCTTTCCATTCACTATGATCTTTACAAAACCAATGTGGAAAGAACTTGGATAATGTTCTTTCCTTCTTAGCTGAGCTTGCTCAAGTGAACAGTTTTTAAAATGTTTGCCTATTTAATTGGGACACTAAGACACATGGTAGGAGTAGGGGTTCTGTCCTCATTTTCTGCTGAGAAATAGGGAAGGAAGAAATGGAGACAAGGTATTGATTTCTTGTTGGGAACACGATGCATGTGGTGCCATAATCAAATTTACTTCTCACACAACGTCAGAACGAAGGTGCAATTATCCTCCTGTTAGGTGAGATTGGGTGTGTTCAGGGTGGTGTGGCTGAAGAGCATATCCCTATTTGATAGAAGGAAACCGAGATTTGAAATGTTAAATCATCTGTCCAAAGTAACTGAAGAATCCAAGATCTAAACAATTTTTTTTCCAATTTTAAATCTCACAGTGTTTTCATTATGCAATGTCATTTAAGTACAATAGCAACAAGGTAAATGCATAAATAAGAGAGAAAGAAAAGAAAAGGGGCCGGGCGCGGTGGCTCACGCCTGTAATCCCAGCACTTTGGGAGGCCGAGGCGGGTGGATCATGAGGTCAAGAGATCGAGACCATCCTTGTCAACAAGGTGAAACACCATCTCTACTAAAAATACAAAACTTAGCTGGGCATGGTGGCGCGTGCCTGTAGTCCCAGCTACTCGGGAGGCTGAGGCAGGAGAATTGCTTGAACCCAGGAGGCGGAGGTTGCGGTGAGCCAAGATCGTGCCATTGCACTCCAGCCTGGGTAACGAGAGCGAAACTCTGTCTTAAAAAAAAAAATAAAAAGAAAAAAGAAAAGAAAAAGGAAGGGAGGACAGCAGTTGAGAAACAAGCACTGACTGAGTCCTTACTACATGGCAGCAGGCTTTACATGTTACTTCATTCAGTCCTCAGGACAACACTGCAAAACAGAACTGACATTTGTATTTTTATATATGAGAAAATTGAAGCTAAGAAAAGTCATCACAATTACATAGCAAAGGGTGCAGTTAAGATTTATGCTAAGTCAAATTGAATCGTATACGTCGGCTTCCCCTAAACTGTGGCTTGGTCCTGAAGAAGTATCCATGCTAGAACCACAGGACAATTACAGATGCATGCATACCTTGAACAAATATAGAGTTAACAATGTAGATGTAAGTACAAACAGAATGTGAGCTTGGAGGGAGCCATCATAACACAGACACATTCAAAACATGTATGCAGTCTGGAAACAATGGAAGAGCATGGAGCCCCAAAATGACGGATGAAGCCATGGATTGTGTCCCCCAAGTGGGCACCGCAGCAGACAAGCAGCCAGTGCACTAGCAGGACTCCAAGAATGATACAGAGATCAGGAGCAGCACATGCTAGTGTACAGTGTGCTCATCACTTCTACATGTTATTATTTATTTCCCTAGGTTTTCTGAGTAATGAGCAGATTTGACAGTTGATAGGGATTGGAGCTGTGTCCCCACCAAATCTTAAGTGAAACCGTAATACCTAGTGTTGTAGGTGGGGCCTACGGGGAGGTGATGGAATCATGGGAGTGGTTTCTCCTGAATGGTTTAACACCATGGTCCTTGGTAGTATCCTCTAGATAGTGAGTGAGTCCTCCTGAGATCTGGCTGTTTAAAAGTGTATAGCACCTCCACACTGTTTCTGTTTCTCCTGTCCTAGCTGTGTAAGATGTGCTCGCTTTCCCTCCACCTTCCACCATGCCTGTAAGTTTCCTGAGATCTCCTCAGAAGCAGAAGCCACTGTGCTTCCTATACAGCCTGCAGAACCATGAGCCAATTAAACACTTTTTCTTTGTAAATGACCCAACCTCAGGAGTGGGAGCATTAACTAATAAAATGGTATATTTATAAAAATATGTTTCTTTGAGTATAAGCCTGTTTCCATTCACTAGTATATATTATAATGACCAAATTGACAGGTGCTGAATGTTGTCTACGTGCCAACCTCTTCAAACACTTAGTGTAATTTATTCTCATCAGGATTGTTAGTATCCCTATTTTTAGAAGCAACCCCAACTGAAACTCACAGTGGTTAGAGAACTTTTCTAAAAGCATGTAACTATTACACATAGAGACAGGGTTCCAGTATAATCAGACCTGACTCCCGATCTAGTGCTCTTTCCACTGTTCCTCAGTTGTTCTCAGAGCTACTAGGCCCTAGCTAGATGATAGACGTTTCCACCTTCTAATATACGGCACACAACCCATGCAATGTAATAAGGAGTCAGTTTGAAAGTTTTGCATTTCTAGGTAGGTTTTTATCAGTATAAAAAACCATCATGCCATTCTTCATTGAATAACTAAATAAAATCCAGTGTGTGTAAAACCAAAATAAATTTGGCTGCCTGCAGAGCACTTGGCACATAGTAGGGACATAATAATTACTTGCTGAATAAATGCATAACCAATTCCGAGTACTCTTGATTGAATGTTTCTTTTTCATTTCTTTAACTTGCCTAATCAGCATAATCCCACAGATTCTGAGCCAATTATTAATGTTGGAAATGTGTTTAAGGGAACAATGCTTTTGAGCACAAAGAACCAAGTCACTTTGGTGTGTACCAGAGGAGCCTGAGCCTTTTGTCCCTCTGCAGGCAGTTTATTAAACTTCCTGATTAGCTAATCAGCAATTAATTTAATTATTAATGCTATTTACATATTTGAGTTTTTTCTATCATTAAACAGCCCTGCCACCCTCCCCTTCCTTTGCATTTTAAAATTTTAAAAAGGGTTAAGAAGTGAGAAGATAAGTGACAAATGAGGCTAAGAAATGCACAAGGCAACCAAACCAGAGTGACTTGTAGTGAGCGATTAGACATAAAGGAGAAAAGGAATTACATGAAAGCTGAGTGAAGGATGGACTCTTTCTCTGCAGGGACTTCTAAACTTTGAGGTAGAAACTATGTGTAAATGCACATATGTACACAATTTATAGCAAAACCTGGGAGCTTGGAAACCTGATCATACATTCCGCAAATGCAGCTGGTGGCAAAGCGCACATGTCCCCATAATTTCCATGGTAGTTGGTGGCAGTAGGGGAGGGGAGGTCACAGAATTTTTTATTATCTTTGGTCTCAGTTTTGTTTAGCCTGAAATTCAGCTCAAAATGCTGCACTTCAACTAAATATTAACATGCACTCCCTAGAAAGAACAAAAAAGGTATAAATTATGTCTGATTGAACAAACACAACCCCACTGTTGAACAGCCAGTCAATGGAGAGGGCAGGGAGAGGCAATGGAGCAAGGTAATGTGTAATCTCACCAGTCAATGGACTGTGGGCAGGCCTGGGCGGCCCATTGCTGGAGGTGTCAGGGAGATAAATAGCAGAGTGTCCTCCTCAAAAATATGATTAATACCCTCCTCGGTCCACTGCTGAAGATGTAGTGGGTGCAGCTGGTCTGGACAGCAGTTGCATAGAGGGAAAATCCGGGACGATCGCAACGGAGCAGAGAGGGCAAAGAGGAGGACAAACAGCCACCAGACTGGGGATGCTGAGGGCTGGAGAGTGGGGTGGGGTTTTCGCTGGCCAGAGGTCTTTGCTGGCTCCAACTTAAGTAGTGCTTAGGGCCCTGTCATGCCTGTGTGCCTGAGCCCCAGAGGCCATTGTGTTGAGGGGAAAAAGGACAAGCTGGAGTGAATGTCTGTGGAATAAACAGTGAGTGATCTTGAAAAACTGTGATCTTTATGACACAAGTGTTGTGTGATCGACACACTGTCTTCAAACTAATTCTCACAGATTAGTATGAGGTGATCGGAGAGAGAACTCTGCTTCTTTAGGCAGAGAGACTGAGGTCCAGGGAAGTGAAGTACCTTGCTCAAAGCTACATATTCCACAGGTGGCGTGGGGTCCAGAACTCACAAACTGTCATTCTTTTCTCCAAACCAAGCTGACTCCCCAGAGATCTGAAAACAAAACAAAACCAAGAAACCCTTTGATCAGAGTTCATCTTTGGCCATTTGCTGCAGCCTCCTCTTATCGTCTCCTCTGTTCCTCTCTTTTACATCATTCCTTTTTATTGCTGACTAATATCCCATTATGCGGATATACTGCATTTTATTTTATTTTTAAATTTTATTTTATTCTCTCTCTTTCTCTCTCTTATTTTATTCTCTCCCTCTCTTTTTATTTTATTCTTTTTTTATTTTATTTTATTCTCTCTCTCTCTCTCTCTCTCTCTCTCTCTCTCTCTCTCTGTGTGTGTGTGTGTGTGTGTGTGTGTGTGTATAGTACTTTAGGTTCTGGGGTACATGTGCAGATTATGCAGGATTGTTGCACAGGGTTTTGTTCAGATATTTTTCCTATTTATTTTCTGTTTATATACAAGGATGTCAACAAAAGATTTTCTAAAGTTTTCAGCTCTATGTTCACTTATTTTGTTACACACACACAATCACATAACAATTGTAGTGAAAAGCAAATTGCTCTGTTCTCCTATGTCACTGGCAGAAGGCAGGAGAACTTTCTGCTCTGGGGCAACTATGACTGCCTGTTTTTCTCACGTAATTCCTCCTGAGTGGTCAAGGTACTATAATATGAATAAAGCCAACACAAAAGTTGCCCTGGTGTGTTACAACACCAGGATGGTGTCAGACAACAGGAACACAGAAGGGAGGTCTACTTAAACCTAGAATTATTAGTTTACTGCTGGTTGTTCTTTTTTTTTTTTAATTTTTATTGCATTTTAGGTTTTGGGGTACATGTGCAGAACATGCAAGATAGTTGCATAGGTACACACGTGGCAGTGTGTTTTGCTGCCTTCTGCCCCCTCACCCATATTTGGCATTTCTTAAATGTAGTTTTACAAAACTTAATATTGAGATTCCAGAAATGAAAAAAAGTAAAGACAAATGTTTGAAGTCCTAGTCAATGCTAATCAAGACTTGGTCTTATATTACACTTTACAAGTGTATGATGAATCCCAAAGAAAAGGATGCAACATCAGAAGGTGAGAAGATGCAGTCTTGAAATATTATAAAAAATTATGTCTCTATTACTACATGTGCAAAAACAGGTATATGTAGTAAAACATAAATACACATTTATGCATGTTTGTGCACATATAATTATTTCCTACTCAGCCTCAGTATGAAAAAAGAATGAAATAAATAAATGAGTGGTTTTGTTGCCATATTAGTTTGGGAAGTATGCTTTATATCTTCTGAAAAATTCAAAAGAATGTGAAAACTCCTATGGTAAAGAAATTTATTTAACATTATTTAGTTTTGCATTTCTAACAAGTATTTAAGTTTTTGGTTTTGCTTTTTTTAACTTCCTATTTATAAAAGGCCCAAAGAATAGTGCTCTGCAGACCCTTCCTCAGGAAATGAATCTTACATCAATGAGTCTATTTCAGGTTTATTATACATGTAGTACAATATAGTAGACACACCTGAATTTGATGTTGATCAACTGTAATCTTTTAGGTCATTGCAACAATGAAACATTTTATTCATAGAAGTGTGAGATAAATCCTCCCACATTTTCTTATTGGGACATTCCCTGAAATAAGTATGCTTCTAATCAGTTGGTTCCAAGAAGAAAGAAAGAGAGAGAGAGAGAGAGAGAGAGAGAGAGAGAGAGAGAGAGAGAGCGAAAGAAAGAGAAAGGAAGAGAAAGAAAGAAAACATATACTATGTTCAAGAGACTTTAAATAAAGAATAAGGTAATTTTTTCTCAGAATGGAGCCTTTCTGATAGGTACATCACATGCACATCACACAAATGACACGATTAACATGACACCAAAAATAAGTTACCATTTTTAGAAATGTAAGAAGAATTTATTTATCACGATACAAGATATCATATGAAATAATTATGTAAATATTAGCAAACCTGTGCATTGAATTCATTTCATTAACGTCACAGGTTTGGAGCAATCGTCTAGCCTAGGCTTTCAGTTCCCAGGTGTCCTAAGACTAGAAGTGACACACTCAAAGTCACACAGAGGATGAACTAAGTAATGTGGATGGAAACCCTTCCTTATCTTTAGGCACCAAGAACTCGACTCTGCCTTCCCGGATGGCTTCCGGAGGCTCCTCAAAAGGATCTTACTAAGGCCATTTCTTCCTCTAATTTCATGTATAATTATGTTCCAAAAGGACTGGTTGAAAACAGAGATCTTAAACCAATCCATGGTGTTGGGAATTGAGCCGGATAGAGATGAGGTTCCTGAAGGCGAATATAAATTTGACATTTTCCCAAAATTTTACCTAAACAAAACGAAGTGAAAAATTCTGAGGATGAGATATTGAAACAGAAAGAAAAGCATTTTAAGTTCAAGAAATAAAAAAATGATCTGTTAATTGACTTGTACAAATCATTATCTACATTATGTAAATAGCCACACATATTGAAATAGTTTTTAGTATATTATTATACTTTAGTATATTTGGATATTACATTTTTAGATCTCTGGGGACTGGGGAAGGCTCAGTAGTTGGAGACATCACCACTACGTTAAAGAGAATTTCCTTCCATAGTGGAGATGAAGAGAATAGAGAAAACTGACATCATCCTTGCACTTTCTTCTCCTGAATACATAATCTCTCTTTAAGTAAAACACTAAATAAATTCATGGACTCAGGACTCAGGCTAAAACTCGATGCTTTCAAAGGCCCTGGTTAATGAGGAATCTTTTAAATGTCACATCTACAGTGCAAATTAACCAATATTGCATAGCAAAAATCTCTCACAAGAAATCTGGTCAATGGTTTATGACAAAAAAATTAATGCTTTCTGTCAAGAATAAGGGTTAAGTTTAGTATTAATCATAAAATGACCTTTAATTGCCAAACAAAAGCACTTTGTTATTTCACTACAATCCTGAACTCACCCTGAGCATCGAGAAAAAGTCATAATTTGCTTAGTATAAATATATTAAAGTATTAAGCCCGCTCTGCTACTCAATTAGTAAACATGTCAAGGGGTGGGTGAGTTATTCATGGTTCAGAGGGCCAGCCCCTTTTCACAGGGAACTTTTTTCACTCTAATGAAATGATGGATAATCTGGAAGTAGGTGCCTTAAGAAGATATTAATCATCCGCTGTGGTAATGTTAATCATGCGTTCCATCATCTCCAGATGCTGTGGATCACCTTCCTCTGAGACAAAGGGCACCTAAGCCAGGAAAGTCCTTTTGATCACCTTTCTACAGAGACCCTCACATGCGGCTAACATTAAAGACAGCTTTAGATTTCAGGGCTTCCTTAAGATAAAAATGGCAAATGTCGCATAAAACTCCTTCAACTGATTTTTGAGCAACATAAGCTGGGATCTCTCTCAAGCCCTAATTATTTACCTTTTCTACATTGCTCATATTATAACAGAAAGGAACTTAAGGTATAGAAGTGGAACACCGAAGTCCATCAAGTAAAATCCATAAATGTATGTCTTGGCGAACTGCTTTTATAGTGTAGGCTTCTAATCTTACAAAATGTTAGTGTTCATCGGGTCAGATTTATCTCTTAAAATGTCTCTGATGTCTCCTTGAGTTAATGAAACGTCATGCCTCCAGAGAGGCTTCTGGCCAATTAAACATTTTTATGACCAGTGTTTCTTTAAAAGGGAAAAAAATGTTAAGTAGTGAATATGAGGGCACATCTTATGTGGCTAAAATAGCTCCCATCACAGACTAATCTTGAATGTTTCATAGACCCCAGTGCCTGAAGAAGAAACCTGGAATGATCCCTAATGCCAAGAGATTGCTCCATATAAATTGCCTTGGAAAGGTGAACCTGAGGGAAATCAGTAATATTGCTGTCATCCTGCAGAAGTATTAGGGATTAAGAACCCTAGAGGTTAGATAGTACCTTCAAATACAAGAGGCACCATTTTCTTTTTTTTTTTTAATTTTTATTGCATTTTAGGTTTTGGGGTACATGTGCAGAACATGCAAGATAGTTGCATAGGTGCACACGTGGCAGTGTGTTTTGCTGCCTTCTGCCCCCTCTCCCATATTTGGCATTTCTCCCCATTCCATCCCTCCCCCGCTCCCCCCCGCTGTCCCTCCCCTATCTCCCCCAATAGACCTCAGTGTGTGGTGCTCCCTTCCCTGTGTCCATGTGTATATACTCACTCATAGGTGGGTGATGAACAATGAGAACACAAGAGGCACCATTTTCTTAAACCCACATGTGTGCATGGCCCCATCTGCAACTGTCCAAGAGGGTAACTGATGAGGCTGTGAGATCTCCTTTGTCGGGACAACTTGACTTGCAGGAAACACTCCTTATATGATGGCTTATAACACTCAAACTCAGTCAGTAAGTACTTTGATCCACATGTGTGTACACAAAATGCGGGCAACTCACTTCTGGCCTGCTGGAGAAAACTGGTTACTTTGTTATCTCAAATTTAGCCCTCTAGTCACCCTCCCTGCTTTGTTGGTGTATCTCAATAATCCACCAAATTAGCCAAATACTTTTACATAGGCGTATTTACGATTTGCCTAATGGCTTTTTAAAATTGGGGTTTCTAACTCCAAATACTTTCACCAACATTTTACTTCACCTCCAATTTTCCCCTGCACCCCCCCCCAAAATTGGCCACATTCTGAACTTTGTCACCTCTTAAAGAAGCCTTACCTTGGCCCTTTAATTTCAATTGCCAATTGCATGCTGAGAGATGAGTATCTTTTTTTTTCCCCCATAACCTCACTTCTACTGAGTTTCTTCACTGGCCTCAGCATATTTTGCCTCTATACTTTCCTTTCCTTGCCTGGCTCAAGGAACTGGTCAAACCCCTCTATTTTCATACATCTTTATGTCTAGTGCAACCAGCCAAACCTCAGATATGTAGTGATTTTAAAAGAAGTTTCTATGCACTTTGCTTGGCATGCACTGGGTTATTCAAGCCAATCTTCAACTCTATAGCCTCCTAAGTCAACTGGTTTCACTAATTTTCCTAATTTTGGAGCAACTCACTCAAAGCCTCCCATGAAGCCTCTCCACTCTTCTCAAGGATTGGCCTTGACTTCATTCTCTTTTTCTCAGCCAATGTTCTTACTGCCTTCTTATGGGAAAGAGAGAAGCCCTCAGAAGAATTCTCAATATTCTATTGCCTTGTGCACCAGATATATACCCTTTTCTACATTCTTCCCTTTTGTCTTCTTAAATGATAATGTGTTCGCCTTTCTTTGTTAAAAATTCACTTGCTTGAGATCTTGATTTCATATTCTGCCTTTTCTTCTGGAATTGTGCTCCTATACTCATGGTTTCTTGCTCCAGAACCCCTAATTTATCTCAGTCATAAATAAACCCATGGCTCTCTTTCTCTCTAAAATAAAACTGATTTCTTCATTTCATGCTTCCTCAATGTCTCTCTCTTCCAATTATCATCTAAAATTCTTGGAAGAAGAGTCTATACTTCTAGAGTCTGTACTGATTTACATATATCTTCTCTCAGATCCATCTGGCATTTGATTTCATTGATGTATTGAAATTTAAATTCCTAAGGCCATCAGTGGCTTCATAGTACACATTCAGAGCTTATTATATACCTGATATTATTCTAGGTGCAGGACATAGTAAGAAACAATACATTTAAGAAGAGATGAATGCTTTTCTTTGGAGCGTACATAATACCATATTGTCAAATGTAATGGATATTTGTTTTTCTTGACTTTCTGGGTCTCTTTAATTGTTTCATGTACTATTTCCGTCACTTTAACAAATCATTCCCTATCCCTTCCTTGTGTAATAGCCTGAAGTGTTATTATTCTCTAAAGTTCTTAGTTTTTCCAGTGTTCTTTACAACCATGCATTTATCTATTTAATGTTATCCACTTTTATGTGTTCAATTACCCTTATATGCTGATGTGTCTTATCACTATAAACTCTTCTTCTAATCAGCAGAGCTATACATCTTCGTGCTTCTGAGTTTCAAACACTTAAACAGAGAAGAGACCATCAGATTCAACATGCCCAAATTTAACATGTCACCTGCTTAAGATCAGCTGTTTCTTCTTTTCTTAACTTAGTTATGGCACTACCAAAATCCATCAATTCAACCTAAAACATTGAGGATTATGCTGGATTTTTCTTTCTCTCTTTCTCTTTCTTTCTAATAATACAAGTCCTCAGACATCTATTTTCGGAATATTTCACATTGAAATTCTAATTCCTAATAATTTTTTCTGCTTTACACCCTAAGTTCTCTCATGAGCATTAATAACTGCTTCTCATCCTCTGTCTCAAGTTAATCATTCATAGAGCAAAAACAATTTAACTATGATGAGTCTTAGAAGTTACTTAAAGAGAGAATAAAGCCAAAGTCTTCAACATGCCTTGGAATATCTTCTATAATATTTTTCCATTGGCCTTGAGACAGCATTGTATATGATCAGTTTATGACTCACCGGTTACATTTCAGCACAATGAATAACTTTTGTTTTCTTTTGCATGGGCAATACTTTTTGCTTATTTGTTGTGGTTGTTGATTTTTTTTTTTAGCCTTCACGTTTTTACTTACTCTTTATTGTCTCCCTGGCTGTTTTCCTTTCGTGGTTTACTGAAATCCATACTTACTCATCTCTCTCTCTCTCTCGCTCTCTTTTTTTTCCTTTGAGATGGCGTTTCACTCTTGTTGCCTAGGCTGGAATGCAATGGCACCATCTTGGCTCACTGCAGCCTCCGCCTCCCAGGTTCAATCGATTCTCCTGCCTCAGCCTCCCAAGTAGCTGGGATTACAGGTGCATACCACCATGCCCAGCTAATTTTTTGTATTTTTATTAGAGACAGGGTTTCACCATGTCAGCCAGGCTGGTCTTGAACTCCTGACCTCAGGTGATCCACCCTCCTAGGCCTCCCAAAGTGCTGGGATTACAGGTGTGAGCCACCATGCCTGGTCACTTATTCATTTCTTAAGTCACATTGCACACATCATATCTTCCATGGGATATTTTCTCATTATCTGTCACCTCCACAGTATGGCTGCACAGATATCCAACCTGTATGTTCTCCTGCAGTCTGTGCTTACAGTAGCATTTTTGATTATCTCTTCATGTGACAGGTCAACCTAACTAAACTGTAGATACTCTAAGAGAATACTTCTAAATCCTCCTTTTATTCTTACTCTCTAACTCAGTGTCTGATATAGAATAAACATGAAGATTTGGAAAAGAAATTATTCAAAGAATGAAAGAAAAGGAAGTTACTCATTTTTCACCTTAAGAACTTCAAGCACATGGCAGTTTGCATTTTCCAAAGAGGCTACATCAATGCATACCATCCTACTCTCTCTTGCACAGTGAAGGTTACCTTTATCACTTAGGGGCGTGTGTGTTTATTTTATTCACAGGCATTATTAGTGAATGGCAGTGGCAACTACAGACCTGGACTTTGGAGATGTAAGATTATTTCCCTACGGTTTATCCACTAATGATATCAGGAGAAGCTATACATGTAAAGACATAACTATATTACAGATTTTAGTGAGATTAGAGCAGGCAGAGGTGCTTTAGGAGGAGTACAGATAAAGGTGGTGTTGTTTTTTTTTTTCAGGAGTTCTGGAAAATGATCATAGAGGAGATGTCAGTTGAGTAAAACTTTGAAGGACCATTAAAAGTTGGCCAAATAAAATCCAGGGAAAATATATTATGGAGAAGACTGTGTGTGAAATTACAGCAAAGTTAAATATGAGAAATGTGTCCAAGCAGTAGTTCAGAAAGGCTGGTATGCAGGGTGCCTTTTGGGAGAATAATGGAAGATGCATGATAGATCTTTCTCTTTCTCTGAAAAGTGAACTTTCCTTAAAAGATTAATGTCGGGGGCGTTGGTACCCATGCAATTTCCCAATATCAGCTCTCTTCTAGCAAGTACTCAGAGATACGTCAGAGTTGGATCACTCTGGTGAACTAAACAAAACTGTATACTCACCCTTTCTTATTTTTTTATTTGTATGAAATATTCACTGTTGAACAATACATCTCCCTGGGGACTTGAATGATGCTATTACTGAAGGCTCAATCATAGTCTTGTCCTTCTTGTGTAGCAGCACTCATTTTAGGAACAATGCTGCCCATGCTGAGGCCACTGGGACTCATGTGACTTTTTAAAGCAAGAGCCAGAATGTGCCCTTGGATAACTGACCTTTGAGATGACCTCCACACCTAGCACAGATATGAACTGCTCTCATCCTGCTTGCAAGGCAGATGTTTGTGATGTTGCCTTTCCCAAGATTGGGTCTTTCCTGAGGACTTACCGCACTAGCACAAATGGTGCATTTCCCCAAAGTCTGATAATGTCCCATGGTGGTGGACCTTCAATCACATCTCCTTCAATGTCTTCTCTCCAGGAGAAGCTAGGCACATACCTCCTTATTCCTTCAACTCACAGCCAGTAACTGTTAGAAACATACATGATCAGTCCTCTTATAAGGGTAAATATTAATATTCACATCTAGTTTAAATGCATAAAAAGAAAACTTTTCCAGAGAGCCTCAGAATTTGCATATCTGCCTTTCTCACAGTGAAGTTAGTACTTCGTTTCTTTTTTAACTGACATATATATAGTATATATTTATGGGCTATATAGTGATGTTTCTATACATGTAATATTTAGTGATTAGATCAGAATGTTGAGCATATCCATTGTTTTGAACATTTATTATTTCCTTGTGTTGGGAATATTCAGTATCCCCCTTCTAGCTATTTGAAACTATTTAATGTGTCTTTTTTTATTTTTATTTTTTGAGATGGAGTCTCACTCTGTCACCCGGCTGGAGTGCAGTGGCGTTATCTTGGCTCCCTGCAACCTCCATTTTCTGGGTTCAAGAGATTGTCCTGCCTCAGCCTCCTGAGTAGCTGGGATTATGGGTGCCCATCACCACATCCAGCTAATTTTTTTAACTATATTCATCCTACAGTGCTATAGAATTCTGTAGTTTATTGAGTCAGTATTTCTGTTCCTCACTGGAGCGACTATATAAAGATGTTGTTGATTGTAAACACATTATCAGTTAAAAGTAGCAAGGAAACCCTACCACATGAAATACCCATTTCATGATTAAAATGTTCTAGCATATATTAGAATTAAATATTATATGTATAAGATTATAAAAGCCTATCTTAGAACTTTAAGATAGGCTTTTTCCCTTTTTTATACACCAGTTGAAAATTAAGTAAAAGATTCCTACTCGGTGTAGCAAAATTCTCACTCACTCTCAGGTTTCCTTAATGGCTTAGTCCAAAAACTTACTGCATTTCTTAGACATCATTTTTCAAAGTGGTAATCTGAATGAATACAAAAATTATATGCTTTTTAAAAATTTTCTATTAATGTTATACGCAGTTGGCAGGAATACTGGAATCCCCTACATACTATCGAGTCATGGTATCTAATAGCTCAATATTTTTCCTGCTATAATCAATTATGTTAGTGTTTTTTGGTCAAGATGAGTTAATGAAGACAATTATTTTTCCCATGGATATTCATCAAAATATAGACCACAGTAAAACTTATGTGCAATATTGAGGATGAGAGAGAATAAGAGTTTTCTATAATTATATATAGAAGTTGAATAAAAAGGTTTTTACTAGTTTGTGTTGACTTTTATATGCCAAGTAGATATGAAAAATGCTTGTTGGTTGAGTAAAGTGCATTGTAGCACAACTCATTACCCTAGAGGTTTGGAAAGGTCACAGGTCAAAGGATGCTCTCTCATGTCAGAAGCAAACATGTTTCATAAAATATTCACAAAATTTGCTTAAAATACTGGCAGTTTCTCTGCTCTGTCATACCAATAACAAAATAGCTTTTTAGTTTTAAAATTATTTTAGCATATGAAGAAATGGGTTAACTTATGACACTTAAATAATAAAAGTGCCATCATCTCCTTGTATACTGCAATAGTCTATGAGGTCAAATTTATAGAAGAAAATGTGAAGTGGATGGCAGGATGTGGAGGATCGCAGGGCTTATTGTGAATCGTATTAGCCTTGTCAAAGGACACCAGTGGCTACGGAGGCCCATGGTCACGCAAGGAAAATAGCATGAGACAACAGCTGCTCAGCTGATCTAGATATCACTAAAATTTGCAATAGAAACACTTTAGTTCGTTAATTAGCAAGAGCACATCTCCTATAGCCCCATTTTCTTTTACAGCCTCCCAACTCAGTCTGCTTAAGCCCCTTGCTTTTCCTGACATTCCCAAGTCCTGAAAACTGTTAGCCTAATATGTATTTGTCAAGACTATCTATATCCTCGGACTATTTATAAACGCAAGATGTAGCTGGAAGACAAACCAGGCTGATAGACTTTGATTCCTCCTTTCTATTTGTTGTTGAAAAATGCACTCTTCGATGTGTCCACACTCGCTTCACAGGGACTCGCTGACATAGCTTGGCTAGTAAATAAAAGGCATCGTGGGATAAGAGAAGGAAGTAGATCTTAAAGTGAGTCTGGCCTACACCTAAATTGTGACTCTATCACTGCTATGTGGATGACCGTAAGCCAGTTATATGGCCTCTCTGGCACTCAGCTTCCTCATCTGTGAAACAGAAGTATTCATAAGTGTAAATGACCAATTACAGGCATGTTCTGGGGTATCATCTCAATATAACTATCGAGTTTTTTCTGGAAATGCAGTCCTCTAAAAGGTGAAGAATTAGTTCATTCTTTTCTCTTTCCTCAGGTCACACCTGAACATTTTTTAAAATTTCTGGCAATCACCCTTAAAAGAAAGGGATTTTGATGAATGAGCAAATGCACCAGAACAGAATAAGGAATCAAGATTTGGTTCTGTGAGCAATGGCATGGAGGAGACACTGTGTGGAAGGGATAGGAAGTTTTGTAAAATAATTGCAGATCTATAATATATGAGGAAATGTATAACTACTCACATGATCCCAGAAAGCAGTGTAGAAACTACAAGGAAGCAAATTTGTGCCAATAGGCAGGAGAACTTGGCCATAATCCAACAGCTGAAACAAGATGTACATCTGTCCAGACAGAGGCTGGCTAACTATTTGGTCAATACTCTCTACAGGTGGGCTGAGTTACAGTAAAGTGAATTGGACTCTTTGATATTAAGAAGGTATCTGATCCTAAGAGTTTATTTCAATACCATGTGAATTACATAACTTACAATGATGACCGAGCTTCACTTTCAAAAATTGATAGCCACCAAGTCCAGTAAGGTAGAAACCACTGTCACCTCCTCCTTCTCTAATCATCCTCTTTCCATTTTATACTTAAACCCTCTCCTCCACCACCAAGTCAATCTAGCCCCTACACTGTCTGGTCTTAATAATATATGTCCCCAGTCTCACAAGCTGCTTTCTGCTAACTGGCATTCTAGGCTTCTTCTTCATGCAAACAGAAGCATTCTAGGCTTCTTCTTCATGCAAACAGAAGCCATGTCTTCTCTAGCCTCCACACCTCTGTTCATGCACACCGTGTACCTAGAAAACCTCCTCTCCTCTCTAGGTCCTAAGAATTTCTCTTCTTCTTAAACCCTAGCAGTATTTTTAGGATCATGACTGCTATTTTACAATACCAAGAACTCCCTGCAGCCAGGACCAAGTCTCCTTGTCTGCCATTGTCTCAACAGTGTCTTGTTCATGTGAGGTCTTCTTGATGCTAAAAGATACTGATTTACCACAAACATTTTTCCTTAAAATAAATAAATTAATTAAAACTTAAAATTGTGGGATTTCTGTGGGCATTTTCAGCTGTAGTTATGTTGGCTACTCTTTAGTGAGATATTGTTCTACTAAAGTTTAGACACACAAAAGTAATAGAAAATATGCACCAAAATTTTAAATAAAATATAGATGATATGAGGCATTTCAAGCAGCAGATTTACTGTAGATGATGATTTTCCATATTTCCCAGAAAATTGTAACCACAAGCCACTCTGATTGACGGGGTCAGGCTCCGACTGAGAATCCGATTGGAGCTTCTCCTGGCTTTGACAAGGACGCCTGCACTCTTCTAAATTAGACAGGGCCTCTGCTCTCTGTTGGGCATAGCCGAAGCCCACATCGCCTGTTTAAAGAAACAGCAACTTTTGTTAAGATCCAGGACACAGACTTTGAGGGCAGGAAAACGTACTTTTTCCTGCTTTTCTCGCCCTCTAGTAAAACAAAGGCTTTGAAAGCATTGCATATCCGTGCATGCAGCTATTGCATTCTGACAGTCTATTGTTTGATGATGATGTGAATATCCAGCATCAGTTGTTTCCAGATTATTCAATAAAGGGGATCTATTCTAAATTACCTTTTGTAATAAGGTGAAAACATTTTCTTCGAGGGTCATAGTTGCAATTTACAAATACTTCCCAAAACAGTCATTTCAACTTCTGCTTTCTTGAGTTGATCTGAGTTTGAGTTTGTTTGTTTTTTTTTTTTTGAGAGGGAGTCTCACTCTGTTGCCAGGCTGGAGTGGAGTGGTCCAGTCTCGGCTCACTGCAAACTCCGCCTCCTGGGTTCAAACAATTCTCCTGCCTCACACCACAGAGTAGCTGAGACTACAGGCGGGTGCCACCACACCTGGATAATTTTTATATTTTTAGTAGAGGTAGGGTATCACCATGCTGGCTAGGATGGTCTGGATCTCTTGACATCATGATCTGCCCACCTCAGCCTCCCACAGTGCTGGGATTACAGGTGTGAGCCACCGCAACTGAGCCATGTGATCTGAGTTTTATGGGATGACTCAGCATGCAATCCTAATCTTGCCTTGACCTTCAGTGCCCACTTTGCCTTGTAAGCCCTCATCCAAGGAGGATGTAAGATCTTTTTTACTACCTGCTGCTTACCAAGAGACCATCTTCCCTTCCCAGTATTGTTTCCATCAACTCACTGATCTTTAGCACTGCTTTCTTCTTCACCATGTAGTACTATGCTGAAGCTAGAGCCCAATCCATTTGGTTGCCATCCTTATTTTGGTAGCTCCTTCCTCTTGGGCTCCAACTGTAGTTAATGGCTCAGTTTCTCTGTAGAGTGGACCCATCAGCTGGCAATGGCTACATGTCTTTGGGAGTGTTCACCCTCCAGGGCTACCCCTGACAAATCCTTGACACTTCCATACCAGGACTCTGCTTCACCAGGGATCCACCAAAGGACATCAATAACACTAAGACCTTCCTAGTTTTCTCTTCACTCAATAATGAAAACGGAATTTGGCAGGACACAAATGATTTAATCATTAATATCATAATAAAATATTGGTTGAAAATCTACCATTTAACAGGGACTGTACTAAACACTGAAAATATATAGGCAGTCAGTTTCTTAAAGAGTTAGAGCCTCTAGAATAAGATGAAGCTGAAACTTTTTGCATACATTTAAATGTTAATAAGGTAAGCCCAAATAAGCCAGAAAATACAACAAAATAATACAAAAACAAAAATACATCAAAGCCCTGAGAATGCACAAACACACCTGGGAGCAAACCAGGCCTAGCCCCATCCTTGAGAACCTTTATCTCTGTTCATCAGTCAACTTCAGATCCTCAGGGTACATCAGAGTCCCTGAATGAATGACTTCCGATGTTCAGAAAATTACATCTTCAGAAAGTCACATTCATATTTTTAACAAATTTAATCCAACTAAACTAAAATATGTTTTAACATACGCTTGAAAGGAAAGCAGAATCTCTCCTTTAACAAAAGGTGCTAGAATTAGAAAGAAACTCATTGATTTATATGAATGCTGAACGCTATGCTAGGCAGGACAGTGGCCCCTCAAGGATGCCTACACCCTAATCCCCAGAACCCATGAAAGGGTTCCAAGACAAAATACATTTGGCAGATATAATTAAATTAAATACCTTCAGATGAGAAGATTATCCTGGGTCATCTTGGTGGGCCCAGTGTCATCACAGGGTCCATATGCAGAGAAACAGAAGGGTCAGAAAGAGAGCAAGATGCAGGGATGGAAGCAGAGGTTGCAGTGATGGGTCATGAGCCAGAGAGTAAGGGCAGGCTTATTTCTCAAAAGCTGGAAAAGCAAGGATCAAATTCTTCCCTGGAGCCTCCAAAGGGTCAGAGCCCCGCCAACTCATTTCAGATTTCTGATTCTCAGAACTATAAGGAGATAAAACTGAGAACTTTGGTTGTGTTAAGCCACTAAGCTTGTGGTAATTTCAGCAGTGAAAGGAAACTAATATAGACATTAAATCAACCAATATTTTCTTTCCATTGGACTTCCAGGAACAAATTATGTGTATGCGTTAAATTGGAAAACATTGCTGATAATTCATATAGAGAAGAAAGTCTACAGCTCATCTGAATTTGATATATTCAGGTGATTCACAAATAATGAGAATCAGATAGGTGGAAAACAGCACGATGCTTCATGATCTTAGTGTCACACTTGTCTCTGGAGAAACACAATCCGTAAAAACAACAAAGGGATTCCTAGGAGCAGATGCTCGTTAATATGACGGTTATGTAGACTTTTGTAATAATTCTTTAGGAAAGTAGAGACATTAACAAAATATACACATTGCCTGAAATCTTTTTTTTTTTAAATCAGTTCAGTTACAGGGAAGAAGTATATAATTTGGAAACTAATGATTTTAAAATGAGTGACAATTTAGAGAAGAACACATCCAGGCTCATGTCTCAAGCTTAACATCTGTGACTCTGAAGGTCCATAAGTAATTTCCTGAAACTGTGGGTTAGAATCATTTAAGGAACCTATGTTTGTAAAGGAATAGGTCAGTGATCAATGTAAATACCAAAACAGTTAAAACCAATATCACTGGGGGTAAGGAGGAAAAAAAAAAAAAAAGGAAAGGCAGGCTATAGTAAAACCTCAGACTTTTCAAACTGCTCAACAATGCACCTGCCTTTAATGCAAATCATTAAAAAACTAAAGAGTCATTATCTTTTCTTTCCTAATTCTGTAATTTGTAACATTATGGTAAAAATGTTGCTATTACTACTTAAATTTCTACTTTTCTTTAGGAGGGAAAGCAGTAAGGACTGTTCATTGGCGTCATTGTCTCCACCTCAATATGACTTGCATACCTGCTCCACTGCTCTGGTTCAAGACAATTAATCCTAATATCCAACCCCTCCTGTGGTAATTTCTCATCTTGGCAGGTCTCTTTCTGTAATGGCTAAAGGGGAGTGGCGAGTTCCCAAAGCTTGAGCTCAGCCAGATGCACTTTCCCTCATAGACAGGAACAGCCTATTCTGGTCTCACCCTTTTTCTCCTTCTTGTCCTTCTCTCCTTTCCTATTTTTTTCCCCATCCTTCCCCTTCCTTCTCGTCTCTTCTTTCTTTCCTTCCTCTCTCTTTTCTCCCCTTCCTTCCTTCATTATCCCTCCCTCCATTCCTTCCTCCCTTCCTCCTTCCTTTCTTCTTTCCTCCCTTCCTTTCCTTCTTCCTTCCTCAATGCTCTTTGCCTTCCCTCCGGCTCTCCATCCTTTCTCTCTTCCTTTCTTTCTCCCTCAATTCCCTAAACAATAGTTTGACTTCAAAAATAAAGCAAAGCAAGTCCCACAGAAATCTCACCCAGGCTATCTGCACAGCGGAGAACATTTGCTGTAGCCTCTTCTACCAAGTATAAATTAGGTGATTGACAAATGGCAGGTAGCAATGGAGATGGAAATAACCTCTATTATCATGCCTTCCTGACTCAGGGAAAAAGCTCTAGTGCCCTAATTTTTTTCAACCCAATTCCAGTTTCATATGTATGAAAAGCTAGTGTCTGCCACTCCCCAGCAATCTGCTTATTGAACATACTTTTCTGCAAGCGTAATTATGTTCCCCCTACCTTGATACTGCACCCTTTTATTTCATTTCCCTCTCCACCTCCTGATGTGCTGACTGCCATCTCAACACTCCACACTCTGACCAAGAGAATAGGTCATTGACTTTTTTTTTCCCAAAGCCAATATCACTCTAAGAATTGGTCTTCCTCTCCAGAGACAGTGAGTGTAAGAGAGAGAGAGAGAGAGAAAGAGAGAGAGAGAGAGATGAGGACACTGGGTCGAAGGTCCCTATCCACTCTGGGGCGGCTACATTGTGTTTCCCCCTCCCCTGGCGCCATCTCCTCTAATGACAGATGTTCCTGTGTGAGTGCTTATACTGGAAACTGGATGTCATTTCTGCATGGGATATGATCATCATATGTACACATGAGCTTTAGCCAACATCTGCATTTGGAAAGCAAGTGAGCAACAAAGACGATATCCATTATTAGTTTGCAATTTTGGATACTTTTTAAATCTGCTTAGATAGACTGCACATCACGTATTCACATTTTAGACAGCTTGGGCAGATTAAATATTTACCAGTGACTTTGCAAACCAGCACTCTGTGAGGTTCTGTGTTACTCCTAATTTGAAGGCAGCAAAAGGACAGGCTGCTAGGTGGTGGCTAGGATGGGTAGACACTTCTTTTTTTCTATTATTCGGAGATTTGACTTGTAATACACCCTGAGCATATTTTTTATTGCACTAGATAAAAAACAACCAGCAGTTAATTTAGATTAAGAATATATTCTGTGCTAGGCTCTCACCTAGGCACGTAGAATGTGGCAAGAAGCCAAGCAGACAAACATTGTTTATCCAGTAGAAGGGGAGAAAATGCAAATAAGATTTTTTTTGTCTTTTTTGTGGAGAGTGGGGTCTTGCTATATTGCCCAGGCAGGTCTCGAACTCCTGGGCTCAAGCTATCTTCTCGCCCTCTGCCTCCCTAAGAGCTAGAATTACAGGCCTGAGCCACTGCACCCGGCCTGATGATTTTATGTCATAATTGTACCCTAATTGTATATGGACTTGATTTGACTGATACCTCCAAATAATCACTTTAATTTTACTTGTATGTGAGAGAACTTCTCTAAGTATAATTAGACTTGATATTTTAGTTTTTGACTATATTTTGGGTCTTCTATCCATATGTTATTTTATTATTTTTTAAAGTATTGGAAACTAGTTATTTCTATCATATAAAGTATATCACTAAAAGAAAAATCTTTCCAGATATTTTTTGTGTAACCTATAATCACTATACAAAAATGTTGTGTTCCCATTCTCCCGTTTTTTTCTTTTCTGTAGGTGTTTATGTGATTGGTTTTGTTTGGTTGCTTCAGTTTGGTTTTTGAGTCTCTCCAAATCTGCATCATTTGAAAGGATTTTTTTCTTGGACAAATTATGTAACTTACCACCCCCCCCCATGCACCTGTTTAGCTTTAATTAATATGATAATTCCTTGCCTCTTTACCTAAAGTGAAGTGTCTAAGTCTAATATATTAAAGATGTCACACACAGATAAATATAACTGTTAGAACAATTCTGATATTATAAATGGAATTATTTTGTGTGTATATATATATATATATATATATATCTTTTTCCTCTACCTTAAATTTTTCATCTTTTTCCAAATTTCTCATATGAAATCTCCATTCATAATTAAGTATGACTTTGAAAAGTGATGACTATTTTCCTTAGTTCTTATTCTAAATATGAATGCTTATGTTTTTAACGTAAGTTTTCTTCATATATAGATAATCCTCCATTTTCCTTTAACTTCCATATATTTTTGAAGACATAATTAGTTAAATGTTTTCATTTGACCATCTAATTTTCTGCATATGTCAGTCCAGTACACATTCTTTTCTTTGATTTCATTTTAGAAAACTCACTTTGTCAAAAGCCAGTCCTGTTGTCTTTTGACATTATTGTTAAAACAAATTTGGCACATCTGCCCCCAGGTAGTCTTTTCTCTCTCTAGAGAGAGAGCTGTTTCTCTTTCTCTTTCTCTTCTCTTCTGTCTCTAAAACCTCTTCTCCTAAACTCATGTGTGTCCGTGACCCAAATTTTCCTGGCACGAGACAGCAAACCCCAGGGTATATACCACAGACAGTGTAGCCACTTCAGTTCTTCCTATCCATGAGCGTGGAATGTTTTTTCATGAGTTTGTGTCTTCCCTGATTTCTTTGAGCAAGGGTGTGCCATTCTCCTTATAGAAATTTTTTAGTTAGCTGTATTCTTAGGTATTTTATTTTTTTGTTGCAACCATGAATGGAAGTTTGTTTCTGATTTGACTCTTGGTTTGCCTGTTGTTGGTGTACAAGAATGCTAGCGATTTTTGCACAGTGATTCTTTATCTTGAGACTTTGCTGAAGTTTTTTATTGGCTAAGGAAGCTTTTGAGCTGAGACCATGGAGTTTTCTAGATATGGGATCATGTCATCTGCAAACAGAAATAGTTTTCCTTTCTCTCCTATTTGTATGCCCTTTTTATCCTTCTCTTGCCTGATTTCCTGGGCCAGAACTCCTAATGCTACATTGAATAGGAGTGGGGAAACAGGGCATCCTTGTCTTGTGCTGGTTTTTAAGGGGAATGCTTCCAGCTTTTGCCCAGTTAACAGGCTTTTTAAAGTGTCTTTTGGTATTCATCTGCTCAAGGAATTATTTCCTAAAGGTTTTTGACAATGCATCATCATACCTGAGAAAGCTTCCTAGTAATTATCTCTTGCTTAGACTATCTGCAGCCCCTAAGTGCATAAGGTATTTGGTTTTGTTTTCATTTACCCTCTTTCCTACAGATCTCTGTCTTGTCCTGAGTCTGGACCTTTAAAGAATCCTTCCCTCTCTTTTAAATTTAATTTCCTTTGTCGCTAATCTTTCAGGAATGATTAATGTCCATTTTGACAGATATTTTTTGAGTCAGTGTTAATTAGAGATTTTGTTTATGTTTTTTTCTTTTGCTAAAAATTCCTGATACTGCATAGCAACATCAAGAATTAACAGCAAAGTTGGTTCAAGGTAAATGATGACCTGATCTTCTCAGAGCAGATTAAAAGTGATCTCTTTTCTTTGAAAAAAGTGAGCCCTGGGGACACTTTACGAATACATTCCACAGTCTTAGAAATAAGGTCATGTATTGTTGCTTGTGAACACTCCTGTCCAATGAGACTTTTGAAAGAGCACTATTACCACCTCAAATCAAAACTTAACAAGGCTTGAGTCTGCAAAGAGGAAAACCAAGAGTAACTCTTACAGAGGAGAATCAATTCCGTGGTGTGCCACATAACAATATATGAAATTTAAAATAAGTTACTGTGAACTCATTGTGGCTCTTCTGGAAAACCCTCTAGCTGTTATGGTTAAAACAGCTACATGAGTTTAAGAGACTAAATAACGGGGACTTTTATATCCTAACCCTGCTTCTGCCCCAGACTGGCCAGTTTAAAAAGGCCCAGTCTGGTCAATCTATTGCAAACATAGCTGAAGAGGGTCATGTCATACGGGATTTTGAACACTAGCAACAAGATTGTCTTAGACTTTCAAGGCAGGTAAGAAATTAATCCTAAGTGTTGTTAAAAATAACATCTTACATAGTGCTTCATATTATACAAAGTGGTTCCCATGTTCTCAATAGCAAAACAAAGACTTTAAGAAATCTAAAGAACATCTATATGCCAAATAAAATCAAGCATAATTGATTGAAATATGTAATTCCATAAGAAAAAATACAAAATAGTAAATCAGATTTAATGAAAATAATTATTGGTTCAACCATTTATTGTATGATATATAGCTTTCTAAATGGGGGTGACTGAATTATAATTAATGAAATGCATCTATATGTTATATTTTGTTAGGTAGTTTTTTGGTTCAAACAGGGATTTTTTCCCAACATACATTTATGCATATTTACAAAGTGTTAGCTCTATTCAATAAACACCAAGCATCTAATAAAAATAAAATTACTTTACTCACCTTTGGAAAAATATATTTAAAACATTTTATAGAGTCATGCTAACAATAACTTAATAAGTTAATAAATGCTATTTATTGAGGGTTTACTCATGTTAAACACTATCCTTATTTTCTTCATCAAAATAACATGTGTTATTATTTTCTGTGTTTTACTGATGAGGAAACTAGGTTTCAGAGCATCTACATGATTTGCCCAAGGTCACTCTATCAATCAGTGGCAAAAATCTAATGACAGTTTTGCAAAGGCTGATGAGTAACTGGCCCCTGAGCTATTTCATAGACGCTCTCACTGGCCAACAGGCCAAAGACAGGGGGCCATGTTAGCAGCACATGGGACACTGAGGGAAGGGCAGAGGAGATATCTAAGATGAGCCTGTGTTGGGGAACCTAAGTTAAAAGTTGTGAAATGAACTGTGGTCAGCTATTGGGTGAGGGGTATATGTCCCATGCTGGGGTGGCTTCTCCTCAAAGGTGCAAGTTACTTGGAGGTATCAAATTGCTGAGGCGATGGGAGCCCAAGTTTCAAAAGAGGTCACTGAAAGCCTTTTTCTCCCTACCAGCCTTACCTGCAAGGAGACCAAAGCCAGCTCTTTGTTTGAAGATTCGGGGGATTACTTATAATATGACTTCTTTTTTTTTTTTTTTTTTTTTTTAAGA
>CM052653.1:137070693-137088939 GCA_028533165.1 Leontopithecus rosalia | reverse complement strand
TTCACCATGTTGGTCAGGCTGGTCTTGAACTCCTGACCTCATGATCTTTCTGTCTTGGCCTCCCAAAGTGCTGGGATTACAGATGTGAGCCACCGTGCCTGGCCTATGATTCTATTTCTTGTTTGAAGATTGGCAATTTAAGAATAACGGTAGATAAATGAATAGCCAAAGCATATGGCCAGCCTAGACACTCCAGACAGATTTATATGCACTGAAATGGACACACTGACCATCTTCAACACTTGAATTAAGTCCTTCTTTTCCCCACAACTCCAACCCAGAACCTCCACATTTTTATGCCTGGGCCACCCATGGTGAGTGCATGGAATAGGGTTAAGGTGAGATTGCCTGGCATTCTCTGCAGTCCACCTCTATCTTTGCTTTTATATCTATTAAACTCCTTAGGTATACTTCCACAAGGTTTAGTAGGGGAGACTGTCTTTCATGGTAACTATAGCATAAAAATGCCTCGGCATCTAGTGATTACATGGAAATCAACCATTTAATTTATCAGATTAGATACTGATTGGTAATTACTCTGTAGTAGATACTGGTTCTTAGAATCATGTGCTTTCATGAACCTATATTTATTTAAATTTTAAGTAAATCTTTATACTACTATCACTTGAAATATTAAATACATGTCAATTATTTTGAGCTTAATTAACTGCATAAATGTGCTTATAAGAATTGAGTGTGCTCCTCAGTTTACTACAGGAACAGTTTAAGGCAGAATCTGCTTATACCTTTAGAAACCAGCATTTAATAAAAGCCACCTGCATATTGTTTCCTTAAGGAAATAACCTTGTCTTACAGTTACAAAAGGTTGTACCTCACAAGAATGAGGTTTATCATTGTGCTTATAAAGAAATGTACAAACCAATTAATAATGAATGTTTGTATTTTATTAAGCACACCTCGGATCTGCAAGATAATTGATATTAATCCACGTGCAAGTGAGCATCACATATGCATAGTTAGGCAAAATACAAACTTCCTCTATTGATGCTGGCCTAATCAGTTGAAAAGTAGAAATACATACAATTAACACTTAGTTGTGCTCGCTTCAGCAGCACATATACTAAAATTGGAACCCTTTGCCTGCCCCAGAATTTACCCAATCAGTGAGCAAATCCTAAATCTCAGACCACTGTATTGGTTGATCATAGGCTCCTGGCCTATGATCCTACTTCTTGTTTGAAGATTGGCAGTTTAACAATAATGCTAGATAAATGAATAGCCAATGCATATGGCCAGCCTAGACACTCCAGACCGATTTATATGCACTGAAATGGACACACTGACCATCTTCAACACTTGAATTAAGTCCTTCTTTTCCCCACAACTCCAACTCAGAGCCTTCACATTTTTATGCCTGGGCCACCCATGGTGAGTGCCACTGTATTGATTGAGCATGGGGGTCCTCTTTTCTCCATTCTTTCTCCCAGACTTCAATAACCTCTTGGATAAAAAGAAAAGAGAAAAACTATTTTAAGAGTCCAGTATATTTTAAAACCTTGTGATGCTCAAATGAAACCAAACAATATTTTACAAACTGTAAATTGTCATACAGGCGTAGATTATTATTTCCATTGCTAAATTATCCTAACGGAACCTAGGAAATTAGAAGTAAACATACTAAAAGAATAATTATTTCTAAAGGAAATGATTCCACAGTATCTGCACGAAATTAAAGGTCTAGACCAATACGTTTGTATTTGCCATAGGCAGCGAATCTTAATCTGGAACAAATAGATACTCAACTAGCATCTTGTAAATAGAGTCTCATGAATAATAATGTTGTCACTGAAGGTTTTATTTTACAAGACTTCACCACCCTTGAGAAGCAATTGTGTTGAGATAGTATTGACATTTCTCAAGACGGTATTGAAAAGTCCACATTGATCACACAGGGCAATTGATCAGTAACAGCACCTTGCAAGCACCCACTATTTTGCCTTCTAGTAGAGCAGCAAGTTCTGTGCTGTCAGTGTGTCCGAATTGGGTATCAGTAACAATAGTTGTCTGATTTTAGGACACATTCCAATATCTGAACGTCTGAGAGATGGAAAAGGATACATCTTAACCTTCTTAAGTCTTCTGATTGTGGCTTAATCAGAAACATAACTCTCAGATACTAACTCTTAATATATGGCCCAGCCTCACCCAACTTTTCAAGTGTTTCCTTTTTCCCGTTGTACAGTTTTATTGCATTTTAATGGTGATGAGTGATATATTGTCATAAGAGAATATATTTTCATTCTGTGTCATATAAAACTCTGACTCTAGTATCTAAATTTAGACACATCTGTTAATAGGCCAAAGACTGACCCCCTCTTTTTTTTTCTTTTTAAACCTGAGAGTTGACAAATTTTAAAACAAACATGAACTCAATGGCAAATTTATTATCATTCTAATTTTTTCTTTTATTCACATAGATAAGAGTACATACAAACATCATTTGTGCATACATGGTGCTGCTTAATGAACACATGTCATTGTGGAAGGAGAGGAGAAATCAGACTTGTTCATTGTAAAGAGGACCCTTCTGCTGAGCGGGACCTTGCCATCTTTGATCAATATAACTAAAGCTTGCGAACTGACTCTTTTACTCCTGATTCTTCCTTTTGCCATTTTTTCCCACCAATGAACAACCGTAACAGAGTTTAGTAGAATCGCCTCCTTTCAGTCTTGGTGCCATTCCCACTCTGTCAGAGACAGAGCAGCTGTATTAATCACACTCAGGACCACCGCTACCAACAGTCTGTCACTGCTGGCTATGGCATGCATCATCGGTAATAACTAAAAATTCACATCAAGACCTGATGGTTTGTCTCAGCACTGCATCCTGTTGCACAAAACAAACAGAAACCAGTGGTTGTCCTTTCCATCTTTAATTCTTTCTTTCTTTTTTTAATTTTTTTTTCTATTGGTCATAGCTTAAAGCTTATCGAGTGTAAAAGACATTTTCCCTTTAAAAACTGCTTACTCGATGTTATCTTCTTCATGCTCTGGATTGAGCTCATTTGGTGAAGGGTCATCACATGCTCCCTTTGTGATAATGTCAGTGAGTCAATAGAGTGGATTGGGATTTCGGTTTCTAACTGAATTTCGACAATCTGCTTTTGACTTTTCTTGCAATATTTAACCAGAAAATATGAATTACAGCCTGTGTTAACATGTCAACGTAACTCTTCCATTTTATCATAGTTAATTTTTCTTTATTTCTAAGATGAGCTTTACAAGAGAGGGAGACAAAGAATAGAATTAGTGTGAGCCAACCAGATCCTTTTAGCATAAGCAACCTCCATAAGGCGATCATGAAAATGTCAGTGTGAGGCCAATGGTAATAATCTTGGTGCAATAATTTATTGCATTAATAAAATGTATTGAAATAAGTAATACTTTGAATAATTACTATTTATTGTGCGTTTACTTTTTGCCAGGTACATGCTGAGTATTTTAGTTTGATAATTTATTTGCATTTTCTCGTTTTATTCATGTTACAACCCTGTGTAGTGGACACAATTTTTATCATTTACAGATGGCGAAACTGACGCTCTAATAGATTAAAGACTTTGGTGAAAAATACACAGCCCACAATAATAGAGCCAGACTGGCATTCAGGTTTGTCTGCCACCAAAATCTGCAGTCACCACCAACACTTCACAATAAATTGACTTAGATACAGTGACGATTCTGCAAAAGATAAAATGTACTTTCAGTATCATACCTTCTATATCAGATAACCAAAAAATTAAAAATATAATTTTATTTAATACTTTGCAAAGTATCTCTTCAGATCTTTAGTCACCTCAAACATCCTCTATGCCTCTCTTTTATCTGTAAGCAGATTAGTAGACATATTTACATCACACTCTCCTGCCCTCCGTGTCCCTGGGCAAAGCTGACTAGTTTCAGGTCTTCCACTTGTGCCAGCCTAACTGGATCTTGGATGAGCTTTCTCCAAATTTTGAGAATGGAATTCAGAGAAAAGTAGTTAATCATCTGCGTTAGTTTGTTTTCACACTACTATATGGTACTCGAGACTGGGTAATTTGTAAATAAATAAAGGTTTAATTGACACACAGTTCCACATGACCAGGAGGCCTCAGGAAACTTACAATCATAGCGAAAAAGGAAGGGGAAGGAAAGCCATTTTATATGTCAGCGGGTGCCAGACAGCGAGAACTGTCGCACTTTAAAACCATCGGCTCTCATGAGAACTCCCATGAGAACGGCAGGCGGGGGAAACTGCTTCCGTGATCCAATCACCTCACGCCGGGTCTCTCCTTCAACATATGGGGATTACAGTTCAAGATGATATTTGAGTGGGGACACATAGCCAAACTGTGACATCTTGAGTGTAGCTGATGGTGAAAGACTGGTGCAATTTGGACACATAGATTAACCGTCTTTCATCATAAGGACTGAGAGGCAAAGAGTAAAATGAGGAAGGGGTTGGGCACGGTGGCTCATGCCTGTAATCCCAGAGCTTTGGGAGGCCGTGGTGGGAGGATCTCACGTGAGGCCAGGAGTTTGAGACCAGGCTGGACAACATAGGGAATCTGTCTCTACAAAAATTTAGAAAATTAGCTGTGCATGACAGTGCTTGCCTGTAGTCCCAGCTACGTGGGAGACTGAAGTGGGAAGACTACTCGAGCCCCAGAATTTGAGGCTGCTGTGAGCTATGATCGGGTGATGCAGTGGGTGAGACTTCATCTCTAAAATAAATAAATAAATAAAATTTAAAAAATCTCTGAGTGGGATAAAAAAAAGAGGAATATATATATTTGGAGTGGCGGTGTTATTGAAACAAAAATGCCATATTAGCAACTGCAGTGTCAGTGCCCCCACTCCATCAGAGCTGTCACTCCCTGGACCAGCGTGAGCCCAAGACTCTCAGCCCTGGATCTGGAGATTGGAAGTGAGGTAGTGTGGGCTTTTGAAGCCAGAAGCCAAACGTTATTGGCAACAAAATGAATTTAACCATAACAATAATCATGATGGTACAACTTGCCACCATCGATTTAAATCTTGCTATTTTTACATGTTTTGCTTGACTTTGTCTTCAGTAAATGATATCAAAATCCCACCAATGATGTTTTGCAGGGAGTGACAACTATAAGAATCTTGATTCTACTGCTTTTAGTTCTCTGAACTGTATTTAATGGGCATCGCTTCATGGGAGGATTCACTTTTTGGGTAAATACGTAGGTGTTACTCTGTTATTATTTCCTAAGGCTCATATGCTTCATGTATTTCTTTTAATGTGACATTGAAAGTAAGCCACTGCCTTGTGTGACACTTAGCAACAGTTCTTATATGTTTAAAATTTATTGATTAAAAACAATAAACCCTGAAATCAAGAGGCTTGATGGTTCTACCAATATATTTCCCCAGCAGGCCCTAGAACACTGCTTGAGCCTGAGCCTACAACGTTATTCACTGCCATTTGTCTTTCTTTATCCAAATTCACAAGGGCATCCCTGTGGTAAATCCAAATTCAGGTGGAAGAACCTGAATTCATTTTGGAGCCCCTTATTTAGACAATTCCATTTAGGACATGCACAGGACTCTTTATCTGAGGTCCCAGAGATAAGGCGATTCCTGTCCTGTGGGAGGTAGACATTTGGATTCAGTCAGTGGGTGGAGAAAGGAACCCAAGAAACAGCCAGGTGATTCCCTGGAGGTTGTGGAAGGAATCAGCATTGCGTGCAAGGTGTGTAATTCCAGCTCCAGTGTTTAAACCACTACACTGGCCTGTTGTTAGACAATTTGCAATGTCTTTAGATTTCAGTTTGCGGCCAAATATGAAAGTTTTAGCTGATTCAGCAGGTAGGAATTTCTAAACCAAATCTCTAGTGTGGAAAATGTGGTTTTAAACACTGTCTTTAAATCCATTTAAGTACGCTTCAGAGTCCTTTCACATTCAGCTGGTGGGAAATTCAACCTTAGAGGGGGCTGGTTCTCCTCAATGTTTCAGCGTGTTGCTAAGCTCCTGCAGTCTTAGACCACGTAGGACATTTCTTCATTTCTTTCACTTAGGTGTTTTCCCAGTATAGTGCCCAAGTATGAAAACTCTTTCCACAACAAAAAAGCGTTTCCCAGCTCTCTTCTCCCTTCCGGAAGCCCTCCAAGGAATCCTCCTGTCTCCTCTCTCTCTCTTTGGACCATCTAACTTAATAGCTTCAATAAGTTAAGATTTTCTGAAAAACGGGAAATTCTGTTGACTGTATGCATCTCCTAAGCCTCAAAGGAGCATAATTATGGCTACTTTATTTAAATAGAAAAAATAATAATGGCCAGCACATACATCACTGAGCCCCAGGCACCATTTGTAACACTTTATATATGTTTAATTTATATGGCAACAGTCTTGTGAAAAATACCAACTTTTTTATTTTCACAGATGAGAAACTGAGGCACAGATACATTTATCAAATGCCTAAGTCCACCCAAACAATTAAGCAGTGAAGCCAGGTTTCTAACCCAGGCTGTCTGGCACCAAGTCTATATTCTCTTAAATTTTATACTGTTATTATAATACAATAAATTATCTTGCCACACTTGAAGTTTTAAACCATTGCAGAGGAATTTTTAATTTGATAAGAGATTTAGGAAGCATAGATATATTTATTAGCAAAACCATAAAACTGCATTTTAACATATACTATATATAAAAAGACCAGCTAACCCTAAAGAACTTCATAGCTAGGAGAGATATTAGACTGCGTGGCATAAACAAAACTAAATTACATGGAAGGAAGTTCTAGTATTGTCAGTGCTGTGCTGTAATTTTTTCTGAGTTTTGTTCTCTCATGCTTACAATGAGCAAAGTACTATATAACTTGTAGAATGTCTGTTGCGTGAATAAAAATTACAGTAAGACAATTTTATGGCACACTGCGTAAATAGTTAAGCATAAAATTTTTGTTTAATTTTGGCATTTTATATGTTTTTAAAGGGAATACTGTTTACGCAATACAATACTAAGCAGGCATGAAAAATCATCTGTTCTCTTGAGCCAGAGAGGCAGAGGTTGCAGTCAGCCGTGATCACGCCACTGCACTCCAGCCTGGGCAAAAGAAACAGCTTTGTATATTGTATATATTGTTGAATACCCCAGCCAATGGTCACCAGAAAGATATCTGCAGTCTAAGTTAGGTTTATAAACTTTGTGTAATAAGGGGAAACACACTCAAGGGACTCTTGGGACAGACTTGTTGTGGGATTCAAGATTCTGCTGGGTGTTTTCGGTGAGGGATTTAAGGAAGCAAGTGTTTGACAAAAGTTTTAGGGGCTTTCTTGAAACAGTGGCATTTGGAGATTGGATATTTTAAAGATTTTATCTAAAAGTCAGAAGAAATGACACCGAGCTAGAGTTGTTATTTACAGGGTAATTACTGAAGTTGGTCAAAAGAGGAAGATGCTTGGTTATATTTGGGGTTGTGTGACATCCTTGTGTTTGCCTTCTAGTCAGGCATGATTCCACTGTGGCCTTGTTTTCATCATATTTTACTGCAGTCACAGAGTGAGCTCATCTAATTATTTGGGACATTCTGTGAAAATGTTTGTGTTCAGTAGGGAACGTTACAGCCTAGTTATCAGCTGCCATTTCAGACTCGTTTGGTGTGTTTGTTAATCAATATGTAATGAAAAGACCAGGTAGTTTAGTTGATTTTCTTCAGAGATATATTAGCTTTTAAAATTTCTGCTAGCAACAAATACTGTTTTTACAATTATACATATAGAATTTTGTTGTTACATATAATTATGTATACTTTTATGTAATTTATACATAAATTATGTAATATTTTAATATATACTATATGTGTACATATGTATGTACATATACACAGAGAAAAATAGGGATGTCTTTTCTCTTGCTCACTGGGATGCATGCAGTTCCTTAGCGGCAGTCAGATTAGCATTTGTACCTAACTCAATGACTTTTCCACAACTTTGAAGGCTTTAAGAAGACTAGATTTTTATTTACTCCATTCTTTTTGCAAATGTTGGCCTTATTGCTATTTGTCTTGAGAGGGCAATGAGTCATTTCACAAGAAATATCGTGAAGTTGGTTTTTTTATCTTCGATGAAATTAAATTCTCCTAAATCTGGGCAATGTATTACTCGCTGCTTTGCAACCAGATGGGATTCCTAATTGCAAATTAATTCTAAAGTCCTGGAGGTCATGGCCATATTTTACACATCTTTATGTGATGCTCTCTAGTATGACTTAACAAAAGTTATCAATGCTCAATAAATAGTTGCTGATGAGTAAATCACATACATTTGTGCGCAGGTGCACACACGTGCACACACACCACAGATGTTTTTGGTCTTGATATTTTCATTGATACTCATTTTCTGACATCTCACAACTTTCTACTTCTCTGTGTGATATCATAATAATATAGTAAACATCGTTAACCAATTACTGTAGAATATTAGAAAATACAAGAAGGAAAACTTCTGTGTCCTTCCCTATCTCTTACTTCAAATAAATACCCCATGTCATGTAGAGTGATTTGTACAGATGGTGAAGAACCAAAGAGAAAAGAGAAGGCAACAGGTGGAAAGTCTCATAAAATGAAGGCAGTGGTTCATAAAACGATGTTCCTCTCTTTGGCAAGGCAGAGGAATCCATTGCCTACAGACCAGGGAGAGACCTATGGCTTCAGAGCCACAATTTCTCACTGACCCCTGATATTAAGGTGGGCTTCAGCTGAGAAGCTGGAGGAATTTAGAATCAAAGTGCAGTACCAGTTTTAATGGACTAGAACTTTGTCAGTGATCAGAGAATTAACATGGGTATGCCATCACTAAAAAAGTGGAGAAGAGAGATGAATATTTTTGTGTTTTAAGGAGAAAACTCAGAAACCAGGGTTTTCTACAGAGCGACTGGCAGTACAAGTCTTGTGCATTTACTGAAATACGAGAAAACTGAAAACATGGAAAGATGGTCTATTAGCTGGCTAATCAGCCCTGCAAGATGAAGTAAGGGCATTGAGCTCCTCATTTTGAAATCAGGAGAAAAGAGGAGCAAGTTTAAATGATAACCCAGAGGCGTCCTGAAGGGAATGCCTGGCCCACTTCTGCTGCAAATGTCAAAGTGTGTTTGAATGTTAATGCCCCTGAACCTACCCTGGGCCCAATTTCATAATTTTAATTGATTCTTGTGTATAAAGAATTCCCACTGCTGTCAATTTAAATTGCACTATTAGAACCCAGGACTGGGTTCCCTGTCTGCCAAGAGTATATTATTTTATTATGTTTTTATTTTTATAAAGCCACATTGTGAATCCAGAGGGAGAAATTGGTTAGAGCCTAGGGAATTAAGCCAGGCCTCTCCCTTAAATCATTTTCTGCATTTGGAAATGTCAGCCACTCGGAGCACCTTTTCCTTCAAGTGAAAAATAAGAGGATACTACCTACATCACAGTAGACATGGTAAAGAATTAAAGTTTGCTTAGTCGACCAGGGTAGACAGAAGTGAAGATCTATGCAGAGTGAAAAAAATAGGGACTTCATTCTAACATGTGGGTGCATTGCATCCTGAATTCAAAACCAAAACCAAACAACTAAATTGAACTAGAAAAAGAAATGCAAATCTCAAAAACTAGGACATAAGTGTTTAAAATCTCCACTAGACTACTCTAGCTCACCTCTGTCTAGGAATTCCAGTGAAGACTGTCTCCTTGTTAGAAAGACAAAAAGCCATTTGTTGATACCAAAGGGGAAGTAGCGACAGCCACATCATATTAACTTACAGCAGAGATCTTCCTTTTAGCACTGAGTCTTGAAAAATCAGACATACTGATTTCAGTAATTTGTTGCAAAGTAGTGGTATCTTTTTTCCTTCCTTTAACAGGTGTTAATTACTGCATTTCAAGCAACGTAAAATATGGCGGCCTTGCCCACTGTCAGGTCAGCATGGGCTGCTGAGGTGTCCAAGTATGCATGTGTGTGAACATCTGACAGTGGGTGGTTTTGTTGTTTGCTCTATAGATCTATTTGAATAAATGGCTTTTGAGTAAAGTGGTTGGAATTTAACAATGTAACTGGATTGACATATGAATTCACAGGAAGGGCTTGGTTCTTGGAAAGGCAGTTGTGCTCTGCCATGACTTTGTCAGAAATGCGTACCACAATTCAGAGTCTCTGGTGCGGTCAAAAAGGAGGAGTCTAGAGCAGAAAGAGAAGAGAAACCAGGAGTCAGGTAGAAATGGAAATGGTAAATAATCTCTCCCAACTCAAGCCTGACTCAATATCCTTTCTCTCAGAGATCTCAGTAACAATGTTCAGATACTTAATCAGGGATGTGTGTAGTATATATGTGTGTGTGTGTGTGTGTATTTGTGAAAGTGTGCATATATAAATACTTTTGTATATGCGTGTATATGCACATGTATATGTATAATATATGTGTATATGTGCATATACACGCATACACAAATGTGTATATATATTTATATTTCATTGCAAGCAAAGGAATACAAATATACATATTACATATACATACTATATATATTTTTAATTGAAAGCAAAGGAGTATGTCTTTAAAATGCTGTAGAAAAAATACTGAATTTATTCACTTAAAAGATTTGAGTTGATCCCAAAAGGGTTTTAGATGGAGGCTGAGGTGGAGGGGTAGAAGCTTATTTTCTTTTAATCAGAATAAAGCTATTAGACATAAATGTCTCCTTACTGACCCAGGAACAATGACCTCAGGGGGAAATATCACCGAAATAAGGTCCATCCCCTCCTTTATGGCTGGGTCAAGTCCTTGATCAGTTGCAAGGTATTTCCCTTGAAATGGCCATGAAAGCCTTTTCCTGGGAACAGTTCACTCTTGTAGGGTAATGGTGAAGCAAAATATGTAAAGTCTGATGCTCCTTGAGTTCAGGAGCTGGTCTTTTAACTTCCCCTTGTTAAGGTGGAAAGATGTGAACTGAAATGCTCTTTTCAATTTGAAACTTCATGGAGAATGGTCTCTTTGTGGGACTGGTACTACACACCATGGCTCCACATGACCTTTTCAAGGATCCCATGGTGGTTTTATCTTGATTAAAATGGTTCTATTCACAGGAGGGGAAGGGCTGTGCCATCATCCTGACAAAGAAGGTGGGAAAGGCAAAAGGGGGAAAGAAGATACCACTTTCTCATGGAAAGGCAGGAGAAGAGAAGAAGTGAGCATGACAGGCATGTTGGAGAATGAGGGAGAGACAGAGAGAAGGAAATAAAAGAGAAAGGCCAGAGGCTCAGGAAAGGGCAGGGAAAGGAATTTAGCATTGCCTGAAGAGACATTCTGTCCATTTCTTCTCACTGAAAGGCAAGAGGGAGACATTATCAATCCCATTGTGCAGACAGGGAAACTGAGTCCCAGTGTAAATTACCTTTCCCTAGTTCACTGGGATCATGTGTAGCCAAACCAAGATTCAGTCTTAAGTTAGCTGGACTTCAGACTCTACCCTTTCTATAAGAGAAAGAACACCTGCGTTTCATTTTGGTGAATTCTCAGCAATACCTTTTAAAGTAAATAACAAATGTGCCCCTCCCTGACCTAGACTAGAGCCTACTTTGCTCTTTCGCCCTCAGGTCCCCCTAAGAAACACCACAAGCATTATATCTCCGCTAACCAAACCCAATCATCTGGTTTCCCAACAACACCGGGATTCATTTTTGCTTAGAGAGGGACGGTAAAGGCAAGAGAGAATGATGGTGGAAATAAAACTGTTGTAACTCGATGCTGCCCCTGGGATTTATTTACTGTTGATCATGGCTGGGGAACTCTTTGAACCTTACATATGTGTAGGGTTGTGAAGGTTGGTGTGCATATGCCAAAAGAGAGGGAGGACAGAAGGAAGCCTGATGAATAAAGAGGAGAATTCCAGAGAACGAGCAGGATCTATGGGGTGAAGAGGGGCTGCGGCGTTGTAACAAAGGAATTGAAACTCCAGGAGAAATTTATAGTTATATGATCTGTACCCAGGGGGGAAGTATATACAAGAACACTTCTTTCCCACAAAAATGTATTAGGTGGTAATAGTTCCTTATGGTGCTGTGTTCTCTGACCGACCATGACACATTATGTTTTGATTGCGGTGGGAGAGAGACATGGAGGAGTGGGTTCTCTATACTCAGTGCTCTCTGTGAAGTTATGCAGAGAGCTCCCCACACTAAGACACACATTTGAGGGGGCAAGTGGGGCCTGGAGTCCAACCTGCATTTCATCACTAAAGCTGTCGGACCTGAAGGAGGTTATTTTTGCCCTAAAGATGCACCTTTTTCTCATTTTCATAAGTGTGCACTGTGGACTAGGTTCTGCCCTGCCTGCAGCTTAAGGCACCCAGAAGTGTCAGTAATATTATGTTTGAAGATAAAATTCGTTTTCCCTGTATTCTTTTGCTGTACTTGGTTCCCCTGCCCTATTTATGTTTTCTGTCTGCAATTCACCAGTGGTCAGACTGCTGATTTATAAGGTTCGGGGGAACCAATACCTTTTAAAGCACATATCATAAAGGAACAATGAAATGCTCAAAATTTGGATAGACCCAGGAGAGAGAAGCAATTCCTAAAATAGTGCCTCAAGCAGGTGCTTGTGTACTTGTATATGTCTGCTTTATTTTCATCTTATAGATCGTAATACTTTATGTGGAAAAATCATTTGATCAGCACAGGAGTTTTGGCTTGCTCTGTGGACCCCATTCCCATGAGGTTGCCGTTTTGACGCAGAACCTAGTGGAGATACCCAGTTGACATAGCACACGACAGCACAGAACTCCTGGGCCCAAGTAATCCTCCCGCTTCAGCCTCCCAAGTAGCTGGGACTATAGGCATGTGCCACCGCACCCAGTGGAAAAATCATTTAAAAATCTCAGTTGCTCATTGCTAATTTGGAGAACACTTACATTGATCCCTTGTGTCTCAGGAAGATGCTACCAAATTGAAGAGATATTCTTTTTTTTTTTTTTTTTTTTTTGAGACGGAGTTTCGCTCTTGTTACCCAGGCTGGAGTGCAATGGCACGATCTCGGCTCACCACAACCTCCGCCTCCTGGGTTCAGGCAGTTCTCCTGCCTCAGCCTCCCGAGTAGCTGGGATTACAGGCATGCGCCGCCATGCCCAGCTGATTTTTTGTATCTTTAGTAGAGATGGGGTTTCACCATATTGACCAGGATGCTCTCGATCTCTTGACCTCGTGATCCACCCGCCTCGGCCTCCCAAAGTGCTGGGATTACAGGCGTGAGCCACGGCGCCCGGTCAAACTGAAGAGATATTCTTAAAGCTCTCTCTGTATCAGAGGGCTCTTACTTGCAGTTATCAGTTGGACATAGATGCCAGGGAAAAATTAGATTTCTAGTTACAATCTTAATTATTTGCAAAGTCAGGTTTCTCCTTTAACTTTCTTCCTCTCAAACAATTGTACACTATTTTGACCCAAGTTCAGGGACTAATGTTTGCTGTAGAAAGCAGGCAGACAGTGTGCCATGATGGCCGAGAACCTGGAGGCCCAGACCGTACTGGTGGTGGAGTCACTATTTGGCTTCATGATTTTGGGCAAACCACTCACCTCCTGTGATTATTTGAATTGGGCAAAGGTTGCAGTGTCAGTCCAGTGGAGGTTTTTGCAACACTCATTTGCGTATTAAAAACCCTGAGGAGTTCTACAATACAAAACCCTGTTTACTACTTTGAGAATGCAAACTTGTTTTCTTTCATGGCACAGATGTTGATATACAGAACAGAATATTCCAGACAGAGAGAGGAATGTCAAAGAAGGCCCAGAAAAGCAGTAACCAACAAAACTTGACATAGTAAGTTCTACTTAGCAAGAATCCGAAGTGACATAAACCCTAAGCAGAGTAGGGGAGAAGTTTGGCCTCATGATGTAAACGTTGCAGAGTTTTGAAAGCCACGTTATGAGCTGGACCCATCTCTTAAAACAGGCTTCACGTAGAAGCGGACGTAACCCTGAAATACAAGTTGTAATGTCCAGGTTCTAGTCCCTGTTCTATTCCAACCGTGGAGACTTAGGCAAACCATTTCCCCGTTTGAGCTTCAGCCTTCCTGTCTGTAGCACAGGAATGGGTTTTGCATATCAGTTAAGTAGGAGCTTACGGAAATGCTCTGTAATCTATCCTGTACTCCTTAAGCATAAAAGGTTAGCCCCACCCCCTAAAATCTTATGGACATAATCTTTGCAGGTTATTATGTTTATATTATAGTTAAATATTGAAGAACAATGCATTTAGTTTTTTAAATTTCAGTTACTTTAATTTGCATTTAGTTGTTTCAAATGAAATCAAATGGATACTCTAAATAAGTAAATTGGTAAATGACACACTTGAACATTGGTTACTGTCAGAATCAACTGAAATTCATGATCTCTGGCTGATGGATTTCATAATCTTTTTTCTTAACAGATAGAGAGATTTGATTATAATCTAAAACACATAAGCTTACTCACCGTAATCGATGTGAACATCGATTTTACTGGATTGTTTTAGCTTAAATAAAATGAAGTCAAACCTGAAGACTTTTTATGAGTTGATCACTACATATAAAAGTTCTATTGTGAGATTAAGGCTGAGGATGAAAACTTCTATCAGAGCTAAGAAGACAGAGAACTTGCACCTGAACAGAGAAAACTTTGAAAAAATCATTTGGAGACCTCAAGTTTTCTGCTGCAGCTGGAGCGAGAAGATACTATTCTTCCAATGGGAACAAGAAACATCTGAGAAGTGACTGAAATGTTTTAGTGTATCTTACACGTAGACTGCCCCTTTTTGTTAAAAAAAAAAAAAAAAACTCTCACTACCTGTTAGACATGCCAAGTGCTACTCGTTAGATGTCCCGGCTTTAGAAACAGATTTGCAAGCCAGAGTGTTCCAACCCTGCAGTTGGATTGTGGATTTTTAACCTTCACAAGTTTGGCCTTTGAGCAGGATTTGAGAAAGGAAGAAAGAAAAGAAGTAAAGAATGAAGAAGAAAAGCAAAATAAATCAAAAGCAGCTTTCTTGGTAACACCGACATCTCCAAGGCCATGTGCAAAAGGACTGGGTCTCTAATGATATCAATTAGGCCCAACCCGCTGGGATATGAGAGATATATTGTATCCACCGAGTCTGCTAAAGTCCATATGTAAAAGGTCATTAACTGAGTACCGAACATTACAAATTATTGGCCAAGGGTGCCTCTCTACCCCCAATGCTTTGAACAGTTCTGAAATAAATTATAACCAGTAATGGTTTCATGTTGACAGGCTAATTCCACTTAAATTTTTCTTTCTAAATCAAGGAAAGTATTATTTTTTAAAAACATCAATGTGTGTTGAATGTAGATTCATACTGTCACGCAGGCACACACATGTACACACAAGCACAAAGAAAGGCAACCGTCTGCTTTTCCCAGCTCCACTTCCCAGTTGGGATGGGGGATAGGTGACTTCTCCACCAGAGTGAGGATTTCCCAAAACATTTTCTTCCTTGGCTGATCTCTTTGCATCTCTTTCAAGGCACGGTGGGTGTCTTCACAGCAGTGGGTGCATTTGTTGAAGCACACACTATAAACTACTTAATAGAGGCTTACAATTCCATATTGGTGTGGGATTATCTTGGCAGCCCTTCAGGGAGATGTCATCTCTCCCAGGGCTGTGTTTAGGATGCCGTGGCCACCTGAAGGCATTCTCACAGGCTGACAACTGGCGGCTCCCTCTTGCCACCCTTCCTCTGATGCTCAGCCTCACGCTGAAGCTGCAGAGATTTCCCAGTCCTTAGAGAGAAACTTTGCCAACTCAAGCAAACAAAACAGAATCCTGCTGCATAAATCAGTTTGAGTAGTGGTCCAACTGCATCTTCAGCGTTTGGCAAAATGACGAATTATTCAAGAAGGGAGCTTCCTCTGATAAGATCACATCTTACTTTGGTACCCAAAAACAACTTTGCTGAGAAGCCTGATTTAAGGGGACCTTTTTTTGCTGATTTCTGTATCTAATTTCTTGTGTGTTAGAAGGTCAGATAAAATGGATCTGAAACCTTTCTTAGCACTAATTTTAAAGTGACCACTTGAGTTTGTTCTCAAGTTTGGGTTTCTGTGTTTTGTTTTTTTTTTTCCAATTGTTCATTAGTATCATTAGCTCAAAGTATCATTAGATACTTTGGAGTAATACAAATTTTGGGAGTGCATTCGAAGAGATTAATAAAAACAAACAAAACCAGAGTTCTACAAATGGAAAAATGAGAGGGGAATCTTGACCAAAATATAGTCTCACTTTGCAGTACTATGCCACTATGAGTGTAGAATTTTGTTCACCATTCAATACGTTCTTCTAAATTCACCAAGTAAGGCACCAGAGCAGCAACACTGTCATCTTTTGGCCCTTGCTGTAGGTTATGTTATTCTTTGCCTCTCTGACACACAGCAGGAGCGACCAGTTCTTCCCATGTTGCATAGGACTTTTCCTTGTTTTAACATAAAAAGTTCCCTGTTCTGGGAACCCCCTTGGTCCTGGGTCACCAGGAGGTGTGGTCAGTTCAACTCCCAGACGAGTGTTCCTTGCCCCAGGGTGTGCAAAGTGAGCTCCGTTTCATGATTTTTCTGATAGACATCACTGTAACAGCATACGTTAATTAAAAGTTAAATTTTCCATGTGGATCAAAATTTGTACCAGTGAGATATACCAAGATCATAGAAGCATAAATCCTCTCACAGTGTTTCTCAGCATCAGAATATACAGCCTGTGAAGATGCTGCTTAGCACCCTTTCTGTATAGGTCAGAGTGAAGAGCCTTTTCTGGGCAGGGAATTCAACATCCAGGGAATGCTCAGTGGCACCAATTTTCACTCACTAAACCCCAGTCCCAGAGGGAACATAGGCTTTTCTCAGAATGACCAACATCTGCTTTAGGGACTCTTAAGAGAGAGAAGGCAGCTGCATATAAGACATAAGTGGTTTCAGTGGCTCTTTCATTCTCCAATATCCAATCTCAGTGACCTTTATAATATCTGAATTTATGATCAGGTCTTTAGCTATACCCTGAGTTCATTTCCCCTTATCTTGCTTTGTTGTTGACTTGTCTGACCCAAACTTTCTATTTGTGCAGGAAAAAGACACAATCCTGGATTCACAGGGCCTGGCTTTGAGCTGGCTCAATTGTGTCCTCAGTCTGGCCCTTCGAATGAGACCTTGAACTGTTCATGACTTCCCTCTCCTCATCATTAACAGGCCCCATAAGATTGATGTCGTTGGGCTGTGAGCGTTTAGTGAAAATGTCCATGAATCATGGACCACAGTCCCTGAGAAATAGCAAGTGCTCAAAATATATTCCCCGAGACCAAATTCCCCTTGAGATTTCTTCCTGTCTCTCTACTTAGTTCTCTGACAACTCATTTTCTGACCCTTTATTGACTTCTACTCTTCGTTAACCAAAATTCTAGTATGAGAACCTTAAGTTGAGGATTTCTGAAATGTTGAAGACAAAGGGATTGCTGTCAGTGTGTGTGATTGGAATACCGAGCTTCCAGCCTGTCTTGCTGAAGGTTTATTAATGGAGCACAGCCCCATATGTTTCCTTAGAGGCAGTGGAGAGTAGTGGTAAAGATAGTGACCTCTAGAGACGGGTTGTCTGTATTTGAATTTCAGCTCTGCAACTCCATAGCTGCATGCCTTGTCTAGGATTTAACCCTCTGTGCCTCAGTTTTCTCATCTTCAAATGGTAGCAATGAGTGTAACTCACTCCTAGAGTTGTCATTTTAAATATGCTATGTAAATGCATTCATATACACAAAATAATGACAAATAGTAAGTGCTGAGACAGCTCAGTGGGTTCAGCTATTATGACTTCTTTTTTTAAAATTTATTAATTTTACTTTAGGTGCATACTATATCTGGCACTTCTCCCCATGTTATACCTCCCCACCCTTCCCCCACCCCTCATTTTCTCTCCCCTGCCCCCGCAACTGTCCCCTGTGTGTGATGCTCCTCTTCTTGAGTCCACATGTTCTCATTGTTCAACACCACCTATGAGTGAGAACATAGGTGCACGGCTTTCTGTTCTTGGGTCAGTTTGCTGAGAATGATGGTTTCCAGATTCATCCAAGTCCCTACAAAAGACACGAACTCATCATTTTTTATGGCTGCATTGTATTCCACGGTGTATATGTAGCACATTTTCTTTGTCCAGTCTATCATTGATGGGCATTTGGGTTAGTTCCAGGTCTTCGCTATTGTACACAGGGCT
>CM052653.1:137048857-137070193 GCA_028533165.1 Leontopithecus rosalia | reverse complement strand
AAGAGCTAGAGGAGCAAGATCAAAAAAGCTCAAAACCTAGCAGAAGACAAGAAATAACTAAGATCAGAGCAGAACTGAAGGAGATAGAGACACGAAAAACCCTTCAAAAAATCAATAAATCCAAGAGCTGGTTTTTTGAAAAGATCAACAAAATAGACAGACCACTAGCCAGACTGATAAAAAAGAAAAGAGAGAACAATCAAATAGACGCAATAAAAAACGATAAAGGGGAAATCACCACAGATTCCACAGAAATTCAAACCATCATCAGAGAATATTACAAACAACTCTAGAACATCTTTATTTCTGCCTTCATTTCATTGTTTATCCAGTCAACATTCAGAAGCAAGTTGTTCAGTTTCCAAGTGGCTGTGTGGGTTTGAATGTGTTTCTTGATCCTGAGTATAGTCTGATTGCGCTGTGGTCTAATAGACTGTTATGATTTCTGTTCTTTTGCATTTGCTGAGGAGTTATTTGCTTCCAATGATGGGGTCAATTTTAGAGTAAGTGCAATGTGGTGCTGAGAAAAATGTATATTCTGTGGATTTGAGGTGGAGTGTTCTATATGTGTCTATTAGATCTGCTTGGTCGAGCTCTGGATTCAAGTCCTGGATATCTTTGTTCATTTTCTGTCTCATCGATCTAATATTGACAGTGGAGTATTGAAGTCTCCCACTATTATTGTGTGGGACTCTAAATCTTGTTTTAGGTCATTGAGAACTTGCTTTATGTATCTGGGTGCTCCTGTGTTGGGGGCATATATATTTAGGATAGTTAGGTCTGCCTGTTGGTTGATCCTTTTACCATTATGTAATGTCCTTCTTTGACTCTTTTGATCTTTGTTGAAGTCCATTTTATCAGAGACTAGGATTGCAACCCCTGCTTTTTTTTTTGTTCTCCATTTGCTTGGTAAATCTTCTTCTATCCCTTTTTTTGAGTCTTTGTGTGTCTTTGTATGTGAGATGGGTTTCTTGAATATGGCATACCGATGGCTTCTGACTTTTTATCAAGTTTTCCAGTCTGTGTCTTTTGATTGGGGCATTTAGGCCATTTACATTCAATGTTAATATTGTTATGTGTGAATTTGATCCTGCCATTTTGTTACTGGCTGGTTTTCTTTCTCATTAGTTGACTCACTTTCTTCACTGCATTTTTGGTCTTTGCCAACTGGTTTGCTTTTGCAGTGACTGCTACTTGTTCCTTTCCATGCTTAGTGTTTCTTTCAGGAGCTCTTGTAGGGCAGGTCTGGTGGTGACAAAAATCTCTCAATAATTGCTTTTCCATAAAGGATTTTATTTCTCCTTCACTTATGAAGCTTAGTTTGGCTGGATATGAGATTCTGGATTGAAAGTTCTTTTCTTTAAGGATGTTGAATATTGGCCCCCCACTCTCTTCTGGCTTGTGTAGTTTCTGCCGAGAGATCTGCTGTGAGTCTGATTGGCTTTCCTCTGTGGGTGACCTGACCTTTCTCTCTGGCTCTGCTTAGCATTTTTTCCTTCATTTCAACCCTGGCGAATCTGACAATTATGTGCCTTGGGGTTGCTCTTCTTGAGGAATATCTTTGTGGAGTTCTCTGTATTTCTTGAAATTGAAAATTCGACTGCCTTGCTAGGCTTGGGAAGTTCTCCTGCATAATATCCTGGAATGTGTTTTCCAGCTTGGATTCATTCTCCCCATCATATTCAGGTACACCAATCAAGCGTAGATTAGGTTTTCTCACATATTTCTTGGAGGCTTTGTTCATTTCTTTTCACTCTTTTTTTTCTTGTATTGCCTTATCTTTTTATTTCATTGAGTTGATCTTAAATCTCTGATATCCTTTTTTCTGCTTGATCAATTCAGCTATTAAAATTTGTGTTTGCTTCATGTAGTTCTCGTGCTGTGTTCTTCAACTCGATCAAGTCGTTTATGTTCTTCTCTAAGCTGGTTATTCTAGTTAGCATTTTGCCTAACCTTTTTTCAAGGTTTTTGGTTTCTTTGCATTGAGTTAGAATGTGTTCTTTTAGCTCTGAAAAGTTTGTTATCATCCACCTTCTCAATCCTGTTTCCATCAATTCTTCACACTCCTTCTCAGTCAAGTTGTGATCCCTTGAAGGAGAAAAGGTGTTCTGGTCTTTGGTGGTTTCACCTTTTTTTATGCTGTTTTTTTCCCATCTTTGTGGATTTACCTGGCTGTGGAGTCAGAGAGCAGCTTGATGAGGTTGCTTGTCTGCCTGTGGGGGCGCTACTGGGTTTCTAGGGACTCATTCAGGTTACCAGGGAAGCTTCCTGTGTCTTTTTTGTTTATGCTGGGAGATTAGGCCCACCTCTTCCGCTGACATTTAGGCGCTGCTGGGTTGTCAAGAATGCTGTCCTGTTGCTACATAGCCTTCCTGTGTTTATTAAGACATGTAGCCCAGTCTCACCCCTCTAGTGGCGGGTTGTGCCCTTCCTCCACTGGGCTGGATCATTTCATCTCAGACTGTGGCACTTGTAAGATTTATTGCTGAGGTAAAATGAGGAAACTGAGGCAAGTATAAGAAAGTGAGAAGCTAATTTATTCAGCTCTCCTGCAAGGTTCTGTCATCCAGGGTGGGGGTCAGGGAAGTCGTGCCTGGCTGTTTAGGGCGTGGGGTTTTATGGGGAGGGCAGGCAATTGATTGGCCATTGGGGAAACAAAGGGAAGGCATTTCTATTGGCTGTTGAGGAGCAGGAAGTACATAGAGCTGGTTGCTCTTTGTAGGCAGGTGGGACCTTGGGTAAGTGAGCCTTGATTGACTACTGGGGAAACAAAGAGAAGGCATTTCTATTGGCTGTTGAGGAGCATGAAGTACATGGAGTTAAAGTAGGAAGTACATGAAACTAGTTGTCATTGTTAGGTGGGCGGGACCTTGGGTAAGTGGGCCTTGATTGACTACTGGGGAAACAAAGAGAAGGCATTTATATTGGCTGTCGAGGAGCAGGAAGTGTATGGAGTTGACTTTGGCTATTCTGTAATGGGAGGTCTTCTGTTTGAGAATGTATATTTTTATTGTTATGAAGTTTTTGTAGTGTTGTGGTTATTGTAATTACCTGGTAACCCCCAGCTTACTTTAAATGAACTCTTTACAGGTAGGTACTTAAAATGGAGATACTCTTTGTGTTTCAGGGATTAACTCTATTAGGAGGCACATGAAACTAGCTGCCATTGGTAGGCAGGCAGGACCTTGGGTATGCAGGCCTGCTGGGGGCGTATGGAGCAGACTGTTGCTGGGCAGGGTATGGTGGGGCTTCTTTAAAAATTTTTCTGCAGCGTTTTTTAACAGCGGGCTGGAGGTTGGATGCATACTTGTGGGCTTGGGTATGGTATGCAGAGGCGGGTGCGGGGAAGCCATGTGATGAAGCCAGAAAATGAGCTCGGGTGATGATGCAGTTATCAGGCCTGGAGAGTGATGAATGTGTCCGTTTGACTCCCAGAAAGGCAACCGGCCTTACAGCACTGGCTAAGCAACCCACTAGAGTCAGAGCTTCAGCCCTCTGTGGTTTGTGGGGGAGGTTAGGGACCCGCCCAGCCACACCTAGCAGTCTCCCCCTTTGAGCTTTCTCTCTCTTCAGTAATGGGGTAGGGGTGGCCCAGCTGCTCCCGCTTACAGCGCCCTCTCTCTCTGGGTGGGGGGAGGGGGCGATAGCTCAGTCTACAGACTCTTACTCAACTCCACACTTATAATTCCCCGTGCTTGACTGGCAAAGATTCCCTTTTCTGTGTATTCCTAAGGCTTTGGGGGAAGTGCTGTATATGGACTGGAGCGCCAGAGGTGGAGCCTCTGACTCACCAGTCAGATGCACTTTCTGGGTGAAGCAGCACCCCTCCCTGCCTCAGTCTGCCCTAAGTGGGCTTTGCTCACCCTTGGACCAGACCCGTTGAAATGCACCTGGTGCTTCAGTTGGTGATAGGAGATCTCTGGGTTTCTGTGTGTCTCTTGCTGGGTGTTGTGCACTGGAGTTGTGTCTAATCTGCCATCTTGGATCCTCCTCCATTATGACTTCTTGAACCTCCCCAGAAGCTCATGTTACCACTCATTTTTCCATCTGGCTCTGCCTGTAGCATCCAGATACCAACAATGCTCAGTAACCATCTTTCCTAGAGCATCCAAGCACTCATCTCTTACAGGATGTCACAATGAATTACTTAAGTGTGATTGGAACTCACTAAAATATAATATGCTTGGGTTTTGTTGATTGTGTACTTAAACTGAGCTCTGAATTTCTGTTTATCATTTAAAAACCTGGCAAATGGAATGATTTAAACATTTATTTACTTTACTTTCACTTTTGACTTTGGCTATTCTGTAATGGGAGGTCTTCTGTTTGAGAATGTCTATTTTTATTGTTCTGAAGTTTTTGTAGTTTTGTGGTTATTGTAATTACCTGGTGACCCCCTAGCTTACTTTAAATGAACTCTTTACAGGTATTAACTCTATTGGGAATTTAACAACATGTAGAGAATACTAAAGTTAGTGTTCTAGTCCTTCCTTGCTGTACATGTACATAAAGTATCAGTCCTCAAGACAGAATAATATATGCAATTTCTTTAGCCTTAGATTATTTGTAGTGCTTCCTTGTACCCTGATTACAGTCATGCCTAGCACTGAATTTCTTTACTACCTTTTCTACTATTTGCAGTGTAGGATTAGGAAACATTTCTCATCCTTCTTGTCTGTCATATGTGTCTGCTAATGTTAGAGATGCAGGGCACTCCTTGACAAACTGAGGCATTTATACATGCAGCAGGGAAGGTCTCTCATACTACATCTATGGATAAGTGGCCCCACAAGGCCAACGTGCTGATAAATTCTATTTGTACACTTGACAAATCAGGGTGCCCAGATATTTGGCTAAACAGTATTCTGCAGGTGTCTATGACAGTGTTTCTACGTGAGATTAACATTATTTGAATGGGCAGACTGAGTAAAGCAGATTTCTCTCCCCAATCTATTGAATAGACTTAAGTGACATAAAATACATGCTCTGTTGAAATTTTTTATTTCATATGTATTTATTTGTGATACAATTGGAAATCTAGTATCATCAAAGACTAATGTCTTGTTTGAGAGACCACAGTTAAGGAGAAACCAGTTTATTCCTAAAATGTGTTATCTCCTGTTACAGCAGTTTTCTTTGCTATTTATGCCTATTATTAAAAATGTAAAAACAGAAACAAAATTCTTAGAATTTCTTTTTATGTGAACTAACTATCTTCAAACTCAGATTAAAACTGCAATCTATATTGGCTCTTCTAGGGCTCCAGCCTGCTGAATACAGATCTTGGACTCCTCGGCCTCCACAATCAGGTAAGTGAATTCCTTAAAGTAGAGACAGTATGACTAGATCTTCATGGTTTTGTTTCTCTGGAGAGCCCAAAGGAATGCAGTCACCCTATTTTGTCCCTTTTCCTTTCTTCATCAGCTTAGTTCCAATGAGCTGTCTTGTGCTCTAAGTCCATTTCTCCACACCTAGTCCCATTCAGAAACTGTGGAAATGGCTCAAACTCAGTGTGAGCCCCACTGGTGTCTTCACATGCTTTCTCACTATGTCCCCTATCGTCTCAAAAAATGCAGATAAACAAATTGTTGTTAGAGAAATAAAAAGCATAGTGAAAGCAGCAAGAAAGAGAGTAAATGATGTTACCAATATATCCATCAAGTTGGAAGACAGGCTTGAGAGAAACAAAGAAAATAAAAATGATTCGAGAGAATATAGTTGCAGAGGTTAATAATTGGTGTACTTACTAAAGTAGCAGAACCAATGGCAAGAGAAATACACCCAATCAAAAAAACTGACCATTTAGCAAAAGATAGATAAGCAATGGAACAGAAAATACAGGGAAAGGTTTTTCACATAAGTTAATTAAAATTTTCAATAGTACAAAAATATATTAATTCAAAGTATATATTTAGTTTTAACAGAGCTGAATGCAGTAGTTCACACCTGTATTCCCAGCGACTCAGGAGGCTGAGGTGGGATGATTGCCTGAGTCTGAGAGTTTCAGAATATCCCGAGAAACATAGTAAGACCTTGTCTCTTACAAATTTTTTTTTTGAGACGGAGTTTCGCTCTCATTACCCAGGCTGGAGTGCAATTGCGTTCTCGGCTCACCGCAACCTCCACCTCCTGGGTTCAGGCAATTCTCGTGCCTCAGCCTCCTGAGTAGCTGGGATTACAGGCACACACCACCGTGCCCAGCTAATTTTTTGTATTTTTAGTAGAGGCGGGGTCTCACCATGTTGACCAGGATGGTCTCGATCTCTTGACCTTGTGATCCACCTGCCTTGGCTTCCCAAAGTGCTGGGATTACAGGCGTGAACCACCGTGCCCGGGCCAGTGTTTTTTAAGTGTGGTTGCCCGTGTAGTTCCAGCTATTCCAGAGGCTGAAATGCAGAAGGATCACTTGAGCTCAGGAGTTGAAGGATGCACTGAGCCATGATTGCACCACTGCAGTTCATCCTGGATGACAGAACAAGATGCCATCTCTAAAAAAATTTTTAAATTTCAACAGAGCATGTATTTTATGTCACTTATTGATTTGTGATACAATTGAAAATTTAATATTATCAAAAACTAACTTGTTTGAGAGACCACTGTTAAGAAAGGGAAGGCAACATTTCTTCATTCCTAAAATTATGGTGAGACTCTTTTCACTGTTATTCATATATATGTAATAAGAATCTAAGACCAAGACTAGAAACAAAACTCTTGGTCAGCCCACTTAAGGCCTCCTAGGGTGAGTTCAGTGTGAACCTGCTCAGCTTTCTCATTTGCGACACACATACAAGTCCAACATCACCCTCTACCCTATGTGGTACATACTCTTTAGAGAATAGAGAGCACCTTTTGTATTCCTATACCAATGCTTCTCAGCTGAGGGCTAAGGAGAGACTTTTCCTTCCAGCAGACTTTTGGCAATATCTGGAGATATGTTTGGTTGTCACAGCTAGGGAGCAGTGGTGTGCTGCTGGTGTCTAGAGGGTAGAGGCCAGGGATGCTGCTATCTCGCAATGAACAGGGTAGCCTCTACAACAAAGAAGTATCTGGCTCAAAATACCACTAGTGCCAAGACTAGGGAGCCCTGTTTTGCACTCCTAGCACTTGGCATGATAATTTGCACATTGGTGGAGCACCACGTAGCTTGTTCGTAATTGACAAAGGGTCAATCTAGATACACTATTTTTTTCTATTTAAGAATTAATATCTTAAAGTATATAACTGACTGCAGGCTTCATTTCTTCAAAACACTTTTATATTTACTGCCTCATCTGATAAATCTCTCTATATCAAGAGGAGAGAAAGGATATATAAGCAGAAATAGCACTGGATGTAGGGTCTAGGTTAAACGTGATTTCACTTATCAGCCGTAGATCCATGGAAAAATCAGGAAAACACCTTGGGTCTTATTATTTTATAGCATCATTTTAGCAATGAAAAATCACTAACAATTATTTTTAGTTTTAAGACTAGTACTTGGACTCAAGCAGTATGACAGCATCCCCACATTACACATCAGGAAATTGAGACGCAAATAAATTAGTTTAATTTCCCATTGTAACATGACCCTTACAATCCAAGGAAGGGGTCTCAGTCATCTCCCCTGCTCCTAGTAAGATGAAACGTCAACCTATTAAAGGTTTTTGCCTCATTATTATTAATTTTTGTGGACATCTCAATGTGACCACAAATATGAGACAGAAAACTTACACTGAAATGGGTCATTCATGTCCCCTTTTTGTAAGTTGACAAATAGCCATACCCAGGTGTAGAGGTGAGCCCATATGCACATCATGACCCTAGCCTGGAAATATAGTTATTTCATTTTCTTGGCTACAAAATATGATTTTTTTCCTTCCTTACACCTTCAGAAACACATCTGCTTTCTATATGTTGAGGAAGGAAAACATGAATGCATTATTATGCCCTACCTAATCTATTACATCACTTATGGACTGTGTTATGTACCAAAAAAAAAAAAAATCCCAGAAATCTCTAGAGATACAGAAAGACCTAGAAAAGAAAGCTTCCTTGGACAAGGAGATGCCAGGGCATCCCTCAAATCTGCAAGCAGCCAGGCTCATGGGTTCAATCCACTCCTTTCAAAATGGACAAGTGATCACTCAATTCCCTAATAAACTTTATTTATAGAAGAGCACTTGAGATTGCAGGCCACCTGTGCATATCTGCTTGGAAGAGCCAGTTAGGTCTGGACAGCAGCCTTATTCTATATATAATCAGTGAGATAAGTCAAAGTGAGTGACAGTGACATTCTTCACAGTGCGTTCCCTGGACACATAAGGGGCACTCTCACATAGCTGTACATGATTTCCTTTCAGACCAGAAGACCACTACTGTCAAGGCAACCCTCCAGTATAATTACTGGGAGGAGAGAAGCCCTTCTCAATGCCCAGTTTGTAATTAAGCAGGAATCTAAGTACTGTTATGGTCCACTGATCAACGTTACCTTAGTGTTTTTATCTTTTCAAAAAATAAGCAGCGTCTGGTCGCCATATTGAAGTTCACATTATATATTCTCAGTTCTATTCATGAAAAAGACATCCTTCCAATTTCTTTTTCTTTTGAAATGATCTTTGGGAAAAATAATATTCTAAAGAATAAACCATACCTAATAGAAAACTGAGCAGAAGAGTTGAACAAGCAATTCACAGATGAGAAAATGCAAATGAACTATAAATATATGAAAATATTCTACCACATGAATTTAAAGCAGAGAAATAAAAAATTAAGTTAGACAACGTCAAGTGTTAAAAGAACTGTTGCTCATTGCTGGTGATGTAAATTGATTTACACTATTTAAAAAATGATTGGTCAATATCCAATAAAGTTGAAGATGCCTGTATTTTATCACCTAGCAATTTTATTCCTCAGTGTTTTTGCTGGAGAAACTCTTGCATATATATACCATTAATAGCAAGCATAACAAAGAATGAAGCATTGCTTATAAAATAATAACACTGAAAATAATATACATTCATCAGCAGAAAACTGAAAAAGTTGCTATGGTTCACAGAATAGGATGTTTTTAACCATGAAAATAAACTAGAGTCACAAGTATACACATGGTGTGACTCAGAAATAAAATTCTGAAAATTGTGTGCACAAGAGCACACAAACCTAGTAGAGACGTGATATACAGTATGTATCCATATGTATACATAAACATTTATATGTAATATGTCTGTATGCTAGAATACGTATGTATCATATACATGTATATATGTTCTGGCATGTATATGACACATGTACATTCACATGCATAGATATATACATTATGTGTATATATATGCATAGATATATACATTATATATACATTATATATCTATGCATAGATATATACATTATATATCTATGCATAGATATATACATTATATATCTATGCATAGATATATACATTATATATCTATGCATAGATATATACATTATATATCTATGCATATATAATGCATATATACATTGCCTATCAACTCCCTATAAAATCTAGGAGAAACATTCACTTGGTTGTGCTAAAATGTATAATCTTACCTCATTTCTGCAAAGTATTTTATTTCCTCTAAGGAAAATCAATCAGCACTCTAAAATAAAGCACTCACCTCCTTTGTGTGTGAGTGTGTCTGAAAGAAAGAACATGTAATAAAAATGTTTGGCAATTGCTATGGTATAGGCACTGACAATCAGAACAGATAGTAGCTACACCATTGTTTTGGCCATATTGGAGCTGCATGTCAGCCTTTCCCGTGTGTTTTCAAGATTGCACGATGTGCAATGATAGATCCAAAATAAAATACAAACTTGCTATCAAGAAACTCCAGATCTTGATAGTGCACTAGATAGAGGCCATCACTTCTGTATTAAAATGAATCATCTGTGAGGGTCTCATGCTTTGGGTGTTTCCGGGCAGTTCAGATTCTGATTCTAGCTCTGTTAGTCACTGGATTGCTCTGAAATTCTAGCATTTCATTACATAACCTCCATTTCACAGACATCCTTTTACACTCAGCAGTGGTATAGAAACCTTTGTCAGCATTCAGATTTGTGGCTCAGGAGATAGATAAAAGCTAAATCACTGTTATCTATCCTATGAGATTCTATCTGAACATGTACATGTGTGTTTATCTTAAAAAAGAGAAAGTTACTAATGCATATGCAGTAACTTTTAAGTAAAGACATGGTTTCAAGTATCAAAAACTGCTCTTTGGACCTCCGTCGGTTTCGAACCATTCTACATGACCTGAATAGCTTCATTCAACAACTTCTGAGGCCACTCTTGGTTGGCAGGTTGGAGAACAAATAAAATGATAAATGCAAAGAGTTAAAATAAAAAGAATGTTCCTCCCTGACCTTCAGATTCTCATTTTTTTACTACCAGGTTGAAAGAACATGAAAGTTGGAGGGAATCAAACAATTTAATTAAGAATGAAACTCTGGCCAGGCGTGGTACCTCACACCTGTAATCCCAGCACTTTGGGACGCCAAGGCGGGTGGATCACGAGGTCAGGAGTTCAAGACTAGCCTGGCCAAGAGAGTGAAAACATGTCTTTACTAAAAATACAAAAACTAGCTGGGTGTGGTGGCAGGTGCCTGTGATCCCAGCTACTCAGGAGGCTGAGGCAGAGAATTGCTTGAACTTGGGAGGGGGACATTGCAGTGAGCTGAGATTATGCCACTACACTCCAGCCTGAGTGACAGAGCGAGACTCTGTCAAGAAAGAAAAAAGAGTGAAACATCAATATAAAATTCTGATGATTCATCCTGGTATGAAAAGAAGGCGGGTAAGACATTTTCAATTCAAAATGTTTTGAAAGTTAAAGTTGTTTCATTTATGGGTTGAAATCTTGCAGCCTTTAATCACTTGTTCTATCAGCAACTAACTTGTACATTCCCTAAATGTTAAGATGAATTATAAATTAAATTAGGAGGCAGTCAGTAGCACTAATTCATTGACTAGGCATTTCCATACACATACAGTGGGATGAACGCTGCAGCACAATGAAAGTGCATTAAATTTGTAACATTCTTTAATTTTCACACTGAAAGAAGAAAATGTACTAAATATAGTTTCTGTTGGGTATGATGAAACAGAATTTGGGAATGATAGCATTGATAGAAAAATTAGAAGGTAAAATTTGAGGAAATTAAAATAGAGGGGAGGTAAAGGAACATACAAAAATATTCAGTGAAGTAATAATCTAGCACAGTTGGAAGTCACCCATGCTAGGCTGTCAGCTCCAAGGGAGCAAGGGAAATGCCAGTTTTATTCTCAGCTGCCTGATACATAGAAAGTATTCAAAAACCTCTTGCTCAATGATTGAATGAGATGTAGCAGACTGTAATATGTAAGGGCATAATTATATAAGTGGTAAGTGTAAAATGAAGTTAGGGCTATATTGTGCAGTCCTGAATGCCAGACTAAGCAATGTAGCCATCTACTTATATGCAAATGACGGGAGTGGATATGTGAGAATTGTGTCCAGTAATAGCTGAAAGCTCTTATTAACACACAGTCAGAGAAAACAGCCATCAACTCTGCAAAACTGTAAAAAGCAACCATTCACATGCACTGGGCAGTGAATAGTAGAGGCAGAACCTGGACAAGATTTGACACTTAAAAAAGGGAATAGTTATCTATGAGTATTCGATTTTCAGATATTATTTTATAGAAGACAAGTCCCAGACTGCAGGTCACATCAAGTATGTTAAGAAACCTATAATTTCACTAGTCTGAAGAATGAGAGAATTGAGCTTAGGGCACCTACAGCCAGCAGAAAGTGGGGAAGAAATCTTGGAAAGGATGAAGCAAGAGACAGGCATCCTCAATTCCATGAATCAACTCTGCCCCAATATCCGAATGCATCCTGAATTATGCCTGTACAAAGTGAATTCCAAGCAGCATAGCTAAAGTTAAGGAACAAATCCGAGAACAGCCAATCAAACACAAGGAAGACAGGTTTGTAGTTTGAATTCTGCCAAGTTAACAACCAGCTTTAAAAATACTCAGAATTCTTTGAAAGAACGTAACAGAATCCAGAATCTCTACAACATATTCAGAATAAGATCTAAAGCTATTTCACACAAATCAAATAGGCATATAACACATATTTTACATAGAAAAGATAATGATTTCCAATTCCCAGGTGACCTAGATGTTGGAATTAGCAGACAAAAATTCTAAAGCAGTTTTCATATCTGTGCTGAATAAACTTAAAGAAAATATTCTTATAATAAGCTAAATGGTAGTAAATGTCAGCAGATAAGTCCTAGATATAAAAAGTAAATATCTGAAATATATAAATAAAATTACTAGATCAGAATGGATTTAATAGAAAAATGGAGATGACAGAAGGAATTCAGTGAATGTGAAAATAAGTGAGAGGTACTCAATCTAAAGATACAGCTACTATTGAAAACAAATTATCAGAGCTTCAGAAATTGAAAGAAAATAGGAACCCCTCTCCTATACCCAGGAGCATACTGGGCACCCTTCCCAACATCCTACCCCAACCCCTCTGTCGCAGCACAAAAATAATGGAGAATCTTGAGTCCCTTCAAGGGAGATACCAGGCACCTAGCAAGCCTTGAGAAGTAAATGAGCAACCTGATAAGCAAGAAAGTAATAATAGCTTAAGACAGTAGCCAAGGAAGTTAGAGCCGTGAGATATTTGGTTCTTGATAGAAACTAAAAATAACATCTTAACACATGCCCCTGTTTTTTTTTTTTTCAGATGCAGGAGTGATACGGGGGAACTGAGGCCTAGTTCCAATGGTCTTCCTAAGGGGCCTGGAAGAAGTCACGTCTACAAGCCACAACTTACATATCTTCCTGCTGACCCCAAATTTTTAAACAAAACTTTTCTTCCTTAACCAACTGCAAATCAGAAAATCTTAGAATCTGCTTATGATCTGTAAGCCTCTGCTTCAAGATATCCCATCTTTTTAAATGAAAGCAATGAATAAGCTCCATACGATTTATGACTGTGACTTCTGCTTTCTTGAAATATACCCATTTCTTTAAAGACACTTGCTTGAAAGCCATCAGGAAGATGAGTCTGATGCATGCACTGCCACTTCTCCATGCCAGGTACCCTGCAAATAAATGCCCTCCGTTCTGCAGTGGCAAACCTCAGTGTGAATATGTGGCCACTGTGTGAATATTAACCCACTGTATGAGTGGACTCACTTTGATTTGGTAACAAAACCCATGGGGGAGGCCGGGCGCTGTGGCTCAAGCCTGTAATCCCAGCACTTTGGGAGGCCAAGGCGGGTGGATCACGAGGTCAAGAGATCGAGACCATCCTGGTCAACATGGTGAAACCCCGTCTCTACTAAAAATACAAAAATTAGCTGGGCATGGTGGTGCGCGCCTATAGTCCAGCTACTGGGGAGGCTGAGGCAGGAGAATTGCCTGAACCCAGGAGGAGGAGGTTGCAGTGAGCCGAGATCGTGCCATTGCACTCCAGCCTGGGTAACAAGAGCAAAACTCCGTCTCAAAACAAAACAAAAAACCCATGGGGGAATATAAAAAGCTCTAACATACACATTATTGGTGTTCCAGGAGACAAAAAAAAACAAGTAGGAAAAAAGTATTTTAGGAAGTGATGACCAAAAATTTCTATAAGCCAGAGTTTTCATAAGCTCATCATCCTCATATAGGGTGCATACAAATAATACCATATATTTTCTCATAAGCATTAGACTGCTGAAAACCAAGGAAAAAGACAGACTCCTAAACCTGGCTGACAGAAATGTCATAATGTTTAGAAAAAAAAGACAATTTGTCATTGGCTCTCTATTAGAAACATTGGAAGCCTGAAAATTGTGAAATACTGTCTTTAAAGTTCTAGGAGAAAAAAATATATGTACACACACATGTATATTTATACACATATATACATATATATCAACCCAGAAATGTACAGGCAGTGAAAATATTTTTTAAGAGTAAAAGCAAAATAAATACACTTCCAAATCAAAGAAGAGTAAGATTAGTCAGAAGCAGAATTACGCTATAAAAAAGTAAAGATCTTCAGGCAGAAGGGAAATGGTGCCAGACAGAAAACCGCATATTTAGAATTGAATAAAAAAGTCACTGGAAATGTGTAAATGGAAATGATAAACACTCAAGATGCGAGGAATCAACGAAGATTTTTGAGTATAAGCCTGAATTATTCGTGAGCTTGTTATTCATTTACTAATCTGTGAAATGTTCCAAGAAAATACAAAGAACATTTCAAAGATATATATATTATATAGCTATGATATGGTAAAAAGGTATATTTGTTCTTTTACCCTGTTTCTGGCAACACAATTTTTAAAAATCCTTAGAATCTCCAAAGTGGTGTCTTTTTTTATGGTAACGAGTTGACTGACAGCTGGCAGTCCTGGGCAGCTTCAGGATTGGGGGTGGTCATCTGAATGACCTAAGCAGAGTTAGAGGATTGGGACATTCAACTCCAACCTTCAAGGAGGGGAGAAGGGCTGCAGGCTTAATCTTAAACATGACTGAGAAAAATGTCATGTTTTAAAAAAACAAGCTGTAATTGGCTTTTCATTAGAAAAAAATGAAGGCAAGAAAATACTGAAATATGGTCTTAAAGGTTCTAAAAAAAAACAAAAAAGTACCTGCATGTTTATAGTTAATGGCCAATGAATTGATCATTGTCTACTGATCATCAATCCTAAATGATTTAATCAATCATGCCTATGGAATGAGGACTTCATAAACCCCCCAAAAACTGCGTTTGGGGAGCTTCCAGATAGACAGACAGGTGAAGGTGTTTGGAGACTGGTACGTGGAGAGGGCCTCGAAGCTCTGTGCCCCTTCCCATGCCTCACCCTATGTGTCTCTTCATCTGTGTTCTTTGTCATATCCTTTATAATAAACCAGTAAGTTTAAGTGTTTCCCTCGGTTGTGTGAAATACTTTAGCAAATCAGTGGAAACCAAAGAGGGAATCCTGATTTATAGAAGCACAAGCAAAATAACCTGAGGCTTGCAATAGGCATTGGCAGCAAGGAGATTGTGGGGCAGTCTGGGGGGACTATGCCCTTAACCTGTGGGATCTAACACAGTCTCCAAGTAGACAGTGTTAGGATTCAATTGGAGGGCACTCACCTGGTGCCACTGCAGAACTGATGGGCTGCTTGCTAGGAAAGCTATACATATATTTGGTCACAGAAGTCTTCTGTGTTGATTGTTGTGGGGTGAGAGTGGAAGAAAAACAATTTGAGTTTTGGCCACTCAGAAGCATTTTTAAAAACCTATAAAATGAGTTGTAATGAAAAATAAAGCTAGGTTAATAGTTTGGAACAAAAATCTCACTTGTGCATAATATATCAATGGTGTCTTACACACTTGACAGAAGCCACTCAGAGATCTATGAATTTAATCTATGTTAGTAAGAGACTTAGTTAGTTAGTTAATCTTAGTAAGAGACTGGGTCATTGTTAGGTCCTCAGCATCCAAAGGTAAAAAGGTTAAAGAAAGACATTCTGAGAAACAAATGAGAGGCAAATATCAGACCATGAGATGCTTTTGGGAAGAAGGAAGCACCATTGATTACCATATCTGTAGGTTCTACGCAAGGACACATCAGAAACTCAGGAAAAGGAGAGCTACCTCTGATACCAATAACATCCAAACACAAGAAGTAGAGCTGGCAGACGTTCAGAGACATTATAGTTCAAATTCTTGTTGTTAGCCAAGAAAACTAAGGCCCCAAAATGTTAAATGACATCTCAGATGTAAAAAAAAGAAAGTTTTCATATCAGAATGAAAGGCAAGAACCCAGACAGAAAGAACTGAAGTTGGTGACTTATTGATTATTGTAGGTCATATAAAGGAATATCAATAATTTATCTAGAAGAAAACAATGGTCTACTAGCAACATACTACCATTTAACTTATGCAAATTTAATAATACACACTCTGCTTGTTGTTTCCATCTCTTTCTCTTAAAAAATAAAGATACAATGGGCTGTACACTCACCTGTGTACTGTATGCTATCATGTACATTCTATGTGATCATATATTTATTGTATATACATTACTCTCTATAGAGAGATCTAGATAAGGTGTAGATCTTCTGCACTGAGAGAAAAATGAATTTTGTCTTGTTAGAGCCACTTCACCTTGGGTCTCCTTTTTGCCAAGGCAGCCTGCTGTTGCCGAGGTAGCCCGCCATTACACAGAGAGTCCACCATTATAGAGGTGGGCTGCCATTGCCAAGGCAGTTCTAGCTATACCTGTATAAACAGGACTGCAGAGAAATTCACAGGGCAGCTGGGCAGAGCCCACAGCTGCTCAGCAAAGCCTCTGCAGACAGACAGTAACTAGGCTGCCTCCTGGCTGGGCAGAGTAGCCCTGAAAAAAGGCAGCAGTACAACAAAAACTCATAAATAAAGCCCTAAATCCCTGGGACAGAGTGCCTGTGGGGAAAAAAGGAGGGGGTTATGAGTTCTAGCACACTTAAACATACTTGCCCAGCAGCTCTGAATGAACAATGGAGCTCACAGCTCAGCACGTGAGCTCCTATAAAGGACAGACTGTCTCCTCAAGCAGACCCCAGTATATCCAAAAAGTCACCTCATAAAGGAGAGCTCAGACTGATATCTGGCAAGTATCCTTCTGGGACAAAGATAGCAGAAGAAGAAACTGGCAGCAACCCTTACTGTTCTGCAGCTGCTGCAGGTGATCCCCAGGCAAGCAGGGCCTGGAGTGGACCTCAACAGTCCTACAGCAGAGGAGCCTGAATGTTAGAAGGAAAACTAAGAAACAGAAAGAAATAGCTTCATCATCAACAAACTGGACATCCACTCAGAGACCCAATCTGAAAGTCAACAACTACAAAGACAACAGGTGGATAAATCCACAAAGATGGGAAGAAACCAGTGCAAAAAGGATGAAAACACCAGAAACCAGAATGCCTCTCCTCCTACAAGGGATCACAGCTCCTCACCAGCAAGGGAACAAGGCTGGATGTAGAATGTGTGTGATGAATTGACAGAATCAGGCTTCAGAAGGTGGGTAAAAAGAAACACACTGCCAGGTGTGTACCTATGTAACAATCTTGCATGTCCTTCACATGTACCCCAAAACCTAAAATGCAAAAAAAGAAAAAAAGAATCTGAAACTAAATGAGTTACTGTTTTAATTAATTTGTAAAATTGACTCATTTTATTTTTAGAGTAGATTTAGGATTACAAAAATAATGAGCGTAAAGTGCAGAGTTCCCATAAACCTGCTTACATTCCTGTCATACAATTTTCCCTATTATCTTGTGTTAGTATGGTACATTTTTGACAATTACTGAACCAATATATATACATCATTACTAATTGTAGTATACAACTTGTATTAGGATTAACTGTGTGTTGTGCACTTCTCTGGATTTTGATACATGCATAAAGTCATGTTTTCACCATTACAGTATCATGCAGGGTAATTTTACCATCTTCATATTCACGGTGCTACTTCTATTCATCCCTCTCTCCTTACCCCAGACCTCTGGCAACCACTATCTTTTTGTTGTCTCTGTAGTTCTTTCACTTAACAATATGTATCTCAGCTTTTCATGCTTGATGGCTTATGCCTTTTTATTGTGTAATATTCTGTTATACCAATGTATTCCATTATGTTTATTTATCTATTGAAAAACATACGGGATACTTTCAGCTTTTGGCAATTAGGAATAAAACCACTATAAACAACAACAAAAAAGAAACTTCTCTGAGCTAAAAGAACATGTTCTAACCCAATGCAAAGAAACTAAGAATGCTGAAAAAAGATTTGATGAAATGCTAACGAGAATAAACAACTTAGAGAGGAATATAAGTTAATTGATGGAGCTGAAAAACACAACACGAGAACTTTGTGAAGCATGCACAAGTTTCAATAGCTGAATTAACCAAGCAGAAGAAAGGATATCAGAGGTGGAAGATCAACTCAATGAAATAAAATGAGAAGGCAAGATTAGATTAAAAAAAGGGTAACAAGGAATGAACAAAGTCTTCAAGAACTATGAGACTATGTGAAAAGACCTCATCTACACTTGATAGGTGTACCTAAATGTGATGGAGAGAATGAATCCAAGCTGGAAAATATGCTTCAGGATATTATCCAGGAAAACTTCCCCAACCTAACAACACAGACCAATATTCAAGTCCAGGAAATACAGAGAACACCACAAAGATATTTCTCAAGAAGAGCAACCCCAAGGCACATGATTGTCAGATTTGCCAGGGTTGAAATTAAGGAGAAATTACTAAGGGCAGCCAGAGAGAAAGGTCAGGTTACCCACAAAGGGAAGCCCATCAGACTCACAGCAGATCTCTCAGCAGAAACCCTACAAGCCAGAAGAGTGAGGGCCGATATTCAACATCCTTAAAGAAAAGAACTTTCAACCTAGAATTTCACATCCAGCCTAACTAAGCTTCATAAGTGAAGGAAAAATAAAATCCTTTACAAACAAGCAAGTACTCAGAGATTTTGTCGCCACCAGGCCTGCTTTACAAGAGCTCCTGAAAGAGGCACTAAACATAGAAAACAACCACCACTACCAGCCAGCCACTCCAAAAACATACCAAATGGTAAAGAGCATCGACACAATGAAGAAACTGCATCAACTAACAGGCAAAACAGCCAGCTAGCATCAAAATGGCAGGATCAAATTCACACATAACAGTATTAATCCTACATGTAAATGGGCTAAACACCCCAATCAAAAGACAGACTGGCAAATTGGATAAAAAGCCAAAACCCATCAGTGTGCTGTATCCAGGAAATGCATCTCACATCCAAGGATACACAAAGGCTCAAAATAAAGGGATGGAGGAAGATTTACCAAGCAAATGGAGAGCAAAAAAAAAAAAAAAAAAAACAGGAGTTGCAATTCTTGTCTCTGATAAAATAGACTTGAAACCAACGAAGATCAAAAGAGACAAAGAAGGATATTACATAATGGTAAAAGGATCAATGCAGTAAGAAGAGCTAACGATCCTAAATATATGCACACCCAATACAGGAACACCCAGATATATAAAACAAATTCTTAACGACTTACAAAGAGACTTAGACTCTCACACAATAACAGTTGGAGACTTTAACACCCCATTGTCAATATTAGACAGATCAACGAAACAGAAAATTAACAAGGATATTCAGGACTTGAATTCAGACCTGGAACGAGCAAACCTAATAGACATTTACAGAACTCTCCACCCCAAATCCACAGAATACACATTCTTCTCAGCACCACATTGCATTTACTCTAAAATTGAACATGTAGGAAGTAAATCACTCCTCAGCAAATAAAAAAGAACAGAAATCATAAACAGTCTCTCAGACCATAGTGCAATCAAGTTAGAATTCAGAATTCAGAAACTAACTCAGAACTGCACAGTTTCATGGAAACTGAACAACTGGCTCTTGAATGTTGACTGGATAAACAATGAAATGAAGACAGAAATAAAGATGTTCTTCAAAACCAACCAGAACAAAAACACAATGTACCAGAATCTCTGGGACACATTTAAAGCAATGTCTAGAGGAAAATATATAGCAATAAATGCTCACATGAGAAGCAAGGAAAGATCTAAAATTGAAGCCCTGTCATCAAAATTGAAAGAGCTAGAGGAGCAAGATAAAAAATCTCAGAGCGGAACCGAAGGAGATGGAGACACAAAAAAACCCTTCAAAAAAAAAAATCAATAAATCCAGGAGATGGTTTTTTGAAAAGATCAACAACAAAGACAAGACCACTAGCCAGATTAATTAGAGAATAATCAAATAGACGCAATAAAAAATGATAAAGGGGATATCACCACAGATTCCACAGAAATACAAACCATCATCAAAGATTATTACAAACAACTCTATGCACATAAACTAGTAAACCTGGAAGAAATGGATAAATTCCTGGATACTTACATCCTCTCAAGTCTAAACCACGAAGAATTCAAAATCTTGAATAGACCACTAACAAGATCTGAAGTTGAGGCAGCAAAAAGCCTACCACCCAAAAACAGCCCAGGTCCAGGTGGGTTCACAGTTGAATTCTACAAGACATACAAAGAGGAGCTGGTACCATTCCTTCTGAAACTATTCCAAACAATCCAAAAAGAGGGAATCCTTCCTAAATCATTTTATGAGACCAACATCATCCTGATACCAAAACCTCGTAGAGACTCAACAAGAAAAGAAAACTTCAGGCCAATATCCATGATGAACATAGATGCAAAAATCTTCAATAAAATACTGGCAAACTGACTGCAACAGCACATCAAAAAGCTTATCCACCATGATCAAGTAGGCTTCATCCCAGGATGCAAGACTGGTTCAACATACACAAGTCTATAAATGTAATTCACCACTTAAACAGAAACAAAGACAAAAAAAACACGATTATCTCAATTGATGCAGAGAAAGCTTTTGACAAAATTCAACAGCCCTTTATGCTAAAAACCCTCAATAAACTCGGTACTGATGGAATGTATCTCAAAATAATAAAAGCTATTTATGACAAACCAACAGCCAATATCATACTGAATGGGCAAAAACTGGAAGCATTCCCTTTAAAATCTGGCACTAGACAAGGTTGCCCTCTCTCACCACTCCTACTCAATATAGTATTGGAAGTTCTAGCCAGATCAATCGGGCAAGAAAAAGAAATAAATGGTATTCAAATAGGAAAGGAAGAAGTCAAATTGTCTCTATTTGTAGATGACATGATTGTATATTTACAAGATCCCATCATCTCAGCCCCAAAACTCCTTAAACTGATAAGCAACTTCAGCAGAGTCTCAGCATACAAAATCAATGTGCAGAAATCACAAGCATTCCTATACACCAGTAACAAACTTAAAGAGAGCCAAATCAAGAACGAACTGCCATTCACAATTACAACAAAGAGAATAAAATACCTAGGAATACAACTAACAAGGAACGTAAAGGACCTCTTCAAGGAGAAATACAAACCACTTCTCAATGAAATAAGAGAGGACACGAATAGATGGAGAAACAGTCCATGTTCATGGTTAGGAAGAATCAATATTGTGAAAATGGCCATACTGCCCAAAGTAATTTACAGATTCAATGCTATCGCCATCAAGCTACCAATGACCTTCTTCACAGAACTGGAAGAAAAACACCTTAAACTTAAAATGGAACCAAAAGAGAGCTCGCATAGCCAAGTCAATTCTAAGCAAAAAGAACAAAGTGGGAGGCATCACACTACTGGATTTCAAACTATACTACAAGGCTACAGTAATCCAAACAGCATGGTTCTGGTACCAAAACAGAGATACAGACCAATTGAACAAA
>CM052653.1:137011829-137048357 GCA_028533165.1 Leontopithecus rosalia | reverse complement strand
AACAAACATATGAAAAAAATGCCCATCACCACTGGTCATTAGAGAAATGCAAATCAAAACTACATTGAGATACCATCTCACGCTGGTTAGAATGGCGATCAATAAAAAATTAGGAGACAACATATGCTGGAGAGGATGTGGAGAAATAGGAACACTTTTACGCTGTTGGTTGGAGTGTAAATTAGTTCAACCATTGTGGAAGACAGTGTGGCGATTCCTCAAGGACCTAGAAATAGAAATTCCATTTGACCCAGCAATCCCATTACTGGGTATATATCCAAAGTATTATAAATTGTTCTACTATAAGGACACATGCACGCAAATGTTCATTTCAGCACTGTTTACAATAGCAAAGACCTGAAACCAACCCAAATGCTCATTGACGGTAGACTGGACAGGGAAAATGTGGCACACATATACCATGGAATACCATGCAGCCATTAAAAATGATGAGTTCAGGTCTTTTGCAGGAACATGGATGAACCTGGAAACCATAATTCTCAGCAAACTAACACAAGAACAGAAAATTAAACACCACATGTTCACTCATAAGTGGGTGTTGAACAATGAGAACACATGGACACAGGGAGGGGAGGACAACACACTGGGGTCTGTCGGGGAGAAATAAGGGAGGGACAGCAGGGGTGGGAGTTTGGGAGAGAGCATGGGGAGAAATGCCAGATATAGGTGATGGGGAAGAAGGCAGCAAATCACGCTGCCATGTGTGTACCTATGCAGCAATCTTGCATGTTCTTCACATGTACCCCAAAACCTAAAATACAATTTTAAAAAACCTTAAACTTAAGTAAGAATCCAGATTTGGGGGCATTTAAGTTGAAACAGCTCCCTGCATCAGTAGCCAAAACAGCAAGTGATAAGCTTCCAGACTTCGAGTATTGTTCATTAAAGTTTGTCAGCCAGAAAATGAAAGTCTATCCAAATAAAAGTCAAATGATGTTGTCTTTTTACTCAAGGTTGCTATTTCAGAGGATGTCAAGGAAATCGCCATTAACAGGAAGGAATATAGGGAGATAGACCAAGCACAGAAGCCAGAAAATAGAACTAAATGTAGAGGTTTCAGAGGTATATGTCCAGAAGAGAGTTTCGAGTGTGGTTACTTACACCTGGTGCTCCCTGGAAGTAAATAGACTGAACACCTATTAAGTCTGAGGAAGTTTTGTTGCCAAAGTGACTCCAGGCTGAGTCTACAAATGCCTGCAATTTTTCAACATCTGAAGTCAATGTGATCCTCTATCTTTAACAGTTACAAAATATTGCAACTTCAAGAATGGAAGTTAATGAAAAAGAAGAACCTCTTAGATGGTGAAGCCAGAGCTCTTCAACCAAAATGAAAATGACAGTTACTCCCAGAAAGAAGAATCAGGACCCAATCAAGGATATTTGCTGCTAAAGCGTATTTGCAATGCTGTCCCGCAGGATTTGCTCATCATAATGAATCATTGACTTCTGTGGGTTTCCTATTTTTCTCAGTGAGGGTTTTCTTCATTGTGCTTTTTCCCCATTATATTTTGGGTATTAGGGAAGGAGAGATGACTTGTATGTTAGTTTATAGGTCACTAAACCAAAACAAATTCACAGATGGGCTTGGCAAAGAATAATCCACAGGTGGCCTGAATCTTTGGACTGGTAGCAGTAACTGAATGAGACTTTGGGTTTTCCCCTTGGGATCAAGGAAAATATGCATCTAAAGAGAAATTCATGGTTTGGTTGGCTATACCAGGCAGACTGGAGTAGAATACTGGTTTTCTCTTAAAATCCATCACCTCTTATTCAATATAAGTAAAACCCAATAGCCTAGAACTCCCTTTTACTGGTCCAGTCTCCTTAGGGTGGCCATAGCCAGTGAGCTAGAGGCTGTATTTCACATCATTCCTTACATCTCAGTGTGGCCATGTGACGGATCTCATCAGCGATATGTAAATGAAAGTAAGGGATTACATTGTATATGACTTGCCTTAATCTTCCTTACCTTCTGATGCTGCCTTGATTAAACACAAAAGCTGCAAGAGGAAAGGCATCTGGATCCCTGAGGGATTTCTGGGGACAGAGTTACTGGGTTGGCCTAGCACCTTGTTCTCTACACCCGATGTTATTTGAAAAGGCCTTTGTGATTTTTTTTTTTTTTAATCTTTAGCACCATCTTTGTCTACACTCCTGCACTCTAAGCCATACAAAGGCTCATTTTAATTAATATAATTCTTACCTTTTTTAGACATTAGGAACTAATTCACAGGCAAAGTGCAACGTCACTATATTGTTAGTCTTTAGCCAGAGTATGCTGGCTAAATGGTCCTCCTACCTGTAGTTGATCTCTTTCCATTCCCCTTACCCTCACTGTTAGGAGAGTTACTGAGGGCTGGCCAACTTGGAGAATACTGTGCTGTGTTACCAGCACAGTATTCTCCATACTGAGCTGGCATGGAGAAAGCTAATGATTCCAGCTATTTATTCCTCTTTTCTAAGTACATCTTCCATCCACATGATAAATTGGATAAGAAAATGAGTGGGAGATGTTCTAGTTTGCTCTTTCCCTCCTCTCCCTCCCGTCAGCCTTGAAGAAGGCCCATTTCCCTTGCCAGGTAGCACAGGAAATGTTTTTCTCTTTGATTCTCATTTGGTCTTCATTTTACACCCTTTCTGCTGCCACTTCTCTAAACTGGATATAGTTTTGCTGGTCGCTTTTCTTTCTCCCTCTATCCTGCTTCTGTCTGGGTACTAAATCAACTCCTCTGTTTTTCTTCTCTTTTCTGCTTTTTACTGGAGAATGTGAATAAGTTTCCTGTTTAGAATTTTGAATACTATGTCAATACACTTTTAGAGATGTATGGTGTTCAATTCCTGTTATCTAAGACCATAAGCAACTTTTCTGTCCCGTGGATTAATTTCTTCTGAGTAGCTTAGTATTTTCTCTAGGATTTATTTTACAAAGGAGGTATATAGTCTTCTAACTTGGGCACTTCCAGTCTGTATTAGTTCATTCTCACACTGCCATGAAGAAATATTGAAGACCAGATAATTTATAAAGAAAAGAGGTTTAATGGACTCACAGCTCCACATGGCTGTGGAAGACTCAGGAAACTTACAATCATAGTGAAGGCATCTCTTCACAATGCAGCAGAAGAGAGAATGAGTGCCAGCAGGGCAAACGCCAGATGCATGTAAAACCTTCAGATCTTGTAAGAACTCACTATCACCAAAACAGCACAGGAAAACTGCCTCAATGATTCAATTACCCCTGTGTCCCTCACATGACTTGTGGGAATTATGGGATTTACAATTCAAAATGAGATCTGGGTGGGGACACAACCAAACCGTATCATTCCACCCCTGGCCTATCCCAAATCTCATGTCCTCACATGTCAAAACACAATCATGTCTTCCCAACAGTCTCCCAAAGTCTTAACTAATTCCAGTATTAATCCAAAAGTCCAAATCCAAAGTCTCATCTGAGACAAGGCAAGCCCCTTCTGCCTACAAGCCTGTAAAATAAAAAACAAGTTAGTTACTTCTTAGATACACTGGAGGTACAGGCACTGGGTAAATACCTCCATCAAAAATGGGAGAAATTGGCCAAAACAAAGGGGCTACAAGTCTCATGCAAATTTGAAATCGAACGAGGCAGTAATTAAATCTTAACCCTCAAAAATAATCTTCTTTAATGACATGTTTCACATACAGGTCAAGCAGATGCAAGAGATGGGCTCCCACAACCTGTGGTTTTGCAGGATACAACGCTCTTCTCAGCTGTTTTTCATGGGGTGGCATCGATTGTCTGAAGCTTCTCCAGGCACACAGTGCAAGCTGTTGGCGGATCTACAGTTCTGGGTTCTGGAGGATGGTGGACCTCTCCTCACAGCTACTTCAGGCAGTGTTCCAGAGGGGACTCTGTGTGGCAACTGCAACTCCACATTTCCCTTCTGCACTGCCCTAGTAGAGGTTCTCCATCAGGACTCTGCCCCCGCAGCAAACTTCTGCATGGACATCCATGCTTCCATACATCCTCTGATATATAAGCAGAGGTTCCCAAACCTCAATTCTTGACTTCTGTGCATCTGTAGGCTCAACACACATGGAAGCTGCCAAGGCTTGGAGCTTACACCCTCTGAAGCCATGACCTGAGTTGTACTTTGGCCTCGTTTAGCCATGGCTGGAGCAGCTAGGATATAGGGCACCAAGTCCCTAGGCTGTACACAGCAGGGTGACCATTTTTTTCCTCCTAGGCCCCTGGGAGGCACTGATGGGAAAACTGCCACGAAGGCTTTGACATGCCCTGGAGACACTGTCTTCATTTTCTTGGTGATTAACATTCAGTTCCTTATTACTTATGCAAATTTTTGCAGCAGGTTTACATTTCTTCCCAGAAAATGGGTTTTTCTTTTCTATTGCATTGTCAGGCTGCAATTGTTAAAAAAAAGAATTTATGCTCTGCTTCCTCTTGAATGCTTTACTGTTTAGAAATTTCTTCCACCAGATGCCCTAACTCATCTCTCTCAAGTTCAAAGTTCCAAAGATCTCTAGGGCAAAGGCAAAATGCTGCCAGTTCCTTGGCTAGCACATTACAAGAACCACCTTTTCTTCAGTTCCCAAAAAGTTTCTCATCTCCATCGGAGACCACCTCGGCCTGGACTTTATTGTCCATATCACTATCACCATTTTGGTCAAAATCATTCAACAAGTCTCTAGGAAGTTCCAAAGTTTCCCTTATCTTCCTGCTTCTGAGCCCTTCAAGTCTCTAGGAAGTTTCAAAGTTTTCCACATTTTCCTGTCTTCTCCTGGGCTCTCCAAACAGTTCCAACCTCTGCCTGTAACCCGGTTCCAAAGACGCATCCATATTTTGGGGTATTTTTACAGCAGTGCCCCCACTGCCCTTTGCCAATTTACTGTGTTAGTTCAGTCTCACATTGCTATGAAGAATACCCAAGACTGAGTAATATACAAAGGAAAGAGGTTTCATTGACTCACAGTTCTGCATGGCTGGGAAGGCCTCGGGAAACTTACAATCATGCTATGATTGTAAGGCACCTCTTAACAGGGTGGCCTGAGAAGGAATGACAGCAGGGGAAATGCCAGATGTTTATAAAACCATCAGATCTCTTGAGAACTCGGTATCTAAGAACAGCAGGAGAAAAACTGTCTCCATGACTCAGTTACCCTCCACTGGGTCCCTCCCATGACACATGGGGATGATGGAAATTACAATCCAAGATGAGATTTGGGTGGGGACAGAGCCAAACCATGTCACCATCTGTCCCGCATCAGTGCTGGGGCCTACCTGGCTAGGCCTTTTTCAAAAAAAGATATCTCCATTGATTTCAGCTCCTGGTTTTCTGATTATAAAATAGAATATGAATGTCTTCCCAGATTGTCCTATTTCTCTTTTGAAATCGTTACCCCATATATACCACAGACAGCCGTTCTCTTTCCTGTCTGTGGACACTATATGTCTTTAAAAAGCATTTACTCTGTCATGTTGCCATGTTCTTTCCTTCTCACTGCCTATCCAAGCCAATTGTTCTAATTTCTTGAGTTTTTAAAAAATCTTTATTTTTACAAATAATGAATTACAATATGTCTATTTTCTGGAGGTTTTTCATACTCAGCAGTTTATTATGAATACTTATTCATCTAGCTCATTCCTTTAACTAGCTGCTCAGTATTATATAGTATTAATACGCCATGATTTCAGCCCACCTTTCTTGACCCGTCTCCTTCAGAGTCTCCTCAAACCCTGTGGCCCATATGGACTTTCACATCTGACATATCTTACCTATACACAGGCTGAAACAGTGTTTTATATTAGGCTCTAACTGGTATGTGTTTATGAAATAGTAATCCCTTGAAAGTTGGAAGTGTAACTTAGTTTTCTTGTACCCTCATGGTATCTAGGACAATAAGTATAAGGTATTGAATACATTGATACCCTTGGCTGCAAAACTCTATTAAGCATCTTCGTCTTCCCAGTGTCTAACAGAGTGCCTGGCATGTAGGAAGTGCTCAGTGTGTATGTACCCACATGAATGAACATAGGAATGAATGACTCAGTTAAACTTGGTACTTCTGTTTGGAGAAATGTTTTAATCTTCTCAAACAGTAATATCTGAATTAAAATGTGGCACCTTTTAATCTTTTTCTTTCCTCCCTCTCTGCTGGGACTGTTCTTACAAAGAGAAAATTGCATGTGTATGATGTTTTGACAAGGGTTTCTATTAATAGAACCTAAAGAAAAAAATGAAAGCAAAGTGAAAATCCTATAAATGATTTTTTGGAAGGTTGGGAAACTACTTTAAAGCTAAAAACAATCTTGCAAATTAATTCTCAGGTGATGGCAGCAAGGAAAACATTATCTCTGAGTTCAGAACTAACCCTGGAGCGGGAGGGAGGCAGTGGCAGAGGCCACACTTTAAGAATACTAGAAAAGATTTTAGAACAAATTAGGCTCCAGATGAAACTGCTCCCGATGTTACAGGCCATCATTATGCACAGCTATGAAATGCTGGTATGCATTAATAATAAAGATCAGCATTCCCTTCTAGGGAAAAATAGAGTCTCCCTTTAATTAACTTAAATTTTTTATCAAACTGATTGAAAAGCTCTTATCCTTTTTAATTTTTTTTCTACTTTCAAGTTTTTTATGCATAGGCCCAGAGCAGAGTCATCCTTATCGGTTGATGTTTTGTAAATGGCCTACTTGCTTTGTGGTTCAGAAATAGCAGAGCAACAAGGCAGAAGCAATGCAGGGAATGGAGTGGGAAGAGGGAAGAAAACCTATATAGTCCATTGCAAGACAAGAAAATGTTATTTCCTTTCAGGCAAGGTAGGGGCTAGCGTTTCCTCATACTAAGGCACTGAAGAGCAGTTAGGTTTTAGCAGATGACGTGGCTCCTATGAACTCTGCATCTATACATCTTAAATCAGGAGGACTGTGCTGGACATCCCTTGGAAGACCATTTCTACTTATGCTTTGTGTGCACATATATACCTATATATGTTAATACATTTTCTCTCACTGTAGCTGCTTGTGTGTAGGCCATGTCTTTCAGCAGAGGCCTTAAAACCCACGGCAGTTCACCTGTCAGGGGACATTTGAGGAGAGTCTTCCTGAAACTATAGGTGTTGGAGTCACTTGCATTTGCGCTGGAGTTGAAACAAGGAAGGTAAATAAAATCATCTAGAGGGAACAGCAAGATGGTAAAATACTCAATGCGTCTGCATTTATCTTTATTTTTCTATGAATCTGGAATAAACTTTATTTGATACATTTTATTTCATACCAGGTACTAATACTTGTGGTTCTCTAATGAGATTAAGTTATTTATATATTTCTGGGTTACAAATAAAAATTGGTGTTTAAAATGCTTAAAGTCATTATAATTGAACAATGGACAATAATAATTTGGGGAAGCAGTAACTTAAGGATACAAATGGTAACTTAAGGTTAAAACTTAAGCAGTAACTTAGGGATAAAAACGCCTAAATACTCATTCACCTCATCCACTTGCTCTGGTAGTTAAATACAGTTTCAGGGGCCCTGGTTGTAAAATTCTTGACTTACCAGCACCACTGGAAATATGATCAATGATATGGACCTTCTTCTCATAAACATCATGTATGCATAAACATGTGACATTTTATATACCATTTACAAGGCTCATCAAACTCCTAAATTCTATCTGTAGATTTCAAGTTAAGAAGTGTAATCATCTTTAGCAGTTTCAAAAGATGATTTTTCCATCCTTTCTAATATGCGAGCTGAGTCTGAAAGGAAAGCAGGATCTATACCAAAAAGAAAAAGAAACCTAAACTAGCTAATCTGGGCTTTTCATATGGATTCAAGAGTTCATTGTCAGGGATAGTTAAAAAGAGCTAGGAAAAGCAAGGGATCTCCCATTTCAAGTGCTGCAGCAGCTTGTGCTAATGAGACCTCAACATTTTGAACTTGAAGATAGTAGGATTCAGAGAAGTGGAAGAAGACCCTTAGCTCGAGATGGATTCCCAAATCCATCAGTCTTTTGCTATGCCAGAAACAACATTATATGTTGACCAGTGATATAGACCATCAAACACATTATGGAAAACATTGTTCCTGGCTTGGTGATGCTGCCTATCTTGTCTCAAAAGTCCACTTTACTATGGAAACAGGCCACTTGCTTCAGTGTGATGAAAAAGATGGTAAGACCAGTGAGTTCATGAATATAAATCTCTCTCTCTCTCTCCACCCTTCCCCCGCTCCCCCCCCACACACATACACACACTATATTCCAAAGCATGAAATGGCAATCACCTTGGATATTTCAAATTCTTGATCATGTCAGGAATCTCTGTAGTCACTCCAGAAATGTCTATTTCTGTTTACTACCTTGGTAGCTAAAAGCATCTTTAAGGCCTTCCACTTGCCCCTTCCCACTATAATAAACTTCACTCCAAAGATCAAAGATCCAATATAGAAATTTTGCTAGTTTCTCTATTTTAATGATGCTTTCTGAAACCAGGAAGCCATGGTCCTATTGTGCTCACTGTGAGAAGCCAAAACTCCATTGATCTCCTGACCTCAATAAGCACCCATACTGATGGTGGTGTTTTGGGTCTCTGTAATCAGTATCAGTTCAGTGCCCAGCAACCCCTGAAAAGTCTGGTTATTGACCACTTGGTGGTGGATTTCGTGCCAGTAGTTTCAGGTACCTCAGGAGACTGCTAGGAGAAAGGATTATGCCATACATTTCTGGTAGTACAGTTAGATTCTTCCTAAAGTAGACATGATTCCTTTGTCCTCCATCCTTATACAAGTTTAAACTGGGCCTGTGAACTGGTTCATGTCTGAGGATTTTGTGGAAGCACCATGTCTCTTAAGTTGGTGATTCATTCATACTTCTTTTCATCAAACATGGAGATTTTCTACGGGAAAACATGAAGTAGGACAGTAGAGCCATGCACAACTATTTAATTTATAAGAATGCCTTGATCAATCAGCCAATGCCAAAGATCTCTGAGGGTCGAATCCTTTTGATTACTACAATGGCTCTGCTGTCCCTTTTGGTCACCGCATACATCTTGTCTCTCGTGATTAAGTACTTTCACTTAACCTCTGCAACCTTACGTTTCCATCATCTTTGTGGAATTCTAGGAACCCAGTTTGTCACTCGTTTTTGGCCTGCAGGGAACAGCCAGCAGAGAGCTCTTTAAGGATGCTGTCACTCTGCTCACAAATGTACTTCTCAAAGCTTTCATGAAGAAAAGCTTCCCTAGTGTCTTTTGGAGGATGTAGGGGATTAGTAAGCAGGTCTCACAGAATAGATTTACTGGTCTTACAATTTCATTCAGTCCACATATAGTTCCATATTTCAACCACCCAAGCAAGCAAATCGTTAAATGTGTCAGTCACTCTGTTTAGTGCAACATATCTATAAACTGACTCAATGTGACATTATTTTTTTAATTCATATGCAACATCCCTAGAATCCATTTCTACACATATACCCCAGGGTGTTTCAATACAAATTGGGAAGTCATGTAACTTTTTTGTTCTCCTAAGGTCTGACAACCCTCGTCTGGTTACAGGTTCAGAAGCAATGAGAGGAGATTAAGCTAGACCCTGAAAAGATCAGTAGTCCCCTTCAAGAAAGTTACCAGGAAGGAGCCAGCTATAGGCTTTTTAAGGAAGGGGAGAATGATCTTCTGAGGACAGGAAAGGTTGCTTCTATTGGAAAGGAAAAATTGGCAGACCTCTGACATTCACAGACCTCACCTTCATTAGAATATATCCATTTGACCCTATCTTAACATTCAGGGTCTCATTCCTTCTCAATTATGATTTTGCATGGCTGAGAAATCTGCATCAAATATAATGAAGTTACCCACAGAAATAGACTTTCAGTTAGTTGTCCTAAGTTTAGACTCTGTAGGTCTCCAAATTCTCTACTACACTTAGAAATAGTCAACCAAATCCCATCATCCTTACTTTAAATGAAATATCCAGTGGCAGCAGACACTCGATAACCTAAATCTCATGCAGAAATCTCTTAAGAGAACGAAAGGGTGATTACAACAGGCTGTGGATGGGGGGTTTGGGGACATTTTAGTCAAATGGTACAAAATTTCAGTCAGGAGGAATAAGTTTAAAGGATTTATTGGACGTCATGACATCATGGTGAGTGCAGTCAATAACTACATCGTTTTCTCGAAAATTGCTAAGAGAATAGATTTTAAATGTTCTCACTACACACATGAAAGATAAGTATGTGAGGTAATATATATGTTGATTTGCTTGATTTGGCCGTATCACAATGTGTGTGTGTCTATATATACATATAAACACCATGCTGTATACCATATACACTTTTTATTTATCAATTAAAATATCATTGCAATACAAAGTAAGTAAAAAATTAATCTTAGGTCTTTGAGGCTTAGAAAGCCTCAACTTCAGTGAAGATAAAAAAAGAAACAGGACCGGGCACGGTGGCTCAAGCCTGTAATCCCAGCATTTTGGGAGGCCGAGGCGGGTGGATCACGAGGTCAGGAGATCGAGACCATCCTGGTCAACATGGTGAAACCCCGTCTCCACTCAAAATACAAAAAATTAGCTGGGCATGGTGGCGCGTGCCTGTAATCCCAGCTACTGGGGAGGCTGAGGCAGGAGAATTGCCTGAACCCAGGAGGCGGAGGTTGCGGTGAGCCGAGATCGCGCCATTGCACTCCAGTGTGGGTAATGAGAGTGAAACTCTGCCTCAAAAAAAAAAAAAAAAAAAATTTCTTAAGACCAACTGTAATACGGGTCTACACAGAGAAAATATTCCTGGGAAAAATAATTTTGCTTTTGCTTGCATTTTAGAGATAGTTAGGATTAGCACTCTCTACTGTATAACTCCAGAGCTTAAGGTAGAGGTGATTTATAGATAAAATAAATTAAAAGTCCGAAAGGCCCACTAACTTACATCATCCCCTCTCAATCCCAGCACAATTTACTGAATAGCTACTATGTGTCCAGGATTTCAGTGCGTGTTGGGAAAATAAAGGGAAATGCAAGCCAGTCTCTGTTACAGTGCTCATCGTTTTCACAATTATTCTTTGGACAATTTATTTTATTACTGTTTTTCAAAGCAGATCTACTGCAGCCTTGTCAGAAAATCTCTACTCATGTTGATTCTGGTCTTCACGCAAACACCAGATGCGTATACCAGACCAAGGAATGAAACTTCCCATCATACATCTAACTCATTCTGTAGGATCTTAAACCCATATTTAAAATCTATGTGCTTCTATTTTATTTAAAAGTTTTTTTATTTTGTCCTTTCATTGTATTTCTGTTAAGTCATTATTCCTAATACATTTGCCAATAGAACATCTGCCCTTGGGAAAAGAATCCCCTTCAGTCCCACTTCCCCATTATACATCACTGGAGCAAAATCTAAGAGAGGAATAGAAAAAGCATTAGACATCAAAGGCTTAGGCTTGTGAATCATATGATATTGTCTGTCTTTCTGAAGGATCCCATTATGACACTGAAATGGAAATACCCCGAGTATGTTATCAAAATCTCACTCATTTTAGTTTCTGTTATTAAAGGTGACAAAGAATTAAATTATGCATGTCAGGGATGCATCAAATTGCAAATGTTCTTCAAGTATAAATCGGTATTATAGGGTGACCATTTTGCAGGAAAAGTTAAGAGATATATTAATATGAATAAGTTTTTTTTGTCAAATAAACATTTAAAACTCATTTTCCTGAGGCTGTGATCTCTTAGAAAATGCTTTCTGTCTAGCCATTTTCTAAGTCACTACCATAGGACTGTCCTCATCCTGGATTATTCCCATTCTTGTTGCCTCCAGTGGCACCTGCTCAGGCTCTTTAATGTAGAAAGCCCTACAGAATGCAGCCAGGCAAGATTAAAGGTCTCCCCTGACATGGAATGAAGGGGAATTACACAGTTTGCTAGAGAAAAGATAATAAAGGAGTGAGTCTATAGACATACTTTGATGAATTATATAGAGGCAATTTTCTGACATTAGTAATGTAGGGCAGAAGACAATGTTTCTGATATATAGATGTAAATTCATCATCCAGACTCCATTAAAGAGAACTACAAAAGATCTGTTGATTTGAGTATTGGTTACAAGAGCTATCAGGTAATGGTTGCAGGCTCCTTGCATGAAACTTGGACACTGCGGTAGTTGAAGGTTCATTTGGACGAAATAGCCACCTTTCCAGGAATGTTATAAACAGTAAGAAGTCACATGGCAAATTCAGTCACCTGGATCTTCGACCGTAATACCAGACCAATGGTTTGGCATTACATGCCAAAATAAATTATTTCACAAATATTGCCTTTGACCACTGAATTATTTTGTTCTATAGTGGAAGGTAATAATTTCCTCTTAAACAAAGAAACAAATATTCATTGAGAATTTTCCTGTAAGAAATTATGGATCTGCCTCTCCTCTTCATACCCCATTCCAGAAAGGATAATCCTAGATAGAAATTATATTTTATAGGTGCAATACAAAGAATTATCTAACTATCAGACCAACTGTAATAATGCCTTTTCTTTATTTTATTCTCATTATGAGGAAAAAAAATGAGCATTATCTCCATGGCTTCTTAATATCTTGTTCTGTTTTATCTGCAACCTATAAAGCCACTATCTGCTTTTATATAAAATAATGAGAAATCCTTCTTCTATGCCCAGATGTTTGCTGTTTTACAAGAACCCAGTATCCTTTACTCACCTCCCATCCCACTTCTCCAGCAATCCTTTTGATGTTTGTTCATTTTACAAAAAAAAAAAAACCCTCAGGAATCCATGCAAGAGCATCAGATTTAATCACTTTAAATCTGATGATTTAAAGTTGACAAAGTCAACATAGAAGTCCAGACAGCAAGTTGAAAACCCTGTATTTCTTAATTCAGTATCTTGCTAATTGGTACATTTTGTAAACTAGAACATAGGTAGCGGTAGTTCTTCTTTTCTTAAAGTTTCCAAAGAATGAGATTATAGACTGATTTGAAATGACAAAGCAGTGTGCTCAGCATTCTTACATCCACCCTAACTCTGGGCCCCTTTTTCTTAATGTGTAGAGGATAGTGAAGCTCTTTCAGCCTTATCAGTGATAAAGGATCCCTCTGAGAACTAAAGAGAAATTATGAGCCCTTTGCTGAGAAAAACATCCATCTGAGTACACACACAAAATAAACATATTTATGCACAGGTGTGGTCTCTCATGCCTGTATTCCCAAGCACTTTGGGAAGCCAAGGTGGGCAGATCACCCTAAGTCAGAAGTTCAAGACCAGCCTGGTCACCATGGTGAGACCCCATCTCTACTAAAAGTACAAAAATTAACCAGGTGGGTTGGCACACATCAGTAGTCCCAGCTACATGGGAGGCTGAGGCAGGAGAATTGCTTGAACCTGGTTGCAGTGAGTCAAGATCACGCCACTGCACTCCAGCCTGGGTGACAGAGCAAGACGCCATCTCAAAAAATAAATAAAAAATAAACACATTTACATATAATGTCAGGGAATATATAGCCTCTCTGGTGCCCACTCATTAACTCCCCAGGGTTCCACAGAAGGCTAAAAATCCCTTATCTGTAGAGTAAGTACTGTGGAAAGTTCTGATTTTTGAATTACAACATACTTTTCAAAAAGATACACATTTACATAGAAATTATAATAAAACCTATTACAATTAATATATTAAAATGAGCGAGAAGTGGCTTAGAAATCAACAAAGGTCAAGCTGAAGATATTTAAAGGAGAGAAACCTAAAACTTAGGTACTAACAAAGCACTAACATTGTTTGAATCCTAATTATTTCTCCTCTGAATTGATAACTCTGCCTTTGGAGTAACCATCATTTATTATTTTTCAAACAGGTATGGGGATAATTTTTAATAAAATAGTGTCGTTCTCAGCCTCAAATCTTCAGCCTCCCTTTTGCACACAAGGAGAGCAGAACATGAAAAAACTCTCACAGACGGGTCTTTGTGTTTCTTTGCAGAATCAGACATTATCACAATGTCCCCTAAAGGACACTGTGCACTTCCAAGTCATTTCAAAATATTTGAAATTCATCAAGGCTGCCAAATTCTCTCACACTTCTGTGGATATTTTTAAATGTTACCCATCTATCCCGTAATGTCTCCTTGTCTTCCTTCACTGACTGACAGGTCCATAGCCACCCAGAAGGCCTTTTTCTGGGAACTCTTTTATTGCTACCTTCACCATACTCTCAGTTTACTTAATATGGAATGCTTGTTGCTTGGTTTCTCATCTCCAAATTTCTGATCATACAACACATCAAGGAAGACTTCTGATTTTGCATCTTTATCATACAAACACATATACCCCAAACACACATTTATTAGTATGTCAAAGCATTTGAAAAGTTTCACAAGAAAATAACTGTTAAAGGATTCATGAAAATAAATCAGGCAGTGATCAGGAAAAGGCGAATCAAAACCACAGTGTGATATTACTTCCTACCCACTAGGATGACGATAATAAACAGGTAGCTGCAAGTATTGTCAAAGATATAGAGAAATTGGAACTCTCATCCTTGGCTGGTAGAAATGTAAAATGATGAGGCCGCTTGGAATATAGTTTGGCAGCTCTTCAAAGGGTAAGCATGCAGTTATCATTCCTAAGTACACACATAGAAAACTGAAACCATATGTCCATATGAAAAACCTTAAGCGGCCGGGCGCGGTGGCTTAAGCCTGTAATCCCAGCACTTTGGGAGGCCGAGGCGGGTGGATCACGAGGTCAAGAGATCAAGACCATCCTGGTCAACATGGTGAAACCCCGTCTCTACTAAAAATACAAAAAATTAGCTGGGCATGGAGGCGCGTGCCTGTAATCCCAGCTACTCAGGAGGTTGAGGCAGGAGAATTGCCTGAACCCAGGAGGCAGAGGTTGCCGTGAGCCTAGATCACACCACTGCACTCCAGCCTGGGTAGCAAGAGTGAAACTCCATCTCAAAAAAAAAAAAACAAAAAACAAAAAAAAAACCTTATGCATGAATGTTTATAGAGATATTAGTAATAGCCAAAAAATGGGAAAAAGTCCAAATGACCATCAACTGATGAATGAATAAATCTACTGTGGTATTTTCAACAGAATATTATTTAGCAATGAAAAGGAATAAAGTACAGATACATGTTACAACGTGGATAAACCTTAAAAATGTGCCAATTAGAAGATGCTGGTCACAAAAGACCATATACAGTGTGAGTTCACTTATGTGAAATATCCAGTATAAGCAAATCTATAGAAATAGAACGTAGATAGAGGAAGAAAGTTGTTTAGAGATTACCCAGGTCTGTTTCACGGATGGAGGTAGGGTTAAGGGAAACGAACAGCAGCTACAAATAAGTAGAAAATATCTTTTTGGGGTGAAAATGTTCTAAGATTGACTGTGGTCATGGTTGCATAACTCTGTGAATATACTGAAAATATGACACCTTGAATGGGTGAATTACATGATGTATGAGTTATATATAAAAACAATTAAATTAAAAATAAATTAAGATAGGATTAATAGGGCCAGGCATGGTGGCTCACGCCTGTAATTCCAGCACATTGGGCGGCCAAGGTCGGGGGATCATCTGAGTTGGGGAGTTTGAGACCAGCCTGACCAACATGGAGAATCCCTGTCTCTACTAAAAATACAAAACTAGCCAGGTGTGGTAGTGCTACTCAGGAGCCTGAGACAGGAGAATCGCTTGAACCTGGGAGGTGGAGGCTGCGGTGAGCTGAGACTGTGCCATTGCACTCCAGCCTGGGCAACAAGAGCAAAAAAAAGAAAAGAAAAATAAATGACCGGATTTCTATTATATCAATAGGCTACCCCCGGAGTGTATATACCACAATCTTCAACTTTTACTATTAGTAACTGCTTCTTTATGTGATTCTTCTTCAGGATATAAGATCCCAGAGCACAGCAATTTTATTTCACACTTTAAATTCTTTAAATTTAGATTATCTAGTAATATACTTAATGAGTATAGAATGAATTTATTGGTTCATTAAGTAACCAAAGAGCTAATCTTTTTCCTGCTCTAGAATTTGGCAAAATGTAAATATTGAAGCTTATTTTCTGAAATTGTTATAAAAGATACATTACACAAAATTTACCATTTTAATCATTTTTAAGTACACAGTTTGATGGCATGAAATACATTTACAAAACTGAATCTCTGTACCAACTAAGCAGTAAATTCTTTACTTTTCCCTTTAGTTCTTATCTACCACCCTTCTGCTTTCTCTTTCTGACTTTACTCAAAATACTTCATTTGGTGCTATTATGCATATTTGTCCCTGTCTGACTGGCTCAACTTTTCTTGGCGTCTTCAAGGTTCATTCACATTGTAGCATGTGTCAGAATTTCCTTCTTTTCTATGGCTGGGTAATAGTCCACTGTATCTAACTAGCATGTGCCAGAATTTCCTTCTTTTCTGTGGCTGGATAATAGTCCACTGTATCTAACTACCACATTTTGTTTGTTTATTCATCTTTTGACAGACACTTAGGTTGCTTCGACCTTTGGCTGTTGCCAATAATGCTGCTATGCACATGGCGGTACCCATGTATCACAGTGTCCCTGATTTTAATACTTTCGGTTATGGGGTGAAAATTCTGGATCATGTGGTAATTCTAATTTTTATAATTTTATTATTTTAAGTTCTGGGGTACATGTGCAGATCTTGCAGGACTGTTACATAGTTATGCACATGCCATGGTGGTTTGCTGCCTCCATCCCCCTATCACCTACATTAGGTATTTCTCCTCCTGTTATCCTTCTCCAATCTCCTTACCCTCTGCTATCCCTCCCCAACCCCCTACCCCCAACAGACCCCAGTGTGTTATGTTCCCTTCCCTGTGTCAATGTGTTCTCTCAACACCCTCTTATGAGAACATGCTGTGTATGGTTTTCTGTTCTTGTGTCACTATCCATGTCCCTGCAAAGGACATGAACTCATCCTTTTTATGGCTGCATAGTATTCCATGCTGTATATGTGTCACATTTTCCTTATCCAGTCTATTGTTGATAGATATGTGGGTTGGTTCCAAATCTTTGGAACCAACAGCGCCGCAATGAACATCCATGTGCATGTGTTTTTATAATACAATGATTTTATAATCCTATGGGTTATAAATCCAGTAATATATAAATCCAGTTATATATCCAGTAATGGGATTGCTGAGTCAAATGATTCTAATTTTCATTTTTTGAAGGAATCACCATACTGCTTTCCATCCTGGCTGTACCATTTTCATTCCCAACAGTAATGTATAAGGGTTGCAAGTTCTCCACATACTCATATACTCTTGTTATTTTATGTGCTTCTTTATAATAACAATCCTAACGGGTGTGAAGTAGGATCTTATGGTGGTTTTGATTTGCATTCCCCCATGATTAGTGATTTTGAGCATCGTTTTGTATCTTCAGTGGACATTTCTAGGTCTTTAGAGAAACAGCTAATCAGGTCCTTTGTCCACAAAATAGATCCACAACCTTTTAGTTTCTAAGAGCTAAACTATAAAAGACTTAGAAGAAAATATAGGGGAAAGCTTCATGTCATTAGATTTAGCAATGAGATCTTGGCTATGACACCAAAAACACAGGCAACCAAAGAAAAAAATAAACAGGTTGAACTTCATGAAAACTTTTAAAATTTGTACATCAAAAGACAATATCAACAGAATAAACGGGCAACCCACAGAATGGGAGATCATATTTGTGGTTCACACATCAGAAAACAGGTTAATATCCAGAATATACAGAGAACTCCTGATACTCAATAAATTGTGTTTTAACTGTCACACTAAGGATAACTATCAGAATATTTTAATATAATTCCTCACAGCAGCTGTACTGCATTTTTCAATTCTCTCAACTCATACTGGGAAGCCTGAACTTATGTGTGGGTGGAATCTAAATTCTGAAGGCCAGAAGTATTGAAAGCATAGCTAGAAGAAGCAGCTGTATTTCCTCTGAGTTTATTTTTCAATTTTCATTTTCTCTCTAGCATTACAAATTAGCAGATGAGGAAAGCAGTTCTCTGTGCTCATGTGTGTGCATTTAGAAAGAGAGCAGGCATTGCTATCAGCTATCTAGTGAGCTTTTAAATAAATTAGTGAGAAGAGAAGCAAGGAAGTCCAAATAAAATCTACTCGAAGTGCAATTGTGATGGGGTTGAGGTTGGACTGAAATTTCGATTCCTGATCCTCTTTTCACTATTAGGCACAGTGACAAAAATTATCAAATTATAACCAGAGGACATTTTTCGGGAAAGGGCATGAAAGGGAATAGCCACAGATGGAAATTGCCACCCAATTTTTGTAGCACAGTAGTGACAGAGACAGAAGCGCGGCAAAGGGGAGTGTAAATAATGTAGGAACAATGCTGAATTTAGGTTCTGATTCAGGCAAGAGGAACTCCGGCCTGCATGCCGACTTTTTTTATTTTTTTTGGAGACGAAGTTTCACTCTTGTTATCCAGGCTGGAGTGCAATGGCCCGATCTCGGCTCACCACAGCCTCCGCCTCCTGGGTTCAGGCAATTCTCCTGCCTCAGCCTCCTGAGTAGCTGGGATTACAGGCACCCAGCACCATGTCCAGCTAATTTTTTGTATTTTTAGTAGAGACGGGGTTTCACCATGTTGACCAGGATGGTCTTGATCTCTTGACCTCGTGATCCACCCGCCTCGGCCTCCCAAAGTGCTGGGATTAGAGGCGTGAGCCACTGCACCCAGCCACTTTTTGATCTTACCATGGCTGGACTTTCAGACAGACAAACCTAGTCACACGTTTCCCCATCCCACCTTCTCCATCTGTCTCATCCCTCCCATATGCCTTCCGCTAATGAACACCTAGCAAAATGCCTCTCCTGCACAAGTGACAGTTACTCACCTACTAAGGTAAGGAATGTCAACATTGTATTATTTATTGAGTGAATTATCGACCAAGAATGGAAGAGAAATTAATGAAGCGATGGAAAACACGAAACTTAAGAGTAATTATTTCCTTCCCCCCTGACAAGGGAAAACAGGATGTTAGGGCTTAGCAAATCCTGTGTGTCCATGCTTTGAATTTTATCTTGTGATTCTTTTACATTATGAATCCTAGAATAGCGCCAATGGTAGCTTCTACAAAGAGAAATTTACTGCCAATGAAGTTAAATGTCCGGGTATAATATCAAACAATCAGAATTTCAGAATCATTATATTCTCATTATATTCAGAATCAAATCTTTTTTTATCCTATACATCAGAAATAAAGCTTACATATTTACCTGATATTCATAATGTTTTAATCTTTTAGTATTTAAATTCCCACTCGAATGAGTTAGTGAAAGATTCAAAAATTTCTATTTCATCTCCTCATTTTTGAGTGTTATTCATAACCAAAATAAACATGAAACACAATGGGCATCCTATGTTTTTTTTTTTTTGAGATGGAGTCTCGTTCTGACACCCAGGCTGGAGTGCAGTGGTAAGATCTCAGCTCACTGCAACATCCACCTCCCTGGTTCAAGCAATTCGCCTACCTCAGCCTCCTGAGTGGCTGGGATTACAGGTGTGTGCCACCATGACTGGCTAATTTTTTTTTGTACTTTTATAGAGACAGGGTTTCACCATTTTGGCCAGACTAGTTTTGAACTCCTGACCACAAGCAATCCACCAGCCTCAACCTCCCAAAGTGTTGGGATTACAGGCCTGAGCCACTGCGCATGGCCGGCCTTCTGGTTTTTTAAACGTAACTACAGTGTTGACACTTCTGATTATTATTTTATTACAAGAAAACTGAAGTCCCTTCTAGTGCAAAAGATGTGACCCTTTTTTTTTCTAAGAAGGATTAAAGACGATGCAAGTTTCCTTGTGGAAGAAGATTCTTTTAGCCACCAAGCTAGTATTAATTTCCTGTTCAAAAGGGGCTATATTGTCAATGTGACACTTTAATCAGCCCCCAGTGTGACTGGGAAATGCCGACTTCACAATCAATGTCAATGTATTTCATGTTGTCTCAATACCTCTTAGTCATTTTGCTTCAGAAGTGCGTGAAGAGGGTCAATATATTTCATTAGTTTGTTTCATCTAAAGGAGAGTACAACATGAGAACTTTGATTATATTATAAGAATTGCCTTAATGTGACACCGATTCCCTGACTGTGCTATACTAGACATCAAGGGCTGGAGGGCAACGAAATTATCTTTCACCCAAACATTCATCTAGCCACCACCAGCAAAATGTGCTGCAAATGAAAGAAGAAAATAAGATACAACTCAATTTACATAGTGGAGATGAGATTATGCTGTCATAAATGCATTGTAAAACAGGATCATGGAGATTAACTTTGAACAGTGCCAGTGAATAGTAGCAATTCTTTTCCACTGTCTAATTGTAGCAGTAAAAATATTTATGACTCTAAAATTTAAGTTATTTTCATAGTAATGCCACATAATTAACTGCAATCGAATGTTTACGCATTCTTTCTCAATGGATTTTATAGCTTCATGACTATCAAACAAATATGAAGTGACTGCATTAGTCCCATCTAAATCTTCCTTTAAAATTTTTCAATGGCACTTTCATCCAACAATCCTTGTTGTTTACATTGTCCTCTGACCTTTCTACGATGAAGAGGCTACCACCAAGCTGCACGTGGATCTTGTAGAGCAGCTATTCACTTTGACTTTTATTGTATGATTTGGTAGATGGTTCCTTGTATGTTGCTTTGTTTCATTATTTAACTATCCGTACCATTTTAGAGAACAGAATCAAGTCAGGGTCTGAAGAATTATCAATAAAGCGTGATCCTTTCCTATGTCAATTTCTGAATGCAGAATTCCATTTTGCTTAGACTCTGTTCTGTTATTGCACTCTAACATGTTCATTTGCCATCTACTCACCTGCAGATAGAATCATTCACAGTAAACATCCAGGATCTACTTTCTTATTTCTGACTTACACGCCTTTCAAATCTTGTTTGAGGTTGGCCATTGCTTCTTGCAGAAATACACACATCCCTGCCCTTTATGTTATGTGCTGATTTTTGTGGCTGATACTTGAATATTCTTTTTCCAAAAGACTTGTCTGGGGTGTGCCACATCAGCGCTTCCTGCTAGAGAGTATCTAATCAGAACTTCTGGCCAAACCACTGTTCGTATCCCTTCTAACGTCTCTAGGTATTAAGTCAGATAAACTTTTACGGCAATCACGTTTTTCTTAGTATCTTCATCCCATTTCTTAAGAAAAAGGCTAACATAAAATACACTCTATTCTTTCTTTAAAAAACAAGCAATGTTATTGACCTTTAATGAGTATTGTTTCTCTAAAATACTAAAAGAAACCCCATAAATGGAGCTTATCTTGGGCTTAATGCATGAGTATCATAAAATACAATTTTAAAAAGCCACATGTCATTAAGGTCTTTTATGTTTTTTAGACATTTTCATTTCACAAAGGAAATCAGCCTTTTTGCCAAGAAAAAGAGAATTATGCAGAATGAGATTTTAGGTAGTAATATTTTACCCCTATTCAGAAGTATTTTTTGAATTTTAAAGCCTGTTATAAAAAAGTCATCAGTAGTTCTGCTAATAACTATTATCTTTATTTTATCATGGAGTATAAAGATAGATATTGTTCACTAATGGTTATAAGGGAGTATAACCAAAGTAACTGTTAACACAGGATTCTAGTGAAAGTGTCCATTAGGTAATGCTATGCTTTAGATATCTGTCCCCTCCAAATCTCATGTTGAAATTCGATTCCCAAAGTTGGAGGTGGAGACGAGAACTTTTTGTAACTGTGGCTTCCTTCTCCTGATTAAATGTCACTCTTATGCTTATAGGACTTAATATACTAATGACAGCCCTTTACTTCCTATCTATGCCAATCACAACACAATGAGGACACTCGCATATTACACTAACAGTATTAAACCTTCCTTTACATGAGAAAGTACATTCATATTTATACATCCTGCACCTATCTTCCTATATCCTTAAAGGCTACAATTATGATGGGATTTTCATGCTATAGCTATAGTTTAACCAAAACATTAGATTATGGACCTAATAATAGAAACCTGCAACTTCTTATCTACCGAGAAAGTATCCAAGAACTACTTACTCATATAATAATAGAAACCTGCAACTTCTTATCTACCGAGAAAGCATCCAAGAACTACTTACTCATACCCCCATGCCTAACAACATGGCTTTCTTAACTTTTAAAGGATTAGAGTCATCCATTGGTCTTAGGAACCAAAAACACTGGTACAACTCCAGATAAAAGTAACAAGCATGTATTTTTCCACTCTTGTAATAGCCCTAATCCCTCAATATTACCAATTATTACTACCTTAACCAACCCCTGAAAAAAAGGTTCATCCTCAAATCATGTAAAAATATCTATCGCATGTGCCTTCATCATTAGTCTTATCCCTACCTCCCTAATGTGAAGTGTGTGCATTATGGAGCTGTATCTGTCAGTGATAGACTGATTAATGCCCTTTCTTGTTGGAAGGGAGTGCATTCTCCCTCTGTTAGTTTTCTAAGGGCTCTCTAGAGAGCTGTTTGTTGAAAGGAGTCTGGTACCTAACCCCATCTCTCTTGCTTCCTCTCTTACCACATGATCTCTGCACAGCCAGCTCCAATTTGCCTTCTACCATGAGTGGAAGCAGCCTGAAGCCCTCATCAGAAATCAAGCAGAGGCTAGTGCTGTGCAACTCGTACAGTCTGCAGAATTGTGAGCCAAATAAGCCTCTTTCTAAAAATATATTACCCAGCTTCAGGTATTCCTTGATAGCAACAACAACAACAAGAAAAATAGACTTAGCAGCAAGAAAAAAAAAAACAGACTGAGACACTCAGCAAGTAAAGAACTACAAGATGAATACAGAAAAACATGGAGTCTATCTCAGATACTAAGAGAGTATGCATGTACTCTCGCATGCGCAATGCTTAGCAGTATGTCAGAGACATTGTGAGTTCGAATGTCTTTGACTGCTAGTCACAAAATGCCCAATTAAAAATCATGTAAAGACAAAGTTTATTTTTCCACACATAACAAGAAACCTGGAGACAAGTGAAATGAATGTGGAATCGTGACTCAAAGATGACTCTGTTCCTCTTTTCACACAGCCACCCTTATGATGCTATCTGCAGCACTGTCACATCAAGGATGCAAGGTAGTTCCAAGCATCTCATTCTCACACATCTTTCAAAGAAATAAGATCAACATGGATTTCTTCACGCACACCATTTCCTTTAGCCTTGAAAAAAATGCTTCCCAGAACTTCCCTGGCAGACACTCTTTTTACCGGGACTTGCTCGCATAGCTAACCGCTGCCCCACAGGAATTTAGAGAGGAGTGGCAATAATTTTCTGCTTCTATCATGAGACAAAGGAAGTAAAAGGGGTGGGGGATGGCCATGGGGTAGACAACCGACGGTGTATTCAACAACATGAAAGTTTATGCTCAGTAAAACCTTAAGTCTAAAAATTAAAACAGCCTGTAATCCCAGCACTTTGGGAGGCCGAGGCAGGTGGATCACGAGGTCAAGAGATCGAGACCATCCTGGTCAACATGGTGAAACCCCGTCTCTACTAACAATACAAAAAAAAAATTAGCTGGGCTTGGTGGCGTGTGCCTGTAATCCCAGATACTCAGGAGGCTGAGGCAGGAGAATTGCCTGAACCCAGGAGGCGGAGGTTGCGGTGAGCCAAGATCGCACCATTGCACTCCAGCCTGGGTTAACAAGAGCAAAACTCCGTCTCAAAAAAAAAAAAAAAAAAGAATTAAAACATAACTATTAGTTTATTAAATTTTGAGGGAGATCCTCTATAAATATAAAGCAAACAAAGTAATTATAGTCTTAATTTAGGAAAAATCCAACTTAGGACAAGAATCATTAAACAAGACAAATAAAAGCACTTTAAAATATTGAGGTTATATTTATACTGGAATGCTGTGCCAACTTTAAAAATAATGGGACAAATCTATAGATTATTTTAGGGAATCATTTCTAAAATGTGTGTTTATAATTAAACACACATACATATTACTGAAAACTGTGCAATGCCCGAGAGTCTTAAAAATGTACAAACTCACATATAACTACATACACATTTATGCTTGCAAATGCATTCAAAGTTTTAAAAACTTTCAAGACACTTAACGACAGTTTCTGAGAATCTGGATGCCTGGTGAGTAAGGGAAAAAGACTTGTTTTCCAGTGAATATCCTTTTGTATCTTCTAAATTTTATGCCACATGGATAGTTTACCTATTTTTATTTCTCATAATATATTGATGTAGAAATGTGTGTCTATATATAAATAAGTATCATAACCAGATTAACCTTTTTATTTTAAAGGAGGGTAATAAGAAAAAGAGAAGAATTGTATGGCACCAGTGATAAGGAAACCATTACTTACCATGCAAGATTAGAACAGGATCCAACGGAGACTATGACAGAATCTAAGTGATGAAAACACAGCATTGCCCACACGCTATTTGATACAGAATAATTGGCCTAAAGCAGATTAATGATACATTTCCTTACTGATATCTTTAAGAGGATGTTGATTTCTGTTTGTGTATGCAAGTCTAGTTTATTATAATAAATACCTGCCGAGGAGGAATAGGAAGCATAAAGAGATCCTTTTATGATTTTATACAGTGCTACCTCCTCCATCTTACCAGACAGAAAATAATAACAATGGTAATAATGATAACCAAAAATATTCTTAGTGGTGATGCAGTGTTCCTCAATTTTCTAACCGTAAATAAGTCCTGAGGATTAAATAATTATTATAAATTTAAATCGAGAGGGTACAAATTTGGAATGCTGAACTACACTAAAAGGAAAGCAACTTTTTTTTTCTTTTTTCTTTTTTTTTTTTGAGACGGAGTTTCACTCTTGTTACCCAGGCTGGAGTGCAATGGTGCAATCTCGGCTCACCGCAACCTCCGCCTCCTGGGTTCAGGCAATTCTCCTGCCTCAGCCTCCCAAGTAGCTGGGATTACAGGCACGTGCCACCATGCCCAGATAATTTTTTGTATTTATAGTAGAGACGGGGTTTCACCATGTTGACCAGGATGGTCTCGATCTCTTGACCTCACGATCCACCTGCCTCGGCCTCCCAAAGTGCTGGGATTGCAGGCAACTTTCTTTATTCTTAGTTTTCTAGCATTAAGGGAAGCAACAATATGGCTGTGAAATAGCTAATCACATCTATGGAAACATTTCTGGCTTAGGGGTATTTTTTTTCTCTTTTCCTTTCCTTTGCTACCCTCTCTTCACCTCTCCTTTCATTCTCTGAAATGATTAAAACGGGGTAATTTTAAACAAACTTTTCTTGAAACTGATCCTGGACAGTGATTTTTGCCACTTGCAGGTCTTTCTATTCTAGAAGTTAATCTAGTTATAAACTTGCCATATCTTAACAAAATTGTTGGTACTGACAATAGCACTCAGCAAATATATTTGAAACTCAGTCACAAGATCAGTTACAACTTTTGCTATCAAGGGAACTTCCCAGACGTATTCTAGTTTGAAGATTCTGCCAAGAAATCTGAGCACTGTTCAAGGTTCTAGCTGTCATTTCATGAAAGAATCCTGGAATTTTAACAGTTTAAACAGAAAGCTTTATAACATCATCTTTTCCCATTGGGAATACACTTCCAAAGCCTCAGAATCTGATATAACATTCTCTGGGACTTCATTAAATTTTATTTCAAACATATTATATGTTAAATATATATACATGTTTACCATGTGACCAATATTTTACATAACAAATACATTTAATGATAGCAGCAAAGAAGAATGAAATAAGCATATAAAATGGCCATATAATTTTATTTTTAAAATTGCTGCTTGAATGTCTGATTATTCAGTTGCATATTTCACTCATCCCCCACTTCAATTCTCAGTTTGTTATTGTAACTACAACTTGTTTTCTATTTAGTTGCTTTATAGTAGGCGCTATTTGCAAGCTTGGGAAAAAATTCTACAGTTTCTGTGACTTTGCAAAAGTAATTTAATTGACTCAGGATCTGACCTCCAAACTAGAGCTATGTGATTAAACTGAAGCAGAATACCAACAGCCTGAAATTCCCTTATAATCCTCCACAGAGGTCAGGTTTGCTGGTGCCCATATTGGCGTGTGGGCCAAGTTTGGGGTGAGTTCTTTACTGCTTGATGAATGAGAAGGATTGTTCAGTTGGCCAAGCAAGTCAATGAACACAGTATGATTGTTACACTAGGATCTTCCATCTAAGGCAGTGGGGTTGTGTCTCCAACTAAAAGAAGGATGGGAACCATCTTCTTGGAAAGACTTAAAAGTTGTTAGATTTTTTAGAGAAAAGTAGATGTATTATTTATTCATAAGGCTAAACTTGTAGTGAATGAGAGTAATTAATATGCTCCCTGGTTAGAATGGGTGGCAGAAAGAATTAGCTGAGGGGTTACAAGAAAAGTGTAACTGTATCTCAGGAAATAAGGTTACCTGCAGTAAATTCAGTGTTTTGGTGCCTCACTACTATTTGCTAGCTAAAGCATTCAGCACTAACTTTAGCATGACAAGCAGAAAGAAAATCCTTAATATTTATATTACATTAATAAGAATATAAGGCTTATTGTAGGATTGATAGAATTCCATTTATAAAATGGCCTGTACCACATATATGTTTAGAACATCAAATGAATTAAATGCCTTCAGATGGAGGTTGCTGCTGAGCATGACAGTGAATGAGCCACAGTGCAGATTCATTGATTATCCTAATTTTAAGAGTCAATAACAGACCCAACCTACTCTGAATAGATGTTTTCTATGACAGACCCTCTCAGGTCCATCACTAGTATGTCAGATAACTTTTGTGATGGCGTTTTGAACTCTGGAAAAGAAAGACATTGTGGAAATTCAAGGTCAAGTCTTATTGTAGTTGCTATTACCATAAAAACTTAGCCAGAACAGATTATATTAACTGAATTTTTAGTTTTACTGAGTCATCTAAAATGCTTTTTTAAACATCTGTAGTTTAAACATGACTTATATGTATTAATCCTGTTTCCTGTCATAGACATTGCAAGCAAAAGCAAAGTTTTTATATGGCTCATCATTTTATAAAATATCTTTGTTATTTTGAATGAAATAACACTAAGTGAAGAAAGGAAATTGGAATAAAACCAGGATAAGCACTTTTCCCAATTCTGTCATTAGCTTGCTCTGTGATCCTAAGCTTTTCCTGTCTTGTGACTCAGTTCCCTTCTCTCTATAACTAAGTTGCACTTGTCCTACCTACTCTCCAGAGCTGTCAAGAGCCTCACCTTCGCAAAGAAACATCCGTACACTTTGGTCAGCATACAGCATTATAGAAATATTAAAGAATCCATGGTTAGAGAAAGCAGACTGAGATAAATATATGACAACCCTATATTATACCCTAAGCGGGGGCAAGTTTCTGTTTGATTCATTTTCAGTAGTTCTTTGCTGCAGCATTAAATTTTTAATAAGTTTCATCTGTTGCCTAAAAAGATAATTTGAGAATTGCATCTGCCAATAATCAAGGATTTAACCTAGATTCTAGTTTTCAAAAGTTCATCTTGGCGCCATGTAGCAAGTATCTTTTATGTCCTGGATATCATGGTACACAAACTTTAATTCTTATCCACAGTGGGAGATTAGAAAGAATCCTGATCTCTTGCTTCTGATTAACAATGTAGAACTTTATTCTGGTTCTTTCCTGGTACACATTAAGCAGTGTAAACCTTTGAAAGGTCATTATGCACCTATAGTTAACCTTCCAGCAACTGTCCTAGCCTTTCAATGTTAGGTTATTAAGCAAACAATTAAAATAATGAAGCTTAATTTCTTTTAATAAAAAAGAACTTGAGACTCTGCTCATGGTTAGACACTATGTCAACTGCTGAAGACAAAAATGAAGCACACATCACTCTTGAGGCTGCCTTTCCTCTCTGAGGAAACAGAATGAGTAAATAAACAATACAATGATCTAACAGCTATGGCAGAATTACGAATACTGTACTAGGAGACCACGCACAGGTAGAGACAAAGTCAGCTTGCAGTGTTAGGGAAATTCTTCCTAAGGAAGAATATATTTGGTGGATGAAATAACATTTGTTAGTTGGAGAAAGAAGTGTCATATCCAGAACCAATTTCCATGTGGATAGAAGCATCAACATCAAAACGTCAGTCTTTTCTTGAGAATGGTGGCAGTTCTCTTTTGTCAGAGCTATGGGCAGTGGGAGGAGGTGCAAGATGAAAATGGGTTTGGGCCATATTATGAAGGAGCTTCCATGCTATTCCCAGGAGTATGGCTTAAGATGCTAAAAGCAAGGAGAAAATACTCAGTATTTCAAGTAGGAGTATAATATGATCTATTTTAAAAATTTATGTAATATATGCAATTGGTGGTAGAGTTACGAAAATGTGGAAAAAATATACATTTTGGGACAAAAAAAATGAGGGTCCAAACAAAAGCAGTTCTGAGACTTTTTAGAGTAAAGGCATAGTGATTATTCTAAGGGAGAGACAGAGGGAAGTTCAGGTGCCTCAAGCTAATGGTTTAAGTGAGTACTGAATGATAATGACATTAACAGTAATAATGAAGGAAAATTTGGGAAAGAAAATACTTCTTTGGGACTTAGTATCACTGAAGCTATAAAACATCAAAGTGAAAATGTCCAGGAAGCAACTAGAAAACTGGATCTATAGCTCAAAAATAATAGACGATGTATCTTTGTTCATCAGCAGTAGCTGTTATTGAAACTGATGGAAGATACTAAAATCACCCCAAAACATGCTCCATTAACCTACAGAATTAATAGTTTCGCTAACATATCAACACTTACTTTCTTCTCCAGTCTCCAATAAAAATGGTTTTATGATACTAGGTTATTATTTTACAGGTGTCAACTATTACTAAGGTAATCCTAAAATTTAAAGTATAAATCAAATCAGGTTTTCTATTAATAAATATGCTTAAGAGACAGTTACAGACTGGGACTGTTCCTGACACACTGAAACATAGGATCATGCTAATTATTGTTCATCAACTTTCTATAACCCTTTATCATGTAGAAGATCACATGCGTACCATATTAGCTTGAATTCTATGCACTCAATGTTGCTCATTTCTGCAAATTGCATTTTTTTCCAGATCCCTTTGTTCCTTTTTAATAGTAAGTATCCTTTTAGTGTTTCAGTCCCAGAACTCTAGGGCTTGAATTAGCATGTTGTAAACTATGCCTTAATCTTTACCATTGGTAACGGTTTATTACTCTGAGTGTGGTCTTTATCAAGAAATTATTCACTGTGGAAAGCTAAATATATATGAAGTTAATTTAAAAGTAACTTTATATGTAAAGATCATAGAGCATAATTGATTTAAAATAATACTGAAATCAAAGAGGCCCTTCACTTAAAATTTCATGGCTGGACTTTCTAGACCTGCATGTAAGAAGCTCAAAATTTGTCACACTATACTAAGTAAGAAAATAAACAAACTAAAAAACTGTGCAACTCTTCTTAAATTCATCAGAGAAGATCACAGGGAACACTTCTGCTTGTACAATTTAGAAAGGCAGATGGGCAAGTAAAGTGAATGATAATTTATTAGAGGAGAATCCCATGAACATGGGAACACCTGCCTGAATAGAAAAACCTAAACTATGATTGATGGATTTTTGGAGACTCAGTGTAGATAACTCTGAGGGTTAAAAATCAGGGGATGAACTCAGTCATAGGGGGACCCCCACACAGTAAATATCAGAGAAAATCCCCCTAAGTGTCCAGCAGGAGGAGGGAAAAAATTATTTTGAATTATGCTACAGCATCCTGTTCTTCTAAACGAGGCCTGCCCTTTAAGAGAAACTATTTTATTAGAGTCCAAGCTGCTGTGGCTTTCTCAGAGACTAACCTACTTCAGGGAAGAAAACTGTCCAATTCCAGATGTAGATGCCTGCTACATCTTTCCATGTGGGGAAAGGAAAATACTCAATTTTAGCTCACTCTCGCCATTCTGCCCCATCTAAGAAGGGAAAAGTCCTGATATTTACTAGTGAAATTCACAATCAGGGACATAAGCTCATCTAAAGACTGAGATCAAATCATAGCACTATAATATACTTTTCCACACATCTAACTACTACATTTAAAAGGACATATTTTTACTCTAGTTCCTTTTTCCCTAAAACACCATGTTCACAATTCAGTAAAAAATTGCAATGCATACTAAAAGAAATAATAGACAGTTTGAAGAGATTGAACGAGCATCAGGACCAGAGTCACGTGGAAGGAATGCTAGAATTAACCAACCAGAAACTTAAACAAACAAAACTATGAGTAATGGGCTAAGGCTTTCTATGTGAAAAGCAGACAACATCCAAGAAAAGATGCATAATGTAAGCAGATTCCTTACTAGTGCCCTCTAGATTAGTGCCCTCTTCTAGGAGTGAGTTCTCAGTCTCATGGGACTAAATAAATTACTGGAAAGTGGGTTGTTATAAAAGTGAGTTTGGCTTATTAGACCCTCTCTTCTTTCCTCTCTTATCTGCCCTGTGATCTCTTTGCATATGCCCACACCCTTTCTACTTTCTGCTATGAGTGGAAGCAGCAAGAGGCCCTCTCCAACTACAGATGCCCAATCTTGAAATCTGAACCAACAGAATTGTGAGTTAAATACATATATTTTAATTATAAATTACCCAGTATCTGGTGTACTGTTATAGTAACAATAAAAAAAAAAAGAACTAAGGCATGTGTCAATAAAGCTGGGAATTTCTTAAAAAATATTTTGAACTAAATAAAAATGAAAATGCAACTTATCAACATTTGTGGGATACAGTGAAACAGTGCTTAGAAATTTATAGCATTGAATGCTTTTATAAGAAAATTAAAAAAAATCTTAGATCAATGCTCCAAGTTTCTACCTTAGGAAATTAGAAAAAGAAGAGTAATTAAATCCAAAAAGTAAGCAGCAGAAAAGAAATAATAAAAATTAAACCAGAAATCAGTGAACCAACAGAAAATCAATAGAGAAAATCAATAAAACCAAAAGCTATTTACTTGAGTAGATCAATAAAATTTATAGGGTTTTAGCCATGATAACTATAGAGGTAAAGGGTAAGAGAAAACACAAAACACTAATATCAGAAATAAAAGGTAAGTCATCACTACAGATCCCATGGGCACAGAAGGGATAATTAAGAAATACTATAAACAAATCTAATTTCAAAAATTTAGAATTTCACAAATTTGAAAAACTAGATGAAATAGACCAATTCCTTGAAAAATACAATCTGCAAAATTCATATAATAATCTGAATTAATATTAAATAAATTTATTAAACATTAATAAACTTCCTAAACAGAAAGCACTGGGTTCAGATAAGTTCACTTGTCTATTCCATCAAATATTTCAGAAGAAAATTGTACCAATTCTCTATAATCTCTTCAAGAAGACAGAAAAAGATGGTATACTTCCTAAATCATTCTATGAAGTCAACATTAACTAATATCAAAACCAGCCATACACATTTTAAGAAAAGAAAATGTCAGGCTAATATCTTTCATAAACATAGATTCAAAAATCCTCAGTAAAATGTAAGCAAATCCAACAAAGTATAAAAGGAATTATACCCACAACCAGATATGTTTTATCCCAAGTATGCAATGCTAGTTAATTATTAGAAAATAAATTATTGTAATTCATCATATCAAAAAAAGAAAAAAGCACACAAATAAATAGATAAAGATAAAGCATCAGGAAGAAATAAATAAAACTGTTTGCAGATAACATTATTTTCTATGTAGAAAATCTGGAAGAATCTATAAGAAAATATGTGGAACTATAGGCACTTACAGCAAGGTTGCAGAATACAATGTTTGTATTCCAAAAGTCAATTGCTTTTCTATATATCAGCAATAAACAAATGGAACTTGAAATTAAAAACACTATTATTTACAATACCATTCCCCGAATTACTTAGGTATAAATCTGACAAGAGATGATCTTTATGAGGCATAATATAAAACTCTAATGAAAGCTATCAAAGAAAAACTAAATGGAGAGAGAGTTCAGGTTTTTCACTAGTTATACTCAATATTGTCAAGATATCATTTTTTTCCAAACTGGGTCTATACATTCAATATAATTGCCACCACCAAAATCTCTTCAAGTTATTTTCTGAATATTGACAAACTTATCTCAAAGTTCATATGAAAAGGCAATAAATATAAATAAAACAGAATCGCCTACTCAATAGTGAAGGAAAATAAAGTTGAATTACTGAGCCTACCTGACTTCAAGATTTAGTATAAATCTTTATTAATCAAGACCGTGAAGTGTTAGTGAAACAACAGACAAATAGATCAATTGGACAGAACAGAAAGCCCAAATGTACATCCACATCAATATATTCAACTGATCATCGACAAAGGAAGAAAAGCAATACAATAGTCATTTCAGCAAATGGTGGGATAATTGAACATCCAAACGAAAAAATAAAGGATGGGTCTAGATCAGACCTCCACACCTTTCACAATAATTAGCTCATAATATATCATAAACCTAAAGTAAAATGGAAAACTCTACAACTCCTAAAAGAGAGTATAGGAGGAAATCCAGGTGATGTTGGGTAGGGAAATGACCTTTTAGATACCATGACACAAGAAAGACAATTGATAGGCTGAAGGGAATAAAAATTACAATCTTTTGCTCTGTGAAATAAATGAAGAGAATGAGAAAAGGAAAAGACTGGGAGAACATACTTGCAAAATACATACCTAATAAAGAACAGTTATCCAAAATATACAAAGAATTCTTAAAATTCAACGGTAAGAAAGCAAACAACCCAATTTGAAAATGGGAAAAGACCTGAGCAGACATCTCATCAAAGATACACAGATGGCAAGGATACAGAAACATGTTCAATATCATAGGCCATTATGAAATTGAAAATCCAAATAAAAATGAGACATGACTACTCACCTATTAGAATGGCCCAAATTCAAAATACTTCAAGAGGAACATTTGCAAGACAGCCATCTAGAAGCCCTCAGTTTTGGTCTCCTCACCCTAGAAAGACAGTCAAAATAATAAACAACTACATTTTGATTAAAGTAAGCAAAGGAAAGTACTTGAGTACATCAAAAGAGTAGCAGAAACTCTGCAAAGCATATAAACCCAGGACGGCTACAAAGAATAGAAGTAAACACCTGGCCTCCACCACCCTATTCCCCAGCCAGGAGCAGCCAGAACCAGGAGGGAACTTCCTCATGCAAGAACGTGTCCTCACAGGCAGTAAGCCCAGCCGAGTACACACAGCTGTGCTTCCCCCTGAAAAGGAGCTAACAATATACGCCACCTGCTTCGGTCAACACAGCTACTGTGCTAGGCCTTCTTGAAATTGGAACTACTGCTAGATGATGTCCCTTTTCAGGGGTGAGTGGCTGCAGCACCCTCCCATTCCAGAGCTCAACCACCCCTACCTGGTTGGTGGACCACCATCAATGAGCCAAACTGCTGCTACATCCTCTTCCATGGGGCCAAGCTGCAATCGAGCCACCACATCTACCTCTTCTGGTTACAGCTATCCCCTGCCCCTCAGGGCCAGGGCTAAAGCATGCAATGCCTCCAGGGAAAATGGTGGCTTGGCAGAGCCACTCCATCTACTCCTCTCAGTTACTGCCACACCCCGACCCTTGAGGCTGAACGGAAGCAGCAATCTGCCTCCTGGGAAAACAGTACCTTGGCCACCCAGAGCTGTCATGCTCCTCCAGTGTGTGATTTGAAGCTATAGTCTGCCTCCTGGGAAATGGTGCCTTGGCCGTCTAGAGCAGCCACGATTCCCTGCACTTTAGCTGCAGAAGTGCCTTGCATCTTAGGAAAAAAGTGGCTTGGCTACCCATAACAGTCTTGTCCCCTGGGTGTGAGCTGAATCAACACATCATCTCCTGGTTCCTTAGTGCCTTGGCTAAGCCAAGCAGCTGTGCACCCTAGAGATGGTCTGATGTCATAATCTCCATCTTAGGGAAACAGAACACTGGCTGAGCTGAGACACTGCCTTACAGACCAAACAACCTTAGAACTCTGCTCTTCTAGAACTCGGCTAACTCCCTAGTTTCTAAACCGCTGCAATATCTCCCTTCAAGAACCAAAGAAATCACTATGCTGCTCTTACCCTCTAGGTAACAAGAGATACCTGTAGTCCACCATCCTGGGGTCTTTCTTCCGTTCTAGTTGGCCTCAGAGAGTCTGGGATACTGATGTATTCTACCATTCCATGGTTCAGAGTCACCATGACATGATGCCTCATTGCCAGAGGCCTGACTTGCCTCATTCCCCTGTCAGCTCTGGTTGCCAAATTGCAGTTGTCCCCTGCTCCCTGAGCCCAAACCTCCAGAATACTCTTTTTAATCCAAAGCTGGAACAATGCTATAACCTGTTACCCCGCCTCCCTTATTAGAGTCATAGCTCTCAGCTGTTTTTCTAGGCCCACGCTGCTGTGGAGTGCCTCAGACTCACAGACACCTGAGTTCTGTGGGCAATCTACATCCACTTGTGACTCAGAGTTAACCTGAACTCCAAAACTCAGGTGCCGCAAGACTCTGAGCCTAGGTCTGCGGCTCCACAGCCACTCTAGCACCCATACTCTAAAACCCAGAGTGACTACATCTGCTTATGGCAGTGTTAGACCCAACACCAGAGGGATCCCTTTGGCTTAGCCTTGTTAGAGTGAGGGAAATTGAGAATAGGAAGACTCTAAAAATCTCTGCTATCTGAAAACTCACCCTGCTTCTCCCACAAAGTCATACAGCCTAGGCCACAGAGGCATTCACAGTCATCACTGACATTGAGCACAGCTGACGAGGCTATGATCCCCTGCACTTTAGCTGCAGAAGTGCCCTGCGTCTTAGGAAAAAAGTGGCTTGGCTACCCAGAACAGTCTTGTCCCCTGGGTTTGAGCTGAATCAACACATCACCTCCTGGTTAGTTACTGCCTTGGCTAAGCCAAGCAGCTGTACACCCTAGAGATGGTCTGATGTCATAATCTCCATCTTAGGGAAATAGAACACTGGCTGAGCTGAGACACTGCCATACACACCGAACAACCTTAGAACTCTGGAGGCTGAGGCAGGAGAATTGCCTGAACCCAGGAGGCGGAGGTTGCGGTGAGCCAAGATCACGCCATTGCACTCCCGCCTGGGTAACAAGAGGGAAAGTGTCTCAAAAAAAAAAAAAAAAAAAAAAAAAAAAAAGAACTCTGCTCTTCTAGAACTCGGCTAACTCCCTAGTTTCTAAACCGCTGCAATATCTCCCTTCAAGAACCAAAGAAATCACTGTGCTGCTCTTACCCTCCAGGTAACAAGAGATACCTGTAGTCCACCATCCTGGGGTCTGTCTTCCGCTCTAGTTGGCCTCACAGAGTCTGGGATACTGATGTATTCTACCATTCCACGGTTCCGAGTCACCATGACATGATGCCTAATTGCCAGAGGCCTGACTTGCCTCTTTCCCCTGTCAGCTCTGGTTGCCAAGTTGCAGTTGTCCCCTGCTCCCTGAGTCCAAACCTCTAGAACACTCTTTTTAATCCAAAGCTGGAACAATGCTATAACCTGTTACCCCGCCTCCCTTATTACAGTCATAGCTCTCAGCTGGTTTTCTAGGCCCACGCTGCTGTGGAGTGCCTCAGACTCACAGACACCTGAGTTCTGTGGGCAATCTACATCCACTTGTGACTCATAGAGTTAACCTGAACTCCAAAACTCAGGTGCCGCAAGACTCTGAGCCTAGGTCCACGGCTCCACAGCCACTCTAGCACCCATACTCTAAAACCCAGAGTGACTACATCTGCTTATGGCAGTGTTAGACCCAACACCAGAGGGATCCCTTTGGCTTAGCCTTGTTAGAGTGAGGGAAATTGAGAACAGGAAGACTCTACAAATCTTTGCCATCTAGCACTCTGAAAACTCACCGTGCTTCTCCCACAAAGTCATACAGCCTAGGCCACAGAGGCATTCACAGTCATCACTGACATTGAGCACAGCTGAAGATGCTACATGGAAGGTGTTCTCCTGCATCTACTTGTAACGAGAGCTACCATACTCTTCTACTGGCACGTGGAGACCCAACTACAGGTTGAAGTCTTTTTTTTTTTTATTGCATTTTAGGTTTTGGGGTACATGTGCAGAACATGCAAGATAGTTGCATAGGTACACACGTGGCAGTGTGTTTTGCTGCCTTCTGCCCCTTCACCCATATTTGGCATTTCTCCCCATGCCATCCCTCCCCCGCTCCCCCCCCCACCCGCTGTCCCTCCCCTATTTCCCCCAATAGACCTCAGTGTGTGGTACTCCCCTCCCTGTGTCCATGTGTTCTCATTGTTCATCACCCGCCTATGAGTGAGTATATACGGTGTTTCCTTTTCTGTTCTTGTGTCAATTTGCTGAGAATGATGTTCTCCAGATTCATCCAT
>CM052653.1:136999722-137011729 GCA_028533165.1 Leontopithecus rosalia | reverse complement strand
GAACGATTTATAGTCCTTTGGATGTATACCTAGTAATGGGATTGCTGGGTCAAATGGAATTTCTATTTCTAGGTCCTCGAGGAATCGCCACACTGTCTTCCACAACAGTTGAACTAATTTACACTCCCACAGGTTGAAGTCTTTCTGTACAAAAGCTACTCAGTAAAGTTTGAAAGAAGTATCTTTTTTATAAGATGTGCAGAAATCATTGCAGAGATAGGATAACTATGAAAAAGCAAAAGATTATGACACCATTAAAGGAACACAACGATTCTCCAGTAATTGACCACAAAGAAAAGGAAGTTTACAAATTCCCTGAAAAGGATTTCAAAATAATGATCTTAAGATAACTCAGTGAGATACAAGAAAATACAAATACACAATTCAAGAAAATTGGGGAAAAACATTCATGATCGGAATGACAAATTTAACAAAGAGATAGATATTACTGAAGGAAAACAAAAACACTTAGAACTGCAAAATTAAATCAATAAAATAAAAATAAAATAAAGAGCTTCAACAGCAGACTAGATCAAGCAGAGGAATCTCTGAACTTGAAGATAAGTCTTTTGAAATTACCCCATATTTTATCTTCATAACTGCAGCACTTATGAAAGTACACTATATATTCAAGAAATGTTTATTGAATTTAATAGACTAAGATATCAATAAAAAAGAAATTACCCAGTTGAAGGGGGGGAAAAAAAAAGAAAAAGAGTGAAGACAACCGCAAGACTTATAGGACACCATTAAACAATCAAAGTTTTGCATTAAGGGAATTTCAAAATAATTAGAGATAAAGACAGAAAGCTGATTTAATAAAATAATTCCTGAAAACTTCCCAAGACTTGAAAGTAAAATGGACATCCACATACACGAAGTGCAAAGGTCCCCAAACATATTCAGCAAGAACAAAATCATCACCAAGGCACATTATTAAGCTGTCAGAAGTCAAACATAAAGAGAAAAATTTTAAAACAGCAAGTGAAAAGTATCAGATCATGTATAAGGAAAATTCTGCTAGCCTATCAGCAAATTTCATAATGGAAACCTCTGCAGTCCAGGAGAGAATGGGATAATAATATTTTCAAAATAACAAAAGAGAAAACAACAATGACAACTGTTGCACAAGAATACAAATACAAATCAAAGCTGTCCTTCAGAAATGTAGGAGAAATAAAGTTTTTCTCAGAAAAGCAAAAGGAAATTTGTCACCACTATACTTGTAACACACGAAACGCTTAAGAGAATAAATATTTACAGAGCTCTCCACTTCAAATACACAAAATATACATTCTTGTCAACACCACATCACACCTACTCATAGGTTTAAATGAAACATTGATTGGTCATTATTAATACCCATTTTTTTTTCAGAATAAAGCAGTATTTTCGTTCACCCTCCCTCTCTCTCTTCCTCTTTCTTCCTCTCCTTTACTCATTTTTTTTCTTTCTTTCCTTCTCTCAAAAAAAGAAAGAAATCAACTTGTAAACCTCTAGATCCAGGTCAGCAATATCTCTCTCATTGCTTGATTTCCTTCCTTCCCTTCCCTTCCCTCCCTCCCTTCTTCCCTTCCTCCCTTCCTTCCTTTCTTCATCCCTTCCTTCCTCCCTCTGTTCCTCCTTCCCTTCCTTCCAGCCTTCCTCCCTTTCTTCCCCCTCCCAAAAAAAGAGAATTACTCAAGTCAAAACCAAAAGATAATAATTACTAACATAAAAACATATAAAAGTATAAAATTTACAAGTAAAGATAAATATATACTCAAATTTCAAATACCCCAATACGTTTTGGTGAATTCATTCATATGTATCTCTAGTATGAAGGTTAAAAGTCAAAACACTAAAAAATAATTAAGCTGTAAAGAAAACCATAATTAAAAAGGTATATATTGGGACACCAAAAAATAAATTACAACGGGGAGGGTAAGAATCTAAAGTTTTTGTATACAAATGAAGTTAAATTGTTAGCAGCATAAAATAGTCTATTACAACTATAAGGTGTTTTAGGCAAACCTCACGGTAACACCAAAGCAAAATACCGTACGCGAGGAAGGCAGGAATCGAAACTTAGTACTGAAAAAACACCAAGTGACAAGAAAAACAACGAGAGAGGGGGGATGAAACAAAGGATCTGCAAAACAACCAGAAAACAACAAAATAGCAGTAGGTAAGTCCTTACATATCAGTAATAACCGAAAAAATAAATTCTCCACCCAAAGAAAGAGTGACTGCATGTGTTTAAAATGAACAATATCCAATGATACGCTTCCTATGAGAGACCCACTGTAGTCACAAGGACACACATAGGCTGAAAGTAAAGGGACGGAAGAAGATATTTCATGCAAATAGTAACCAAAATAAAACAAGGCTGTTATGCTTTTATCAGATAAAATATACATCAAGTGAAAACCTCTTACAAGAAACAAAGAAGGTCATTATTTAGTTATAAAGGGATCAATTCATTAAGAAGACATAATAATTGTAACTATATACACACCCAAGATCGCAGCCCCTGAATAAATCCAAATAAATAAAAAGTAAATCTTAATGGATATGAAGAGAGACATAAATAGAAATACATTAATAGTAGGTGACTTCAGTACCTCATCCTCAACAATGTACCAATCAAAAAGAGAGAAAATTAATAATGAAATATTAGAATTGAATTGCACTAGAGACAAAATGGGGCTAAGAGATATATACAGAATGTATATCCAACAGCAGCAGAATACACATTCTTCTTTGAGGTACACATGCAACTCTCCCCAAAACAAACCATATAACAGGCCACAAAACAAGTCTTAACACAGTTTTTAAAATGGAAGTCATATCAAGTATTGTTTCTGACCACAATTCTATGGAACTAGAAATCAATAACAGTAAAGATGTTGGAAAGTATGCAAATATATGGAAATACAACATCATGTTTCTGAATACCCATTAGCTCTATAAAGCATTTAAAAGTAGCATTTAAAATTTTCTAGAGACAATTAAAAGTAAAAACACAACATACCAAAACCTGTAGGACACAGCATAATCAGGACTCAGAGAAAAGGTTATAGCAATAAATGCTTACATCAAAAAAGAAAAAGATCTCCAAGAATAAACCTAATGTTCTCATTCAAAGAACTATAAAACAAGAACAAAGTAATCCCAAAATTAAGAGAAAGAAACCTAAAGATCAGAGCAGAAATAAGTGAAATAAAGGCTAAACTAATAGAAAAGATCAACATAATAAATATTTGTTTTTTTAATGAAATCTATAACTATAAATCCTTTAGCTAAAGTAACTGTAAAAAAAGAGAAAACTAATGAAAATCACTAATGCAAAATGAGACATAGTAACTGATACCATAGAAATTTGATATAATAGAAGAATATTATGAGCACCAATATACTGACAAACGTCAAAACCTGGACAAAATGGATAACTACTTGGACATAACCTATCAAGATTGAATCATAAAAATATATAAAAATATGACCGGACTAATAATGAATAATTATATTAAATCAGTAATGAAAAGTCTCCCATTAAAGAAAGGCTCAGGGCTCAATGGCTTTCCTGCTGAATTCTATCACACATGTTGAGAACAACTAGTACCAATTATTCTCAAACTATTCCAGAAACTAAAGAGGATAAAATTCTTCCAAACTCATTCTTAGAAGCAAGCACCCATGATACCAGATAAGGACACAATAACAACAAAAACACTTCAGGTTGATATCCCGGATTCACATATGTTAATCAGAGACAACATATGTTATCCTGATAAAAACCACATAATTTTTATAGATTCAGAAAAAGCATTTGACAAAATTCAACTACATTCATGATAGACCCTTAACAAATTAGGTATAGAAGGAAAGTATCTCACCACAATAAAGGCTGCATATGACAGATTCACCGCTAACATCATACTGAACAGAGAAAAGCTGAAAGCTTTTCCTCTGAGGTCTGGAACTAGAAAAGGATGCCCACTTTCACCACTTCTACAAGATAATGTAGTGGAAGTCCTACCCAGAGTAACTCAGCAAGCAAGAGAAATTAGATTTCTAATTACTCTGTGAAAAAAACTAATAAACAAATTCAATAAAGTTGCAGGATAGGAAATAAACACAACAGATCAGTAATATTTTATATGCTCATAGTAAACTATCTGAAAAATAAATCAGGAAAAGAATCCCATTAGCGGTAGGTACAAAAAAAAAATAAGATGCCTAAAAATAAATGTGACCAAAAAAAGTGAAAGATCTCCACACTGAAAACTATAAAACATTGATGAAAGAAATTGAAAAGAACACAAATGCACTGAACGGTATTCTATGTCCATGGATTGGTAGAGTTAATATTGTTAAAATGTACTTACTACCCAAAGTGATCTACAGATTCAACCTATCCTATGAAAATGCCAGTAACATTATTCACCGAAATAGAAAATACTGAAGGTACCAAATGCCGATGAGGAACACACAGTTATTTCTGGTAAGAATTCAAAATGGCATCACTGCTTTGAAAGACAATTTACAGTGGGTTTTTTTGGTTTTCTTTCCCCCCTCCCAAACTGAACATACTCTTACCCTATGATCCAGCTATCGTGCTCCTTGGTATTTACTCAAATGAGTTGAAAACTCATGCTCACACAAAACCCAGCACAAGCACGCAGATGTTTGTAGCAATTTTATCCATAGTTGCCAAAACTTAGAAGAAACAAGGTGTTCTTTCATAGGTAAGTGGATAAACTGTGGTACATTTGATAGTAGATTGATCTCTAAAAAGAAATTGGCAATGAAGCCATTAAAAGATAAAGGAATTTTAAATGTATATCACTAAGTGAAATAATCCAGTACGGTATGCTTGCCACTACTATGTGACATTCTAGACAAGGCTAAATTACAGTGACAGTAATAAGATTAGCAGTTGTCATGGATTGATCAAAAGGAGAAAACACCAGCAGAATCTGGAGGAGTTTTAGGGCAGTAAAATTATTCTGTATGATACTGGAATGAGTCTTTATAAATTTGTCCAAATCCATAGAATGTATACCGTCAAGAGTAAACCCTAATGGAGGCTATGTGTTCTGAGTAGTAGTGATATGTCAATGTAAATTCATCAACTGTAATAAATGTACCATTGCGGAAAGGGACGTCCGTAGTGAAGGGGATTATCATGTGTAGGGACAGGGGCATATGGAACCTTTATACTTTCTGCTCAATTTTTCTGTGAAGTTTTCAAAACTTCTTTTAAAAAATCAAGTTAATAATTGAAAAGAAAAAAATCATTGCTGCTTCTTTATTTGTTATGAATATCATTTTACTTTAAGGAATGCAAATAATAAAAAGAAAGGCTAAATACAGAGAAAGAACCTTTAAGCACAGATCTTTACATCTTGCTTCTGAGCTAAGATTCCAATAGTAATGGCACTTAAATGAGAAATAGATACCTAGTCATTTTCAAACTCTCCAGATTAGCACCTTTATCCAATTACAGGTCTGCAAGGCAATCTGTTCCAAAAGGAAGCACAGTATAAATAGTCAACATGAGTTCAACAGACTATAACATGTGTGTCCCAAATTGCTGGATTAAGGTCATTATATTTTTCCAGGCAGCTAATTTTCCCCTTTGAAGTGTTCACAGAAGGTCAGAAACAGTTTAAGCATCAAAGCTTTATGAATTAAACAGTTTCCTCATGAACAGAGAAAGGCAGCTTTGCCTGCAGAAACACTATTGTGAAGATCTCTGGCTAACCTTCAACTAGGATGCATTCCACAATAGAGATCAATAACCCACAGTTACCCAGAACAGATTTCAAGACTTTGAGTACAGCTGACCCTTTACACATAAAATGCTCACATCTTTAACTTGGAATGCTGCTGATTCCAACTATTTCATTTCTGCTTACTTATTATTTGCAGGAAAACATGGTCGTAGAAGAGATGAAGACAACTGTGAATGAAAACAAGCCCCAGGCAATTTTTTCAAATAACTACATATATACACCGCAAAATCCTATGAAGTCTATTACATATATTCTTTTCCACACAATTGGTTGACCACAATACACTCCTTTTCTCCCTCATGATAAATATCATGATACATTTCATCATACCGCAGAATGCCTCTAATGTGAACACTGCTTCTATTCATTGCTAGTCCTAGAGTTTCTTGCAGCTTTGGAAAACTCACATGATTGTGTCTATCTTACGAAAGAATGGATTGAAAGCCAATGTTTTAGTATTTTACTTGGTTAAATATCTGTATCTATGTCAACTGGTGATATTTCACACTGGAGGAAAAAATAAAACAGTTTAAAGCGGACTAAGTATCTTCATATGAATTTTATTTTATTTTTTGTTTCCAATGTAACCTGGAGTCCTCAATTAATAATTCTCCTCATTTCTGTTCTAAGTGTTTTTTTCCTAGCTCTCCAGACTGCCACTTTGCCATTTTTTTTCTCTCAATGAATCAATCGTTTTTCTTAGGTGAATCTGGAAGACCTGCCTTCTGAGTGCAATGGCCATGGACTTTGACTTGGGACAGAGATGGTTTCTATATGGTGGGTCTCAGTTTTCTGTCTCTAAAGTGATGTGTTGTGAGGATTGAATCGTACAAATAACATTACATTGTTCAATGGGTGTTGTCTTTACTATTGTACAGTTTAACCCTTATCAGATGCTTTAATCTACTTCTCCAAATCTCTAGCAAATGTTTCCACAACTATAATTTGATGACCTCCACTGTTGCATTACCCCTGCTGGCAGTCAAATTATTAAAAAATATTTTCTTTTAGAAAACTAAAATGTGCCTTCTATAAGCTTATGCCAATTGTTTCCATGTTTTCCTTTTGAAGGACAGAAAAAAGTCTACTTTTTTTCACTTAGTGATATTTTTTAAGTTTCAAATATATACACTTGATAGATACTACAGAGAGCTTCCATATGTCCCACACAAGTTCCTCCTGTTGAACTAATGGACTAATATAGATACATTCACTAAAATTCATACTTTATTCAGATAATTTGTTTTTTCCTAATGACCTTTTTCTGCCCCAGGATTCTATCCTGGAAAAAGGCCATTAAGAAACTGACACAAGAACAGAAAATCAAACACTGCATGTTCTCACTCATAGGTGGGTGTTGAACAATGAGAACACATGGACACAGGGAGGGGAGCACCACACACTGGGGTCTGTGAGAGAGAATTAGGGGAGAGACGGGGGGTTGGGAGCTGGGGAGGGATAACATGGGGAGAAATGCCAGATATAGGTGATGGGGAAGAAGGCAGCAAACCATATGGCCGTGTATGTACCTATGCGACAATCTTGCATATTTTCACATGTACCCCAAAACCTAAAATGCAATAAAATATAAGGAATCACATTAGGTACCACATCACATTTAGGCATTATGCCACTTCTCAGTTTTTCCTGGGAAGTGATCATTTCGTAGACATTCCTTGTTTTGGATGACCTTAACCACCTTGAGAAATGCTGGTTAAGCATTTTATAGAATGTCTGCCAGTATGGGTCTCTCTGATAACTTTCTCATGGTTAGAGTGGAGTTACATGCTTTTGGGGAGGAAGACGAGATAGGTCAAGTGACATTTTTATCATACCATATGAAAGATCCATGCTATCAACATGACATAATAATTGCTGATGTTGATCTTGGTCACATGGCTGAGATTTTTCAAGTTTCTCTAAGGTAAATTACATTTCTTTCTCTTTTCATGTATACTCTTTGGAAAAATGTCAGATGTACAGTCCAAAATTAAGGGATAGGAAGATACATGCCACATACTTGAGGGAGCAATAGCTACAGAATTTATTTGGAATTTACTGCACTAGATATTTGTCTCTTTACCCCCATTTATTTACTTATTAATCGTGTAAATGGCTGTGTCTTCCTTTGTTTTGATTCTGACTTCATTATATTTGGCAGCTATTTCTTTTACTTTGTGGCTTATGGGAACTCTTTTTTAGTTTCATTTACCATGAATAATTCCTCTATGCTTTTATTTTTTCCAGTTGGCTTCGGAGAATAGTGTGGGATTAAAAACACCTTTAATTCATCGTTCTGAACCATACATTCTTGCAGTTTATTTTATTTTTAGTGGTAGGCCCATCCAGGAGGAATTGTCATTAATGCTTTACAGACAAACATTTGAAATGTTTTCCGAAACTGCATACAAATCTTATTTCAAAAACAATTAACTTAAGATTTACATAATATTCTATACTTCTTTTATCTGTGAGCAATATATCTAGGACGGTTTTGAATACCAAGAATATATACATCAGTCTCGTCTAAATCATTTGCCTAACATTTCATGGTATTGATTTGACATACCTTTTATTGCTAAGCCCTTTAGATAGCCTCCAAGATTTTTTCATTATAAATGTGTAAACAAATCTTGTTCTTTTTTTTTTTTTGCCGGAGTTTCGCTCTTGTTACCCAGGCTGGAGTGCAATGGCGCCATCTCGGCTCACCGCAACCTCTGCCTCCTGGGTTCAGGCAATTCTCCTGCCTCAGCCTCCTGAGTAGCTGGGATTACAGGCACCCAGCACGGTGTTCAGCTATTTTTTTGTATTTTGAGTAGAGACGGGGTTTCACCATGTTGACCAGGATGGTCTCGATCTCTTGACCTCGTGATCCACCCGCCTCAGCCTCCCAAAGTGCTGGGATTACAGGCATGAGCCACCGCACCCGGCCAAATCTTGTTTTTTTTTTAATCAAGATTAATTTCTAGGTGGAGAAGGGCATATATATTTTTAAATTTGTTTGCTTGAAATAGAAATGTACTAATTGTCATACCCACCATCAGTAATAATAAATATCAATTATCTGACACTTTACCCATTACAGTGTGAAATTATTATAGGAATCATTATATATTACATGCTGCTTTTTTAAAGCATTTGTATCATTACTAATTATGTTGAGCATTCTTCTTACATGTTTTTGGCTATTTGCATTTTTTCTCTTGTGAAATATCTATTTAGACTCATGGCCATTTTTCTTTTGGGTTATTTGTCCTTTCATATATTTTGACAGGAAACATTTATAGATTATTTTTCCTTTTCTTATAGTAAATATTCATACCTTTTAGTCTATGTAATTGAACTTTATTTGTGATTTTTTAACGTTAAAATCTTTTTACTTTTTAGGATTTTTAATTTATGTATAATTTGTGCATATTTGAAAATCTTTCCTGTTAAGAGTTTCTGGGTTTCACATCATAGTTAGAAAGTCTTTCTTCATGCTAGAATTATATAATGTTTTCTAAATCACTTGTAAAGATTTATTCATCTCTTCTAGAATATATTTTGTTACAAGGAACAAGCATGATGATTATTCTATTTATTCTGTTTTAATCTAATACTGTTATTAATTTTATTTTATTGGTAATTTCTAGTATTAATTCCTGACTGAGACGGTTGACCTAAAATTCCTTGTCATTGATTACTGAGCAGCTTTGCCCTTCACAGAATAGAAACACATTCATAAATCATGACACACAAGAGAACTTTATAACACAAAATATACAATTCTCACTGAAGTTAAGACATGGATGCATGCATTTTTTCTGTATTAAAAATCACCAAATATTTATAATACAAAGGTATAGAATGATAAATAATAAGAATCTTAGTATAAAAATAACAAATCTGCCTCTGTCCATGTTGGATCCAGTGCAAGTGCATAAAAGATTATAGCCATAGGGAATTAAGGAATCATTTGTGAGACAGATAAAATGATAAATATATCACAGATAAAATGATAAATATTACAGATAAAAATGAATATATATATATATACCACTCATAACCTAAAACTGCAAGTCCACCTTCTTCTAAAATGCCATGGAATAAAATATCATCTGACTTTATTAATATGTTACACTGCAGATAACATTTCAATAAATTATAAAATGTAAAAATGGTATAAATCAATATTCAGATCACAATAAAACAAAAATGAAAGTAATAACATAAACACATAGAAGAGAACAGCACACACTGGGGCCTTTTGGAGGGTGGAGTGTGGGAGGAGGGAAGGGATCAGAAAACATAACTAATAAGTACCAGGTTTAATACCTGAGTGATGAAATAATCTGTACAACACACCCCTGTGACACGTTTCCCTATGTAACAAACCTGCATTGTACTTGGAACTTACAATAAAAGTTTTTTTAAAAAGAAATAAAAAGGAAAAGGAAATCATAAACCAATCTCTCACATGAAGGTAGATACAAAATTCTGAACAAAATCTGAGCAAAGTAAATCCAACAACACATAAAATGAATAACGCATGACAACCAAGAGTTTTTTGTGTCATACACTGTGTCAAGAGTTGTTTATTTGAGGAATGTAAGGCTGGTTTATTATTTGAAAATCGATAAATGCATACAACCCTATGAAGAGTTTGAAGAAGAAAAATCATGATCATCTCAATTGATGCAGAGAAAACACTGAATTAACATCCATACATGATAAAAAGTCTCAACAGTGTGAACAGAGAACTTCTTTAACTTCATAAAAAAGATCTTGAAAAACAAGAGTTAATATTTTACTTTACAGTGAAAAATTGAGTGCATTGCCCCTAACATCAGAAACAGGGCAAAGATGTTCATCCTCACCACTCCTATTCAACGTAGTACTGAGGACCCAGCAAGTGCAATAAGAAATAAAGCTGCCTTTACTAGAACAAGACATTATTTTTTTCTATATAGAAAGTCACAAGAAATCTAAGAAAAAAATCTCCTATAGCTAGTAAGTTCAGCAAGCTCACAGGATATGACATCAACATACAAAAATCAGTTTTATTTCTGTATAGTGCCAATAAACATGTAGATACAAAAATTCTAAAAAAGCATACATTTTACAATAGCTCCAAAAAGAATAAATTCCATCTATGTACATCTATGAAAGTTTATACAGCCTCTGTATGCTGAAAACTACAAATGCTAATGAAATAAATAAAGTAGAACTCTATAAATTAACACATTGTAGTCATGATTTTGAAGACTCCATATGGTAAAATGTCAGTTCACCCTAAATTTATCTGTTGCTTTAACATAATTCATATCTACATTTCAGCATGAGTTTTTGTCTATACTGTGAAGCTGAATCTAAAACATATACATAAGACAAGGGAAGTAAAATAGATTCTAAAACTTTGAATAAATGAATACCTATATTTAAAACATTCTATATATCCACAGTAATCAAGAGTGACTGGTATTAGGAAGGAGAGACACATAGATCATAGATCAATGGAAAAGAATAGAGAGCTAGAGGGAGTCGGTGGGGAGGAAGATGGCGCTCTAGAAGCAACTCACCACTGCAGCTCTCAGTCAAGACGCAGAGGGTAAGCAAACACCGCATTTTCAGACGGATCCTTATAGCCCACAGAGCAGGGGAAAAGCCCAGGTGTAAAAGGCACGCAGGACTCAAGCGCAGTGCTCTCCGCTGGCGCGGCCAGGCAGCCAGCGCCACCACTGCGGCACGGCGCACAAAACACATGGGTCTGGGTGCCCTATTAAACCGGCAATTTGAGACTTGGGAGGGCAGATTGCTATGTTCATCTGATTAAACGGGTTTTGGATGGTGATCAGACCAGGAGATTTCAGGGAGGTGAACTGTGAACCAGCGCAGCGGGTGGCTGCACAGGAAATCACACAGACCCCAGTGCCCTTTCAGCCAGCGGCTGAGGCACGTGGGAGAGAGTCAACCCTACAACTTAAAAAGAAAAAAAAAAGCAAAAAGGCTCGGAGGCAGGAAGCCAAGTGATCAGGCTCGACAGGTCCCACCCCCACAGGGACAAGCAATAAGTCGATTCGGAGTGCCGGGGGTTGAGAGTTCCACTGCGGGAAGAGCTGAACACATGACTGTGCAGCTCGGTCGGGGAGGGGCGTCTGCCATTGCCGAGAGCTTCGGCCCTTACTGAGGTACCCGCCCACTGCTGACGCAGTCAGCCGTTGCCAAGGCAACCCGCAATAACAGAG
>CM052653.1:136932336-136999222 GCA_028533165.1 Leontopithecus rosalia | reverse complement strand
GACAGTGTGGCAATTCCTCAAGGCCTTAGAAATAGAAATTCCATTTGACCCAGCAATCCCTTTACTGGGTACATATCCAAAGGACTATAAATCGTTCTACTATAAGGACACATGCACACGAATGTTCATTGCAGCACTGTTTACAATAGGAAAGACCTGGAACCAACCCAAATGCCCATCCATGGGTTGGACTGGACAGGGAAAATGTGGCACATATACACCATGGAATATTATGCAGCAATCAAAAATGATGAGTTCGTGTCCTTTGCAGGGACATGGATGAATCTGGAGAACATCATTCTCAGCAAACTGACACAAGAACAGAAAATGAAATACCGCATATTCTCGCTCATAGGCAGGTGATGAAAATTGAGAACACAGGGACACAGGGAAAGGAGTACTACACACTGGAGTCTATTGGAGGGAACAGGGGAGGGACAGTGGGGGGGCGGGGAAGTTGGGGAGGGGTAGCCTGGGGAGAAATGCCAAATGTGGGTGAAGGGGAGGAAGGCAGCAAAACACACTGCCATGTATGTACCTATGCAACTATCTTGCATGTCCTGCACATGTACCCCAAAACCTAAAATGCAATAATAATAAAAAATTATAAGAAGTAATAGGAATATGGCTTTTGTTAAAAGGGATGTAATTTTGTCTAGTTCAGAATGTTTTAAAGATGGTCTTAACCTAAAAGAGTAACGGAACAAAACTGAAGATTTAAGCAAAGCAAAAAGTGTTTGTAAAGAGTTGATCTCATAAAAAAAAATTCAGTGGGTATAAACAAGTTGGCTAAAATTTAAAAGAAACCATTTAGCTTTTTCTATGGGTTAAAACAATAAAATAGCATTGTAAGGCCAGAATCTGGGCCCATGTGTCTGAAAAACTGGGTTTTCTTCAAAAACTGATCTGCTGTTTGATGGAAAATTGTAAACAGTTCTAAAAAGTTTTTGACAATCTTACCTTATGGTCAAACTAATTAAAACTGAATAAAGATACAAAATTTCATTTCAAAAACTAGCTTTAAAATTAAAGATGCACTAATGCAAACATAAAATTTGGTTTTCTATTTGAAGATGATTTTTGTATAATGTTAAAAGATAATACAGGATTTTGCTTTCTCCTCTGGGTAAATGGCAGAGAAAAGGGCAGAGAGAAAAGACAAATTTAGTTTGCCTCATTCTATCTTTATTGGGTCTTGTTTGGAAAGCTAAGTCTCCTCTATTAAAGGTTTTCTTTTTTAAAATTTTTTTGGAGTTATAATTTTGGACAAATGAATGACTTGTGGTGACCTGGATTCTATTTTGTGATAGCCAATATTTTTTAAACTTTGATATTTGACAAACTTTCCAAAATCAAATTAAAAATAAATCTCTTTCTAGCCTAATATTTTAGATATTAGGTCTTCTCTAGTCCAAATATGACATTTGGAAATCATACAGGAAACATTGTCAAATATGAAACGGTGTTTGGCTTTCTTTGAGCTGTATTTGTGTAAATGTGTTACAGGCATATGTTCTGAAATTATGTAAAACTCCTACAATTCTAATATGACTTAATACATGTTATCAGTAATAATTATAATTATTATGTTAAATCACCGTGTGCCACAGAGGTAACAGATTTACTTGTCAGCCATGTCTTTAACCAGAGCTGGCCTACAAATGTTTTTGTCATCCACAGAAAATTGTTGTCTCATTTTCATCCTCTTTAAAAGATGGTTTTATAATCAGCTATAAAATTTAACAGGTACTCTTAAATGCAGGATCCTGATTACTAATTCTGGAGACTGTGACATTAGAATAGAGGAAAAACTTTCAAATAGAAGAGTGAATGGCATTTGGTTTTCTTTGGATGGTATTTATATAAATATGTTGTTACTACATGTTTCAAAAATTATGGAAAACTTCTATAATTTTTATATGACTTAATATAAGTCATATTGTTGTATGCCACAGAAGTAACCAAAATTCCTAGTCAATTGTAGCTTTAATAGGAGCTATAGACATGTCATCCATAGACATTTTAAGCTGAAGGTTTACGCAAAGTAAAAAGGGTTTGTAAAAGGTCAATCTTATTAAAAAAATTCTATGAATATAAACAAGTTGGCTAAAATTTAAAAGAACTTGTTTACAGATAAGGCCTGGGGACATATGGAGAGCCATGCCCACTAGAAATGCTTGCTTTTGTCCTTTTCAAAAGGCAGTTTATAATCAAATATAGGACTCTGAGTGCAGGTCTCAGATAACTTTAAATTGTGCTATTTGAATAGAGAAAAAATGAAACTTCTAGGACTCTCATGGAGAGCTGATATGTTAAACATTGCCAATCCTTTTGTTTTTAGAGTAAAGTTAACTCACTTCTTTAAACGTATTTGCAAATTTAGCAAGTAAGTAAAATACATTACTATGAACAAAATTTGGAGCATATTTGTTTCTCCCTACCTGATTTCTCCAGAATTTGAAAACTATTTGTGAGTATTTTCAATTTATGGCAGTATAGTTAATTGCATAAGTGCAATAAGAATTTGTTTTCTTGGGCCTGGCACCGGTGGCTCACACCTGTAATCCCAGCACTTTGGGAGGCCAAAGTGGGTGGATCACGAGGTCAAGAGATCGAGACCATCATGGTCAACATGGTGAAACCCCGTCTCTACTAAAAAAATACAAAAAATTAGCTGGGCATGGTGGCGCGTGCCTGTAATCCCAGCTACTCGGGAGGCTGAGGCAGGAGAATTGCCTGAACCCAGGAGGCAGAGGTTGCAGTGAGCCGAGATCACGCCATTGCACTCCAGCCTGGGTAACAAGAGCGAAACTCCATCTCAAAAAAAAAAAAAAAAGAATTTGTTTTCTTTTGGAACAGGATACAATTAGAGAAATTGATTATTTTACCATGGCCCTTACTAGAATGGCATGCTTCCTTTAAAGAATCAAAGTTGACGTATAAAGTCAATTAAAGCCCATGGGGCATCTGGCCTCATACCTTGTCCACATAAGAGTCCCTATACAAGGTTCCTGACCTGTGGTAAGTAAAGAATGTCAGTTTCTAACAGGCCCAAGAACCTCACATTAACTTGGGTCCTCAAGAGGAGAGGATTTTGCCTAACTCATAGGTATTTGAGGGTATAACCTCTTGGCTGGGCTCAGCTTTTAAAAGTTTTATCTGAGATTCTTCATGGAACAGAGTTCTATCAAAGCCAATTTTAAAAGCCTAAAAGAAAATATTCTTGTTGCACTTTTTGCAAATAATCAGGCCAAATACGTAAGACCAAAGTTTATTTTGTATACAAATCAGTTTTATCATGATTGTTTTTAATAAAAATTGGGACTGGACAGAGAAAAATTATGCTTCAAAAAAAAACCTGTAGTACACTGTTCTTAGCAGTTCTTAAGAAAATTTTTCCACAGTTTAGACTCATTTCTAAATTTGTTGTGGTTTAGAAGTCTCCAAACTAATGCTTTCAAATCTTTGCTCTTAATATTAAAAATTGTTCCTCATCCTATGATTTGTTATTTACCTTATAGCATGCTGTTTACTTAAATATTATACTAAAACTATAAATGAAAGTACTGTTGTTTTTACTACATAAGCCTTGCAAGCCCAGCCAGGCCTGCATAAATAAAAAGCAACTCCACTCTTCTTTCCTTGGGGTTCACTCCCATTCCCACTATGTCCCCTGTCAGCAGGGAAAAGTGAGAGTGATCAACAGACTTTTCTCATCTTCATACCCTATATCATAAGACTAAGGCACTATAAAACCCAAAGGGAGGGATTTAAAGTACCTTTGCAAAATTATGACTAAGACACTGAAAGAGATCTAACTTAATTGACTCCATATTGCTTCTAACCTCCAAACTGTCCTTGTTCATCCCTCTGCATAGGCTGAACTAATTTTGGGAGAAACCTAGTTTATAGTTTAAACAAAGATAGTAACAGCCCTTTCCCAAAGCAGACCTCCTTCTTGCTGTGGCCTAGATTGCCTTTGTAGGAATAACATTATCCACAAGATTAGAAATTATAGTTTGGGAGTCATACACCTGGAGGCTACAAGATTCTGACTCTCCCTAAACTGCAACTAAGATCAGTGCTTAAGGTATTTTGCAGACCCTGCACTTGATGGATCAAGCTGGCATCACCCAGATCAATCAACTGGTTCCCCCATCCAGGAACTGACTCAGCACAAGAAGATAGCTTCCTATGATTTCATCCCTGACTAATCAGCACTTCCTGGCTCATTGGCTTTCCCCAACACACCAAGTTAACCTTAAAAACACTGCTCCCCTAATGCTTGAGGAGACTGATTTGAGTAATAATAAAATTCCGGTCTCTGACAAAAAAAGAAAAGAGAAAGGAAAAAGAAAATTGAGGTTGTGAAGAATAAGTGGACCTCTGGATATTTTGGTTCACTTCTAGTTCCTTATGTTTATTAAGATGTTATTTTAAATATAACTATAGCATTATTAAACTAGATATTTCCTCAAGAAATATTTAGTGTGACCTCAAGTGATACATCTGAAACAGTGGAATTTTTGTCTCCTTAACTATATTTGATGTAGTAAGATGAACATTTTCTCTATATTTACAGAAATAATCTGGTTGGTACTCAAACTACATTCTAAGAAAAAGCAGAATATAAAATGAATTTTTTAAATAAATAAATGTGTACTATTTTTTAAAGGTTCTATTTAAGAAATCTACTTCCAAATCTAAGTATGAAGTGACTATTTTTTCTAAAAATATTCCTATATAAATTGTAACCTGAAGCAATTAATCACCTCCTAAACTAGCTTAAAGAAAAATATACAGGAATAGAAAACAGGTGTGTGTGTGTGTGTGTGTGTGTGTGTGTGTGTGTGTGTGTGTGTGATTTTTGGAAGTCTTCCCAAGAGACTGATTTTTTTTTCCACCTGACTCAGAGTACTGATATAGAACCAGTATACTCTGGGTTAGTGGTAGCTACTTAGTACAAAAGAGAGGTTAGTGGCTTCATGCAGTGCCAGAGTGCCAGTACTTGCCATGTTGTAGACAAAGGCCAAAACAGCTGACCACAACTGGGAAAAAGTATCCTGCTCACGACTCTATGATGGAACGGAGAAAGAAGAATGGAATGTATGTCCAATTTTTTTTAGCTTTTTAAGAGGCTACCTAAGGGACTGATTTTTGTCTCACTTGATTTAGAGCACTGATGAGGAGCTGTCATAGTGTGAATACCTGGGGACTGCTAAAAATAAAAGAGAGCGTGGCCTATAGTTCTGGAGAACCTGCAGTATCATAGACAGACAGAAGAGACAGCAAGAGCCCACGAGCTCCAAAAAACCAAACCAGCAAATCTCTGTAATATGGAAATTACATGCACTAACTCAAATAAAATGCATTTCCATAAAATGTTTGAGAGGCCCTCAGAATCTCTAACCATGCTGATTGATGAAGGTATTCCCCTGTATGAAATTAATCTGTAAAAACTGTAAATGTTAGTTGATGTTTCAAATAAAAAACTTCAACAAAAAATAAGAAGGCACATGAAGAAACACGAGAACATGACCCAATTAAAGGAACAAACTAAACCTCTAGAAACTGACTGTAAAGAAATTGAGATTTACAAACTACCTAAAAAAGATGTCTAAATGATTGTTTTAAAGAAGCTCAGTGTGCTACAAAAGAATGCCATATAGAAAACTAAAAGAAATCAGAAAAACTACAATTGAGCAAAATGAGAATATGTTCAGAGATAGAAACTATGTAAAAAGAAAAGTAATTTTAGAGCTGGAAAATATAATAAGTGAATTGAAAAATTCACTACAACAGATCAACAGCAGAACAGACAAAGCAAAAAAAAAAAAGTAAACTCTAAAACAGATGATTTGAAAATATCAAATAGTTAATTTTTATTATCAGAATAATAAAAAGAAAAAATAATATGAGGAAGAAAAATAATGTGAGAAAGAAAACAGACCACATTAAATTCAAGAAGCTCAAATAAGTTTAAGAAAACCCAAATAGGTACACAGCAAGACACATTATAGTCAAACTTACAAATGTGAAAGGAGAGAATCTTGAAACTAGTAAGAGCAGAGCAATTCATCACATGAAAGGAGCTGTCATAAGATTATCAGATTTTCTGAGAAGAAACTTTAGAGTCCAAGGGGAGTGGGATGATACATTCAAAAGGCAAAAATAAACAAAAATTGCTGTGAAACATAAAAGTTATATCTGGCAAAACTATTCTTCATAAACCAAAAAGAAATAAAGACCTTCCCAGATAAATAAAAGCAGAGAGAGTTCATCACTTCCATAACTACATAAGAAGAACTGCCAAAGAGAGTTATTCATGTTGAACAAAAAGGATACTATATATCAGTATAAAAGCATACAAAAACATAAAGCTCTCTCATAGAGGAAAATATACAGATAAATACAGAATTCTATAATATTGTAATGTTTCATAGAGCACTTTTAATTCAAGTAAAAAATGTAAGCAATATAAGCATATGAATACCTCAACTGTACAACTATTTTAATGAATACAATTTTTTTAATGAAATTTGTGATATCAGTAACAAGTATGTGGGGAGGATATATAAAAGAGTAGTTTTGTATGTAATTCAAGTTATTCTCATTTTAAAACAGATTGTTACAATTATAGATGTTGTAATGTGATCCCCACGAGAACTACAAAGAAGATACTTAGAGAAGATGAACAAAATAAATTAAGAAAGAAACAAAAGATGAATGAACCCAAGGGAAGACAGCAAGAGAGACAGAGGGACCAGAACTGCTACCACACATACAGAAGACAACAAAATATATAAGTGGGTTAAACTCATCAATCAAAAGACACAGAGTGCCTAAATAAGTTTTTAAAAATTAAGATCCAACAATATGCTGTTCTTAAAAACTCTTTTTAGATAAATTTTTAAAAAACATACATAGGCTGAAAATGAGAGGATAGAAGATTTTTCCACGCAAATTTTAATCAAAAGAGAGGAGGATTGGCAATACTTATATCAGACAGAATAGCTCTTACGTCAAAAACTATCATAAGCGCCAAAGAAAGACAATATATGATTATAAAGGCTTAATTCGCCAGAAAGATATAACAATTGTAACTATATATGTACTTTAGCCGAGCACCCATATATATGAAACAAACACTGACAGAAATGAATAGAGATACATAGACAGCAACGTAACAATTGTAGGATATTTTAATGTCTTATTTTCAATAAGAGACCAACCAGAGAGAAGATTAATAAGAAAACAGAGGACTTGAACAACACTATGGACAAATTGGACCAACAGACATATATAGAACACTAAACCCAAAGTTTGCAGAGGAAGGAAATAATAAAGATTAGACCAGAAATAAACTCAACAAAGAATAGAAAAACAACTTAAAAATGAAGAGAATGAAGTTTGTTCTTTGAAAAGATTAACAAAACTGGCAGATTTTTAGCTGGACTACAAGTAAGTAGCCAAATTAACAAAAGTTAGAAACAAAAGAGGAGACATTACAGCCGATGCCAAAGAAAGCAAAGGAATCATAAGAAACTACTATGATGAACAAGAATACGCCAACAAATTGAATAACGTAGAAGAAATGGATACATTTCTAGAAACATATAATCTACGAAGACTGAATCATGAAAAGATAAAAATAAAAAATCTATAGCTAATGAGGATACTGGGTAATTGATTAGTAATAATAATAATAAAAAAACTTCCCAACAAAGAAAAGCACAGAAGCAAATGGCATCACTACATTAAGCAAAATTGAGGATACAAATCAACATTCAAAACTCAGTTACGTTTCCATACATTAACAATGAATAATCTGAAAAGAAAGTAATATCTATTTATAATAGTATCAAAAAGAAAAAAAAACCGATACTTCGGAAAAAATGTGACCCAGAAGGTGAAACACCTGTACACTAAAACTACAAAATATTGCAGAGAGAAAGTAAAAAAGATATAAGTAAATAGAAAGATATCCTGTTTTCATGGATTGGAAAACTTCACATTCTTAAAATGCTCATAGCACCCAAAGTCATCTTCAGACTCAATGCAATTTCTGTGAAAATCCCCAGTGAGGTTTTTTTGTGGGGGGGTGGGGCGGGGAAGACTCCAAGTAGCCAAAACAATCTTGAGAAAATAGAAAAGAGCTGGAGCCCTCATATTTCCTAATTTCAAAACATATTACACAGCTACAATAATCAAAGCAGTATGATAATGGCATAAAGATAGACCAATAGATCTATGAAACAAAACAGAAAAAAATACTTAAAAAGACTTACATAATAGTGAAATGATCTGTGGCAAACTGCCAAGGCTTTGCAATGGGGAAGAATAGTCTTTTCAACAAATAGTGGTAGGAAGATTAATGTGTATTTGTAATACTTGAATTTGTTATTGAAAATGCAATTACTTATTGTATTGTGCTGTTTTCAAGGAGAAAATTGAGGTTACAAAGTATAAGTCAACTCTGGATATTTTTGTTCATTTCTAGTTCCCTAATGTGTTTATTAATTAAGAAGCTATTTTAAAATATAACTATACTGTTATTAAACTAAATATTTCCTTGGGGAAGATTTAGTGTGAACTAAAGTGATACTTCTCAAGCAGCAGAATTCATCCGCAGAAAAATGAAGTTGAAACCTTACCTTACACCATATACAAAATTAATCTCAAAATGAATTAAAGGCCTAAGCATAAAACCTGAAACCATAAAACTCCTAGGGAAAAAGAAAGTTGGAAAAAAAGCTTTGTAACATTGGATTTGGCAATGATTTCTTGGTTACCACAGCAAAAGCACTGGCAAGAAGGCACAAATAGATAAATGACACCACCAAACTTGAAAACTTCTGTGCAGCAAGGAAAACAGTCAACAGAGTTAAAAGGCAACCTACAGAATGAGAGAAAATATTTACAAACCACATATCTGATAAGGGATTAATCTCACAAGTCTATAAAAACTTCTATAACTCAACCTTAAAAAAAAACCCACCAGTCAGTCAAGTTTAAAAATTAACAATGAGAACACATGGACACAGGGAGGGGAGCACTATACACTGGGGTCTGTTGGGGGAAATAGGGGAGGGACAGCAGTGGGTGGGGAGTTGGGGAGAGAGAGCATGGGGAGAAATGCCGGGAATAGGTGAAGAGGAGGAAGGCAGCAAATCACACTGCCACGTGTGTACCTGTGCAACGATCTTGCATGTTCTTCACATGTACCCCAAAACCTAAAATGCAATTAAAAAAAAAATAAAAAATAAAATAAAATAAAAATTAGCGCTACATTTAATAGACACTTTCCAAAGAATATATACAAATGGCCAATGAGAATACGCAAAGATGTTCAATATCACTGGTTATTAGGGAAATAAAAATCAAAACCACAAGAAAATATTATCTTAGCGCTATTAGCAGAGTGTAATTATGGTTATCAGAAACTGGGGATTTAGAGGGCATAGGAAGATGGGAAGAGATATGTATTTGTAACTGGATAGATATAACCAGTCCGTAATGCATAAATACTTCAAAATATCATGTGGTTCACAAGAAAAAATACCATGTTATCTGCCAATTTTTTTAAATTAAAATAGGTACAAACCTTTAGAAGATAAATTTAAAAGAAATTTAAAAAGAAAAAGAAAAATCTACTGGCATTCAAAGCTTTCCAAACATACTTGAAAATGAAAAGTTTGTTGATTAGAAAAATATTAATATTTAACTTAAAGATAGCGTTTTATTGGAAATGTTGACATATGGTCATCCACATTACAGGCAGGAAAATCATAATCTGAAAACCCCATAATAACATTTTCAATGATTTGGAGACAATGTTGTCAAGAACATAAAGAAAACGAGAGAATTCACTGTAAATGCTTTAAAATTTTAATTCAAGATATATATTACATGTAGCATTTACTTATTAGCAATTCCTTTTGTGGCAAATAGCTCATAAAGAAATATTTAACATTTCTTCAAAAAAATGACGATGTAAGAAATCATTTCAGTGTACAAATCTTTTATTTTTATTGTGGGTTTCTAACTCTCAATTTCTGGAGTATTCAACTGGTATGTTATAATATATAATGTGCCATTCTTGCATATATGTTTTATTTCAATTATCTTGATCAATACAGGGAAAAAATGCTATAAATAAGACAATTGACCTTCATTAGTGTTTGATTTCCAGGAGAAAAAAATTCATCCATGTATAATTTTTGTTTATTTAGAATTTTTCTAAAAATAAGTGAATAAAAAGGAGCTACTTTTAAAGGTCATAATGAATTTTGTAGATGAATCAACGGTATACCTGTTTAGCTCACCAAAGCACAGAGATCCAGGAGTAATATTTTCCCACAAATTTTCCCTAGAGGAAGCAAATGAGAAGCACAACATACAAAATCTGATCTGGGATTTTCATCTGTAATTTATTTAGCACATTTCCAGAGGCAGAGGCTATGATTTCCCAGAATAAGTGGTTTCAACAACTGCTTTTGGAGTCAGATCTAGATTCATATTCCAGAATTAAGTCTCACTAACTGTGTGAGCTTGAATATGGGCTTTGCCCTTCTGTATCTCAGTTTTCTCATATATATAACGGTGTTAGTAAGTTAGCCAGTTTTATATAATAGTTATAAGAATTATGTGAGATAAACAGTTAAATGTTTAATACAGTTCCTTGTGCATAATTACATCTGTTAGCTATTATTCATGTTACATTACCAAAATAGAAGGGACAGGAAGCCTGTAAACCACGTCCTCAGCCAGCATGTGGCTGGTTAAGGGCAATGGAGCTGGGTCAGACTGTCTGAGTTCGACACTTACCCTCTCCAGCCCCAACTAAGCCTAACTTTAATTAACTACACCTTAGTCTAATTTACCTAGTTGTAAGATCTTGGCAAACTGTTAATATTTAACCTATGACTCGGTTTTCTAATTAGTAAAACAAGCTTAATGATAGCACTTGTTCTGAGATTGTTATGAGAATGACATGTGGAAATAGGTGGAAGGTACTTGGAACAGTCCCTGACACATGTGACTACTCTATACACTTTCATCTTTCATCATTCCTTGAGCATCTACAGGTTTAACTACCACTCAGTGTCTGGTTATCATTAGAATAAAAACCAGTGCTGCACTTCTATGCTCTTCGAAGCACTTAGAATTCCTCATGGACAAGTGCAATGTTTAGAGAGTTATTTTCTGGGGAAAAGTCTGGAAACTTCAGAATCCAGAGCTGCAAGTATTCATTAAGAGCAACAAATGTCTGAGCTCCCTAAGGCAGCCTTAGTTTTTATTTGGGCTCACAATTCCTGTTTTCTTCTTGTGAGATGCCATATGTGCTCAAAAACCTTTGAGAGACTTTGCTTAGTGATCTACACCAGCTTCTTTTCTTTGTTCTCTTTAATACTCAGCAAGATTTAGATATCAGCCCAGTAGTCCATAAAACCTGTAGAGAGCGGGTTATTTCCAACCACAGTGATTGGACTAATTCCAGTAAATCATCATCGCAAAGCACATGCTTGCTGACGATGTAAACCAAGAAGGGAGTGTATAGTATTTGTTTTGACAAGTTTGGCCCCACAGTGTTTGCGAATATGCTACTCTTGCTGTCTCAACCTTGGAGATTGGAACTATCATTAAAATAATAGTAAAAATCATCTCTCCTTGCAGAGAGCTTTAGTGGCTTTTCCTTGCCTACAGGATCAAGTCTGTCTTACCAAGTCTTTAAGGACTCCCGTCCATTAGCTCTAATTGCCCATTCTCTCGACCATGGTGTTTGTTACAACGTGTTTATAAGCCTTTCCTCACAGAGATTCATTAAAAAAATAAAATTGAGGTCAAATTAGATTGAGAAACACATATTCTAAGCGTCTCTAAGTATTCAAAGTGCATTTTAACATATTAAAGGCTCTGAGAAGTCCTGCATTGAAGAAACCTGCCTGATGATAGTGAACTCAAACTTACTCAACCAAACGCAATTAACAATCAACCCAACCCCAAAGCACATTTTGCCATTTGAAGCACAACCAATTAGAGAGACACTGTCTTAAAAGAAAAATTTATTCAATGAGACTAATTTATTTTCTCTCTCCAAATCACGTATGCCCCCACCCCCCATTTCCTGGATATGTGCCCATGTATGTCTGTGTGTGTGCATGAGTTTTCTCAAGTTGACCACATCCCTGGTCCTCCTCCCCCTAGAAATACTTTTCTCCCACATTTTGACAAAGCCACATTGTGCCATTTGATCCCCTCACAGAGCCCCCCCGTCAGGTCTAGCAGACATGACTTTCTCCCTGATGGAGACGGCTTCAGCCCTTACTATCATATATGTCCTGCCATTTACAGCTGGTGTCACATCAGTTTCATGCTTTACATATGCAAATTGAGGGTCTAAGTTCTTAAAAATCAGCAGTCACTGTTCAGTTCTTTAAAATATGGATCAACTTTGTAGTCAGGCTGTTGAATGAGGTCTCACAGCCCAACCTTCTCACTACTGGCCTTGCTTTGGACAAGCCTTTACCCTCAGGGCCTCAACGCCACAGTCTGAAGGTTCCTCATGGAATTGCTATTGATAGAAAGTAAGATATATCTCTCTCTATCTCTCTCTATATATCTATGTATATGTATAGACATATAATTTTAAAAAAATATATATATATATATTTTTTTTAAGACAGATTTTCTCTCTTGTTACCCAGGCTGGAGTGCAATGATGGGATCTCGGCTCACTGCAACCTCTGCCTCCCTGGTTCAAGATATTCTCCTGCCTCAACCTCCAGAGAAGCTGGGCTTACAGGCGCCCACCACCTCACCCAGCTAATTTTTTTGTATTTTTAGTAGAGACAGGGTTTCACCATATTTGCCAGGATGGTCTCAAACTCCTGACCTCAGGCGATCCACCCGCCTCAGCCTCTCAAAATGCTGGGAAGTAAGATACTTTATGTATCCTCTGGCATACAGAGGACACTCAATAAATATCATTAAAATTGTGGTCGTGTTGCTTCCATGATGCCTAGCCTTTTATAGTTACTGAACGATTTTAGTCATTGGTTTAATTAATGGAATGATACTGTTTGCTCTCTGCAAAGTTCCTCAGCTTCTGTTATCCCATCTGTAACACACCAAAGCAATAGGCATCGACAACAGAATGTGCAAAGCATGTTGCGGGGATGAAAAGGGTGAGGACCCTGGGACAGAAGCTGCAGGTGAGAGGGTCAAGAGGAGGTGGAGTTAGCCAGCAAAGGACTTTGAGGGCAAGCGCTGCCCCACTACACAGCCCACTCGGCTGTTTCTCTACCCAAGAACCATGAGAATGGCACATAAACACCCTCTCGTCATTTATAACGTTTCTCTTTCTTGATCTAACAGGCCAGAAGAATATGCTGATTTGATATTACACCATTCCGACAAAAGAAAATGATATCGATTCTAAACGGAATAGTGTGTTTTGTAATGTTAATGGCTCAAAATCTTTTTTTCACAATGCAGAATCTCTGTGAGAAAACAGTGGCCTCATTAATGCCTTGCATACAGACTCCTCATTGTTTTTACTTGTGCTATTTCTTTGCACTTGGATGCAGAAGCAATAAATTTCCAGGGAAATGAAACTCACTTATCAGATTTCTCAGCATCAAGTTTCATATTAGGAACGAAAAAATCAGTCTAACTGGACTCAATATAGCTGTAAGCCAATATATGTAAGCAGTATCAGAGATTAAGCCGTCACCGTTGCGTTTGTGAGCTTCCCATTTCAATCTGGAAGGAATAACCATTTTCCTAGCTGTTATTTAATGATGTAAAATATTCCTTAAAACAATAAATCAAATCAATTCAGGCAACATTCAAAAGACCAAATATTGTTCTATTTGAAAGAAAAGCATGAATCACAGGAGCACATTTTCCCTTTAAAAAGTTCATTTCCTAAATTTTAAAGGCAGTCATATTTTTACTCTTCTAGTGATGCTATCAAAGGTACTGAAAATCAGTTTATGAGGCAATCTGAAGCTCCACATTTAGAAAGAAAAGTTCTCACTCCAAAGCCTTTGGTTTTTTTTTAAGATCAAGTTCTAACCAATATAAATTGCTTAACATTATTTCATTTTACTATCAAGCACTTCTTTGTCAAGAAAATATTCACAGTCTTATATTAAATTTAAAAAATATAAAGAGTTATTATTAAAATATGCAGCTGTAACCACAAACGAATTTATTTTTAACATTGCCCTGCTGGTTTGGAGAATGGGGAACGACTGAGATGCATCATAATTATCGGTTTCTCTATTTCATGTTTGGGTTTTTACAAACGGTTTGCACATACAAACACAAACGCACACAATAAATGTATGTACAAGTTATGGCATATACTATGTATACTTAAAATTCTAATTAAAGCAGTCAGCTATGACTCTCATTTAGCAGCACGTGAAATGAGTAATTATGCTTGTTGAAAGAGGCTGGGAAACAGTGTTAGCAACTGTGAAGGAGCATCTCATAGATCTGCAACCCTTAAACCAAGAAGTTGGTAGAGAGAAAAATCAGAAAGTAAATACAAACATGATGACTTACCAGCACTCTCTCCGCAAGTGTGCTGTGATGTATTGTTTATAAGCGACGTTTCTAATTTACAGTGCAAGAGTCCAACATCCTTGCAACAGCACATGCCTGCGGATTTATTTTAACCAAAATTTTAAAGGATTCAAAATGTGATAGCCATTTTAGGAATACCTTCAATCCAGAGCGTCTGCACAGTGTCTAACTTCAACATTTAGACAAACAATTTCAATTTTAAGGTCCTCTTTAAGGAAAAACTTGGTTTTAAAAAAAATACTTATGAACATAATTGTACAAAAAAGATACTGTTTACAGACATTTATGCACTTGTTGTTTAGAAGAATGTTTTAAAATTATATATAAATAAAAATATGTTGTCAAATGGAATAAAAGAGAAAATAGGAAAACACACACAAGAAAACCTGTGCTGCGGCGGAAGGAAATAGAAAGGGCTGAAGATTTAATTCACTGGGTACTTGCAGCTCACCTTTGATGAACAATTGACCTTGCAAACTTTGCTCAGTTACATTTTATTCCATGTTTGTTGTTTCTGAGCCCTCATTTTCACTTTTTTGATGTTCAGACAAGGCTTAAACAGTGCCTCATTTGGTATTATATATCCATTTCTAAAACAACTTACAAAATTGCAATTATTGTTCTTTAATCAATAGGTGCTCTTTAAACTATATATGTGTTTAAGCATAGTCAATGCAGTCACAAATCTGCCGAGATCTCCAAACTCACCTAGAAAGTGCCTGGGAAGTCTACAATCCCCTTTCTGATCTCCACCACTACGAGGCACTGCAGCCTGCTTTATGAAGGGATGAAATCCAGTGAAGTGAATATTCCACACAACTATGGCTCCGGTGTCATTCCCTATTTAATGGCTGTCAGTGAGGGGGAAAGACAACGTGGCGGGTAATTAAAACCAAATTGCAGGCAGGAGATGACTGCACAAGAATGATATTGTCATTAATACTGATTTAACATGCACCTGGGTAAGGTGAGGGAGTGCGGCAAGGGAATTCACACTGAAGCCAGGGTTGCCAGATTTAAAGACGTAGTGTTTCCAGCTGAAGCATGTTTAAAAACTGAATAAAACCATCATATTATGACAGCAGAAATAAAATGGAAACAAATGTTCTACATATGTCTGTAAAGCAAAAAAAAAAAAAAAAAAAAAAATCTTCCATTTCGTCCAGCTCCATGGACAGAGCATGTATCTCCTCCTCTGAAGTTCAAAAGTATTTTTGCAGAAGGTTTTCTTCCCCTGTTGTTGACTTCCCCTGAATAGGTTTGTAATCTGCTCATGTCGTTTTCTGTTTTCACAAGACTGTGGAGATATAACATTTTGGGAGAGAGATTTATCCCATGGGACTCGGGATTTTCCAATCACGAACACCTTGCTACAGCCATTGAAATCTAGGACTGAAACCTTGTCAAAGGTGTGGGCAATATTGTTTATAGTGTGAGGCAGGTGGCTCACTGAAGTGAATTCCCCCAAAAGAAGAGGATTTTTCATCTTAGCATCCCTGAAATCTCTTTAAAAATTTTAGTGATAAATGGCAAAACCCAGGAAACAATCACTAATCAAAGTTCAAATTAAGTAATCTATTTTGTTTAATACATGTAAAATAATCTGGTCAATGTTTTTCCATATTCGCTAAATATTTCCATATTGTGGCTTAGGTTAAATTTTACATTTGTTGTCAGAGGAAAAGTACCACCGTGGTCTAGATCATGTACAAAGTAAAAGCAACATCCTATTTAAAGGGTTATTGGATGTTTCAGTGAGAAAGTGTGCCAAAGATTTGTTTACAGAGAGGGAGAAATGGTTGAAGTCCAGCCTACGATTGAAAACCCTGTTCTGATTGATAAATCTCCTTCTGGTTTCACCTTAAATGAAATGTGTGCATTATAGAAATTGTTATCCTTCTGCCCAGCACCAAAAGAGATGAATCATTAGGGATGTCATGAAGATTTATAATCACATCATAAAGAAAGTAAATTCAAAGAGCATTCCTTGGGCAATAAAGAACATATCATTGAGAAAGAGCTCACTAAACAAGGTCAGGTAGGAAAGAATGATCAAATGTCATGGTTGCTGGATCTAGACAATGAGAGTTGTTTTTATGCCGAAGTCATGATTTACAAAACAGTGATCAAATCTTCTGAATTTTTTTCTCACAATACTTTGTTATTGACATTTTTAATGGGTTTTACATCCACAGATCTTTTATTTATCTACTTGTTTGTTGGTTTGTTTCATTCCTTCATTTTAGGGGGATGGTTGCTGGACTCAGGAGTATGTCAACATAAAAAGTGTGAGTAAGCCTAATGACACTGAGAAATGGAAAGAAGTTGGAACTTTTGCCTTTATGAAGCAGTACACATATTCTGTTGTATCACGGGATCTACCATTGGCCACTGAGATTTTAGAGGATTAAGGGACAGATGAAATAGAAAGGAAGTTTATTTCATTTGCCCTTTATAAAATGTCAAAGACAATTTTCTCCAAGAAGGAAACTTCTTGAAACTGAGACACTTCCTGGATGATCCAACCTGCCCATTCAGGCCAGGGACTCTTTGATACCCGAATCCCAAGGCAGGAGAAGCTGCCCTTTGGGTGCCAGACAGAATTTTGTTTTCCAATTCAGTTTTCATATTTGCACTTTAGACATCAGCGAAGCTCATCTCCACTCAAGTCTGTGAATTATCTAGGATCAGCAGCTCTTATGAGGGAGCGGTGGAAGAAGATCCCAGTGGTCTCAACGGAGAAATAACTTTGGAAATGATGAGTATCCTCACATTGCAAGCTGTACAATAAGTGCACTGCATCGGAAAGCCCAATTGTTAAGGAAACTTGCTGACGCGAGTGAAAGGGGCAATCATTTGTAGAGAAAAGGATGCTTTGCTATAATTAATATTGACTTAGGAACAGCTACATGTGGCAGGTCCCCTTGTTCTGACTGGTCTGTACCAGGGCACATGTGTTGGAGACATGCACCGCGACAAAGGGATCAGCATTTAAGCTCTCTTTCCGATTTTCACCCCATTTACTTTCGGATGAAACCTGGCACTCACAATCTCTTGAACTGTTCTCCCAGGTTGACGGTGTAACAAATATAATTTTTCAGCAAGATGGCTGCTGCCGGAAGCAGGCTCAGAAATGTCCATTTTAATTAAACATTTTACTTTCAATTACATTTCACAGTTTGCACATGGTGACACACGCTTTCATTACGAGGACTTTCAGATTGCTATATTAGTACTGTCTTCCTATGCAGAAAAATGTGTGTCAGTGGAAATTACATATGAGAAACACACATTTTTCCTTTGAATTGATCTATGGGAAGTTATTTACAAAAAGAGAATAGTAGTAGCTATTTCTAGCCTTCTGACCAGATTTTGAGATGTTCAGTAGCAGGCAGCCCCCAAACTGATAAAGGGGCAATGGTATGATAACTAATAGCAGAAGAAACCTACGTTTTGTTATGCATGCTCTTTCTTGATATGAGAAAAATATATGGCTATGCAACTTTACTGATGTTTCTGTGCCAAGATATTTTTTAAAAAGATTTTCACTTAAAAGTACCCAAAATTTATAAAGTACCCCTAAAAGCAAATTAACCAGATTTGATTCCTATCCTCCAGAAGCTTATAATACAAAGTATACATTCACACAGACATGTATTTTATTTCAAAATGATACATAAACACATATTTCAAGAACCTTTTTAGATGTCTCCAGATTAGGAAAATATCTTTACTGCAACAAGATAGTAAACTCATTGGTGGCTCTTTCTGGAGCACACCACTTGAATAATTTATCATCCCAAGAAGGCAGGGAAGAATTTTTTGTCAGTGTGCAGGTTGTACATTTCATTTTCAACACATAAAATTAGGGAATAATGCAGCTCAGGGATCGTTTTTTAAATATTCAACTGAGAGAAGAGTCCTGGAGAGAAAACAGTTTGTGAGAGACCACTTCACATTGTTTTAAGTGAAATATCTTGGGCGATCATTCCCCCCACTCAGACATTTAACTAGAAATTAAGCAAAAGCTGAAATTCTCCTGGACCAAATGTTCTCTGGTGATTGTACTACAAATAGCTTCCATGGCAATTTCTTGGTTGCAGTCAGCCTAGGAGGGAACTATTTAAAAGTAGAGAAAGGTTTAATTTGGTTCTTTCAGTTTCACTTTTGAACACTTTTTTTTCTTTATAAACTTTTCATTATTAAATATTAAATGTGTCAGCCCTCTCTTCCTTCCTTACTTCCTTTCTGCCTGCCTGCCTTCCTTCTTTCCCTCTTTCTCTCCTTCCTTTCTTCTTTCCTTCCTTTCTTATTTCCTCATAAAATAATGGACTCAGAAAAATATATTTGTATATTATTTAGTTATTTGTTTCATACTGTTTATTTCCGCATTAGTAGAATTATCTCAAAGAGAACACAGAGGTCAGATTTTACAGGATATTAGATTATAAAATTCATATTAGATTATAAAATTCATATTTTTGTCATGAAGGGGTACTCATGCTTGCATTTAATTCTCAAAGGAACACGTTAAGAAACTATCTTTACAGAACGTAAGAATAATAATTCTAAAATTAGAAAAGTATTCAAAAAACTTACCAATATAACTGTGAATGATGCTAGGACTAAATTCAAGATTAGCCCACTGCATAGAACAGACTGTTTTTCAAAATTTACCTTCACAAGACCATTTTTTAAAAATAATTGCTTGCATGAGCTAAAACTCATGACAGCCACATAAGACAGGAGATTATTATTTCTCAACTGAAGAAACTGAAGTACTTAAGCAAAGTCACACATTTGGATGGCCCATGTGTCAAGATAATGTTTTACCTGACAAGCGGATGCAGTGTATGTGGAATGAAGAGCCAAGTGTACATCCCATTTAAGGAAATGAAGTATGATCCTCCTGCACTAATCTCCAGAAAGACAAAGCCTTAAACGATCAGCTGGACAAAAAGACTCCCTAAAAAAGAGGCCATGGGCCACCCATAGAAACCAGGCTACAATAGATGTAGGATACCGCCCATATTCAGAAAAATGATTCTCCACAGAACCTATGAAAAGTGTATAACTACATCCTTTGAACATTTGTGCATATATATGTGCATATGTGTGTAACACATACATGCCACACGTGTTTTTGTCTAGATGATGGTAAAAGATGTCTTTGAAAATGATTACTCAATTTTGAAGCTAACCCACCCATCAACACTGAAAATATTGGTAACCTACTAGTTAGATTTTCTTATTAATATTTTATTGTTGTTAATTTATCATTCTAACGACTAACACGGAGCTAACCTCTGAGACCTTCTCCCATAATTTACCCCAGAATGAACTCAACCAAGTAATTTTCCTCTTTAGGCATTATTTTTTTTCTTTGAAACATAATGATAACAATAGCTGGCTTGTCTAGGCATACTACAATTAAATAAGTGAATGTATGTAAAGTACTGAGCCCAGGATACTAAAAAATAATGTGCACTTAATAAATGTTAACTGGTTATTATTATGCATAAATAGATACAGCATTTCAACTTCTAAGGAGATACAGATATTGTAGACCAGGTTATTTATGCATTTACATTATTAAACTATTCCTAATTACTGACTACAGAGCTGAGTACCCGAAAAGTGCCCAAGAAGTGATTTTGAATTAATATTTATCTTGACCCTCTTTTAAAATACACTAATCTCAGTATCCAGGATAATGTTTATACTTAACATGCGTTCCCTGAAGAAAGTTACACTGCCCTCTCATTGCTCCACATCATTTAAAAATTCTTGCAGAATGTCTTTCTCCTGAATTGTCTCCAGGTTGTTGGCTATTATGATTAATGCTGCCAAAAATATTTGCACGTGTTCCATTAAAATAAATACATATTTTTTCATTTCTTTTGGAAAGATATCCAGGAGTTTGATTTCTAGATTATTTGGTTACTTTATGTTAAATTTTTTAAGAAGCTGCCAAGAGTTTTCAAAATGGCTGTACCATTTTACACACCCCTGGGCAATGTATGAAGGTTCCTGTTACTCCACCATCTCGTCAACACTTGTTATTGTCTGACTTTTGGATTATCATGATTCAAGTGGATATTTAGTGTTGTCTCATTATGGTTTAAATTTGTATTTGCCAATGACTAATGATGTCTAGCATCTTTTCATGGGTTTATTTGGTCTTTGGTGAAACGTTTTTGAAGTTATTCCCCATGTTTTAAATTATTATTATTTAAACTATTGCTTTAAAACATGTTGCCCATATTTTAAATTATTAATTTATTTCTTTCTTATTAAATTGTAAGTAATCTTAATATGTTTTAGATCTAAGATTTATCATTAAATTGTAAGTAATCAATATATTTTAGAGCTAAGATCTTTTTAAATCAGATATGTGATTTGAAAATATTGACTCTCAGGATTTCACTTTGCTTTTTATTCTTTTAACAGTATCCTTTGAAGCAGAACTTTTGAATGTGGATAAAGTCAAATTTATCCAACTATTCTTCCATATGTCAAGATCTTCATGTCATATCTAACAACTCTTTGTGTACTGATGGTCCAGAAGAACTTTCTCACAAATCTTTAATCTTGAAGTTATATTTTTTAGCCCTTACCTTTAGGCTTATGATCCCTTTTGAGTTAGCCTTTGCACATGATGAAAGGTAGAGATGAAGTTGATTTTGTGCATGCAGTATCTACTTAACGCCACTTGTTGAAAAGACTCTCCTTTTCCTCATTGAAATACTTTGGCACCTTTGTTAAAAATATCAATTGACCATAGCTCTAGAAGTTTATCTATGGAATTTGAAATCTGTTCCATTCATCTAAATGCTTATATTTGCATAATCACAGCACTTCTTGATTAATCTGGCTTTATAGTTAACTCTTCTAAAAGATAGTATGGTAGGCAGCATCTTAAAATGACCTTCTACATTTCCCATCAGAATCCCTGGAACTACAAATATGATAAAATATAATGCCTAGATTGTGAGACAGTACTTAGAAATAGTGACTTTGCATGTGTGATTAAGGTTACTAATCAGTTGGCTTTGACTTAATCAAGAGAAAGCTCCTCTGCATGGACCTGATCTAATGATACCAGGGCTTTGAGAGCAGACTTTCTCATGCCTCAGCCTCCTCAAGTAGCTAAGACTACAGGTCTGTGTACCATCACTGTGCCTGGCTAATTTTTGGATTTTTAGTAGAGAAGGGATTTTACTATGTAGCCATAAAAAAGGATGAGTTCATGTCCTTTGTAGGAAAGGAAATCATCATTCTTAGCAACTGACACAGAACAGAAAATCAAACACCACATGTTCTCACTCATAGGCGGGTGTTGAACAATGAGAACACATGGACACAGGGAGGGGAGCATCACACACTGGGGTCTGTGTGGGGGAACTCGGGGAGGGACATTGGGGGATGGGGTGTTGGGGAGGGAAAACATGGGGAGAAATGCCAGATATAGGTGATAGGGAGGAAGGCAACAAACCACATTGCCATGTATGTACCTATGCAACAATCTTGCATGTTCTTCACATGTACCCCAAAACCTAAAATGCAATAAAAAATGTATATATATAAACAACTAAACATGAAGAAATAGATTTGAATGAAAAAATGAACAATGGAAAATTACCTAAGAATTTCAGGCATCCCTCAGAAATATAAAACAGAAGCAAATAAAAGCACAGTATAGTGATGAAAACTTTCTTCAGATACTGCCTTACCACCCAAAAGAAAAAAAAAGATCTCATAGGCGGGTGATGAACAGTGAGAACACATGGACACAGGGAAGGGAGTACTACACACTGAGGTCTAGTGGGGGAAATAGGGGAGGGACGGGGGGAGTGGGGGAGGGATAGCATGGGGAGAAATGCCAAATGTGGGTGAAGGAGCAGAAGGCAGCAAAACACACTGCCACGTGTGTACCTATGCAACTATCTTGCATGTTCTGCACATGTACCCCAAAACCTAAAATGCAATAAAAAGAAAAAAAAATCTAAGTAACATACCCTCTTTCCAAATGCAATGAAAAGACAATTGCATTTTACTTATGAAAGAAAAATTATAGTCACATAGTTAAGAAAAATATTCTCTGATTTACAGCCATACTGATAACCACAAAATAGATTAGACTCAGACATTTTGCAGCATTGAATGATGAAACACACTGAGGACATGCTTATTTATTTTTGAAGAGGAACAGTTTTGATACAGTGTATTTCTAAAAAGCCCAATTTTCTACTGTAAATTTCAAGTATGTAACAGCTAAGAAAATATACAACTTGTACATTCCTTGCAATAGTACCTGAAGAATATGCTCCAGTCAAAGAAGAGATAAATAAAAATATTCAACATAAAATTCACAATAATGACTGAATTTATATAAATATAACAAATTTTTCACAGCAATTCTAAATAGTTAAATTTGATTATATTATTAGATTCTAACATCAGAGATTATGCTCTTAAAATGCTTGCAAATAATAAAATAGTTGAGCAACAATAAATAAAACTAAGAATATATTTTCAGGAAAAAGTACAAGAGCATAGAATGCTGGAGGGGAGAATAAGAATATGCTTAATTTCTCATTTTCATTAGAAAAATGTATTTTTAAATTCTATATTTAGAAAAATAAAATTAACGAATATCTTTGTAAAGTTCTAAATTTATGATAAACAAGTTTACAATAAGATGATTATCTTAAAAACACTGATGCAGAGCAGAGCAGGGGAAGAAGGAGATCAAAGAAGAGTGGAATAAAATTGCCCCAAACAAATCAATTAAAAAAAAAAACTGACTCTCAATGGCTAGAAAGCTAAGCTAAAAGTACACTAAGAAAACATTTAAAGAACTTAAAACAATATTGCACAAGTAAAAATTAAATATTAGTACTACAGATACAATTTCTGGTATATCATCCAATCAAACAACAACTTAAAAAAATCACAACTAAATGCTATTTACAGGACATGCACAGAATAGAAGAAAAAAAAGAAAAATGGGGAAAAAAGAATCAAAGATTTTATAGGAAGATTATAATAAAAAATAAGGCCATGGCATTATTGCCAATATGTTTTCACCAGGAGCCATTAAGCAGGTAATAAAGTCATTTACTATTTGTATAGAAGGTAGAGTTTATCACGGTGCTATAAAAGCAGTAGACATTCATATGCGGCATAACACAGAGCAAAGAAAGATATTAGTAATCCATTATCAGAAATACAAGGAAAGGCTGGGTGCGGAGGCTCATGCCTGTAATCCCAGCACTTTGGGAAGCCGATGCAGGTGGATCACCTGAGGTCAGGAGTTTGAGACCAGCCTGACCAACATGGCAAGACCTTGTCACTACTAAACCAAATAAATAAATAACTGGGCATGGTGGTGTGCACCTGTAATCTCAGCTACTAGGAAGGCTGGGACAGGAGAATTGCTTGAACCCAGGAGGTAGAAGTTGCAGTGAGCTGAGATCATGCCAGTGTACTCCAGCCTGGGTGACAGAGTGAGACTCTGAAAAGAGAGAAAGAGAGAAGGAGAGAAAGGATGGAAGAAAGGAAGTAAGGAAGGAAGAAAGGAGGGAGGGAGGGAGGGAGGGAAGGAAGGAAGGAAGGAAGGTATGAAGGAGGGAGGGAAGGGCAATGCAATACAAGGAAAACAAAGAGAAGTACACTTATTGTGGGAGATGTGAATTTTTTTTTTTTAGTATTTCAAAAGTAGATGATAGAAAACATAGATATATTCAAAATATAAGAAATATAATAAGGTTGACTTGTAGATTTATTATTCTTACTACCTATAATAATAATGGTTAAGATTGCCTAACAGTTTACTCAATGCATGTTTAAATGGATTATCCAAGATGGTGCATATAACATTTGAGAGTGTTACTTCTATTATTATATATGTACATGTTTTGCAATGAATGAGAGGTTTCTATGTTGCCCAGGCTGTCCTCAAACACCTAGCCTTGCCTCCTCATGTGCCAGGACAATAGGCCTGAGCCACCGCAGCTCCTAGCACTTCTATTATATTTTTTGACAGATGAAAATAAAATATACTGAAACTGAAGAAATTAGTTATTTTCCTGGGTCTGTAAGTAGTAAATTCTATGGTGATATCAAACCTAGATCTGTCAATTCCAAAAGCCACATTCTTAACCAGATGGTCACAAAGCATAAATTTTAAAAGGAATTTATATGAACACATTAAAAAAAAACCCTGGAAACTGATAACTTTTCTCTAAAGTAAAAACTGTAACTTTTCAAATGTTTAAACACAGAAAATTTTCTAAATAACAAATCACAAAGTTATGAAACCTACATTTGCAACCTTAAGAAAAAGCAGAACTAAAATAATTGAAAAATGTTGAACCAAAACTCTACACAGAAAATAAACTATTATATTTAATATATTAATTGTTATGAAATAATATGTGAATGAATTAATTATTTAGCTTTGAAATTAATTATTTAGCTTGTCAACGAACTTTGAAAATATCTTCACAAGAAACATATGGGGCGAACAGGAAGATTTCAATTAAGAGAATAAAGAAAATAACTTTACTAACTAAAATTGAAGAGTAAATACAAAAACTTATTCAAAAATAAAAAGGTGACATTTACAAGTTTTATCATTACAATTCTATTTTTTTTTTTAAGAGACAGGTTCTTGCTATGTTGCCCAGGTTGGATTTGAATTCCTGGGCTCAAGAGACTTTTCCGCCTCAACTTGGCAGAAGCTGGATAACCCTGATGAAACATTGTTTCAGATGAATGAACAACGGAAAGAAGCAAAAATATATTGAAAAAGGATAATGACAAGAAACTTCCACCGAGATACTCTAAGGCACACAAAAATGTCATCAAATCCTCACATCTCAAAACTAGTTCCGGAGTACACATTTTTCTCAATGTAAAGAAACAGTCCTGAAATAAGCCAATCATATATGGGAATCTAATGCACAATAAAGAGAGTTTTGTTGTGTTTATATATTCTGAAAGAAATATAGATTAGTCGATAAATGCAATTTTTCTCCTTTAGAGAATTTTGCTTGCATTTTATGGATTCAAGTAATCAGTGCTAATATTTAAGAAAACAAACCAGGAAAATTCATTTGCACCACAAATGATGGCATTAAAACTATTCATTCTAATTTATAAACATATTTTACTAATCAATCAATAAATAAGAAGCTTCCCCACAGGAAAAATGAACAGAAACATGTATGCAATATGAGAAACAAAAATACACAGATGACTAATAGATTTGAAATAGAATTTCAATATTACTAATACTTTTAAATGCATGTTAAAATACTAAAACATCATGGTTCAATTATAGGCTAGTAAACTATTACCATACAATTGAAAATGTGCATTCTAGTGACAACTTTTAAACAGTAGCTTTTTACAATAGCCATGGAGATCTGATAGTATTTATCACAATTTAACGTGTATGCTGTTTTGATGCAACAATTCCACTTATACAAAGTCATTCCAAGAAGGAAATAATGCTAATAATTTTCCAGAAATAAAATCAGTAAATATTCTCCAACTTATTTAATGGGACTACCTGAACTTTGATTCTAAACATTTCAAAATGAGAAAATTCAAAGTCAGCTCTCATATAACTGGATTCACAAAGGCAAAATGAAATATTAGTGAATTTAACCCAGCAATGCACAGGAGATAAATAAGGAAGATCGACTTTACTTTATTCTGGGAATGCAATGCAAGGTTGATTTAACATTTAATTATTATTGACACAGATAAGAAAAAAAAAAGAAACCATATTGTATAGTCACCCCGATAAAAGCTCTTGATAAAATTTAGGATTCCTTTAATATAAAAGGCATACACCATTTAGAAATAGAAAGGCAATCTAGAGCTCTCTCACCTGAGGAGCACCAGGAGCTGAAGGCCATTGCGTTCCTTGGTGTAGCTGAGTGAGCACTCCTCCAGGCTCAAATGGACTGACTCACCTCCTTTTGAGTAGCTGGTAGATTTACTATGTGGGGCAGGGGGAACTTTCCCAGTATATTATTCCTATTCTGATTATTAGTTTCAGTCATGAATTAGGTTACTCACTCAAAACAAACTTTAAATTCCCTCTTACGTATGAAAAACATCTGATATTTGAAATAAAAATAACTCAAATTAATATGAAGTTTTCTGCTTAATTATTGTTTCTTAAAAAGTTCTCTTTTTTAAGAAATGTGAATTTCAGTATCAAAGAGGAAAGTGCATATATTTTTGGAGCCCTCTGACCATCGGGAGATATAAGATTGTTTTTGCATTTGCTCTGGTGTAGGTTGCAGCATGGTTCATGCTGCTTATTAATAGGCCTGACTGTGACAGAGTAACACTCATTTCATTATAATGAGAAGGTTGTTCATAGCTAAGGGAGTAATGCATTGGGAGCATTCATAAAAATAAAAAATAGTTTAACTTCGTAACAGTATTTTAATCTCCTGATGAATCTTATCTTTACAAGATTTTTTACCTTTTTTTAAGGCAAACTCAAACTTAACCATAATCTATTATTTATATTTTTGTCTTAGTCTCAAATTTTTGTGATGAGTCGCTCAAGCATTACAAAATTGAACAGCTTGAGATTAGCATGCAAGGTTTTAGTCATAAAAGCTTAACTCTCAAATACCATATTATAATTTAGCTATTTATCCACAATCAAATTTGTAGTAATTAAATAAAATGCATAAGGATTTCAAATCCATCTTACAAACTAATCTAATTTATATTTATAACTTCATAATTATATTATGTTCCAATGATTACAAGAATCCTACATATCGAGAATGAACAATATAAATAGACTTTTTTTCCCTTGGTTATTTGATCTCACTAATTATACATTTAATAATGATCAATTATAAGTTAATGTACATAATTGTTTTATTAAATCTAAATTCCACAGTTAAACACTTATTAAATAAGTTAGCATTAGCCTTTAACGTCTCTCAGTAAGTTAGACTTATATTTACTCACCTAAAATTTTAAGAGTTTTAAATTATCTTTTGTTCTACTAACTACCTTCTTTTCATGAATTCTGGTTGGTGCAAACGTAATTGTGGTTTTTGCCATTGAAAGTAATGGAAAAGACCTCAATTACGTTTGTACCAACATGATAGAATAAACCAACCTACTTATTCCAACACAACAAGATAATCAAGTGTAAAGTCTTAGACTTTGAATGATTGAGCCTATTTTGTTTGTTGGTTTGTCTCAATGTTGGTACTGAAGAGATAGGACTAATTTTATTTTACATGGAGTAGTATAGTAATAAGCTGAAGAACTGGTAACTTTCCCTTAGCCAACCCCTATTCTAAGATCTTTACATCAACATATCATTTAACTTTCAAACAACCCTGAAGAAGAAACTGAGACATAGAGAAGTTAACTAAACTTTCTCAATGTCAAACAGGTAGTCAGTGAAAGAACCAGGCATTTGGACTCTAAACTTCAGGCTCTTAACCATTATTCTTTCCCCCTGGCATCAATATCCTTGACTTCAACTTAGAGGAGCTTAAAGACTGAGAGTTGCAAATATAATAAGTTATTTATCACCTCCATGTAATCCTTTCCTATGGGAAAGCTATGAATGTCTTTCTTGTTATATAACAAATGTTTCTAATTAAGGCATGTGAGAGGGGAATTTTCCATTTATTAAACTACATATGGTTCTTGAATTCTGTTTATGTTACTGACTATAAGCTCATCAGAGTTGGGTTTTTCTTCTGTTTCAAATACAATTAGGAAACCCGAGCAAATTTGTTTTAAATATTTGAAGTAGATACCTGAAGTAAGAATAAATCAACATAAGAAAGTGAATCAATAGGAATAAGGAGGAACTCTGAAGGTCTGCATATGTGTGTTTGCATACTTGCAGGTTGGAAGCAAAACCAAGTCTCCTCCTGTAAGCTTTGAAAGTAACAAATGTATATGTAACATTCATAGTGACTGAGCAAAATACATTAAAGCAGTCCTTCTTAAGAAACGAATCTTACAAAGTTATGGCGAAGGAAGCCATAATTGGTGAGTACTCTTTATTGGCAAATGCTGTGCATGCCACTTTGTGTACATTCTCATCTAATTGTCCTAATGACCTAGTGAAGGATGTATGATACCGTATTAAAGTCGAGGGTCTCATAGCCATTCAAATAACGCCCTTAGTGATGAAGTAGCCTGGTTCCATTGGAAGCCAGATGTTATCTAGTGCCCAAATTCATCATTTTCCACTTTCTCTTTTAAGAATCTTACAGCATTAGGCTGGGCACAGTGGTTTATGCCTGTAATCCCAGCACTTTGGGAGGCCGAGGCGGTGTATAACCTGAGATCAGTAGTTCGAGACTAGTCTGGCCAACATGGTGAAACCCCATCTCTACTAAAAATACAATTAAAAAAAAAAAAAGGAAGGCAGCTATAGTCCCAGCTACTTGGGAGGCTGAGGCAGGAAAATCACTTGAACCCACCGGTTGGAGGTTGCAGTGAGCCAAGATCGCACCACTCTGTCATCCAGCCTGGGTGACAGAGCAAGACTCTGTCTCAAGGAAAAAAAAAAAGAAAAAGAAAAAAGAAAGACTCTTACAGTCTTAGAGAACTATTACTATTAAAATGGATACAGAGGGTCACATTTCTATGTTTGTCTTTCTTGCTCTGAACATAACATATATTTTACAGTATAATATGCAAGTAGGTATGCTTTCATAATATAGCATCTGTGCATGCAAAGAGAATAGTCACTAATCTGCTAATACAAAATAAGACATTCAATCTATTAATATTTGAACATTACCGATTAGTAAAACAAAACTTTCACATGTGAGCTATAAAACCAGGCTCCCAAACTGGTCCTACTTTAATTAATTTTTGCAGTGATTTCCTAGTTTATATTTAGATATTCAATATTCTGTAATATGGGCATATACATTCTGAATATTATTAACAGTTTTCTTAAGTTTTTAAGTTTAGAAGTTGGCTTTAGAGTCAAATTGCTGGATTACTGTTAACCCCACACAAGCTTCCATCCTCAAATATCATGAATTTTAAAATGTTTAACATAGTAATCAATTATACTTTTAAAAAGCACCAAACAATTATAAGCATAATTTGAGACATTTCACAGATATAGTCACATTTGACAGAATCATTCACATTTCCTACAGGGGACAGCATTTTTCCACCGAATAAGCCTGGATTTATGATATTGTCTCCCTTCAAAGCAATGCCTTCCAGGTCTCCAGACTCCACACAAGATGAACTCAGTTCACTGCCTCAGGCCTGAAGATTTGGCCCCCAATGAGACACACTGATACATTTTGCTTCCTTGCTTAATATCTTCTCTAGGTGGCAGACTGGAGAGATGGTGTCTGGAAGGTGATTTGGTGAAAATGGTGGTAATTTAGCAGCAATTTTTGTAGCTAGTATACCCCAGTGGGAGTCATTCTGTTCCCTAGAAAGTAAGAGCTTTGATCAAACATCCATGTAGGGAGGCTTATGGGCTCAACATGGAGTTAAGTTGAAGAAATGGGTAAAACACACAGAGCTGATTCCAACCTAACAGGCAAGGCTCTGCACAAGATGTGATGAGGGTATCCCCTGAAACACAGGACTGTGGTGAGATTTTTAGATTAAATCACATCTGCTGCCACCATCATCATTCTTTGTCTTTACTGTTTTCCCACTTGGAAGAGAGCTCATAAATGGACGTGAGTACCGAATGATGAGTGAGACAATTGACAAGGACAAAGAAAGTAAAACTCTGTTCTCTTCTCGCCTTTTGTCACTGTTCTGAGTCAAAATAAGGAAACATGTCGATATCCAGAGCCTTATGGTGAGATATTCACATTTTCATGTGTGATTCTAATAACTTTTAAAAGTTATTTGGAAGAGTAATGGGAAAAACACTTTTCTTTACCACTCTTTACGAGCACATGAAGGAACAGTGTCAACTTTGCTGAATGTGATCACCAAAATTAGACCTTGTTTTCATGAAAACTATGAAATGTTTAATCCATTAGCTAATCAACTGTATAATTTATTAAACCAAATTTAACGAACATATACATGGTTTCCCTGTAAAGAGACTGGAAACTCACTGGCACAAAAAGACATAAAGCAAGCAAAATGTAGGTTTACTATGGAAAGAAAGAAATTTAGACTTTAGAGTCATTCATGTACAAGGCTCTCTGGAGCCTCTGAAGATACCAGCACAGTGTCAATGTGGTCATTTGTTTTCATAATATTTACAAAAGATATTAAATCATTTTTCTGGACATACATTTTCCCTCCATTATATTTCTCCATAGATGTTGAAGCACTGAGGTGGCCTTGGTCATTTTGAGCATCTGATTAAATGAAAGATGAATCACATTTTTATTTAGATTGTGCCTAAATGCACGAAGAGTAAATTTATAGCTACCTCTTTGTCTAGGTGTGGTTGTTCTGGCATAGGGAAGACTTCAAAGAGTACTTCCATTTCCTGTTTTGTCAATTTGCCCAGGTTTGTGACACTAAGGTCAGTCCAGGGGCCCTATGTTGGTGTAAACACACCCTATGCCACCTAAAACATGTGGCTATAGCAAGGACAGGCAGTTTTAAGCATACAAAGCTAGATGTTACCTTATGAAAAAGTATCCCCATCAGTGAACACAGAAAACTGTAAGTAGAAGATTTTTTCTTATCCATGCATAGGCAAAACAAAATTTCTATCCTGTCAGTTATATAATTGATAATACTGTATATAGGATTATCAATGCAGAAACAATTTATTATTCTTTTTATGACGTTTTCCACAACCAGAATCCTTGTGTTGGTAGAACATTGACTCACAGTAGGGCTGCTATGGGAATATCTGTGACAATACATTTATGAAATAAACTTGCTCTAATTTTTCCCATTTTGACAACACTCCTAAAAATTACATGGTATGACCAACAACCATCCGTAAATCTGAAAGAATATCTCTAAGCCATGCGAAACAATTATTGACCAAACACGCTAAAGGAAAGTACAAGTTAGTTCTCTATTTTCTCTGCAGACATACAATATTATAAAATGGTTGCCATGTAAATCTTTTCCGAGTTTCTTTTGAGATAGAGTCTCGCTCGGCACCAGGTGCCAGGCTGGAGTGCAGTGGCGTGATCTTGGCTCACTGTGACCTCCGCCTCCCGGGTTCAAGCAGTTCTCCTGCCTCAGCCTCCCTAGTAGCTGGGACTACAGGTGCGTGCCACCATGCCCAGCTACTTTTTGTGTTTTTCAGTAGTGGCGGGGTTTCACCATGTTGGCCAGGATAGTCTTGATCTCTTGACCCTGTGATCTGCCCGCCTCAGCTCCCAAAGTGCTGGGATCACAGGCGTGAGCCTCTGTGCCTGGCCTAAAAATTTTTTAAATTCTGCTCAAAAATGAAGAAAAAGTATATTATAGAAATTTGTCAAACATAAATTTTTTATTTTATAATGTATACGGTATTTCTCAGCTTTTGAATATTCATAATTTGTTTTTAAATAAACATTCATTTTATTCACCTATATATGCATTTGTAACTTTATTTTTTCTCTTTTTGCTTGTGTATAATCTTCCAAATCTTACAGGCCTAAGATTCTGGAAGCAAGAATTAGTTAGAGCTCTGGAATCAGGGACTATATTATCATCTGTCTTATATCAGTAAGATGCAAAGGAATATCTTCAATCTCACCACTTCCAGAAAGCTTTTGTTTTTGAAAGATTCATTCTTTTATATGGCAAATTTCATTATCACTATCACCGATAAACAACAGTGCTCATACCCTGCTTGTCCTCAGATATTTGTAAGGGCTATTTTGGTCAGATTTCTTCTTCCTACCTGTAAAGATTAAGGCATAGTCTCCACTCAGCCCATAAGACAGACAGCTTGATGAAAATGAATATGGATGTGTTTCAAATAATATATATTTCTGGGGGAAAAGGAATTTTTTAAGTGTTTGATGATTATGCCACTTTTACTCATAATTTTCTGAGTGTTATTTAATAATTATATAAATATCTGTTTAAAAAATCCTGACACTGGGGCCAGGCATGGTTGCTCAGCCCTGTAATCCCAACACTTTGGGAGGCCGAGGCAGGTGTATAATGAGGTCAGGAGTTTGAGACCAGTTTGGACAAAATGGTGAAACCCCGTCTCTACTAAAAATACAAAAATTAGCTAGGTGCAGTGGCAGGTGCCTCTAATCCCAGCTACTCGGGAGGCTGAAGCAGAAGAATCGCTTGAACCTGGGAGGCGAGGTTGCGGTGAGCCAAGATTGTGCCACTGCGCTCCAGCCTGGGCAACAAGGCGAGACGCTGTCTCAAAAAAAAAAAAAAAACAAAACAAAAAAAAACCAATCTTGACATTGGGTTCTGTGCAAGACCTAGGCAATTAAAAACAAATAAACAGCCCAGGCACCGTGACTGACACCTGTAATCCCAGCACTTTGGGATTGCCAAAGAGGGAGGTGGATTGCCTGAGATCATGAGTTCACGACCAGCCTGACCAATATGGTGAAACCCCATCTCTACTAAAACTACACAGATTAGCCCGGTGTAGTGGTGCACGCCTGTAGTCCCAGCTACTCAGGAGGCTGAGACAGGAGAATTGCTTGAGCCCAGGAGGTGGAGTTGGCAGGGAGCTCTGAGATGGCGCCACTGCACTCCAGACTGGGTGACAAAGCAACACATATAAACAAATAATAATTACATTTCTATTTCGCAGTGAGGAAGGGAATTAGAAGATTTCTTACTGCAACACATTGAGTAATTTCTACGAAGAATTAGTGCAAATCCTCCACAAACTCTTTCAAATATTAGACTTTATGGAAGTACTTTTAAATTTATTTAATGAGGTCAGTATTTATTACTCAAATAGCAAAACCAGATAAGGATATTACAAGACAAGAAAACTATGAATCGCCGGGCACGGTGGCTCACGCCTGTAATCCCAGCACTTTGGGAGGCCAAGGCGGGTGGATCACGAGGTCAAGAGATCGCGACCATCCTGGTCAACATGATGAAACCCCGTCTCTACTGAAAATACAAAAAATTAGCTGGGCATGGTGGCGTGTGCCTGTAGTCCCAGCTACTCAGGAGGCTGAGGCAGGAGAATTGCCTGAACCCAGGAGGCGGAGGTTGCGGTGAGCCGAGATCGCGCCATTGCACTCCAGCCTGAGTAAGAAGAGTGAAACTCCGACTCAAAAAAAGAAAAAACTATAAATTAATGCTCTTTATGAATGTAGATATAGATACCTTAATAAAATACAGTTAACCTTTGACCAATGAAGGGTTTCAACTGTGCAGGTCCACTTAACATGCAGATTTTGTTCAATAAAAGATACACTGAGGGTACCTGCTTCTCCTGCTTCACTTTTCACCTCCTCCATGTTTTCTAACTCTGCTTGCTTTGCATTTCATTTGCATTTCATTTTCTAGCTCCTGATGGTGGAAGTTGAAGTAAATAATTATAATTAGGGCTTTTTATTCTTCTTTTTTAATATAAGCATTTTGAGGTATAAATTCACCTCTAACTACTACTGTCGCTGCATCCAATAGTTTTGGCCATGTTGTATATTTATGTTTATATATTTCAAAATACTTTATAACTTTTCTTGTAACTTCTTCTTTGAACGATTTGTTATTCAATAGGGTGTTGTTTAATTTCTACATATTTGTGCATTTCCCAGTTGTCCTTCTGTTATTGCTTTCTAATTTTATTACACTACAATCAGATGACTAACTTTGTATGATTGTAATCCTTTTACATTTGAGGTTTATTTTGTGGCATAATGCATACTCTATCCTGGAGCATATTTTAGGTATATATGGAAATAGTTTGTTTTAGGTGTGTAAAATATATTTAAAAATGTCTACTTGTGCTGTGGATTTATAGTTTTGGTCAAGTCTTCTATTTTCTGTTTCATCATCTGCCAAACTGTGCTATCCATTATTAAAAATGGGTGTTCTAGTCTCCAATTATTAATGGTGAATTACCTATATCTCCGTTCAATTTTGGCAGTTTCTCCTCATGTATTTGAGTTGCTATTGTTAGGTAGCATTATCCTTATAAATTGTTATGTTTTCCTGATAGAATATCACATCTAACATTATAAAATGCCCTTTTTTTCTATCAGTTTTTCTCATAAGGTCTATTTGGTCATTAGTATAGACACTCCAGACTATCTGTGTGACTTCAGGATAAGCAAAATTTTCTTAGGACACAAACGGTAAGTGTCATGAATGGAAACATTATTTTAGATTTCATCTAGGTAAAAAGTTCTGTTCATCCGAAGGCACCATTAATAAAATAAATCGGGAAAATAGACTTGAAGAAAATCTTTGCAAAACATGTATCTGACAAAATCCCAGTATTGAGGCTATGTAGCTTATTATTATAATTCAATAATAAGAAAGCAAACATTCAAACACAAATAGGCAAAAAATGTTCATATACATCTCACAAAAGAAGATACATTAATTAGCTAATAAGCAAACAAAAATGTGCTCAGCATCATTAGTCATAAGGGAATTTCAAATTACTACTAAAAAGAGATTTGAGTACACACCAACTATAATTGTCAAAATCTGAAAAAGACAGATGACACCAAATGATCAAAAATGTGTAGAACAGCAGAACTCTCATACATTATTTTTAAGAGTGAAACTATAGAACCATTTTGGAAACAATTCTGGCAGTTTATCTTAAAACTCTACATCCACCTACACTATGTCAATCTGATTTCTAGTTATTTGAGAAAAAATACACATAGAACCACAAAAAGCTATAGCAAGAAAATTCCTGTCAGTTTCATTAATATTAGTGAAAAATGTGAAACCGTTTATCTATTCATCAACGTAAGAATGCATAAATGGGCTGGGCGCGGTGGCTCACGCCTGTAATCTCAGCACTTTGGGAGGCCAAGGTGGGTGGATCACGAGGTCAAGAGATCGAGACCATCCTGGTCAACATGGTGAAACCCCGTCTCTACTAAAAATACAATAAATTAGCTGGGCATGGTGGCCTGTAATCCCAGCTACTCAGGAGGCTGAGGCAGGAGAATTGCCTGAACCCAGGAGGCGGAGGTTGCGGTGAGCCGAGATTGCACCATTGCATTCCAGCCTGGGTAACAAGAGCAAAACTCCATCTCAAAAAAAAAAAAAAAAAGAATGCATAAACAAACTCATCTATACATGCATTTTCATGCTACTCCTCCTCCAAAACAAATGAACTGATACGTGCAACATGAAACAACATGGGTAAATCTCAAAAATAGGGAATGAGAAAAAAGAGTTATAAAAAATTGATTCTATTTTTGTGATCTACCCATCTGACAAAGGACTTACATCCAAAATCTACAAAGAACTAAATCGGATTTACAAGAAAAACATAAACAAACCCATTCAAAAGTGGGCAAAGGATATGAACAGACACTTTTCAAAAGAAGACATATATGAAGCCAACAAACATATGACAAAATGCTGATCATCACTGGTCATTAAAGAAATGCAAATCAAAACTACATTGAGATACCACTGTGATCATTAAAAAATTGGGAGACAACAGATGCTGGAGAGGATGCGGAGAAATAGGAACACTTTTACATTGTTGGTGGGAGTGTAAATTAGTTCAACCATTGTGGAAGACAGTGTGGTGATTCCTTAAGGACCTAGAAATAGAAATTCCATTTTACCCAGCAATCCTATTACAGGGTATATATCCAAAGGACTATAAATCATTCTGTTATAAGGACACGAGCACATGTATGTTCACTGCAGCACTGTTTACAATGGCAAAGACTTGGAACCAACCCAAATGCCCATTGATAATAGACTAGACAGGGAAAATGTGGCACATATACACCATGGAATATTATTCAGCCATAAAAAATGAGTTTGTGTCCTTTGTAGGGACATGGATGGACCTGGAAACTATCATTCTCAGCAAACTGACACAAGAAGAGAAAATCAAACACTGCACGTTCTCACTCACAGGCGGGAGTTGAACAATCAGAACACATGGACACAGGGAGGGAAGCATCACTGAGGTCAGTAGGCGGGTACTAGGATAGGGACAGTGAGGGGTAGGGAGTTGGGGAGAGATAACATGGGGAGAAATGCCAGATATAGGTGATGAGGATGTAGGCAGCAAACCACATTGCCATGTAGGTACCTATGCAACAATCCTGCATGTTCTTTACATGTACCCCAGAGGCTAACATCCAATAAAATATGTAAATATATTTTTAAAAATTGATTCTATATAGAGTTCTGAAATTGAAAACAAACGTATTTTCGGGGAAAAATGCAGAACAGAGGTTAATTTTGAAGGTGATGGGAAAGGGCAAGGAGAAAATATTTGTTGATAATATTTCATATCATAAAAATATGATTTGCACAGATGAATGCATTTGTCAGAACTCACCACATGGTATATGTAAGTTTTGTGGTTTTAATATGTAATGTTTACCTTAAAGAAAAATAATTTCCAACAAATATTCAACTCCAATTTTGTGTATAAGGTGAAGTTTGCTGATCAAAAACTTACTTTGGTATTCATAAAAAAAATCAAATGGATTGATGGATAGAAGGATGGATGGACAGACGCATAAATGTGACTAAGAAAATACATTAAAATGTCAAATGTAGAATCACTTTGGGAGAAGGGATATTCACTATAAGATTTGTTTAACTTTTATGAATGTTTGAAATTTTTCATGTTTTTATAGATAAAGCAAAATACAGATCAGGAATCAAGATGCTCACAGCCTAGAAAGATGGACTGTCAAGCAAAGAACTACAGCACAGTAATGAGTGCAGAAATAGAAGTGTGTTCATTGAACAGTGGTGGCACAAAGAGGAAATTTACTATGGTAATAAGCAAAGTACTATGGTCCAAAAGTCGATTAGAGCTGGCTTGAGGTCAGAGATGGACCAAGGAGTTTGAACTCTATTCACAGGCGATGCTGAGGCATTGAAGGGGTTGTGAAGACAGCTCTTCCAAGTATCAGCTGTCTGGAGGAACTGAGATGTGACTAAGATAGCAGGATCACTTCTGCAGTCATTGGTGTGCCTATCTTGAAATATGCATTACTCACTGTATTCTTTGGGGTTTTTAGAAAGGGCAAGCCAAATGCCCCAGAGCACATACTAGGCCATGCTTCGCTAGAGAGGGGCTTGACCAGAACTGCAAAGGCATGTTGTGGCCTCTCAGCAGGACTCTGAGCAAGCCTCCACTCTCGCAGGGGAAGGAGGCCAGTGGCACTGCTTTGGCATTTGATTTTAAAAGAATGCTCATGTTCACTTTTGTCTCCAAAAATGTCCATGATGGCTTACTATGTACTTTTGGAAAAGTCCAACACAAATGACTTTGAAGGAATGCTAACGTTTTTAAATAGAGCACTCAAATTCTTACATTAAAGCCAAGCTCTGTGATGAATTATCTAACCCTCACCTTAGTGTAGGACTGAATTAAGAACCTATATCATTGATGATGCATCTTTAAACTAAATGAGCCAATCTAGGAGCAAAACAGTTGTTTTAACCATATTACTTAAAGTACAATAAATATAAATAAATTTCAGAATGGCAATGTGGGGCTATGAAGTACCAGCAGTTGAATGCTGGTTATTCAGAGACTAATATTGTATAAAAGCTCAGATGTGAATTAGAGCTAGATTAGGCACTATTTTCAATTTTTCAAAAGCGAAGGAAAACTCAGAGGCACTGGTGTTAGGCATAATTACTCCTTAAGGAAGAATAGAAAAATACATGTGACAGTAACCCTGAAGACTAATTTTGAGGTTATAAAATAAAGTAACCTCAGAACATTCCAGGAAGCATCTTGCTATATAATAACATGTCTTAAGCAACTCCAGAAAGCATGACCAAGTTACACATGGAACAATTTAAGTTATTTTATGATCTCAAGTCATCAGCAATTTTGAAGATTCCCTCATGTACATATTGTATTCACTATAAATCCTACCTCAGTTTCCAATGTTCTTTCTCATTCCCAAATAAATTTATTACAATAACAAATATAAAACAAATATAAAGTAACCATTACCATTCATTATTTAGGTAATCCATGTGAACATTTAAAAAAAAACATGTTTGTCTTCCATCTCTGAAACAAATGTGTTTCTTTTGAAAGTATGGAACTCAGTTGCTCTTTTGATAATAGTATAGACGGGACTGAAGTGTTTACAGCCCCTAGATTTCTAAGGATGCACTTGACTGATGGGAAGGCTGCAAACCATATGACCCATCTCCTTGGAAAGGCATCTTCCCTTGGGGGCTGATTCCTACATCCATACTGAGGAGTTAATCATTTGCCATTGGCAAGAAACAAATGCAGCCATTTTCATGCTGACATATAGTGTCTACTGTTCTATAGATTTTTCAAAGGAAATAGATTCAAGCTCTATCAGACTGAAGGATTAGGAAATAATAATCACAGATTCTTCTCTTTAGAGCCATTTGTCCTTTTGCTCCTGATTTTCATCAATTCTCTGTAATTTTCACCCATTCTGTCTCAGGATCATGAGTTATCATTGGTTGCCACCAGAACACTCCACAGCCATTTATCTTACAGAAACATGGGCTGGCCTCATGGCTGTGAATAATCATTCACTCCCTAATATATCACATATTCTCTAAAATTCTCTCTTCTCTTAAGGACTGCATAATGCTGTCCTAGGGCTGATGAGGCCAGAAATTGTTTTCTTCCATTTTGAAAAGTGCTATAGCTGTTAACATGTTCATTTTTAAGGCTTGCACCAGATTGAAGGCATTTCCAGAAAACCAAATAATTAAACTATCCCCTTGTGAATGAATAAGAGTCACTTTGGCTTAGAAAGTCTATGTCATTGGAATAAACAAAGCTCCTGAATTGGGCACTTCTACCTTTTTCCTTTTCCTGGCTGGGTCTAGTTTTACTGAGAATTAGTCGATTTGAAAGACTGTAGATTTATCAGTTCTAAAAAGGTATAATGTGTTTTCTATTCTGCTAGAAATTTCATATCTAAACAATGGTATATCCAAATTGTAATATGCCTTAAAATCACATCCCTTTATTTTAATATGTGGCAGAAATTCCAATTCCAATAGTAACAAAACTTATTAGTAATGAAGGGAGATGAGTGCCAGCTTGAAGTCCTTTGGAGAGTTTTTGTGGTGCGCATATAGTGTTTTATTTTGATTCATTTTCTTGGATGACAGCAGTATAAATGGGAAAACGCTTGTAAAACAATGTTTAAAGGACTTTTGGACATCAATATAATTTCCATAAGGCAACAGTTTGGTGAGTTAAATGTAAACACACCATGAACATATGGATTGAATATTTCTTAAAGTACACATGGGCTCAAGAATTGAGGGAGCTAGTGTTTGGCAAAACCAAAGATTGGTTTTGCCAAATAAAATATTTGAAAATTAGTCTGATATATTTTCAGCAACATTAATTACTAGGCAACAATGGCAATGGCCATTTTGATGATAAAAAGCACTACCAAATTGACAATAGGCAAATTCAGTTCCAACACTTAGTCCCATTGGATATTAGATTTATCAGAATCCACTGCTATCATCATGTAGATAAGTCCCCTGGCAACTACTAAGAGCTACCAATAGAACTATAAGGCCACAATATTCATCATAATGTGCATGGAGGGGAGGCAGCTAACAGTTTCTTTAATGTTCAGATCTTCATAGGAAGCCTTCTGTGTTCACATCGAGGAACTCCGAGGAGCTGGAAGCAGTACAGCACTATAGTGGCTGTTCCCTGATGGGACAACTGAATGAGAAGACAGACACCAAGTGCTGCTCTAGAGAATATTACATGTAATGTTATGTAGGATTGAGTCCTACTAAAACATTGATCAGTACATTCTTCTTGTCACTGTAAAATGCAGAGACCCAGATTCGCTATTAGGTTGGTACAAAAGTCATTGCGGTTTTTGCTGTTGAAAGTAATGGCAAAAACTGCAGTTACTTTTGCACCAACATATATATGCTACTGGAACAAAAATCCATGCCTCGATTTGCTTTCTAGCTCTCTGCCCTTGTGCTGGTTATGTAACCTATATGAGTTTCAGTTGCTTACCACCAAATAAGGGTAATAATCCATTAGAACATGGTTTTGTGAGTTTTAGTGATGATATGTGGGCTGTGGCTAGCATGATGCCAGGTCATATAGAGTGCTCAGCCATGTCAGTATAAGAATTAAGATTATATCGGTTTGAAATAAATAAACCAATTTTTCAATGTTCACAATAGCAAAGACTTGGAACCAACCCAAATGCCCATCAATGATAGACTGGAAAAAGAAAATATGGCACATATACACCATGAAATATTATGCAGCCATAAAAAAGGATGAGTTCATGTCCTTTGCAGGGACATGGATAAACCAGGAAACCATCATTCTCAGCAAACTGACACAAGAACAGAAAACCATACACCACATGTTCTCACTGATAAGTGGGTATCGAACAATGAGAACACATGGACACAGGGAAGGGAGCATCACACACTGGGGCCTGTAGCAGGGGTGGAGGTCTTGGGAAGAGATAGCACTAGGAGAAATACTTGATATAGATGATGGGGTGATGGATATAACAAACCACCACGGCACGTGTATACCTATGTAACAAACCTGCATGTTCTGCACATGTATCACGGAAGTTAAAGTATAATAATAGTAATAAAGAAAAAAATTGATAAAATAAAATGAACCAATTTTAAATTTCCTAAATTGAATAAAGTATTCTAATGATCAATAATTACCTATAATTTAGTAATTATCAAGAAAATGTTAGTCATAATTATATTGTATAGATTATTAAAATGTTATTAAGATTAACTTATTCAAATTATATAACAAAATAATTGGGATGATTTTCTGATAACAACTTTTTTCAGGTTGTTACTTTAGTCATGATCTATTTTTCAGCCCCATCAATGAAAACGAATAAATATTCTAAATTAAGTATTTATCACAGGGGCTGAAAAGGGAGGCAAATTTGTAATTGCTGGAAATATAATACTGCTATCATTATAGATTATTCATAGATCCCAAAGATGCTTGTATATTTACATAAATTTATATGTTACATCTCTACATGTACTAGTTAGGCATTCTTCAATTCAGATAAACCTTTGGTTTCTGCAGTTTATTATCAGCAAAACACACACACACACGCACACACATGCACACACACACACACACACAACTTTATTTCCTGTTTAGAGTCTTCATTGATACACCAATGAAGTGTATATGAAGTCATAGTGATTTACAATATACATGAACTGCATTAAAGAAAATGCTTATTCTTCCAAGCAGTATTTACATGACTTCCTATATTACCACAGTCTTTAGTTTTAAGAAATAGCTAAAGAAATTATCTGCAGAGAATTTTTTAACACTCAGAGCATTTTATGTGTGAATTATTCTGGGATCGGCATATACTTGTTATAGTACTCTTTTCCCTTCGGAAATTGTCTGATCTACAACACAGTTTTGATCCAAGATGGCTAATTTATAGTTTTTCAAAAAGAAGAAAATAAGAGAGTGAAAATGACATCTGAGAATTTTTTGCATTCACTCAATTGGGAACCAATTGATTCAGATGCAATTGAACTGAATACACAAATGAACGGGCCTAACATGGCTTATAGGAGCACATTAAAAAAAAATGTGTCTCAGTGTATTGAAAACCTTTTAGTGCAAGGTAGGGGGTTCTCAGCCTTTTTCAAACCATGACCCTACATTCAGGCACACTCAACCAGCCCTCTTCAGATGTGCCGAAGAATCTTTTGTTCTCCTTGCTCTTGGAAAGACCTGCTCACAGAATCCTACAGTGAGACACAGAGGATGTCATGGGAATTAGCACAAAGGTTATGGGGTGCACCTGACACATGAAGAGGTCTTTGCTGCACGTGACAGAACAAATCCATTTCAACAGAGGGGAGGTCAATGCCTGGGAATGGGTTTCAGCCCCGTGACACCCGTACCCTGGCAAGCTGCAGCCCAAGGACCCTGAGATTGAGAATCCTCATGTCAGTGGCACCAGCTCCCTGCCTCTGGCCCTTGTGATGGTCCCCCAGCATGTGTTTAATTGCTGTTCAAGAAACACTTTGCAGCTGGCAACTCAAAGTGTATGGGATGATTCTCCACTCTCCCATATTAACTCTCTTGATGTTTTGCAGAGAAGTAAGCTTGGGCTGTCAGTGAGGAAGACCCTTACGTGTAATTTGCATCAGATAGAGGCAGCCGGGGGCATGTGTTTTGGCTTCCTGCCTTCTTTCCATTTATATATTTATTTATTCCTTTTATTTTCTGAATAAAATTTCTCCCGAGAATTAAGTCTAACACCTGCTGCATCTCCGTATTTCAACATGATGTGTGGGAGTAATCTGGGCTCAGGCAGTGGGAGTGGGAAGTCAGCCCTGAATACTTTTCCTGGTGACTGACTGTGTGTAAGATCATCCAGCGCTTATCTCTAACCCAATCATTTTCTCCCTGATATTAGCAGTATTTTTAGAGGTGTTAAAAGCATGTCTTCATGTAAACCAGGGCTGGTAGAGCAGAAAGCCAATCTTAGATTCATTCTGTGTATAATCAAAGCAAGCCCTTACTTTGCTGCTAAAATAAACAATTTCATTTCCCACATAGTTTATTACTATACTCAAGGTTTCCCATCTCATTTTTTAATAACAATAGAGAATCTTTTATTTCTTCTAAGAATTAAGACAAAAAACAAAACAGAAACAAATGTGAACTCCCCTACAGTGGAGATGTGCCTAGAGAGAATTTTTTTTTTAATCCTAAATTTTTGCGTTAGGATTATGGCTCCATACAGCATTCTGGGAAAGGAGGCAATTTCTTCTGCCTTGTTCAGGAGGTAAGAAAACAACTCAAAAATCCCATGCTGTGCCCACTTGCGTACTAATATCCAGAATGTTTTTTCTTCTGAGTGGTGACTATTTCCTAGTAATTTTGTGTTGTTTGTTCATCTCTATACTCAGAAATCTCCTTTCTAGATCTTTCCCTATGTTTAATGGGTAATCCAGATTTCAAATTTAGTATGTTATTAGCAACCATTTTAAGCAAGAAAGGCTTCACCAAAACTGGCAGTGGAATTACACATTGATGTATTTATAGATTCATTATTAACTCTAAAAATTGGGGTCTAAAGTGACGACATGAATCACCGATTCTTATGGTAGCTGCTATTCTCTACTTACAGTGAAGTACAAACATATTTACTCAGAGGAAGGATTTTCCTACCAGTTATCTCAAAAAGTAAGTCGTAAAATATAAAAATCCATAGAAATGTGGGCATTAGTAACTGAGTAATTTGCTTCACGCTGACATTGAAGATTACTCATCATATTTATCTGGCGTTTCTGGAAACCATAACAGATAACATGATTCTTGCCCAGAAGTTCGCATGTTTTGAAATTTCAAAGTAATGACAAAAACCAGCATTACTTTTATACCAACCTAGTACTACTTTCTGAAGTTTAGAAACATATTTCCTCCTTGTTTTAACAAATATATTAAGAATGAAAATGTTTCACCTGTTCATCACAACACAGACGCCATGACCAAAGTTTCTTTACTCAAAGTATGACACTTGGGGAGAAATTCCTAGGACTTGCTCTGTATGTGAATATCTGCATCATCAGTAGAAGTGAAATGGTTACCACTATAGTGGACTACGGGAAGACTGACTGAGTTTGATAAGATAAAGGAATGTATAAAAGAAGATAGAGTGTTATCAGGAGATTACTATTGGCCGGGTATAGTGGCTCATGCCTGTAATCCTAGCAGTTTGGGAGGCTGAGGTGGGAGGATCATGAAGTGAGGAGTTCAAGACCAGCCTGAGCAACATGGAGAAACTCTGTTTAAAAATACTAAAATTAGCCAGGCGTGGTGGTGCGTTCTTGTAATCCCAGCTACTTGGGAGGCTGAGGCAGGAGAATCGCTTGAAACCAGGAGGCAGAGGTTGCAGTGAGCCGAGATAGCATCATTGCACTCCAGTCTGGGCAACAGGAGTGAAACTCCATCTCAAAAAATAAATGGGATTACTACTGTACAAGCAATATTCTAAATCTAGAAGCAAACAAAAAATTGCTTAACAACAGATTTTATTTGCAGCTGGTCACTTGTGTTCACATTATAAAACTGCATTCATATCTTTAAAAAATTGATTGCCTTCTTTTCTGAGGAAATAATACACATATAAAATAAATTTGTTTATATGCCAAGTTATTCAGTCACTGAGTTACTTAAAAAGTGGACCTACTTTGTGAAAACATAAAATGGATTATTGCAAGCACATTGTTTAAAGATATACAAATATAATTACCCTCATCATTATTGTTATTCATTATTTCTCATGTGTTACAAAGTTTTCTGTTAACATTTTCTTCCTTACTAATTACTTACTTGATAAAGAATGTCTTGGGGTTTCTGTTTCCAGTCAAGAGGGAGTAACTGGAATAAAACTGATCCTCCCACCATGAACAACCAAAAAGAAGTAAATAAAAAGAGAAAGAAAAATTGTTTGAATCAGTGGTTTTTTGAGACATTGGACATTAGAAAAGAAAGAACAATCTCTGAGAAATGGTAAATGACTAAGATGAGCCCTATGACTGCCCCAAATTACTGTTTTTAATGAGTTTCTGGGCCATGACACAGGCAAGAGGACTCTCAAAGTTCAGGAGATTGGCCTGAGACACCAATGCGGTGAGAATTTTCAGGACAAAATCATCCCCTTGAGTATTCAGCAGAGTGCTGATCTGTGTATGACATTATGAAAAGAATCATCCAAAGAGATTAGAAAGAACAGTGCTTGGTGCCCAGATGGGAATAGAAACAATTCCTGTTTTCATCAGCCAGAACGGGCACTGGATGGATTATTCAGAAAGATATTTACTCAATGATGGGAAAGAATTAGCTGTAGACAAAACATCAATCCCATGTAACAATGTTAAAGAGCTGACGGGATCAAACTGTTTTCAAATAACTACATCCTAGAAGAAAAGCTCAGAAAAATGTTTACAAGAATACAAAAAATATCAAGGACCAATGAAGGTAAAGTTCACAGTGCCTGGCATCCAAACAAGGTTTCCCAGTCCTAGAAAGAAGCTAGAAAATATAACCGTAAGTCAACTGAAACTGACCAAGAACTGATATGGATGTTAGAATTAGCATACAAAAACATAAAACAATGATTACAGCTGTAGTCTATATGCTTTAAGAATAAAAAGAAGCATAACAGATATTAAAAAGATTTAGATTGAATGTCTAGAGATAAAAAGTACAGTTACTGAGGTTAACAACATATTGGATGGTAATAACAGCAGATTAGACATTGCAGAAGAAAAGATTAATGAACTTGAAGACATACTTATAGCAACAATTCAAAAAATAATACAAAGAGAAACATAATAAAAATTTAGAAAGAGTATCAGTAAGCTGAGGGTCAATTTCTAGCAGGCTAATACATATACAATTGAAAATCTGCAAAAGAGAGAAGGAGAAGGACACTGAAGAGATATCTGAAGAAACAATGAAATCACATTCTTTGCATGTGATGAAAATTATAAACCCAAAGATCCAAAAAACTCAATTTAATGTCAAGAACAGAGAAAATTACACCTATTCATATCATATTCAAGTGCTGAAAATCAGTGATAAGAATAAAAGCATTCAGAGAAAAAGATGCTCCAATTTCAATGGATGAAACAAAAATTTAAAAAATCATAGTGATATGTTAGATATAATATAAACATGTCAACAGTTAGATTAAATATAAGTAGTCTAAACACCTCCTTAAAAGGGAGAGAGTGTGTAATTGAACCAAAAAGCAAGGCTGGAGAGCATCATTTCCAATTTTGAAAGATATTCTACTGTGGTTTAAATACCATCAAACATCATCACATGCTATAGAGAAATGTTTTTGGAAGGGAAGAGTCAATTAATGTAGCAAAGTTCACTACTGTCTTATTTTAAGAAATTGCAACAGACCCTCCAACTTTCAACAACCACCACCTGATCAGTCAGCCACCACCCACATTAGAGGCAAGACCCCCAACCAGCAAAAAGGTTAGTTTGCTGAAGGCTTAGATGATCATTATCACTTTTTTAGCGATCAAGTATTTTTATTTCAAGTGTATATACTTTTCATAGACATAATACTATGGCATACTTTAGAGACTACAGTATAGCATAAATGTAACTTTCATATGTACTGGGAAAAAAGTTGTGACTCGCTTTATTGCAATATTTTCTTTATTGCCATGATCTAGAAATGAACCCATGATATTTCTGAGGTCTGCTTGTATTCTGATTCCTCTCCCATCCCTGGATTTTTAAACTGTTAAAAAAAGAACAGAGCATTATTCAAAGTACTTGTTAGAGATGCATTTTGGATATGAGCTCCCAAGCTTTATAGAATATGTGTCACCACGGACACAGGGAGGGGAACATCACATACCAGGGCCTGGGAGGTGGGGGGCTAGGGGAGGAATAGCAGGGAGTGGGTGGGGTTGGGGAGGGACAGCATTAGAAGAAATACCTAATGTAGATGATGGGGCGATGGATGCAGCAAACCACCACCATGGCACGTGTAACAAACCCGCACAATCTGCACATGTACCCCAGAACTTGAAGTATAATATATAAATTTTAAAAAATAGAACATGTGTCACAGACCCCATGGACTGTTAAGTCTCCTGTGGAATTACATTCTTACTAGCATTTCTATGAAGTGTCTAATATGAGAACAGGTTTGTTCAACTTTTGGAAAGCAGCTGACGACCTGAGTAAAGTTTTCAGTAAGTACGCCATTGTTTATCATTTATAGTTTTAAATTTCTAAATATAAAACAAACTGGTAACTCCTTCACTGGCTTACATATATGTGTCTATTATTGAAAGTTTGTGTAGATTCAGAAGGGTCACACTTTCCTTTACAATGTCCTGATGTGAAAATCAATGTGAATATGGCATGTAAATCTCAGTTTTCAGTTTTAAAAAGTATTTATGATAATTTTCTAACCATATTTAGCAGAAGTCCATATAGATATATAGAATTAGAAGGGAGTAGTTATAGTATAGTGCCTCTTTAAATAAAACTTTGATTTCTATTCATAGAAACTTAATTTAAGATAATTTTTGGTGGTAACAATTCTAGGAGTGCAAAGTGTGTTCAAATCTTTTATGGCCCTCTTTGGATTGCAGTGGGTTTTGTTTTTATTTAAACTTGTGCTTTTTTTTCCTTTCTCGCAATTTATTAATTGATTATGTATTTGCAAAAATGGTTCTCCACGTTAGAGGTAGAAAGTTTTGTGATAGATTGGAAAACCTATGAGCTTAATGTTCTCTCTTCTGCTGAAATAACATGAGATTTAAGAAACAAGAAATCTTACATAAGCCATACTTCATTCTATCAATGCGTATATCAAACCACAAATCCCAGTTGGGGATTTGAGGCATTCTAGACCAGTCCTAAGGGCTCTTTACAGTGCCTACTCCAGGGAGGCCTGAAATGTCATAGTCTTCTGTCATCTCTATTGTCATATCCCCTCTTGCTGCAAACCACATAATCTATGAGGTCTACTGCCATGAAAACTCATAAACGCTCCTCTCCATGAACAACACCTCTCCAGCTAAAGCAGTCTTTATGAAGTCTGAACATTTTCAGATGGAAATATCTATTCCTTCACCTGCATAGAAACATCTCTTAATGGGAACTAAAACAACCTCTGAGCTCTCTGCTCTTTAACCTTGTAATATACGCTCTCAATTTTTGGCTAAGTGGTCCAGTGGTATACCACCAGAGAGAGGAGGACACTCTAGTTCTTCATTGTTGACAGGAGAATGCACTAAGACAAGCTCGAGCTTCACTTTCATGGTGATGGAGCTGGGAGGGGTGAGTCAAAAGGCTACTTCTACAGAGTGTTTTCTGTTTGTTCGACAGAGTTCTGCCAATCAGCCAAACATTATTAGGGGTCATTTGTCCTTCAAATAGTATAGTCACTCAGGATAAATACTATTAAGAAAGCACAGACTGAATTTTCAGGCTAACAGTTATTTAAGCTACATCTTCTATATGATAATGAATATAGTATTTACAGTATTCACCAAAATAAATTCCATTTTACAGATACACCCCTAGATTACTGTTCAGAGACTTGATGCCATGCCATTAAATTAACACTGAATTCATGTACTAGGCAATTAAATTAGTACTTCACTGTCTCCCACTCTCCTTCTACCTATCTCCAATTTGATCACCATTTGGTATATAAGGCACCTTTGACACAGGTTGCTGTGATGCCAGTTTACCAGAGATTAAAAAAAAATTTGTTAGAGAGTGTACACACTTCTTCAAAGATAAATGCACACCAGAGAAAATCCTAACAGCTTTTAATTTCCATGCTTTTCAGTTTTATTGCTGTAAATGCAACTGTTTATAGGACTAATGACACAGGCTGGCTCTGTTGAGTCAATTACACCAGTAGGCAGTTGGATCAGATTCTTTACTCATGTTCCATTTACTCTATGTGGATGTTTGATATTTGACTAAATTGAATTGCACCAGAGAGCCTTGATGCTTTCCGTCCTCTGCATCTCCGCGCCACTTTATAGAACAATGAAATCAACGATAATAGGCTAGATGCAGGGTGGTGACTGTGCACAAGCACATGTGGCCATAGCGACGCAGTGAGCAAAAGTCAACCAGCATCTCGGTGTGTTATGCAAGATGCCTCAGCGATGGCTGGATTTCACTGGAGAAAACTTATCTGACTGGTGGATACGTATCCATGCTTCGAATTTGAGTTTGTTGTTGTTCTGTTTCTTAGTTTCATAGGGGAGAGAGAAAGGGGGATCGGTGAAGACAAAAAAAAATGGGAAATGTGTGACGTCGTGTGCTCGTGCTAGTGACAGTAACCCAGGACCATCTGGACTTGGGTAAAATGCAGGCAGATGCTGAGCGGACTCCCCACACACTCCTAAATGCCAGAGTGCTTCTCTGCTGACCCACAACTGAGCATGCAATTCTGGTAATGAGCTGCCCAGTGTGCAGAGAGCTTGATGGTTCCGATTTATGCTACACTACGGGAAGATACATAATGCAGCACGGCTTGCTCACTCATTTCCCTCATGACATATTCCATGATATTATCACCATCTATTGTGTTCCTAATGGGGAACCAGACGTAGTATGTAAATAGTCTCATCTAATGCCAATAGCAAAACCCAAGGAAGCACTAATATCTACCACAGTACACAAGGAACTGGAGACTGGATGCTTGCTTCTTTACCCTGGCATACTTGGCATTGGTATTTGAATCCAGATCTGTCTAAATCAAATCATATTCTTTTACTACTACATCACAGAGCTTCGCCAACAAACGCATTGTTTTTTTTTAAAAAAAACTCTGCTGTTTTTTCAAGGCCGGAGTCTTCATAAAACTTGCAACATTGGTATTAAGGAAATATTTGTCACATTCACAATTTCATTTTTTAAAGTTTGCAGCACCTCTACCCTAAAGCATAGTGACAGAAAACAGCTAGTTAAAAGACGGCAATGTATATCCTAACTCTTCGCATGTCCTAGAAAGAATTAGATAACCTAGCCTCAGTGGGAAAGATCCCATTTGGGAACTAAATTTCAATGACCAACTTAGAATTGCTACTCCTAACTGTAAAAAATCACTTATTCGTTTTGCAGCTTTATAATCATAAACAAGTAACTAGATCACGAGGGCAAATGAACAAGCCATAGGATGCCAATTCTGTGAGTGTTTTAGGGACTAATATTGGTGTATAATTTATCTATTAGTTTTAACTAAACCAAGAGCAATACCATTATCTTAACAATGCTAAACAAAAGAAACCCAAAGCTATTGGTTTCACTCTGTCTGATAAGGACACAACTGTGTGAACTTGTTTGTTTCCCATTTCTATTTGAGGACTTGCTAACGTTCTTTCTCTAGTGCATTTTCTCCATCTTCCATGAACCCATATTTTGGGACACTGGAAGCGCTTTGGACCAGACTTGCAAAGTCTTTCTCATCACCTGAAAAATAAGAGCTGAATCAGGGTTTTAGGACCTCAGCTCAGGCAGAACCCCTTTCCTTTCTATTGATCTTCCAGAGTTAAGGTTTTCCATGAAGAAAATTTTAGAAAGTTATGGCAATAGCTTCAGTTGTCTTCTGGACTCACACAATAACTAAGTGTTGTTAATCATTTCAATACAACTAATGAAGAACCTTAGTTAAAGATCTACAGCTTCTGGCCGGGCGCGGTGGCTCACGCCTGTAATCCCAGCACTTTGGGAGGCCGAGGCAGGTGGATCACGAGGTCAAGAGATCGAGACCATCCTGGTCAAAATGGTGAAACCCCGTCTCTACTAAAGATACAAAAAATTAGCTGGGCACAGTGGCGCGTGCCTGTAATCCCAGCTACTCAGGAGGCTGAGGCAGGAGAATTGCTTGAACCTGGAGGCAGAGGTTGTGGTGAGCCGAGATCGCGCCATCGCACTCCAGCCTGGGTAACGAGAGCGAAACTCCGTCTCAAAAAAAAAAAAAAATATCTACAGCTCCTGCACCAGTCCAGAGTGGTGTAGTGAAGCACGTTGTTGTTACACAGGGACTTTTCATCATTGAACTTCCAAAGGTGTGTAGTGATGTGGTTTGACATGGGTTGGTGCATTTTAATAATTAATTTTTCCAGTTTCTGAAATAAAGTGATGGACAAAATATCTGAACACTTATCTGAATATTAATCTTCTGCCGCATCCAACCAAGTGAATTTGGGTTTGTGACTTTAACTCTTTCCTTTAGTTTTTCTGTCTCCCAGACTTCACACAGTTCTTTGAAGCTTCATGGTGTGTAAAAAATTTCTAGTGTATTCCATGATAAAAATTTTAAATAGTGAAGCAATGTCTCAAATATACTGTATTTAATCCTTTAGACTTCATGCTCCTTAATAATTACCTTAGAAATTAAACTGAAAAGCATTCAAGAATATATTTTAACGACATTTGTGACCATTATAAACACTGACAATTTCAAATCTATATACATGTATATTTTATATACCTATACCTATACATATACATATACATGTGTATGTATTTTAGTTTACAAAACAATGACATGAAGAATAACGTGAGGTCTCAATAAAGCTGAGAAATTGCTTAGAGTTTGTGAAAGCCAAGGTATTTGACAGCAGTAACATCAATAACCTAGCGGTTATCATACATAGATTGAACATTTGCTTGCAACTGAGCATCGAGTCACACCCCTGAAAGCCGAGCATTTCATCTGTACCTTACACATGGAGAAACTTGGCTTAGAGGGGCAAAGTGCCTTCCCCAAGGTCATTTGATGAGTATGTTCTAGAGAAAGAATTTGTCTTTTTCATTCCCAAGCCTCTATTATCTTTTAATTAATCCTATCCTCACACCCACATACACACAATTATCTCTATCTAAAAATTAATCACATAATTTGTTTCTTTTAAAAAGCAAATAAATAAAACATATAATTCAGGCACTGCTTCTAGTTAACTTAGCAAGGTCTCCCCAGATCCTGAGAGTTAGAGCACAGTGTAGCATTGCTCTGTCCAGTATATCGAGGATGTTATCCTGTTAGGCATGTAGGCACTAGGTTCAGATTGCCTGAAATCATGTGTAGTTCTACCAACTACTAGCTGTGCCATGCTGGACAACTTGCTTAACCTCTCTGTGCTTGGGCTACCATATTTGTAAAATGGGGGTCATGACAGTTCCTGCCTTAAAGTATTATTGTGTAGACTGGATGAATTGAACTCATATACACACAGTAAGCACTCAATAAATGTCAGTTAAAATTATTATGGATATGAATCGTTGAACAAACAGGTAGAAATGTCAGCAAGGAAGATTTCAATCTCAGTGTTTTTACCTTATTCTCTACCAAGCACTCATGCTTTCTTTGAGGTTTTTTCTTTCTTGATGCATCATCCTGGTGATTTCTCCAAAGCAGTAGAAGTAGTTTTTCAGAACAGTTTTGCCTATTGTCAGCTAGCTGTATGAGACAGAGACTGCCAGTTGTCCTTGGAAAGCACCAAGATATTATCTCAGATAAGATCTTACTCAAGACACTGGCTGGCATCCTAGTGGCCCAATCCAATCACTTCTATCACCAGGTAAGCTGATTATTTCAGGGAATTTTGCTCACCTGATCTTCCATTAGGGCTATTTTGCAAACCAGAGCATGTGCTATTTCTAGTGAAATGATGACTGTGCTTCAGAACACAGGTACATTAAGGATACTTAATTACAGATGATGGTCCTGTTTAGTTGTTAAGGGAGTGGGACATGATAGAAAATTGTGAAGTTAGATTACTAGATAACAGGAGACTTCTTTCTTTTTGTGTACAGGTAACTCATGATTTAAGTATAAGTGACAATGAAAATTGAACCATACCATCATTTAAGAAATTGTTCAATGATAGAACCAGAATTTCATATATATTTGGCACATTCTCAGCTAAATTGGCCTACTATATTTCCAGGAATAAGTCAATTAAAAATGTGCCCTTTGGAGGACAGGGAGGGAATACAGATTCCAGGATAATAAATACTGGAGGAGGTGGGGGGAATCAGAATATCGGCTTCCAGCTGGCATGGCAGAGGTGGTTATAAACGAGAAAAATAAAAACTGGGATTAGGCAGCCATTCAGTGTAGTCAAGCTGCTATTCTCTTACTACTAGATCAGTATGCCTCAAAATTTAACTTTCATCATTTTGTAACAACTGTGGTCTCTGTACTGCTATCATAAAAACCCATCCCATTCCTGGTTTTTCTTTATGGATAATAGCTGTCTTTTTATATTTAAGTAAACATCACTTTTTAAATTTTTTTCTATCTTTTTCAGTGCAGAATTTTGAAGGCTATTTTACGTGCCTCTTTAAAAATGTCTGAGTTTATCAAGTAAACAAAATGGAAGAGTAAAGAGGCAAAACTGCCCCGATTACATTCAGGCTGAGCAGTTACTGAGATACGCACACTCCTTAATTCTATATTTTAACAACCTATAGATTGTTAATTCTATAACAATCCAAGCAAAGAAGACAAAATTTGAAGCAAATAATAATAAAGGAAAACCTTTCAAACACATACATCATTTTTCTTTTCAGAAGGCTGCTCACCTTCTTGGGGACTGAGGCCTCTGTCTGGGGCCTTCACTCTTTAACCTCACCATCTGTCAGTAGGGTTTTGAGGCACAGTCTGGGATCTTTATTTTTCTGCTTACCCATACCCAGTTAATGCATTTACATTTATTTTAGAGACAAGAATAAAAGTTAAATTCTATTTTAGCCTGTGCTATTTGGAAATCAAGCATCTGGCTGGCTGAAAAAGGCTACGGTACCATTTTGTTTTATAACTTAGAAGGTGCTGAGTCCATTATGAAGGAATTAAATTCTCATAGGATATTTTCTGGTGCTGTCTCCGAGAAATCATCATCCTTAGCACTCTGCCTCATTTTCCACCAGAATAGCCCTTCACCAAATGAAGTCAAGGAACCTCAAAAAGCAGCCTTACAGAAACAAAGACTCCAATCTGCAGAAGGGACCATAATCTCATTGTGTCAGTCAGAAACTGTGAATTGGATCTGCTCGCTAAGTTCCCGCTATAATTTTGTCAGCCACATCTGCAGCTCTGTGTCTCCGTATCTGTGCCTGGACGATTCAAACACGTTGTGGCTTGTTCTCTCTGGTTTGCATGTTTCTCTTCTGTCTGTCTTTCCTTGTTTTCTTTTCTTTTTTCCCCCCTATAGGTCTTTTCATCTACTGGCAGCTGTTTCCCCTGACCTCGTATATCTAAAACGAGTGGTATGTGTAGTTTCGGCAAACCTCACGGGGCTCTAGGAGAAATTGTCTTGTTTACCATCTCAAAGGAACACCAGTTTATCGACAGAACACACATAACGATCGTGGTGGTGCTAGAAGCTTCCATATATGAACCATCTTGATTCCAAGGATGGAAGTCCCCCAAGGAGTCAGATGTTTTCCCTATAATGTTGAATAATGTAATTTCCATTCACATCTCAACCGCCTACACTTTAGTTCCACAGGCATCCCACTCCATTTTGAAACTTGGTCGGTGAATGTGTTGGGGATACAGATAGCTTTTGTCAAGGAAACTGGGTTTATGGGCTCTGCTGAAGGGATGATGGTCTCCTTGTTGCTGTCTCCTTTTAAAATAGGAGGCGTTTGAACGCAGTGTAATGCCCCAGAAGGGCATGTCTTTAGGATTCTCACTGCCCAGGTGCTGAGTGGAGTGGCCCTCGTGCTGCCTGACAGGGCTGAGCTGTGCCTGTGTCTCCAGAGGAGACAGGACGCTGTTTTCCCTGTAACAAGATAAGGCAGCCCAGCTGTATCTCCTAAAACACGCTTTATTTTTGTTGCTGTTGCCCTCTCCCCTCCCATCCTCTCCCCCATGTCTGCCCTCCTTGCCCTCCTAGAAGTACGCTTTATGGCCGCCTCTTCCTTTCTGTGAATTAGAGTCGCCCTAATGTCTCAGCCACATGAGAGGGAACAAGGGGAGTCAGAGGCAGGCAAGGCCATTTCCTGTGCTGGTTATGCTGAGAGGCGACCTGATGAGAGAGGTCTTTTATTACATTCCAATCCCAGCCATCATCCAGAAAGGGTGAGATTCTGTTAATTTTACTGAAGGCAAATATCGATTTTCTTAACATAGCCCTGCATTTTTTTAATACAGCAATTCTGTTTTACCATTGCAATCTGTAACTGAAATCACTCACCTAAGCCACAATGTGAAACCTCGTGCAGCGGGTGTAGATTTATATTCCTACACTTAAATTTTTACTGAATCAAAGGCTTGATTCTTAAGTACAGACCTTTATCAATTATCATCAGTCTTTATCTTCAATTAGCATAATTTTAGTCTTTTGAAAATTGAGAAAGTTTTCTTAATTATTGTCCATGTATGGTTATGCTATGTATATACGGTAAGAATTTTTAAAGTCGTATAGGAGCTATTAAAATGCAGTATTTGAGTTAAAATAGTTGGATGTTGTGGATGAGAATTCATGAGAGGCTGTTTTCAACAATCCACATATTTCTATTTTTCTTTAAGAGAGGAAGCAAAGAGCAAAGGATTTACAAATATATTTTTTCCTTTTACATAATTTATATTTCTCTTGATTATATTTTTAATGAAGCAGTTTGTGCATTCATCTTAAGAACAGATCAGTAGCTATCTAGTTTTAATTTCAGATATCCAAAATTTTATAACAAGCTAAGCTGTGTGTTTCCAGTGTGCTGGCAGAGTGTACAATTCTTTAAGGTATTTGTGGATGAGGATAAACCACCTACAAACATCCACTCCTAAATCTTGGCATCCTTTAGCTGTGCGGTAAAACTCTATTACCACCTCCCCAAAGGGTTAATGGCATCACTATCCGAGGGACAATTCATTCTCCTGCTAAACGCGATGACAAATAACCATTATTCTTTCCAACTGCACTGATAATCGGGACAGCTTAAACATTTTCGCCAGTATAAGTGAAACCATTAATCCTCTTGGATTTCATGATAAGTGGTGACTGTGAAATAATGACTGTGTCATTGTAGGCAAGAAAAAATGTTAACAATTAAAACAAGTTAGCCATTATCTTACCGGATACTGAATCGCTTTCACATTTCATTTGCAATATTGTAAATGATATGTACCTTATTAAAAAGCTCTTATTATCTAAGAAACCTAATTAGTCAAAAATTCATAGTCACCACTATAATTTTCTAATGCTATAAATGCTACAGTGGGTATTGGACATGGGGAAATGTTTCTGTTTATCCATAAAAGATCCACAATATGTCATTGTTTCCCAGAAATATCATAGAGAATAAGTATAACTCATTTTTTGGATATAATTACATTTTATTTTAAGTGATCCACCTGGCTATTATTGAGCAGAATGCAAAATCCCTCCTTAGCTAATAGTGTATTTAAGCCAAACATTAAGCTTTCTGCCAAAAGATGATAAAAGTCCAAGAAAATAACAATTACAATTTAATAGTGCATTGGATTTTTTAAAAATTTTTTCCTATGCTCAGCCTCTAAGCTTCTTACAAATGAAACTGATCCACTGACGTGGGAGACTTAGTATACTTCCATGCTGAAAGGAGGGGTCCCTGCACTTCTCCAAGGGAATGCCCAAGACCAAATTCAAATCCAATAGCTTTATTCTCCAGACATATAAAATGATGAAAATAACATCAGAATTCTGGAGAAAGAATATGAATGCAGATATTGTATCTAGATATTACCTACATGTTTATAACAAAGAAGTAAACATTAACAGAATAATTCTACATACAAACACAACTCTAATTTTTTTCTCTGGAACTCCTATTAGAAAGAGGGGCATGTGTGCAGCATATAGATTCACAATGGTGTGTTGCACAATGCACTAGCATATCTAACACTTATGGAAATTACTCATGCCAAGCACTTAGACTCCTTGTCATTTATAAGTGTTCAATAAATGTTAGCTATTTTAGAATCACCAGTATATCAGATTACTTCAGTAATATCTAATAGAATGTATGTGCATATATATGGATGTATAATGGACACAAATGGACTTTCCTACATAGAATGTTTCTTAATAGAAATGACAGAAATCAATGGCCTTCTTCCCAAAGTCAAATTCTGGGATGTGAGTACTGGCTACAACTTTTTAGAATTTTTCAATCATTCGTTACTTCCTCTTTTTGTTTAAATTGCTTAGTAGTACCTGCTTTGCATCCAGCACTGTGCTTGGCACGAGAATGAGGAGAGAATGAAAAGAAACCTTATATGTAGCCCTTACCCTTGACTAATATTTTGTGTGTATGATGGGGTTTTCCCTGCACATCTTTCTTTCTGTGGGGTTATAAAATTTTGTGTGGGTTTTAAGAAAATTCTATGTATGTGTGTGTGTGTATATATATATATATATATACACATATATATATATCAAATTATGTATCACATAGTGATACATAATGTATGTACATATGTACGTAATGTACATAGTGTACATTAATACACTATGTACTAATACACTATGAAAATTCTATGTATGTGTGTGTATATATATATCTCAATATCAAATTATGTATCACATAGTATACATAATGTACATGTACCATACATATCAAATTATGTATCATACATAATTTGGTACATAAATTTATGTACCATACATATCAAATTATGTATCACATAGCTGTAATCATATAATGAAACAGCAGAAAGACTAGGGAAGGTAAATAGAGAATGAAGAATCAATGTGGGTGGAAGGAAGAAGAAAAAGGAAGAGAAGGAGGTAAGGGAAGGAGAAGGAAGAAGAAGGAAAGCATTTGAACAGCAGGCTTTATGTCGGGTGTTTGTGAATATGCTATCTAGTTTGGCTCTAAACTGTGTGAAGTTGGGATTCTTACCCCCATTTTACAGATGAAAGCAAATGCCAATTCTGTTTGGTTTATATTTGACATGTGTTCTAAGATTAGTAACTTGGCCTTGTTCCATCAGTTCCAATTGAAGCAATGCTAAGGCAATGTCAGAAATCAAGTTAAAATCCAACAGTGAGTCTCTGGATGAACCTACCAAAAGCACCAGGAGTTGAAAATGGCTCTGATCCCCTGGTGCAATGTCTCATTTAGGTGACTATTTCTGCTGTTCCTCTTGAATATGAGGTTCTGAAGCTTCTGCCTCAAACAATGTCAGCACAAATGCCCATAAACTTAATTCCCTAGTTTCCACTTCTTTTTCTATCGATCACTACCAGGACCGCTCACCCACTTCCCTATTCAATGTCACCATCACACTCAATGCCAAAAGCCAACTTAGAAACACAATCATTTTAAGAATATATGTGCCAAAACATAAAAGGCATAAACTGTACATACTGTATAACATAGTGGAAAGGAAAATATAATTATATCAAGAATTCTTTTTTGTTTGTTTGAGACGGAGTCTCACTCTGTTGCCAGGCTAGAGTGCAGTGTGTGACCTCAGCTCACTGTAACCTCCACCTCCCAGGTTGAAGCAATGCTCCTGACTCAGCCTACTGATTAGCTGAGACTAGAGGTGCATACCACCATGCCAGGCTAAGTTTTGTATTTTTAGTAGAGACAGGGTTTCACCATGTTGGCCAGGATGATCTCGATCTCCTGACCTTTCGATATGCCTGCCTCAGCCTCCCAAAGTTCAGGGATTACAGGTGTGAGCCACAGCACCCGGCCATATCAAGAATTCTTGGCCAAAGAAAACAGCAGAAATTAAAGCTGCACTTTTGAAAGAGAAAGCAGATATGGATCCAATACAGTCTAGACTTTATCTAACCAGACTTCCCTTCGTTACTGCTGGGAAGTAGAATACCCCAAGGAAGGAAACTTCTCTCTCCTGTCCCCAAAGGTGCAGGTGTGGCCATTTGGTATGTTCTGAGACATCCTGTTCTCAGCAGCAACTGTAAATGCAATGAAGAATTCACTACTTTCATGCCTCCCCTTCCTTTATTATATATATATATTTTTTTCATTGAGATCATGCCAGTGATGGGTCTTCAAGGAACTGAAAAAATCATTGTAACTAAAGTAAGAACAATGTGTGTTTCTGCAATCCAACTGGTCACTCTAACCTGGACATTTTGCTATAGAAATGGAATGCGAATGGAACCAGTATGGACTTAACTGTATTCTCCCAAATTCATATGTTAAAGCCCAATGTGACTGCATTTGAGCCTTTAAAGAAGTAATTAAGATTAAATTAGGCCATAAAGGTTGGCTCTAATCCAATATGACTGGTGCCCTTATCAGAGGAAGAGACACCTGGGGCACACAGCGAGAGATATCAGAGTGGTTGTCTGCAAGCCAAGGAGAGAAGACTCAGGAGAAAACAATCCTTTTGACACTTGAACTTCAGCCTTCAAAACTACAGGAAACAGTGTGTTCCTCAGGCTTTTTCCAGGATGTTAACAAGTATGTTGCAAAAACGGAAATACTGAGTTGCACATAATTTACCAGATTTCTGCATGCATTGGAGTTGCTAGCATAGAAATATCATATAAAGAGTTTCCCAAATGGTAAATGAAAGCCAGTTTGGGAGATTATCTTAGGTCACTCGTTTTCCTTGTAAAAATTTTGCACCCGCAGTTTGCTGGTGTGAGGCAAGGTTTGAGAAGTATTGGTTTAAGGACAGTCATTTTGATCTTGTCCTCCATGTTGGTCTTTGCCATCATGGAAACCAGACCTGGGAATGTCTCTTAAAAAGTGAGACAAAGAAAATGAATATGGCTAAGAAATGTGAGTAAGGTTCCAGGCAATTAGGCAGGGAGGAAGCTGAAAGAAGGGGTTGAGAACTTGGGTTTGAAATCAACCATAGGATTGACTGAATGTGCCATTTTTATTCTATGTCATCACTTAATCCTGTGTAATTGAACACTGGTTCCTTATATATAAAATGGGGTGATAATGCCCTGGTCAAATTAAATGCTCAACAAGTAGGGGAGATCATTGAGCAGTAGGGGGTGGCCAAGGAGGGAAAAGTGGTAAATCAAGGACCACCAAGCAACCCACCTGGACCTGCTATTCCTGGTGATTATTCCCTGTGCACACCTTAGCTATTTTAAAGTCATGGGCTGCTGTAGTTTGTGTATTATTAAATCAGAAACTTAAGTAAGTTATTGTAAAATAATGTATGTACTCCCATGGGTGTATGCATTTCTCATGAACTGACCAGTAGGCACACGTGGAAAGTGTTACATACTTTCTCATGTCTCCATAACCTTTCACCTGCAATTTTTTCCCGCCTGGAATTTCCTTTTCTATGTGCCCTCTCTGTCTGACCACTTTCTACTCTGCCTACACATCTTGTCTCAAGCATCACCTCTTCTCTGAGGCATCCCCCAGATCTTGAGGGTGAAGTCAGGCACAGATTCTCCTGCCCTCTGCCTTCCATGAGTGCAATCTCACCTGTAGCTTCATCGCCCTCATGTCTGCCCAGCACAGACAAACATGGCGTGGAAAATGGAAGCATGTGCCTTATGTTGCAGGCCCTTGAGCTTCTGCACAGTGCCTCCCGGCAAGAGACAGATGCTGTGGTTTTGTTGTTTTGCTTGTGTTTTTGTTTTGATTTGCAGTTAGGTATGTTTGTTTTTAGTTTTCAGGAAATTTTTTACTTTTTGATGTATTTTTTTGAATACATGAATCACATATGTGGTTTCTAAATTGAAACTATTAACAGGCCTATTGTTGAAAGACAGAATAAAATAATCATTGTTTTCAAAACCTCAAACTGGGACAAATATTTATTTTTAACTTTTTAAAAATTATACTTTAGGCCGGGCGTGGTGGCTCAAGCCTGTAATCCCAGCACTTTGGGAGACCAAGGCGGGTGGATCATGAGGTCAAGAGATCGAGCCATCCTGGTCAACATGGTGAAACCCCGTCTCTACTAAAGATACAAAAAATTAGCTGGGCATGGTGGCGCATGCCTGTAATCCCAGCTACTCAGGAGGCTGAGGCAGGAGAATTGCCTGAATCCAGGAGGCAGAGGTTGCAGTGAGCCGAGATCACGCCATTGCACTCCAGCCTGGGTAACAAGAGCGAAACTCCGTCTCAAAAAAAAAAAATTATACTTTAAGTTCTGGGATACATGTGCAGAACGTGCAGGTTTGTTATATAGGTGTCATGGTGGCTTGCTGCACGCATCAACCTGTCATCTAAGTTTTAAGCCCTGTACGCATTAGGTATTTGTCCTAAAGCTCTCCCTCTAGTGTCCCTCACCCCTGTATGTGATGTTCCCCTCCCTGTGTCTATGTGTTCTCATTGTTTAACTCCTACTTAAGAGTGAAAACTGCCGTGTTTGGTTTTCTGGAACATATAATTTGTTTTATATGTCCATGTATCTTTATAAAATTTCTTCCAAAGCAATGCCCATTAAACGAGGCTAGTTACTTATTTAATATAAGTTCTTCACTGAAAAAAATAAATTGTACAAAATCAGACCCGTCTTGGCTTCAGGTGGCCATTTGTCCACCATGTGCCTCCATCCCCCTGTCGTATGTGACACAACCTGGTCCTGACCTTGCCACATTCACATCACAGTCTCCCGTTATCTGAAAGTCCATGATGGGGTCCTGCCTCAAATAAAAATAGAGTGCATCACGGCCTGTGAAGGAAACAGGCTGCAATTGTTAATAACAATCAACGCTTCGCTTGATTCCCACATTCACCATGAAACCATTTTCCTCAGATACATGTTGTAATTTAAGGGATCTGAGCTCATGCAAAAGTCTAGGCATAAATCCTACTAATGGCTTCATCCCTAGGGAACCTCTGCAACGTTCTCTTGGAAATGCGTCTTCTTTTCTTTGCCCCCACAAGAAGCCTGGAGGTGACCACTTTTTAGGACCTTAACTTTCAGGCACACCTGGCCACTGCAGTTCCTTCCAGCTGCCTCCCCCAGACCCCACAGCCTTGGTTGCCCTAGGGACAAAAAGTTCATCCAGAAAGGCTACATGCAGACTCCGTTACCACTAACATTAATCACGTGTGCACACTGCCCTGTACTTGCTCTGGTGGGATTTACTTACAGATTATTTTCTGCCCAACTGAGCAGAACCATTCCTGAGAAGTACCCCATATTTCAAATCATCACAGTTCTCTCTTGATCCTTTAAAATTCATTTACAGAAGAAATATTTATTGTTTTACCTTTGTACATTTTGATCTCATAACGCTTTCAGGAAACTTACAATTCCTTATCAGCATAGTGATTTAGAGATAACAAAATGCTTTCAAATACCACACCTCTGGTAATGCTCATGACTATACCGGAGGAAGAATTATTTTGAGGAGGAAATATAAGTTTAGGGAGATTAAGATGTTTGCCCAAAGTCAAATGGCTGGAAAAGGGTGAAACCTTAGGCAAACTCAGCATCTTTAACTCGAATTCTGATTTTCTTACTATCAAACCCTTATTATCAGTTTTTAGATGAAGTTCAAGGGTAAAACTATAAGAGTACAAAAGGAGGCATGTGTTGGAGAATGTTTTCTGTGAATCATTTGCTTTGAAGATATCTGCCATGATGCTCTAATACGTCTGTAAAATGAAGACGAGAGTTGCACTTATTGCTTGTCTGATAACTTGCTTACCGAAACTATCATTTAGTCTAGGTAGGTAACATTTTCAGACACCAGCCGAAAAGTAAGCATTGACTCTACGGTCTTCTTCCCAAGTCTGTGTCAGATTCTGAGCCAACACAAGGAGTTATGTACAATCAGAAATGTACGCAGCATTGCTGCTTAACGAGAAGTATGCATCAGGAGAGTCAACAAATAGATGTGAACCGACAGACTTGTGCATAGAAGAAAAGGCTTCACTCTGAAGCACTTTAACCTATAACCATCTGGGAAATGCAACAGAAGGACAAAGCGGAGGGATTTCAGTATTTGAAATGTCCAAAGGAAAATGTTGCTGGGCTTTTTCTACCTTACCCGCCACCAGGCCTCAACTATAATCAATTCCATTTGTTTTGGCCTTGCTTATTTCTTAAGAGCAAGTAATACTAATACATATATGTAATTTTTTCCTGGAGGGTCAGCTGCTCAAAAAACAAGCAGCAATTCGTGCAAAAGGAACCCCAATGCAAGCAAATATTTCAGGGAAGGACACTTAACCACAGCTCCAGGGCTGTGACTTGTAAACCAACATGTTGCTTCAGGATGCATCCAATGGAGTGAGAGTCAGATCCCGGCTTTGCCTTTGAGTCACAAGTTTATCAGAGCCTGCCTGGGGTCATTACTCCTGAGGTGACTGTCTTGTAACTAAGGAGATGCTACAGGCAAGCGGAGCCTGTCGTGTTCCATCTACTCTCCGGGCCTCAGCCTGTGTCTGCAGGTGTTTCTCGGTATTGAATCTCCCTGGGGAATCCTTGGCTTCACAGCAAAAGCCGGCTGAAGTGAAAGTGATTTGATTTGGATCCTATTACAGGCACTTTACCTCTTCTATTTCCGTGATAATAGCAGATTGGAGTCGATTATTGTACTAGGAGGGGAGTTAATGTGATGTCTAGAAACATTGGGAAAACTGGCACAAGGAGAGAGGGATAGATAAAAAGTTTAGCCCAGATTGAAATCAGTGGCACAGGCCAGTGCAGCCACCCTTAAGTGTCCTCCTAGAGTGGTTGTGGTATTTTGCAAAGGGACAGGATCATTTCTCTTACTGGTGCTGGTGAAGGAACAGAGAGCATAGTGGCTACTCGGTTTAATTGAACCAACCTCTCATGCCCTGCTAATCTTTTGCTCCGTCCTCTGCAGTCTTCCCTACGCTATGCCACCTCTCTGTTAGCCTCAGGGCTGCGGGACCCCCAAGCACTAGTGGCCTGCAGTTGTTTTCCCAGAAGGGCAAAGGTTACCAGCCTTGGCAAGCTCACCAATGATAGCCACACCGGCCACAAAGAAATCTGGAGTCGCCAGGTGCAGTAGCTCACACCTGTAATCCTGGAACCTAGGGAAGCTGAGGCAGGCAGATCACATGGTCAGGAGTTCAAGACCAGCCTGGCCAACATAGTGAAAGCCCATCTCTACTAAAAATACAAAAAATTCGCTGGGCGTGGTGGTGGGTGCCTGCAATCCCAACTACTCTTGAGGCAGAGGCAGGAGAATTGCTTGAACCTAGGAGGTAGAGGTTGCAGTGAGCCAAGATATTGCCATTGCACTACAGCCTGGGTAACAGAGTGAGACTCCATCTTAAAAAAAAAAAAAAGAGAATTCTGGAGTTATGTTAGAAGAACTGTTTTATGTTGCTTCACAAAAGAGAGGAAACATTGAAAAACTTCCAAGCACTCCTGCTAGGGAACCAGATACTATCGGCAGGAATGCTTGTCAGGCCTCTTTGCCTGTGGCCCTCAAACCACGTGTCCAGCAACAGAAATCAGCAACATTGGGTTAGAAAAACATGATGCAGCCGACAAGACATCTCTAATAGGAAGAACAAACAATGTTCGGCCACTCAAAACTTGAATTTATCAAAAGTAAGTAAACATCACAGTATGATTTATCCCTTGCATTATAATATTTATGCCTATTTATCCCTTACATTATAATGGTATGTCGCCATCATAACGAGGAACACTATCAAATATATTGTCTTCGACTAGAATTTTCATTTCTGAAGTGTATTCCTTCTTTCTGAATGTGTCATCCTAATGAGATGCACTGTACATTTGAGACTAGATTTTCGTTCTTTACAGTTATGTAAAATAGATATGCAGAATGTTATTTCAAAGAGCGATAGAGCAAGGTGGGGAAGGAATCTTTATTCGCATTTGCTTTTGTCTTGTTTAACTTTGAAATATGATATACATACAGAAGAGCACGTTGCATGCATCTATAAATGACACATACCCAGATTCAGAAAGAGAGCTGCATGCACACTCTAGAAGTCACCCACCTGCCCCGTCTCCGTCACCAAAGTTAGTCTCTGCCTTGACGTCAGACAGCACAGACTGGTTTTGTCTGCTTTTGAACTTCAGTGGAATCATAGAATATGTGTTCTTTTGCATCTGACTTCCTGCACAAACCATCATACATAGTGGTGAATATAATTGTGGCTGGTTCATTCTCCTTTGACAGTGTCCATTGTATGAATATTTATCCATTCTCATGGTATGGGCATTTGGGTAGTAGCCAAATTCTGGCCACTACAAATAGTGTTGTCCGTGGGTAAACATAGCTAAGCATTTCCACCGGGTATATTCTGAGGAGTATAATTGCCTTGTCACAGGGTAGGGACATGCTCAGCTTTAATAGCTACTGCTAAACAGTTATCCAAAACATTTGTGCCAGTTTTCATTTCAACTAGAAGCATATGATAAGAAGCCTTGGTTGCTTCACATCCCACCAATATTTGGTATTTTCTGTCTTTATAAATTTTGCCATCATATTTGGCATGTGGGGTATCTCCTGGATTTAATTTTGATTTACCTGAAAATTTAAACATTGAGTAATTTTTACATATGATTACTACATAAATAACTATTTGGATATTCCCTTTAGTTAAATGTACATTCAAGTAATTTGCCCATCCTTATATTAGCTTGTTTCTGTCACCAATTTGTACGGGCTCTGTATATCTTCTAGGTGGGAGATTTTCATGCCACGTATTTGTTGCAGCCATATTCTTCCACTCTTTGGATTTTGTTTTATTTACTTAACAGTGGCCTTTGATTCATAGGTGTTTGTGACTTTAATATAATCTGATTTATCATGTTTCTCCTTTAGGGGGTTACACTTTATGTTCTGTTTAAGAAAGCTGTACCTATTCAAAAACATCATGTTTCCGAACAGACTATCTTGCAGCAAAAATAATGTGAACTTTTTTGCTTCTGTCATATATTTGGTTGTTGACTCTACCAAAAACTGGTTTCATTGGGTCAGTGTGAAATTTCCCAGACTTTCTGAAACAGTGGCACGTACCCATTTGACTCATCTTGAAAGGGAATGTATCATAGAACAGCAACACATTAGCTGACCAAAAATAAGGCAGAAGTGAAAAAGTGGGCTTATCTCTGAATCCGCATTGGCTTCACTCTAAATCACATATACAAGACTGCAGGTGTTTCTGGCACTCAATAATCTTCAACTTCCTCCTGTCTAAGACGGGAATAATATTAGCAATTACTCCATTGGTCTGTGGTATAAATAAAGTGAGAAAATGCATATAGCACTTCACACAGCACCTGGTTTAAGTCAAGTCAATAATTGTTGAGGATTATCATCAGCACTAATAAGGATATATGTACCTAGTGGCTTATAACTTGCAAAGTAATAATTTAGTTGGACACTCAAAGCAATCCTGTAAAATGGGCACTTGTTTTCTCGTTTGGGCTGTCTGCTGTTTCCTGTAATATGTTATACCAATATTTGCTGAGCTCCTGCAATGTTTCAGACACCACACTGAACACTGAAAATACAGCAGACAGAAGACGGATGACGGTTCCTATTCTCATGAATTTTTATTCTACTGTGGAGAGACTGAGAATTTAAAATAAATAAGAAAAGGCTTGTATTCTAGAAGATGGTAAGTGCTCTGGAGGAAAAAAAGAAGAGAATGAAGATACAGAAAGATGAAAAGAGAATACAGTATTCACAAAGATTGACAGGGACAGCTTACTGAGAA
>CM052653.1:136804605-136932236 GCA_028533165.1 Leontopithecus rosalia | reverse complement strand
GAAGGAAGGGAGGGAAGGAAGGGAGGAAGGGAGGGAGGAAGGGAGGAAGGAGGGAAGGAGGGAAGGAGGGAAGGAAGGGAGAGACTGAGGGAAGGAGGCAGAGAGGCCTCATTCATGGTTAGGACAGTGTTTGAAGAACTGTGTCAGCACAGCCTGGGATTTGGGATGTTTCTTTTCCCTTTCTCCCAGGAGAGAGGGAGTAAGGGAGAGAAGGAGCCTAAGAGGTCAAAGGGGGAAAGATTTGGTGTGACATAGAAGGCCATGGTATGAATGTTTGACTCTTGCTCTGAGAGCATCTTTGAAAGGGAGGAATGCTTTGGGAGGCTGACCCTGGATGCTATGTGATAAATGTCCGTAGCATTAAGAGTTGGCTCTAGTAGCCCAACCAGGAAGCAAATGTAATAGTCTAGGTGAGAGTTGATGAGGGTAGCACTGGAGGTAGTAAGACACAAGATCTATTTTGAAGGTATTAACAACAGGATTTGCTGAAGTATTAGATGTGGAATTTGACGGAATCAGAATACTTAGAGATAACTGCAAGAATGTGGACATAAGCAAGTTGAAGGATGAAATTTTTACTCACTGAGATGGGCAAGACTGTGGAAGAATGGGTGTAGCAGGAAAGATCAAGAGTCCAGCTTCTTGACTTCGCTCCCACTGGGTTCTCCCTGAAATCATTTTACTCCCCAGACATCAACCTCTAAAAGTTTTGCTTTGCCCTCTGACTGGTGTTCTTGATATCCACATCCCAAACCAGCATTAACTCTATTATACAGAAAACACACCAAATACAAGAAGACTGTTAGTGTTGAACCAGACAAAAGTGATGCATTTCTTTGTTTATTCAACTTACAGTATGAGAATGTAGGAAATGCTATCTGTTGTAGGCAGATTGTCATACTAGAGAGATAAGAATTTATGGGGAAAAAACCCTAATAACTTTTGAAATGGACTATTGGATAAAACTTTCCCCAAAATGATACAATACAAGTTGATAATAATGTTTCTTTATTGCAACAGCTTTTCTCCATCTAACTATAGAGGAAAAATACAAATAGCAGGATATTCACTGTAAGTGAATCAGTATTTGTAGAGTTATGTGTAAGAAATCAGTAAGAAATTCACTGTAAGAAATTCAGTGAAATGTGTAAGAAATTACAAGAAATGTGTAAGAAATTCACTGTAAGAAATCAGTATTTGTAGAGTTATGTGGCTAAGTCTCCTTCTGAAGATACACCACTAGTCACTCATTTATTTCCTCTTTAGTAGTTTGTATGAAAATGTGTCAAGGTGAAACGAAGATGGTTTTGCTCTGATGTTCTCAGCATTCAAACCTTTTTCATGACTAAGGTTAAATAAAGAGTGATGTGTTATCATGTAATGTGTGTGCATGTGTGTTTCTGTGTGTGTGTTCTTGGTCTACCCGACTTTCTTTGCTGGGTGGGATATGTTTGCAGGTGAAATGTATTGCAGAACCTATTTAGATGCTCACAACTCCTCATCCATCCCCATCTTCCTAAGAGATATGGGAAGACAACATTTTAAAACCACCCTTACAGTGAATTGGGCCACCATGCTGGGTTCTGACCAGTGGAATAAAAAGACGTGTGTGTATCGCTTTTTATTTCCAGTCAAGTCATTATTATAACATAGACAGAACCATTATCTTTGAGTCAGACCCTGTGAATAGACAGTTGGATATACAAGTCCCCATCTTTGAGGACCTCTAACTCTCATACAGAGAAACACACCTCATAACTATAGACAGAGTGCATTGCTGAGGGCCATATTGGCTGTGTGTATAAAGAACTGTAGGACCCCGATAAAGGAATGATTTGGTCTTCTTTATCATTGAGGAATTGGATAAGTGAAGATAATTTCCAGAAATAAATGACATCTGAGAAAGAATTCAGTAGGTGGAAATGGAGAGGAAGGGACAGAAGAATGTAAGTGTGAAAACTTAAAGTAATGTAAGTAGTTTGAGATGACCAAAACTGAGGGAGTGTCTTGTATTGTAATTATTAAGCTATTGCCTTTTAGATTCAAATTCACCTTCTGGTGTTCTGCTCTGTGATGGTGGTGCGATAAATTTATTTCTCCCTTGTCAGCTGACTTCCTGTTAGATTTTGATAAACACTATGGGAAAACTCGGAAGCAAGAGAAACGGGAGGGATTTTCTTCTTTCTGTTTGCTTCTGGTTCTTGGAAGGGTGACACCAACAATGACTCTTTACCATGACCACACCATTTGATTCAAGCCCAACTACTTTCTCCACCTCAGCACCATGCATATTTCCAGAGGACCAGCACCAAAAAAATAGTGCCCTCTTTTCGAAGGACTCAACTCCAAGTCTGTAGAACTTCCTCTGTGTGTAAGTTATGACAGCCCCATCCTTTTCCCTTTCTTCCCCAGTCCTGTGGGTGGAAGCTCTTCCTGATGTTAGCATTTCTGAGTTATTTCATGCTTTCCACTGTTCTTTCAGTCCCCCGCCATGTATGTGATTGACATTAAATTATGTTTGTTGAAATAACTGTGTGGTCTTTGTTTTCTTGATGGATCCTGATGACACAGTGCTGCACCTAAAAAGTGTCTGAGGTGCCAACTGCATGATAAAGGAGAGGCAAAGGGTGAGGGTGGAGAAATCTTGAGGTAGAAATAGAAGTGTGGTCAAGCCAAGGCCATGCCTAGGAAAGGAACTTGTGATGCAAGAGGGTACATTTGGGTTTATGACTCAGGAGCAAAATCAGCTGGCTTCAGTTCCATAAATAAGTACAATGGCAAACATAGAAAATGAAGGGAGAAAACAGAGTGAGGTGCTGATAAAGACTTGATAAAGTTAAAATTTTGTACAGAAGGAATATGTGGCTTAAGGTGGTGCAGGTAGTCGTTAAGCAGGTCTTTGTTTCTGCTCTGGGGCTGTGGATTCCAATAACGTCCCTGGAGGAAGAAACAATGGCCAACAAGGGAAAAGGGAGTCAGTAAAGGAACAGGGATAGAACACAGACTCACTCAAGGCCAATTCATCATTAGGAGACTATTAAAAGGACAAGCTGGCAAATGCCTATATAGGGTTCTGCCACAGGCCTGAGATAATGAATGGCTGAGGGTGACTCCATGGGACTTCTTAAAATTAACTCAGCTGTCAAGGAAGAGGCAGGGTGATGTAAGCTGTAGGAGCGGGGTAATTTATGAGATTTTGGAGAGTTTTTAGCTTGATTTTTCGGTAATATCTGTAGGAAGGTCAAGGACAAAAACTCTATACATGTAATTTTTTAAATTAAATGGTTTCTTAAAAAGGCAGATGGGTATGGTTGTTATAAATCAGCTGAAGAGAATATTGGCATGATGTAGGGTATTGTTAAGGGCATATAAATAAATTTACTGAAATCCATGCTTAAATTCTGTTTGGATACTATAATATATGACTATATTAGAGTTAAAACTGCTCAGCAAGAAGCCTTTTAAAACTCCCATCTCTGATTTTTTTTCTCATTTTACATATCTTCAATGTGTAAGACATTGTGATCACTATGTGGACATTACATTCTAATAAAGATGGAAACAATTGGCCAAGCTGAGACATTTCTAAGCATTTAGAAAACATTATAAAGAGCAAAGTTAAAAGCATATGACAAGCCCAGAAAAATGTTTTCAATATGTAAAATTGTTAACAAGGTTTACCTCTTGAAATCAGCAAGAGAGGCGAAGGAAGGGAGTGATACCCATTTTAGAACTCATCCCTTTGCATTGTTTCAGTTTTCAACCTACAGCTGTCTTACTCTTCTAACTTAAAAATATTCATAGATAGTTTAAAGGAAAGTTATATAACAAAAACGTGTCATGGGATTTCCAAGAAAACGTACTACTTTTGGCTTTGAGAACATGGAAAATTTTATGTAGTAAATACACTGCACTTGATCTGTGTTTTGCAGAATGGATAGAAGAATAGAATATCAAGTACATGAAAAATAAAAGATCCTTCAGAAAGCAAGAAAATTATGATGAGCAAGGCATATGATGAGTATGGCATTTAGAAAAGTTGGATTGTGAATAATGGAAGTAACTTCAGTTGGGCTAGATGAGCCAAATTACAGAATACAGACTGTTCAGGCCGTGACTACCAGAGGATACCAGTTAGGAGCCAACATCAGTTGTCTAGGTGGGAGATGATGCTGGTGTGGACTGGGATGTAATACCAGACATGTGTTAAAGGATTCAGGATCTATATTTGCTGATGGACTGGATGTGGGCTGTAAATAAAGAAAAGAGTCAAGAATAACTCCAAATTATTTCATCCAAAGCAAATGGATAATGATTGGTGCTGTTTATTGTGAAGGGGATCACTAAGGGTAAGGCATATTACCTGAGGGAAATCAAAAGGTCGGTATTGGATATAAAGTTTGAAATACCTATTAGCGGACCAAGTGAGGATGATGGGTAGGCATTTGTGTTTAGTCTGGGATTCAAAGATGTTCAGGGATGGAGGAAGAATTTGAAAAATATCAGCTTAAACCTGATACTGGAAGACTTGGGAATGGACAAATTTACCTAGAGAAAGAAGAGAATGTGTGGTTTGTGAGGCTCTGTGGGCATGTGAAAAACTAGAAAATTCGGATCCACACTGAGGTGAAGGTGGCTTTAGAGAAAAATAAAATTTGAGAATATTTTTAAAGGGAAAAAATAAAAGTTATGAAAAAATACCAATTAAAATATCCTAGCCATATATGTGACAGTCATGAAGAAGTTGAGTGCCTGAGAATTTAAATAATTTGACCCCAATCTTACAAACAAGCATCAAATCCAGCTGTCTCTGACTTCCCACCTTGGATCCTATTCACTATAGTTAATGGATGATGGAAACCTTATTGCAGAAACAAGAAAGCAGCCAGGTCAAGGAAGGCAAGGATTGGATCGAAGAAGAGAAGAATATAAAAAGCAAGACTAGAGTAGAAAGTTAACTCATGACTCCAACGGTCTACCACAAAAGTCTTTAATGAGTCTCTTAGTGAAATAGAGCAGATGATTAAAAGAGAGAGAATCTGAAATACCATAAAGTTGTCTAAGGTAACTTTTAGCAAGCCTCTTTCCAGATTGCTCTAAATTGTAAGGAGTACTCCCCGTTAATTACTTGTTTTTGGAATCAAGACCTCCTTTGGTACACCATGCTAAATGTAAAATTACTCAACTAGTGAGGGACATAGGCAATTTCAAACTCTTCACTTTTCCTTATAGCATATACAAGAACAAATATGAAAGGAAAAGAGTATAAATAAAAATAAGTAGACTAAAATTAGTTGCATATACAAGAACCAACCCCAGATGGATTAAACATTTATATGCCAAAAACAGAGGCTTCTAATTTCAGCTTGGAGAAGGAGAGAGCCAAAAGGAAAACACACACACACACACACACACACACACACACACACAGAGGCTATCAGCCTTGTAACCAGAAAATCTTGATATGGAGCAGATTAATGACTTTTCAGGAACCTCTCTGAAAATCAAAGTCACAGGACAAAAGCCCATTCTAAAATCTGGAAGGAGAAAGGCAATTGCAAAGAGATATGGATGCCAAACAAAACAACAGCAACTCTTTAAAATAAAGAAAAACGAAAATAAAGACTTAAAACTCTAAGACGAGATTTTTTTTTTTTTGAGACGGAGTTTCACGCTTGTTTCCCAGGTTGGAGTGCAATGGCGCAATCTCGGCTCACTGCAACCTCCACCTCCTGGGTTCAGGCAATTCTCCTGCCTCAGCCTCCTGAGTAGTTGGGATTACAGGCATGCGCCACCATACCCAGCTAATTTTTTGTATTTTTAGTAGAGACGGGGTTTCACCATGTTGACCAGGATGGTCTTGATCTCTTGACCTCGTGATCCACCCGCCTCGGCCTCCCAAAGTGCTGGTATTACAGGCTTGAGCCACCAAGCCCGGCCCAAGAGGGCATCTTTATAATAAGAAACATTATACAATATTCTTGGAAAGCCTGCCCCCAAATTACTTAATAGCAAAAGGTAAAATAGTGACTATGTAATGCAATATACAGACAACACTTATGACTGGGTGATGGAGATAATCTGAATTCAGATGTGCGGAGAACACAACATCTCTCTTACTATTTTTAATTGAAATGCATGACCCGAATCCCACCATGAAGAAATATCATAACCCCAAACCCAAAATACTCCCTTCTCAAAAAATGCCCATGTTGTATTAAACTAAAAATTATAATTAAAACATATATTTTCTTATTATCATAGTAAGTATGTACTTTTGTCCTCCAGTACAGATAGGAGCAAGATAAATTTTTAATTCAGTCCCTGTTCATGTAAGGGCAAAAATGTAGATTTATAAAGTCTGAAATCTTAAAGTCTTACTGTATTGAAAATTTTATGATATTATGCTATAACAAATCAAAGCAACCTACACATATTAAAGGAAAGAAATTAAATTAGGACTTTCTTATTTAGCATAATTCCCTTAGATCCATCATTGTGTATTGGTCTGTTAACAATAGCATTTTTTTTTCCATTACCTTGTTTACTTTCTCAAATGTAGGATGGGTACAGTTGGGAAAGCTGGGGTTAAAAATCTCATGGCAAATTCTCATTTCCACTAGCAGAAGAAAAGAAGATGGACATAGAACAGATCACTATGTACAATTTATGGAAGAGTGTAAAGGTAATTTAATATTATTATGAAAAATACCTGTATAATGGAATCATTTGTGCTATTACAGCAGGTCTAGAAATGTAAAATAATGTGAAAGAGAAAGTGACCTGTTGTTGCAACCTTACATTACTATGCCCCAGCCAATCATTTTTCATCTAGCTAAATTTAAATAATAAATTAGAGATAATATATTCACTAATCGCAATAAATAACCATGACAAATATAATTTAAAAACTAAAAATTTGCAAAGTAAATTTATTAAAAAGTAGGATATTTCTATGTATTTATTTGTTCCTCCTTTACTCTAAACAAGTTTCCTTTAGGGTCTTTAATAGGTAAGTTATGTGAGGTACAGTAACAAAGAAGCTATTTTCTCTAAATTTTATTGTATTTAATTTTTTTTTTCTTAAACACATTCTTTAGAAAATTTCAGTGGATAACTTTTATAGGAAATATGCATATATTCAAGAATGCAAGCAAATGTTTTGATGCACATATATTTATACAATATATTTGAAAAGTATAGAGAATGTATCAATATCGGTGTTTAAAATGCCCTGAGACACACATCATTTTTCAGAATATAAGGTATTTTACAATAGTTCTTTCTTTTAGTCATTAGTCGATACATGTAAAAATATTGCTTTGCTATTTGAGATGCTGCATAATTTACAGCAACCTGGGAGGAGAGTGGATTTTCCTGTGGTGTTCTGGGACTGGCTCTCTTCCAGGTAGAGTGTGGGTCAACAAGGGAGCCTGAGCGGGATTGCTGGCATTCTCCTCCCTACCTCGGAGGCAAAGATGATTCCAGAGCTCCTCTGAAGGTCCCCCAGAGGTCCGGCTTCTCAGGTTGTTATGGGAACTGTTTCTCACAAAAGAAACCCAGAAATGACAGTTTCTAAATTCAAAGAAAGAAATGAATGCTGTTTGCCAGCCAGGTATAGAAATTTGCTAACTGCCTTTCTTGCAGTTGGGAGATGTTTGCAGAGATGAGAAGGACTCATTTCAATTGAAAAAAAGTGGGAGTGCCAGTAGGAAGTCAAAATGGTGCCACTGCCTTTCTACTCATGCAAAATAGTAAATGAATTATTTATTACAACAGCATGGGGTAATGCACCATGTATTGCTCAAAAGAACATCATGGACTTGGTGAAATTTGATAAAAACATGCCAGTGTTGCTCACCAACTCTCTGCTTCAGATTGACTTTCTTGAGTCCCCTGAGCCCTTTCCAGACTCCCTGCTCTGCTGTTTCCCAGGCTTCCCTTCTCCCATAGAATAATCTCTCCCAACACATTCATTATGCCTATTTTATTTCTTCCTTCACTCCTGTCCTCAAATCTCAACTATTTTACTGAGTTTTTGATAGTAGAGAGCAAACACAAATTGTATTTATATTTTTTATTCTATGCCAACTCAAACGACAACCTGGTCTCCCGTGTCTTTCTCCTAACCAACTTCTTTAACTTATGTGGATGAAAATTTTCCTGACATGACAAATTTTGCTTTCTGCAGAGCATGTAACGATTTTGTTTCTATCCAAATGTATTAAATAATAATTTTTATACTTTTGAAAAAGACGAATTTGCTTTGTCAGGTCACACAATAATGTTTAGTTCAGGGAGTGCATGGAGAGAAATTGAATTTATTAATAAGCAAAGATACCTCTGAAACAACAGAAACTTATAGCAGTGATTCTTCACTCAGCATCAGAGAATCGGCAGTCTATTTACATTTATTTCATGCCATCCACTCATACTTTTTCTATAATAAAACTTGCAATTTGAATTCACTCCACAAAATACCCAAATCTGATTTTTTTTTTTTTTGAGACACAGTTTCGCTCTTGTTACCCAGGCTGGAGTGCAATGGCGCGATCTCAGCTCACCGCAACCTCCGCCTCCTGGGTTCAGGCAATTCTCCTGCCTCAGCCTCCTGAGTAGCTGGGATTACAGGCACGTGCCACCGTGCCCAGCTAATTTTTTGTACTTTTAGTACAGACGGGGTTTCACCATGTTGACCAGGATGGTCTCGATCTCTTGACCTCGTGATCCACCTGCCTCAGCCTCCCAAAGTGCTGGGATTACAGGCTTGAGCCACCACACCCCGCCCGAATGTGGTATTTTTCAACTAAGTTCAAGGGAACAAATAGTTTTCATCTATAGCACTTTCTGTATCTACATTCTCACCTCTCGTTTGCTGCGCAAAACATATGAGCTTTCTCTACCCTTAGAACACCTGCAGGATCTTAGCAGCAGGCCCGCTTCCAGCATATTTATTGTATGAATATCAATCCTAGAATTTATTTATTCAAAACTTACTTAATGAGATCCTCCTATATACTAGATGCTGTATAACATACTGAAAACGTAGCAATGAAAACACCTGTCTTTCCTGCAGCTTGCATTCTAATGGGAAGAAGCATAAAATAGAAGATTCAAGATGAAATCAGTGCTTGTGCTGTGAAGGAAACCGGCTTTGTGAGAGACAGTGGCAAAGAGAAAACGGGTAGCTATTTTAGATGTGGGAGCTAGGAAATGACTCTATAGATTGCTTTTGCTTCCTTGTGGAGAATTGTACATGAGAATGGCCAGATGCACTGGAAGTTCTACTGCAGTAGTCCAAGCAAAAGATCTTGGTGGTTCGGGATACCAGAGGAAGTACTGAGAAGCAGCCAGTGGGAAATTGGGAGGTGAGGGGGACAAATCAAGACTTCCTGTTTGGACATGCATGGTTTGAGATGCCAATTAGAGAAGTGAATAGATCTGAGATGTAGGTAAGAGTTGGGAATTACCTAGATGGTGATCTGGGAGTGGAGGGGAAGGGATTATGACACCCAGCTTTCTGCCTTGTAAGCTGGTTGTAGATGACGCTATGTACTGTACTGAGGACCACAGCTGGAAAGGGAGGTTTGACCCAAGGGCAAATGGGACAAGCTCTATTCTGAATATGATGGGGTTGAGATTTGTGTGACGTTCAAGAAATTTAAAGGTTGGGTAGATGTGAATCTGCAGCGCTGGAGGGTGTCAGGGATAGAAAACCAGATTTGGGTCCAGTACCATGCAGATGTTAGCTACTATCATAAGGCTAGATGAGTGCCTCCAGTCACTACCTTATATCCCTTCTTACTCTTATAGCCGTATTCCCTGCAAAAGCTGTGTTTATATTTCCCGTTTGCTAACCTTTCAGTTGCCTCCTGACCCACCATATGAATAAGGAGATGAGTAATGTCCCTTCACTTGGCAAAACAGTTCTTTATGCCGCCAGTTACAAAGTTGCTAAATTGAGGAAAGGATTTTTCAGCCCTCGTGTTGACTCGTGGAACGTTTGATCCTCAGTCACTCCTTCCTTGTCCTTTGATCTTTATGACACAGCATATTTCCAGTTCTCTCCTGCTTTCTTGCTGTCCCCTCTCAGAGTGCTTTGTAGGCTCATCCATCCACCTAGTCTTTCATATTTGGAGTCTCATCATGTGTTTCTTCTCATCTTGCTCTATTCCATGTCTCAAAACGTTCTAAGTGCATGCCTTCAATTATTAGGTCTATACATGCCAAAGACTCACAGTTTTATATACGCATCCAAAATTCTCCTCATATCTTTAAATTCAAATATCCAAATCTCCTGTCTTCATGCCCGTTTGAATGATCCAATATTATTCAACCTTGACATAAAAAATTTCAGTGTTGGCTGAATGTTCCACGAATGACAGTATGCAACCAGTTATACATAAGTCTCGAACTTCTGATTTTCTGCTCTTCACATTCAGAAGTATCCAACCCATTGCCCAATCCCTTCCATTTTATGTGCAAAGTGTCTCTCAAGTCCATTAATTTGCCCGTATCTCAGATACCATTTCCAAGCTGCCTTACTTTCCTTTTTGCAATGCTTGTCTCTCACAGCCCATCATCCCCACAGCAGCGCACATATTTTTTCCAGAGGAAAAATTGGATTCTGTCACCTCCCTGCTTAACACTATTGAAAAGTTTCTCACCACTCATCAGGAAACACCAAAATCAAGGTAGCACCACATCCTCTGGCCACTGTCTGTCTTTCCAGTTGCATACCAGACTTGCCTCCTCTTCATTCTCTGTTCTAGCTCCAGTGGCTTTTTCTGGACTTCTAATAAGCTAATATTCTTCCCACCACTGGTCTTTCACACTTGCTGGTCCATCTGTCTGTGACCTTCCCTCCCATCCCATCTAGTTTTCTGCAGCCTTTAACGTTAAGCAGTGTAATCCATAGGTACTTTAGGGAAGCCTAGGCATTCCCTCACCCCGGCTGAGGTCATGTTTCTTCGTTACCTCTTCCCACAAAGCCATTTTTCTGTAGGCCTTGGTGCTCATTTTTATTTGGTCCCTAGATGTGTTTAAATGCTCATTACTGGGTTTACTTGATAAAGTTCTATCTGTTCCACTAGAGTGAAGGCTCCATTAGAACAGCAAAGTCACGTGCTCATATGGTCTTGCTTTCTACTGAATCCCAAGCACCTACTTCAATGCTTAGGACATCACATGTACTCATTAAACATTACTTCAATAAATGAATAAACTCTGGAGTAAGTGTTGTTGAAAGAAGTAAGGCAGTGGCAATTTTCTTAAACATGGTGAGTGTTTTCTAGATTTCTGGAGTAGTTCACATAAGTCATTATAAGAGGGCATTAATTTTGAGAATTCATTGTTAATGCTGATTGTCAGAAATGTATATGGTGGCTTTAGCTTCTCTAGTGTAAGGACAGACACAGCCCCTATGAGATGTATACAAACCAGCTGAGACAGCAGTGAAGGGTTCAACAAAATCTGATCTACCTACCTCTTTGCTGACTCTCTAGGTCATATCCATTTAGCCTAATTCCCCCCAATCTTTATTTTAGATCTGCCCATGATATTTGGACTACTACCTTTTGGGTCTTAGAGGCCACATCCTTGACCTCAGGATCTCATCCACATGACCTATATGGGCATCAAGAATGGGAAGATAGAAAGATCCTGTTATCAAATTTAAGGGGGACTTTTACAATAGGCCTTCCCCCATAGAGCTGCATAAATAAATGTAACAGAGCACACTGGAATGCGAATTATAAAATCTTTTAGTTTAGGTCTTTACCCTCAAGATTTGCTCTATGAACATTAGCTCAAGATCTTTTTTTTTTTTTTTTAATTATGTTACTGGCTTTATTGCTAAAGCCAGTATATGCTTTATTCTTTTTTTTTTTTTTTTAGCCCAAGACAGAGTTTCACTCTTGTTACCCAGGCTGGAGTGCAATGGCGTGATCTCGGCTCACCACAACCTCCACCTCCTGGGTTCAGGCAATTCTCCTGCCTCAGCCTCCTGAGTAGCTGGGACTACAGGCATGCGCCACCGTGCCCAGCTAATTTTTTGTATTTTTAGTAGAGACGGGGTTTCACCATGTTGACCAGATGGTCTCGATCTCTTGACCTCGTGATCCACCCGCCTCGGCCTCCCAAAGTGCTGGGATTACAGGCTTGAGCCACTGTGCCCGGCCTCATTAGCTCAAGATCTAATGAATCATAGGAAACATCGTATTGGCACACACACAAAAATGAAGCACTAGCACATACACAAATCATGTAAACCTCCAAAGGAGTGGAATATGCTATGTATTGCGCGCTTACCATATTCTGAGCACTTTTCCTGAATTATTCCTCAGAAATTTCCCGTTAAATAAGTACTTTCATCAATGCTTTTAACAGGTGAAAACTGAGGTTTATTTTATTTAAATGTTTATATTTATTTTTATTTCTTGAGATAGACTCTTCCTCTGTCACTTAGGCTGGAGTGCAGTGATGCTGTCACGGCTCACTGCAGCCTCAACTTCCTGGATTCTAACCATCCTCATGCCTCAGCCTCCCCAGTAGCTGGAGCTACAGGCATGAGTCACCATGCTCAGCTAAGTTTTTTATTTCCAGTAGAGACACAGTCTCACTGTGTTGCCAAGGCTGGTCTTGAACTCTTGTGCTCAAGCAATTCTTCTACATAGGCCTCCCAAAGTGTGGGAATTATGGAAAATCAAGGTTTGCAGAGGTTAAAAACCTCTCTTTAGTAAACAAAGTTAACAAGTGGAAATTGAACCCAGTGGTCCTATCTACTCCATCTCAGTGCCAGTCTAGAGAAAAAAAGTGGAGAGAATAAGCAGGTAGACTCCTTGTAGCCATGACTTTATCTCCAGAGTAAAGGCAGAGTAATGCAATTGAATGCCACTGAATTTAGAGTTAGAAAAAAAAATTAGTTTGAGTCTTCTCTCTAATCTTCATTAGCTTTCAATTAATCACTTAGGCTTGGAAGGTCACTTTTCTCAAAGGTAAAGTGGGACTAATAGTGTCCTTTTTACAAAATTGTATTGTGGATTACCACATGACCTAATTATATCACATAACACCTGTGACATCACCAAATCTTCACTCATTGTTTTGTAAATGGCAAAAACTTGATGTAAGGAGAAAACATGATTAAATAGGTATATATTTATGTATCTCCATATGCGTGTGTACACACACACACACACACACACATATATGAGAAAATGCTATTTTAAATTCAATCATTATTAGATACAGTACACTTCTTCCCTTGCCCAAAAAAAGAGAACTGAATTCCCCAGGCACTTGCCCATCTGTGAATTTTAAACCTTCTGCAACACACTTCACAAGGCCAGTCTTTTTTGTCTCTAAAGCCCACTCTCTCTGCCTGAAGTGGGCAGGCAGGCTGCACACACAGCCCTGCAGAACGGAGGGTTCAACGTGGCTATGGGAAAGCAGCCTGCAAAAACACTTAGGGAAAAAAGCATTAAGTCCAGTCTGGAAAATTAATGTTAACTTCAGATGTCCAGATTTGAGCAGGGAAGGCTCTGGTCTACTTCAGAAAGGATCCAGTTATCTCACTTCATAACATAGTTGTAAATCAGAATAAAATTAAAAAGAGATCAAACCCTGTAGACTAATGCTTCGGCTAAATGCCCTCTCTTGTGATCTGAATACCAACTACTGTGTTGTATAGTCATTTATAAAGAGGCTTGGAGGTAGGCAATACTGAGGGGAAAGGGTCATTAATTTCAGCCCACCCAGAAAGGTGTTAACTATGCCCCATCCTTCTGGCTAGATGATAATTAAGCTGCCTCTTTTGTGCCTCCCCAGAGGAGGCATATATACAGTATTCCTCTACCATGCAGTGAGTACAGTGCAATTGCACTGAATCAAATCTTGTTTATCCTAAGGATGGGGCGGGCTCACCCAGCGAGGGGGGTTATTTTTAATTGGGGTTCATAGCACATTGAACACCCTCTTAGCTGAAAACTCTGGAAAGCTCTGGGCACATTTGGTTAACTCCCTCCCTGCCAACCCCTACCACTACTCTCAGGCATTGCTGAACACCATCCATCCATAAAAACATTTCCTCTCACTAAAGGTCTAGCACACTTCTCCTGTGGCAGGAATTCTCGAAAGTCTTTCCCAAGAGCTTATGATATCTACAGGAGATTGTTGGATTAGTCTTCATGTGTTACTTTTATACTTTGGATCATAAATCCATGGTTAGAACCTAACATATGCTAAGTATTTCCACATTCATTTTGCACTCTCTGGTTTTCAGGAGTGGAGATGCTTAAATGACTCATTCGGTGCAAGAGTCCAGTTAACTGGAAAGCAAAGGGTAGGCTCTTCCCATGAGTGTGGGCTGGACAAATACGAAATCTGCACTGGTGACCTCTGGGCAGTTGTTTTGGGTGAATGAGAAAGTGTGCCTTCGATTTGATTGAATTTTGCTGAAGCCACAGCCCATTTGGTAGCTGCCAGGTGGATATCTTTTTGTGCTGTTTCCAGTGATCCCAAGAACAATGAAATGTAGATGCAAAACACAAGTAGCACCACGGTTAGGAGATCTTTGCATTTTGGTAATTTAGGGTACCTTGTCCTTAGTACATCGTGGGCCTTAATGCCCCTCTGTTGAGTGGCTCATAGGCAATTTACCAGAGTGGGAAGAACACGAGCTTTGAAATCAGATCTGATTCAACCAACCCCTCTGAGACCATTTCATCCTATATTAAAAATGAAAGTAAAATAAAAATTGTATTGGATTGTAGATGACTCAAATAACAAAGAAAATAGAAAATGCCTGACACCTTGCAGGCCCTTAGTGCATATCGGTGTGTGTTTGTTTTTTTTCATAATCCTCTTTCTCATACATGAAAGTCTACATTTTATCCCTTACCTGTTTGCAAGTATCTTGAAGGCAAGGGTGTGGCAGGTTCATTTCCAGTGAGGCAATCAGTGAATGTTTACTGAATTAGTGTCAGCATTCTAAATGGTATCTAAATCGTGTCTGATTAGGAAAAATAAATGGTTGGAAAGGTTCATACATCAATACTGTAAGTAATATTTCAAGCCAAAAGCAGGAGTTCTCATTTATCAAAACAAAACAAGATATAATGAATCTGCTTCAGAGCTTAGAGGGTTAAGTGACTAGCTGGAAGAGGAATGAGGATTGTTTATCATGATGGAAGCAGGCAATGGGCTGGGAAAAAGAAAGGAGGGAATCCAAGGATTGGAGTGGATCCAAAACAAATGATTGGGTTCTCCAGAGGAAGAAAAGTAGACAAAAATTTTGGAAGGAGGTATAGTTTTGGAAGTCAATGAGAATTGAAATGATGCCCCCCATGTCAGGCAGGGAAAGTGGTGGTTTAAACACAATCAATGTCATGTTCTACATCTCAGAGAGAAGACAACTGTGAGGTGCCCAAAGAAAAGTGATTGACAATAAATTCAATCCATCAGTATTTCAAACTATGTTCACCAAGTGTTCCTTATAAAGCCCTCAGGCATTCCTTAGCTCAGAGTTTACCTAGACCAATATAGATGGGCTCCAGAACCCTCACAACTCACCCTCATGGACCTCCCTCTTCAATCAGATCAACATATATCTCATTTTGTCCTCCTCAATTGACTTTTATATCAGTTTTCAATAGAAAAATAAAGATTTTACAGAAAAGCAATTGAAATGGCTAGAAGTAAAGAATTTTTGGTCATGAGATCGAGACCATCCTGGTCAACATGGTAAAACCTCGTCTCTACTACAGATACAAAAAATTAGCTGGGCATAGTGGCATGTGCCTGTAATCTCAGCTACTTGGGAGGCTGAGGCAGGAGAATTGCCTGAACCCAGGAAGCAGAGGTTGCAGTGAGCCGAGATCGCGCCATTGCACTCCAGCCTGGGTAACGAGAGCGAAACTCTGTCTCCAAAAAAAAAAAAAAAAAAAGAATTTTTACCTCTGCTCAAAGATGATAAGGTTTAAATTCTCGGCTTGGCATTTTAAAAATTAAATTCTTTAATCTACCTGGCAGATTTCAAAATATATACATTGGAGCAAAACATCAATAACTACAAAAAGTCTAGGATGCAGGAGTGAAAAAGCTAATTCAAATCTCAGGCCCAGTTCCTCTTTTGGTAATGTGGTACCACACAGTGGACATTAATATTTCAGATTCGAGAGACGAACTTGCGTGTCACCCAGCAAGAAAGCAATGAAGGGTCTATGAGCCGTGTGCGGAGAGAAAGGGCACTCTAGGAAAACAGGAAGGAAAGTGTCTGCCCCGGGGCAGGCCCAACATTTAATTGGCACTCAAAAATCCAGGAATAATGTATGTAGATCAAATCAACTTCCGAAATTAACAGAAAAGGAAAGTGAAGCACTGTTTTCTGAAATAATAATCAGCATGCTTCTCTAAGAAAAGATACTTATGTCTCAACAATAATTTGTGATGTATTTCTTTTAAAATTAACAGAACCACCACCTCAGGTCTAATAAAGTCCAACAATAAAAACACACAAATAGCAAATATTCAGAGTAAGAATTAGAATAAATTTACCGACATTGACACTTCTCTACTTCATTTAGTGTTACAGTTTCTGCGAGTCCTACCCATGTATCTAAATATAATTAAAACTGAGTCTAATACTGTCCCCAGATAAACAAAAAGAACTTGTTTTTACTGTCTAGCCAAGGCAATGATCGTCGTTTTGCTTCTCTGGGGCATAGCCTGTGTTTGTACAAGGACAAGTCTGGGCTGAATCTGGACCAGAGAGGAAAATCTTTCATTTCATTTAGTTTTTTATTTTGTTTTTCTTACGTATAAAAGTGAACTTTGCTATTCAGCCTTATATCCTCTCTCTTGAACTTGTATAGAATACAGTAGTTTTTAAAACATTTCTTATGTGGTAAAAAAAATTTGCCATTTTAACCATTTTCATGTGTACCACTTAGTGTATTAAGTATATTCACTTCGTTGTCCAAACGTCACCACCATTCATCTCCAGAACTTTTTCAGCTTCCCAAACTGAAACTCCGTCCTCATTACACATTAACTCCCCATTCTCCCTTTTCCTACCAGCACCTGGCAACCACAATTCTATTTTCTGTGTCTTTGAATTTGCCTACTCCAGGTTCCTCAGATGAGTGAAATCACACAGCATTCGTCCTTTGCGACTGGTTTATCTCACTTAGCATCATGTCCCTAAGGTTCATCCATATTTCAGTGTATGTCAGAATTCCCTTCCCTTTTAGGACTAAATAATATCCCATTATATGCATATTTCACATTTTATCATCAATTCATCCACTGATGGACGTTTGGAGTGTCAAAAATCCTTCTTGAATAAATAAATGGAAAAATAAATTGAGAAATTAAAGCAAGTGAATGAGTGAGGTGCAAAGATCCTATAAGCTGGAGGAAAAGAGAACCAGGTCAAGGTCTAGACGAGCATTACCAGCTCTGCAAACTTGGTTAAAGAACTGCTCCTCCCTGAATCTTATTTATTTTCTGTAAGGAAGAGAAGAGATTAAAATAGAAAGCTGGCCAGCACAGTCACCCTCCTCTGCTGCGGGGCAGAGTTAGCAGGGGTGGACATCTTCCTTCAGCCACTTGAGTTGGAGTGAAGACAGAGAATGAAACTCCGTGACTCGCTTTCACCTTCTATCACCCACCCAAAGAAAAAAAGTAACTTGGGAGCACCACACACTGAGATCTATTGGGGGAAATAGGGGAGGGACAGCGGGGGGGGGGAGTGGGGGAGGGATGGCACGGGGAGAAATGCCAAATATGGGTGAGGGGGCAGAAGGCAGCAAAACACACTGCCACGTGTGTACCTATGCAACTATCTTGCATGTTCTGCACATGTACCCCAAAACCTAAAATGCAATAAAAATTTAAAAAAAAAAAAGAAAAAAAGTAACTTGGGCACAATTTTCATGAAAATAAAATTTCACTCATCCAAACCATGCACATCAGGATTCGGTTCTTATTAACAATGTAGCATTTGTAGAAGGATGAGTTCAGGTAAAAAACCCCAAACTCCTAGGCTAATATTTTCGTGGCAGTCCTTGCATCTGTGCAACCTTCTATCTTAGTCCAGAAAAGTCAAGGAAACTATTCAAAGTGGACAACTTTGACAATTCAAAGTGGCAAACCTGCCAGACCCAGGGAGTTTTCTGATACCACCTTAAATGCTTAAGCTGAGCGTTAGTCTAAAAATTGAGAGTATGGCGTGCCCAAAAAAATGGTCTCATGGAAGCCTAAGTCCCTGTCCATTTGTGTAGCAACAGCTGATTGTCTTTCCCTCTCAGGCCCCTGGAGAACTCTGTCAATGAAGGAGGTAGCAGTCCCTAGCCATCTTCCCAGTGAATCAAGATGGCTGCTCTCTCCCAAGTCGGGTGGACTGGTCAAGTGCTTCGGGTTCAGCTTCCAGTCTGCCTGAGCACCTCTGCGAGTGGCAAAAGAGCCAGCTACCTCAGTTTCCAAATATGTCAAACAAAGTACTGGCCTTTTGTGCAACAAGTGCCCCACTGTGAGCAGATGAAGGATGCCCTGAGAGCAGCCATATTTCTTTTTATTATTACTTTGTCATCAGTGATCACCAAAGCCCTCGAGTGTTTGATGTGGTTGCCTAGAAGCAGCAGTTCTCAGTGCCTGCTTGAAAGGGGTCGACAGTATGTAAATAGTTAACCCTTGCCCTGCTGAGCAGCCCGATGCGATCGCACACACATCAACATTTTCTCCATGCTGGCGAGCGTGGAGATTTTAGCTCCGGGTGCTGAGCGCACGAGGTCAGCTCCACCTAAAAACTCAAAGCCTAACAGGCGTCATAGGTGAAACCCCATAGAGAAAATAAAAGTGGAGCTACAAAGCTGATTTTGGTTCACAGGACCACACGGCACCGTTTTAAAAACAGTCCCTATCTTTTGAAAGGTTGGATAATGGTGCTCTTTTGCAAATTATCAGTCATTTGGGCAGTGACCAAACCGATCGGGATCATTTTGACCCCGTGACACTCCAGAGGTAGAGTACTTGAAATTCAGTATTACTCATTCCTACTGCTCAACCTGGAGCCCGACACTTTACTCTTCTTTGGGACATTCGTCCAGCTGTCCCCAAGCCAAACAGCTCATAGGCTCATTATTTTTTCTTGTTTTTCTCCAATCTACATGAAAATCACTAACTACCCCCATCCTGACCACGTCTTACTAGGTTCCTGTATTTACCTCCCCTGCGATTAGCTAGCATTACCTAAATTGATAATACAATTTTACTTTCTTAATGTATCACCTAAAATTACATAAATAAAGAGAAACTAGGAACCTTAAAGGGGATGCAAAAGAAATAATCCAGAGAGCGAATTTGCTGCACTTAACCCAGATGTCAACTTAAGATTTATGGATTTCAGGGTGGAAGATGGATATATAGATATATATATGGACATATATAATATATATATTTTTTCCTTTTAGATTCTGCAGCCTAATGTTAAAAATGAAATATTCAGCTTTTTAGGGGTGGAAGATTTTCAGAAAAAGGGTTTATAATTCAGTAATTGGAGAAATAAAAGCTGGCTTTCCAACCCGGCATTAAAAATCTCTAATAAAACAGGGAAAATGAAGGTCTAAGATGACAGTCTTTATCAAAGTGTTTATAGAGACATTATATGTTCCCGTAATTGTTTAGGCCAGTGAATTAATGAATCCTTGCTGTAAGTCTCCATTTGAAATGATTTCGACGGTGTCTGCTGCTCGGCTGCTTTGGAAAAGCCTGTTGTCTGCCGCTCCGGAGAAGGGCCTTGAACCCTGCCATTCAATCCCTTTCAGCCCATCAGCTGAGTCTAATTGCCAGAAAGCACAGGAGACCCCTGAGTCTGATTGTTCCTCGACCTCCTTTGAGGTTTGGAGGCATGAAAAGCAAAAGGAAAAAAAAGCTCCCTTTTGATCTCTGTTTCTTTCTCTCTCCCTCTCCCTCTCCCTCTCTCTTCCTTTTTTTGTCTGCCCACTCCTACTCGAAGAATGACACATTTCTTTATAAGGCTTCTTCTCCTTCTTATAAGGACAATAATTAATAAGGCCTTTATAAAATGAGGCTTGAATTGGTGTCACCTCAGGGGTGGTCCGGGGCTCTGAAGTGAAGCCTCGGTGGGCCCCGGCCTTGTCTGGCCTCTGCACAGGTCAGGTTTAAATACCCTGACCCCAATTTTCAGTCTCCTTCCCTAATGAGGCGATTCGCACAAGGATACAAAATTATACGAGGAGTGAAAAAAGACAAAAGAACCAAGGTGTAGTTGACACCACACTAGCCACATTTTATTATCTTTGTGCCCGTGACATCACAGCTGTGTATGTCCTTACAGCAAAGCGTTCTCCTCGGTTCCTATGGTGAGCTTTATAGAATGACTTCACAGACCCCAGCGAGCTGCCTGCCTCTTGACAAGCTCCACGGGAATGGCCCTGATGGAGCTAGTGACCAGTTACTGGTCCCCTCTCCAGCTACATGAGTATTACCAGACGGGCTTTCTGAATTTCTGCACCACCAGTTTCTGTCAATCGCTTGGATAAAACAGCATTATTTGTACCCATATAATTTTACAAGACTTATCACATCGACATCAAGAGTTTAAAACGTTCTGCTGTGCATATTATTGGGCCTGAATCTGGTTAAAAGCAAGCTTGGCTTTCAATGGAGCAGGATGAGAATACAGCCTTTTGCCAAAATGTTTAAGAGACTTTTAAAACAGCCGAGTAACTCCAGTACATTGTATGAGTACTTTGTCCCAGAGTTGCTAATAGTAGGGTAGATGATCTGTATAAATTCCAACTTTTTGGCTCATAACGTTTTTTTTCACTGATAAAACGATGTGATTTGAGGGAAGGGAAGATAGATAGTAAATTGAGAGTCATAGGAGGAAATATAAAGACAGGTTTCTTTCTTATTTATAATATGAATTCTTACATTCATATTATATCTGATACATTTCAATTTTATGAGGGTTCTCTACTCTGAAAAAAATAATGAATAGAAAAGAGATCCTATATTAGGAGAATCTAATGGAAAATGTATAGCCAAGTTACAAATGCAAAAACAGTACTAAGTCCAGAAATAAAAAAGTATTGAAAAATAATTATAAATCCAGTTATACAAAGTGAAATAAAATGGGATGTTTTCATTTTAAAATGATGTATTAAAATAAGTAGATGTCTTTAATTTTTTCTCATAAAGGGTGATATCAGATACCAGCAAAATAATCACCATCCCAGAAGACTCACTACACGTTGACAAAACACAAATATGGTTAATTAAATAAGACCACTGTCTCTGAATAATAAAGAAAAGAAAATGTATCATAATAGTAGATTTTATTATGACATGGCTGGTTCTTAATAGCCTTTATCTAATGGGAAATGCAGGCTATCAGTCTACTCTGGTTAAATTGCTTTTATCTCAGAATTTTGTTCACTGGTGCCATAATGGTCTAGGAATTGTATTGAAGTTTAGGTGAAAAGAAATGTCAAGGATCTTAATAAAAGGTCCTTTGAGACAAAGGAATATAGAATGGTAAAAGAAAGAGTTTTTTGTTTTTTTTTTTTTTTTTTAAAAAAAAAAAAAGGAGGCAGTAGTCTCTGCACTCCAGGCACATGGAAGAGGAAAACTCTTGGCCCGTCATGTGTAGGTGGGATCATGTGAAAAGCTCTGGCCAATGAGCTCTCACCAGAGTGATGTGTATCACTTTTGGATCAAGCCACATCACTGCCAGGGCAAGACTCCCAGGACTTCTCTGCCCTCTGGTGTAATGACTGACCATGTTTAAGGTGGCAGTGGTCAGTCAAACTGGGTCACTTTAAAGCATCTGTGTCATACCACAAGGAACTTGAGCAAGGAATAGACAGTTGTTTCAAACCATTGAGATTCTAGGACTGTTTGTTATTGCAGCACAGCCTTTTCATCCTGACTCATGAAGAACAAATACCCCACACAACTGAGCTGAGACCAAGCACACCACTTCATCTCGAAGGAGGAGGCAACAAAAAGATGTGAATGATGCATTTTATCGGTTAGCTTTTTTTATAGCTTGCCATTGTTGACTACCATTAAAAGCTATAAACATATATGAAGACTAAAAGATGTCAGCCAATCACATAACTCTTACATCATATATAGGTTACATGATTACATTGAAATATGGATAAATGTTGAAGAAGAGCAAGCAAAAAAATAATATATTTTGGGGAATCATTTTATTTTGGTTTTATTTCAGAAGATATTGCACATGAGGTTCTAAGAATGAACATATCTGATCAACAATATAATCCTTTTGCTAGTGAAATAGAAATCAGCAGTACAAATTTAAATACCCAGGTGGAACCAATCAGATGACATGTATGTACAAATCAAGGAAAGTATAAAACAATAAAGAGAAGTAAAGTCCATGGCAGCTGGTAAGACCTGCCATTTTTATCACCATTTTAAAAATTAATAATAATAATACCATTCAACAATGAAAGACTGTACCTGTGGTTAAAATCAGTCTTTCTGACACCAGTTTTCTACCCCCGGACATAACATCTTTGAACTGAAAGCATTTTCAGTATGTACCAAATACATCATAGAATCCTTCATTCAAACAACTTTTTATTACAAAATTATTTTGTAGCAGGAAAACTTTCATGATTGGAGATTGGTTCCGGCCAGTATTTGTGTCCTGAAATGATCATTTCAAACAAAGTTGTGAAATGAAACTGGGCTTAGAGTCCAGCTGTGCCACTTGCAGTTCATGTGACTTTATGCAAACTTTCTGAGCCCTCATTTTCTCCTGTGTAACTGGTGGGAGGGGCAGGGGTGCCAAGGCTCAGCAGAGTAACAACATCTACCCAGTTGGAGAGTGGATGTAAATAGGGTGAGAATCAATGATTCAACCATCAGATGGGAGTTGTGGGTCTGTCAGGCTGACAGATCGCCTGACTGGACGTTGGAATAAGAGAGGCACACGTGCGAGTGAAAGGGAAATCTAAAAAACCAGTGGTAGCTTCTGCAACACACAGAGAAGACCAGAGCTCTCTGGAGCTGAGGCAGTTGAAGGCAGTATTTTTGCACCTGTGCTGTCTTGGGCCTTACAGATTGGAAAAATTTATCTTCTGATTGAAAACTCAAGTCTTTAGGATTACAATAGGTTTAAGTACCCCCCACCCCCGGACTTAGATGGTTTGAAGAAAGAGGAATTTTCAAGGATCAAGCCCCTTATTCTGTGCTTTCATCATGCACATAGCAACTGGAAGGGGGCCTGACCTTTGGCCTTATTAGCCAGGCGCCAACCCAATGAGCCTCCAGCTGCACTCTGAGAGTCCCCATGTATTCACACCATATATTTGCCTCATCATTATGAACCATCCTCTTCTTCGCTGGTCATTTATTAACTTTGCAGCATTCGTTGTTATTTTAGGCTGTGTAATGAGGCTCACTGTAACAATTCAAAGTATTGAGTGAATTGTGTGCTTAGAATACATCTTTACCCTATGTGTCTTCATAAGCCTTATTTACTGTTATGATTTTATTTAGCAAGTGGTTTCCTAATTTGAGGACTGGATTCTTAAGCCCCTCATATATCCCATACCTTTGCTTTTTCAATCAGGTCTATGGTTGAGAAGACAGATCACTGGAGTTCTCACTTAATAGTTTCTCAAATTGCATTGTGCACATATGACTCAAGCAGAATATCATTAAAATGCAGATTCCAATTCAGTAGGTCAGGAGCAATGTCTGAAATTCTGCTTTTTTTGGGGGGGTGGGGGACAGAGTTTCGCTCTTGTTACCCAGGCTGGAGTGCAACGGCGCGATCTCGGCTCACCACAACGTCCGCCTCCTGGCTTCAGGCAATTCTCCTGCCTCAGTCTCCTGAGTAGCTGGGATTACAGGCATGCGCCACCGTGCCCAGCTAATTTTTTGTATTTTTAGTAGAGACGGGGTTTCACCATGTTGACCAGGATGGTCTTGATCTCTTGACCTCGTGATCCACCCGCCTCGGCCTCCCAAAGTGCTGGGATTACAGGCTTGAACCACCGCACCCGGGAAATTCTGCATTTCTACCAACTGCCTGGGTAGTGGTGATGCCAGTGGTATCCAGACCACACTTTGAGCCACAGAGACTTAAATACGTTTCTCAAGGTTTAGGAATATCATTTACCAAATCTATAAATGGATTTAGTAACACTCACAAGGTTTTGGAGAGTATCAGTACAAATGGAAAAGGTGGTTCATTTATACATGCATATCAAGTAGATAAAACATAAAGTCCATGATTAATGGACCTAAGAGTACTTTTGCTATGATAATCGAGGAAAGAAGTGTGTAAAAAATGTTTGAACAATAGAAAGGGCTTTGGTGGAGTCGTATTTGCAACCAAAAGACAGAGGTATCTACATGTCCCTTCAATCCTTCTCTTCATGTAAGAATAGCGGGGAGAGGACAAGCCATCCTCAGAAAAATGAGGCTCTTATCTCTGCAGCACCCAAAGTGAAGGCTGAACTTCCTCACCAGACTGTATCTCAGAGGCTGAGAGAAGAAGAAATTGCCACCAACCTCTGTACAAGGATCTGAGAAGACTGAATTCAAAACAATGACTGAGAGATTAAGAATCCTGCATCTGAGTATCAACAGTGGGTCAAGAAAGTGCTCAATCCAGCATTCATCACTGGAGACAAGATCCAATATGAGACAGGAAAACATGCCAAGAAACAAACAGTTCAAATCAAAGAACAAAAAGAATGTTGAAATGCACACCCCCTAATCCGTAACCTGAAACTCCCAGAGCCAGATGTGTTTTCGGATTTTAGAAAGGTGAAGCACCTGATAGACCCACTGTGGTCTGAGGAAGCCCCTGCTTCCCCATCATTATCTAGCACAATATTTCTAACAGAAATACATGAACAGCCACAGTAAGTAGGATAAATAGAGACTGTGAGCGCCCTTATGATAGTGCTGGTCAAGGTTTGTCGCCAAATACATTATGGGGAAACAAAACTATTGGTTTTGGAGCTTTCTAGATTTTTAAATTGCATATGAGGAAGCAAATGTAGATCTCTGCTAATTGAGGTTGGCTTGATAGTGACTACCAGACTTCAACTGTCACAGGGTCTGTTTGTTACCATTATTATTTTTCTGTACTCCTCATCCATCCACTAACACTTTAGTAACCTGCCAATATATTTCTTAGACATGTTTTTTTTTCCACAAAATTCATTTATTGATGTTTAAGCCCTGGTTTCAAAATCCCTACATCTTGCTGGGACATGTGTCCAGAATTTGATAGAGAGAGGTACCTCTCCTCTATCATAGAAAGTTATCCCTACAGTGAATGAAGGAAGGGTTTTAAGGAAGTGATTTCTACAGTGAATGAAGCACACACATGGTGGAAAGGGCCACTAAGATTCCTTGTGGAGCAACTGAGAACCTCACATTCCCTTTGTAAACTCTCACATGTCCTGTGTGTGGGAAGAGGGTCCTAAAAAATGGTGAGACCCTTTCCTCCCTGCTATGGAGGGTGTATTTCCCAACCTATCACTAGCACAAAGAGAAAATCACTTGTATACATGCATATGACTTTATTGAGGAATATTAGACATCTCATTTAACAGGGAAAGATACTTTTTAAAAGATCATTTACCTTAATGCCACAAACTCATGTTTTAAACATACCAATGTAATCTCTTGTGCTGGAATGGGATCCACTAATCTTACCTGCAAATTCCAAAAACTCTTCTATGCATTTGGTAGCTTTCCCTGGTTGGTTATCTTCAAATAACATTCTTTTAATTTACTGTATGATATATGCTGTTCTCTAATTCTGAGACGATGTAGTGGCATATGGCAGGTAAGATTTGGACCCTCTTCTTTTGGTTCATTGCTGTGTGTGTGTGTGCACACGCGTGTGTGTATGCATGCACACGCACACACACATACATTTAAGAAAAGGTGTTTTTGATGTAAAAAAAAAAAAAAAGCCAGGGAAGTGATTGCAAAGAGAATGTGTGCCAAAGATCAGAGAGGTGTGAAGAACTATTAAGATTTTAAACAAACTTCCCTTGGTTCTATGTAAATTAATTCCCTAATGTAAGGTTATAACTTTTATATATATTTTTTGACAAAAAGAAATCTCCCTGGTGTCAAAGTACTAACTTTATAATTCTTTTTTTCACCCTCACCAACTCCCAGCAACAGTGTCAAACTTAATTAACTTGTGGCTTAACCACATTTACAATGTTCCTGAGCCAGTTTCTATTAAGCAAGTGACTCAAAGCGAGGGTCAAGGCTATTTTTTTTCCCCAAGTGAACCACAAAAAGTACCTCTCTTCGTAGGTGGACATAAAATCAGTGAAAATATGCAAAGTCACTGAGTTTGTAATGAATTCTCTTTTAAAAGAAAGGTTTTTAAATGAGTTTCTTTTTTTTTTTTAATTTCCCAAATGAATATAGGGGAAATGGCAATATAGACATAGACTGGAAGAAAGGCCAACATTCTGGGGCTCCTTTTCTCTGTGCTCGTTGCCAACACAGCAGAGATAATCCTGAACTCTGGTTCATGATTCTAATCTTGTTTTAAGTGGTTACATGAAGGGTGTATTTTAATGGTAAGTGTTGTCATTATTTCATTCAGGATGAAATTTCATAAAAGAAATGCATGTTTAATTGTATAGCATTTGCTTGTGGTTAGGAAACTGATACAATGGCACTTAAGGCAAGATTCAAGGGCTATTGTGAAAGTACAAATATATATATATACACACACACATACATGCATATACATATACAAATACATATATACCCATACATAGAATCCCTACTATCAGGTTATCCTTACACAAATCAAACTGCTTAGAACAAAGAAAAGTATTTCCACCACTTTATGTAGCACATATTCAAAATTTTCACTACAGTTCAGATCAGTGCTTTTGGATTTCCCTTCATACGACCTAAATTATGGGAGAAATTATACCTGAAAGAGCCAGAGTTAAAAGCAGACAAGCACTTTTTACAAGGATAATTGCAGCAGTAAAAAAATGCCATACTTTCTATTTTTCCCAAAATAAACCAATGAATAAAATTCACAACTTGAAAAGTTCTGTGCTCTTGGAACAGCTGTTTTACCCGGTGGTTAAATGAAAGCCAGAAGAAGCTGATGCTCTGGACTGCAAATAAAACACCATAAACTTGAACACCTCATCACTGTTCCCGCGATATGGAAACTGCATGTTGAGAGACGCTTAGGTGAAACGTGCTTCTGATCTGGGTGTGAACAATGGTTCATTCTGAGAGTCTGAATCTGGAATCTCACATGCTTACTTCCCCCTAGAGTATACACAGGGCCTAAGAATCAGAGAAATCGCAATACCATGTGCCTCCTTGTGAGGTCACCCACCACTAATGAGCACCATAATGAGCACAGAGATTCTCACAGATTAGGCATCAGCCTGCTAATGCTTACCCGCCAGGATCCCCTCAAGGGAAGCTACTTAGACTAGAGCCTAATAAAGACATCTGTGCTTGTCTCCACTGAGACGCAGCTCCCAAAGAAACAGTCATTTATAAGGATTCTTTTTTACATGCCATAATGTTCTTGCACATGAAAAACATCCAAATGTTCACAGGTTAAAATAGTCTGGCATTATATGCTATGGGATGAATCATTAGTCCTTTGATCATGTGATTCTTCATTTAATTCTCCCATGGACTCTCTTCATAAAACGTGATATGCATATTTCTCTCTACTGTATGGTATTTGAGCAGATAGTAATATTTTTAGCCTCTGATTAGGCCCACAAATAGGAAAATAAAATAGGATCTTGATCTATTGAAATATCCAGCCTCCAAAACATTGGCCGCAATGTCAAACCCACCTTTGAACACTCAGGAAACTTTGCGTTAATCGTGGTACAGAATCAAAGATCTAATTTCTCCTACCCTGATGTGCAGGAAAAATCAGAGAATGCAATTTCAGGTCTATTTAATGGAAGGGGTGTCTAGGTGTTTCCTCATAAAATGTATACTTGTAAAAAAACTGATATGTAGGTACGCACAGTTATGTGCAAATACACATAGTCTATTCCAATATAATTGCATAATTATTTTATTGAGATTAATATATACCATTTGCTTTCTTCTTTCAACCAAGGCCATATCTATACAAAATAGAAAAGTAGGTACACTTCAAATTAAATTCAACGGTCAGTCATCAAGTTGCACCTGAAATTATGCTCAGTGCAAACAACAAGGGCCAGGGAGGGCAAATGTTATTAAAATTCACCGGCTCCCATCCTTTCCTCTGGGGGAAGTAGGCACAGACATAAATAAATAAATATGAAACCTGGGCAAGACAAGGAATTCCACTTTTTTAAGGCTCATCTCAGCAGAGTAATAAGAACCAAATAAACAATATGTCTGACTTCAAAAACCTTTATAGGTCATGGAGATGTATACTAAAGCTTTCCTTAAGGGCAACAAAAGGACTCAATCAACTGCACACGATAATACTTCCTAAAAGTTACCTTTACTCATCTCTCTCCCCAAAGTTATACTCCATGTGACTCTGCCCAAATCTCTGTCTCTTCAGAAATTCCATCTTCCTCCAGCACTCAGCCTCCCTGCATCTCATCTGTCCTCTTTCCTACCTCTTCCTTTTCTCTCTGTCCTTTTTTTCTCCTCCCACTGTGCTTTCCATGCTGCGTGCAAAACAGGTTTCCCTGCTCTCTTCTTCAATAATACATCCCTACCAATGACTGTGAGGAACTCCACAAAGGCCTGTCAGGAGAGGATCTGGGAAAAAGTTTGCAAATTCTGCAAAAGTTGGGCTTACTGAGATGTCATTTACATAGAGTTGAATTCATCCTTGTGAGATAAAAATCTGATGAGCTTTTTTTTTTTTTTGAGATAGACTCTCGCTCTGTAACGCAGGCTGGGGTGCAGTGGCATGATCTTGCCTCACTGCAACCTCTGCTTCCTGGGTTCAAGTGAGTCTCCTGCCTCAGCCTCCAGGGTACCTGGGACTATAGGTGCACACTGCCACTCCCAGCTAATTTTCATATTTTTAGTAGAGACAGGATACAGGCGTGACCCACTGCTCCCAGCTCTGATGAGCTTCTGTAACTTTGTATAATCATATAACCACCACCACTGTCAATTGTCATTATGGAGAAAAGTTTCTCATGCCCCTTTGCAGTAAACCCTTTCCTCTCCATCAGCCCTGGAAAATACTCTCTAATCGCTTTTACTAGTTTTGCTCTTTGAATAGTTTTGTTCTGTTCCGAAGTCAATGGCATTAGTTACTAGGGCTGCCATAACACAATATCACAAACTGTATGGTTTAAACAACAGAAATGAATGTCTCACAGTTCTGGGGCAAGAAGTCTGAGAACAAGGCGTCAGAAGAATTAGTGTCTTCTGAGGGCCAGGAGGGAAGAATCTGTTCTAGACCTCTCTCCTTGGCTTGTAGGTGGCTCTTCTCTCTGCATCTCTTGACATTGTGTCTGTCCCCAGATTTCCCCTTTCAATAAGGACACCCATCCTATTGGATTAGGACCCATCCTATTAACTTTCTGATTTTAACTTAATTACCTTTGTAAAAGTCTGTTAACTCCAAACAGATCACATTCTAAGGTACTGGGGGGTTAGGACTTCAACTCGTAAGTTTTAAAGAATACAGTTTAACCCACAAATCATATTATGAAATGATACAGTATGTACCATTTTGTGAGTGTATTAGGTCATTCGTGCATTGCTCTAAAGGAATACTTAAGACTGGGTAATGTAGAAAGAAAAGAGATTTAATTGGTTTATAGTTATATAGGATGGCGCTGGCATCTGCTCAACTTCTAGGGAGGTTTCAGGGACCTTTTACTCATGGTGGAAGGCAAAGCAGATATAGATATGTCATATAGTGAGAGCAGGAGCAAAAGAAAGAGTGGGGAGGTGCCACATACTTTTAAATAAGCGGATCTCACAAGAACTCATTATAGCAAGGACAATACCAAGGGATTGGCAATATGCACCCACGAGAAATCTGTCCCTGTGATCCAGTCATCTTCTGCAGGGCCCCTCCTTCAACAATGGGGACCACTATTCAGCATGAAGTTTGGTGGGCTCAGAGATCCAAACCGTATTATTCTGCCCCTGGGTGCCCACATTTCATATCCTTCTTACATGGCAAAATACAACCATCTTCTGCCACTGGCACCCCAAAAGTCTCAACTTGTTTCAGCATCACTCAAAAGCCCAAAGTCCATAGTCTTATCGGAGACAAAGTAAGTCTCTTCCACCTTTGCCTGTAAAATCAAAATAAATTATTTACTTCTAAGATACAGGCATTGGGTAAACATTGTGGATTAGTCTATTCTCACTATGCTATTAAAAACCATACAAAAGACTGAGTAATTTATAAAGAAAACAGGTTTAATTGTCTCACAGTTGCACATGGCTGGGGAGGCCTCACAATTGTATATGGAGGAAGGTGAATGAGAAGCAAAGTCACATCTTACGTGGCAGCAGGCAAGAGAGCTTGTGCAGGGGAACTCCCGTATCTGAAACCATCGGATCTCCTGAGACTTTTGCACTATTACAAGAACAGCACAGGGAAAACTGCTTCATGACTCAATTATCTTTATCTGGCTTCACCCTTGACAGGTGGGAATTATCATGATTCAAGGTGAGAGTTGGGTGGGGACACAGCCAAACCATATCACATTCATGTTCCTAAAGGGAGAAATGAGCAAAGAGAAAGGGGCTACAGGGCCCAGGTAAGTCTGGAACCCAGCAGGATAGTCATTAAATCTTAAAGTCCCAAAATAATCTCCCTTGACTCCACAACCCAAATCCAGGGCACACTACTGTGAGAGGTGGTCTCCCAAGGCCTTGAGGAATAAGTGCTTAATTTGTTAAGAAACTAACCAATTATTTTCCACTATTTTGCATTCTCATCAGCATTTTAAGGAGTTCAGGTTGCTCCACATCGTCATCAGTACTTTGTACTGTCCATATTCTTTAATTTCATCATTTTAGTATATTAAATGTGATATCTCATTTGGTTTTAGTTTTCATGAACATCTTCTGATTTGCTTATTTATTTCTGATATTTTTATTGGCCTTTTTGCCTTTTTTTTCTTTTGAGACAGAGTCTTGTCTTGATCTGTCGCCAGGCTGGAGTGGAATGCAGTGGCACAATCTAGGCTCACTGCACCCTCCCCCTCCTGGATTCAAGTGATTCTTCTGTCTCAGCCTCCCAAGTTGCTGGAACTACAGGCACTGGCTTTTCCAACTCAGGCCAAAGTGGAACTGCCCTCGGGAGCCCTGCCCTCCAGAGGAAGAGGGATCTCATTGGATTCTCTTCTTCCTGGCCCCAGGGTCTGAATAACATCCCACCTCATTCTGCTTTTCACAGGAATCTCAGATCCTGGTTTTTAGGTGCTATAGAACACTCACAGTAAATTTCCCCATCCCCATCGACAGAATTTGGAGAGTTCCCAGAGAGTTAATTATGTCTACAAGAGTTAATTGGAGTGGGTTAACTACATTTTGTTTTTGTTAAAATCGGCATTGAGATTTAAGGCATTTTTGTGGCATGTTCAAATCTCTGTGTGTCTCTCTCTCTCTCTCTCTCTCTCTCTCTCTCTCTCTCTCACACACACACATATACTTTAGCAGTCCCAGTCAAAACAACTTCCATAATAAAATTTTAAACATAAATTCTTCCCAAACTGAAATCGAGTATTGACAGCAGAAATGTCCCCAATCCACCTTCGGTGGTATTTTTATCTCCCAATCTTGTCAGAAGTGCTAGGTATTTTTGTAGTTTCCAATGAAAACCCACTTTCCCTTTGAAGTTTCCATTAAATTCTTTTGTAAGTGTACAAGAAGGAAATGAGTTCTCAACAGATACAGACTTAGAGACGTACCTTTCCCAGACATATTAGCAGATGGAACAAAATGAAATATGTGTAACTGATTAATAGTTCAGAAGGACCATGAGGCACACCATCATGTTTGCACAAGGGCAATAATATCTCTGGATTTTTCTGGTAACAGAAGAGACGTAGCAGAGATTGAGGTTAGGTTTATTAAGCTACGCACTATTCGATGTCATAGATGGGATGAACCATGAGGAGGAAGTTGATTATACAACAGTGGAGATTATAGAGATCAATGACACTGCTAATTTGACGGAAACACTGGTCCTAAACCCTCCCATGCTTAACACAAGGTAGACAGATGCATATAAATCCTATCTATGTAATTCTGGACAAGCTCTTTATCTTTTCTAAGATGAGATAAAAAGAACACCTACAGAATAAAGTTATGTGAAACAGAACCAAGATGTGGGAGGTAGTTCTCAGTGCTTGCCTGAACACAGAAAATACTCCCTGAACAGCACTGCTTCTGACAGCAGTAGCAGCAATAGCCGTTATCATGCACCAAGCTGGGATCTGAAGGTCTGGTGTGGGAGTGGGAGGGCACAGGGGGAAAAACAGACCCACCAGGGTTGGTGCAAAGCCTGAAGATAAGAGAGTAATAGAACTCAAAGTTCTTGAAGAAGCCCACTTTGTTTTGAGGTGACTCATTTTTAAAATCTTGACATTATTAAATTTCAAACTTCTGGTTCAAAGGCTTCTCTCTGAGCCAACCAGAGCCAATAAAAATAAAAATAAAAAATACCACCACCACCACCAACAACAAATACTGATCCTAAATATATCTAACAGCCATAGCAATTTGGCAATACTGCTCAACAGCTCTAAAGAGGTATTACATTATGACATGGTAATTCCACTTCTTATGCCCTTCATCAAGAAATATTCAACATGTAGATGGAGCTATAAAGAAAATGTTTATTCTAGCGCTATTTATGGCAGAGAAAAACTAAAATCTCTAATGGCTCACAATAAAAGAATATTTAAATTGGTTGTGATACAGTCATAAGACACATTTATTTAAAAATATTTAGGCACAAAAAGAAATATATAAATAGAAATATACATATTCATACCAAATCAGTCATTGCTCATTTTTGGATTGTGTAACTCTAAGTAGTTTATGTTTCTTTTTATATATGCATTTTGTACTTCCAATGATTATTTCATTAATGTTGCATTTGCTTTATAAGTGATAAAACCAAATTATATAAAATGAGTTTTAAAATCGAGCCATATTTTCAAGTGCTTGATTAATGTGCGTTTCCACATTCACTGAGTGCCTGCTAGGGAGGGTTCAGGCCCTGAGAACACCAAAATGAATGAGGTACTCTACACATCCTTAAAAAGCTCAGAAAGAGATATGATTTTATTTAAAAGTGTTTATTCATTGAGTCACATATGTTTGCCAGTGCACATCTGTTTAGTGCCAGTATTCATGTGAGGTCCTTGACAAAATCCACACTTCTGACAAAAAGAAAAAAACACCATCAGCATCAATAATTAAGGCACTGATGCTGAACAAAAGAGAGTATACAAAAATTATTTTAAATTTATCTGCATAGAGAAAAACAATGAATAATGCTTCAAATGGCAAATATAAATGTTTTTACAAACAATTATAGGAAATATCATTTAAAATGTTTGCTAACAATGAGACCCAATTACTAAATGTATCGGAAAATTCTTTAAGATGCATTAACAAGTATGATCTAGAGTTCACTGTTATGAATATCTTCATTTCAGGCACATATTAATTAGATTTTCTTATATTTCTTAGTTATAAAACATATTTAATCAATATACTTCTGAGAACAAATTAGCAAAACATTCATTTTTATTATACAAGGTTATGTTATGTATTTCAAATTTTAATCATTATGTATTTCTTATGTTTCTCATCTGTAAATCTTTTGATTGCTTTGTTTAATATAGGCAAAGGTCAAAGTGAAAGAGCCATAAAATTATACATGCAGAATATGTGCATCACAGAGGATTTTCTAGAATTAGACTCAGGGTCTGAAGATAATGAGTCAGATTTTATTCCTTACCATGATGCCAATTTTAACACACTGGACTAAGTACTTTCGGAAAAATTTGCTCACATTAATAAATCGTTGAGTGTTTTGTTCTTCTGTGAGCTATGTAAGGGAGTGGAGCTATGTAAGGGAAAAGGTAGACAGAACTCTAGAAACATGGTGCCAGAAACAGAATCTCCTTTCTTTCCGATTCCAACTTTCCTATAAAAACAGCTGTTGTGGACCATACAAACATAGGGTTCAATGGAAGCTTTAGAGTACAAACTCATACAAACCCATACAAAGGGTTCAATGGAAACTTTAGAGTACGCTGGAGCTTCTGAGGAAAGATTCAGTGTGGGCAATCTCTCTCTGTCCTCTGAGGTCTCTAGGACAGTTTGGGAAATCAGGGTCAAAAAGGCCTGACAGATGAACTTCTGGTGGACAGCCTGAGGAGCAATAGGCAAGCTCCCTAGTGAAACTGGTGAGAATTAGAAAAATAACAATCTCAAGTTCCTGGAAATGTACCTCCAAATATACAGCAAATGAAAATATGTATATATATTTTTTCATTTCATTAAATATGTAAATATATATTCATTTCATTAAACATAAATTAAATTTATAAATATATATTTATTTCACTAAATATATAAACTCATTTTATTAAATATGCTATATATAAAATATAAATATACATATATACATATTATATATAAATATACATTATATATAATGTATGTGTATATTAAGTGTAAATATATACATATACTCATTTCATTAAGTGTATACACGTATATATGTAATTGAATAACTGACAAAAGTTTGCAAAGAACCTGTGGTGTTTGAACCATGCTCCATTCCCTCCTTTCCCCATGCCAGCTCACTGTGGCAGAAATTCCTCTCCAAAGAGGTATGACCAAGAACACAGAGATCCTCTCTACATAGGTCCCAGTTGCAGGCCTGTACTATCTCCTCAGGAGGCCCAGTACATCAACATTCCTCACTATGCTCCAGCTACCTATTGCAGAGGCTAAGTTCTAAGCAGGCACAGCCAAGAGGTTAAGAGCTCCCTTCTACTGCCCAGCCCCAGCTGGTGGGATAGGGGCTGTATCTTGCATGTAGTGCATAGCATATTCTGAGACGGAGATGGCCACCTCTGTATCCCACTCAGAGGGAAAGAAACTGAGAAGACCTGAGGCTTCAGCTACAACTGCCCCATTTCCATACCTGGTTGATTGCTCACTTCCTAACAAGTATCACAGAGAAATGCACCACTGTCCCTCCCCTCAGCTCTTAGAACCCTGACTCAGAGATTTTGCCCCAGGGTAGAGGGAGGCTATAAAACAGAGAACTCCACTTTTTTTTTCCTAAAGGAACTGACTTAAAGGCAACAGCATGGGAAAGTTAAGCCTAAGAGCACTAAATCAATGTGTGGTTGTGTGGCTTAAGGTAATTAAAAGGAAACTGGTAGGTTATTTAGACACGTAAGCTAAATTCTTATATGGATATTTTATCAGAAGAAATCAGGGAAATAGACAACTAAGAAAAGTCATTCTGGCCAGCACGGTGGCTCATGCCTGTAATCCCAGCACTTTGGGAGGCCAAGGCGGGTAGATCACAAGATAAGGAGTTTGAGACCAGCCTGACCAATATGGTGAAACCTCGTCTCTACTAAAAATACAAAAATTAGCTGGGTGTTGTGGCACATGCCTGTAATCCCAGCTACTCAGGAGGCTGAGGCAGAATTGCCTGAACCTGAGCGGTGGAGATAGCAGTGAGCCAAGATCGTGCTACTGCACTCCAGCCTGGGCGACAGAGTGAAACTGGTCTCGAAAAGAAAAGAAAAGAAAAGTCATTTTGTGATGAAAACAATCTCAGACCTCAGAAACTATGTCCCTACAAGAGCCTGAATTTAGTTGGATCACACTCTAAATTTAGTGGAGCAATATATGCCCCAGGTCATTATTGAAAATAGTAGAGCAATCAGCCAGAAATTAGTGCAGCTTAATAGCTACCCGTGGTCAGAAAAAAAAAGGCAATCAAAGATGACTCTGCCAAAACCATCATTAACCCAGATGAGAATGCATATATGCCCAAGGTTTCGCCTCCAAGGGGAAGCCTCAGAGGCTTCATTCTGTGGGGATGAGTAGGTTTCACTAAAACAGTCAAGGTAGTCACTGAGTAAGTAACAAGAACAAGTCTTAGCGAGGTGGGTGTGAAGGGGAGATATCTGGAGTGCAATGTTACAACAATTAAGGAATATCAATGAAGAGATAGAAATTGTATTTTTTTAAAATAGAAATCTTGGAGCTGAAAAGTACAATAACTAAAAAGAAAAATCCAATAGAGGGGCTCAATAATAGATTTGAACTAGCAGAAGAAAGAATCATTTAACTTGAAGATGGATCAATGTAGATTATGCAATCTGAGAACAGAAAGAAAAAATAATAAATAGTAATAAAGCAGTTTTTGAACTTTGATGAAGTATCACGTTTTTCTTACATGAATTGTGCTTTTAGTACTGCATCCAGATCTCATTACCAGATCCAAAGTCTTTAAGATTTTATCCTGTGTTTTCTTCTAGAAGTTTTATCATTTTTAGCTCTTACAGTTAGTTATTTGCTCCATTTTGAGTTCATTTTTGCACATGCCATTAGGTAAGCGTTTAAATTCATCTAGTTATATATGATTATCCAAGTGTACCAACATTATTTGTTGAAAATATATGCTTCCCCATTGAACTGCCTTGACATCTCTGTAAGAAAACATTTAATCATATATGTAAAGGTAAGTGCTTAGACTCTCAGTTCTGTCGCATTGGTATATACTTATACACTTATTCTAGTACCACAGTGCTGGTTATTATAATACTTTATATTAAGTTTAGAAGTTAGAAAGTGTAAGTCCTCCAATTTTCTTTTAATTGGAAACATTCTGTTTATTCTGGGACTTTTGCATTTTTATGTAAGTTTTAGGAATGCCTTGTCAATTTTTACTAGATACTTCCTGGAATTTTTATAGGGATAATGTTGAATTTATAGTTAAGTTTTGAGAAAATTGTTATTCTACAAAAAATTGAGCCATCCAATCCATGAATATTGAATTCAATTCTATTTGCTATGTTGGTGCTACTTTGAATGGAACTTTTTAAAATACCACTGTTGCTACCATGCAGAAACACAATTGATTTTTATATATTAATGTTGCATCCTGTGACATTCATGAACTTGTGTATTCTTTTTGTCAATATATTTACCTTTGCCAGTGTTCCTCATTTCTTTTTGTGTTTCAGGTCTTGTCTGGGTATCACACGCTTTTATTCTAAACAATTCTACAGAATTTGTTGTAAGGCTATTTTGTTAGAATACCTTTAAATGTTTTTACTTTATTTATTTTTTGAGTCAGGATCTTATTCGGTTACCCAGACAGGCGGAAGTGCAGTGGCGCAATAGCAACTTACCACAGCCTCTACCTCCTGGGCTCAAATGATCCTCCTACCTCAGCCTCCTAAGTAGCTGGAACTATAGGTATGTTCCATGATGCCTGGCTAATTTTTAATTTCATTTTAGGTTTTGGGGTACATGTGCAGAACATGCAAGATAGTTGCGTAGGTACACACGTGGCAGTGTGAGTCGCTGCCTTCCTCCCCTTCACCCACATCTGGCATTTCTCCCCATGCTATCACTCACCAGCTGCCCCACTCCCGCTGTCCCTCCCCTATTTCCCCCAATAGACCCCAGTGTGTAGTGCTCCCCTCCCTGTGTCCATGTGTTCTCATTGTTCATCACCTTATTTTTTAATTTTTTGTTGTGTTGAGGTCTTTGTTGATCAGGCTGTTTTTGAACCCTTGGGCTCAAACAATCCTCCTGACTTAGGGTCCCAAAATACTGAGATTACAGACATGAGCCACTATGCCCTGCTGAAAATGTTTTTATTTCACCTTAATTTTTGTAAGATTTTTTTTGCTAAACATTATTGATTGATATTGATTAATAGAAGTTTCTTCCAGCACTTTGAGCACATCATTCCATTGCCATTTTGCCTACGTTTCTCCTGATATAAACTTAGCTAATAATTTCATACCCCTTAATTCCCATTAAACACTCTCCTGAGAGAGAAAATATTTACTATTGGGTATTTTAGGGAAAAAAAAAAGCTTACTTATTTATTTCCAAATAGTGCTAGGTAGCCTGGTTCCTGGAGTGAAGATTATATGGATTATAACCCCCAATAACCAAAATGGATATGTAAGGTGAGAGAAAAAAATTAACGTTTGGCTATTTAAGTCATTAAGATTTTGGAGTTATACACAATAAATATATACAATTTTATCTATAATTTTAAAAGTTTATCAAAAATATTTTAAAATGTGCACTAAAATTTTTTAAAGGAAAAAAGATTTTGGAGTTGTTTTTTGCTATAACATAACATAGGCTTTGCAGACTCGTGTAGATATTGATAACTAGGAGGAGGATGCTTTCACTGCAAAAATAATAAGTGTTATTTTATCGGGGCTTTTATAGACCATATAAAAACTGGTACCTAGAAGGAAGGTTCTTTCATAACAAAAATAATAAAATAAATGTTATTGTATTGGGAACAGATATTAAGAAAGCTTTTCTGAAAGGCTGGGGAAAAAAAATCAATCCCTATAAACAGTGGTAAGAAATTGTTAAAAAAAAAGTTATATGAAATAAATTTGAAAGTTCCTAATGCACCTAAAATTTACAGCTTGAAGGTTACAATTTGAAATTAAAAGTTAGCATAGTGTTTATTAGTGACCACTGGCTGCATTTGAAAAGGTATTTTAAGAGGGAGATGAACTCATTAAATAGTTCACAAGCTGAAATAGAAGAGAATAGAGTCCAGAAATGTGAAGATTTTCATGGTTAATAAAATGAAAATCTCAACAACTACCTATAAAGTAAAATACTGAGAAATCTTTTGAGGAAAAAGATGAATTATCTCAGCGTTGCCTAGAGAACCAAAATTACTAGAATGACTGACACACTTATTGTTAAAACTGCCTAATGGTATAATTTATTTCAGAATGAAGATCAAAATAAGGTTGTGGAGACCAGTAAAGCCTTTCAATTAGATGAAGTGTTCTAGGAAAGTGAAAATGTGGCTGAGCCTGATTAGGTCAAGATACCCAAAATTAGAATGTTTTCAGTTTGTCTTCTTTCACCTGTAACATACAGTTAAAGTTTCTCCATGTCTTTCAATGGCTTCATAGCTACTTTAAAAAAAATACTAACATTTCATTGCTTGGATGTAATACAATTTATTTATCAATTCACCTACTGAAGAATATCTCAGTTCACTTTTAATTTGGGTGATAATGATTAAATTGCTATAAAGATCCAAATGATCTATTATACCCTCTATATTAGCTTGGTGCAAAAGTAATTGCAGTTTTTGCCAATAACTTTTAAAGGCAAAACCCCAATTACTTTTGCATCAACCTAATACTTAGTATTCTACTATAGAGAAGAGCGTTCCCTTCATTCATTTCTATTTGTTGTTTGTTTAGCATTTAGTTTCAGAGTCACAGATTCTTTAGTGCAATGTGTTATTACAATCATGTTATATTTTCACATACAAATTTCTGTTTTCAGCAATGATCCCAAGCAACTGTACATAAGATAATGTTCTTTGAGGAATGCTGTTTTGTATCTCACACAAGTAAGAAAGCTGCAATTTTAAATCAGCTGAAATAGGAAAGAACAGCATCTATTGGAGCCCCAAATTAGAGCTTAACCACTTTGCAAACACCATAGTCATAATTAGCATAGGCAAGCATCATTAAGGTATACTAAAACTACTATGTAAAAAGTCTGTCAAAGAATAGTATACAGCCAGGCATGGTGGCTCATACTGTAATTTGGGAGGCTGAAGTAGGAGGATCTCTTGAGTCCAGGAGTTTAGAAACCAGCCTGAGCAACATAAAGAAACCTCTCTTTTCTACAGAGAGAGAGAAAGAATTTTAAAAAGAAAAAATAGTATGTTTATGTAGACCTGAATCAAATCATTAGGAAATAATCAGACAACCTCCAATTGGGGGACATTTTTATAAAGCACCTGGTCTATACTGTCAATGCCTGCTACACTGTCGTAGCTCCACTGTTTATCAGCAACCTGTTTTCTCCTGCATAATGAGTGTTGTCTTCCCCTATGCCTTCATCTTCTACATCTGTATCTCAGACAAATGGTTTTGAAATAAATTTCATAAAATCTTGTCCAAGTTACTTGTAACTTCTCTAGCGGTAATACAATGTGCTTGAAAATACATATTAATTTATTTGCAATCAACTTACATAAATGCAAGAGAGAGAATTTACTCTGTCTTGTTCTCCTCCTCTCATCTCTATACAATATAAATGTTACATGTATTTTTCAACATCACATTGCTATGGGGCTGTCATTCAGAGCTGTTCCAGTGAATAAAACCAATTCTTTCCCCTCTCCCCTGAAGACGGTCAGCTATCTGACAAGCTGGTTTCTTTCCTTACCTATATGTAACAGCTTAAAGCATCAGACTATTTCAGCTTGACTTTTTAATTATATAGCTTAGCAAGCCAACATATTCAGGAGGTGTACTTAAATATTCAACCTGAAATGAGCTGAGTATTAAAGTAAGCTACTAACTAAAGTAACTTTACTTGATATATTTGCCGTAAGAAGTGACAATTCATCTAATTAGTTTGCAACACAGGAGTTATTCTGAATTATTTCCCTCAGCTGTGTGTTTTTGTCATCGTATTGGTGCATGTAGCATCCACTGATACACATTGTTTCTATGAAAGGATAGCTTCTACCAGCCAACATTTTAACAAGTATTTTTTTTTCTGTGCCTAACGATATGCATAAGGTATTGTATTAAGTCTGTGGATGACCCAGAACATCAAAATGATATATTTCGGGACAGGATGACATACCTCCAATACCTAACACCATGCAGCAGTTAGCCATCAGTGACCTCTGAGTTCCAGAAGACAGGCTTCAAGAAAGGTGCAATTAAGGTTTGCAGCCCCACCCTTTCCTGTCTTTCTTAAAAACATATCAGCGTGCCACTGAGAGAATAAGATGATTAAGGATAACCTGGAGTTCACCCCAATTATCATTTTAGAAAAGCAAATCACTGGCAAATTTTGGAAGTTCAGCTGGTTTTGGCAGCAAATGTTTATATGATCCCACTGATTATAATCCAAGCAATTGTACTGCCGTGCTTTGTTGTGATTCATTGGGTTGGACCAGTTTTCAAAGGTTTCCAAAGGGGCTGAGACTGACACCAGACCTTGAAGGGTGAGAGAATTCAAAGGAACAAAGGAAGACTGAGAGTTCTCTGTGTCTGGGGTTAGGACAAGGGAACAATATGGGGAATTCAGGAGTAACTGACGCACATGTAGATTATAAGATGAAGTCCTTGAAGGATTTTTTTTTTTATGGAGTCTTACTCTGTCACCCAGGCTGGAGTGCAGTGCAGTGATGCTATCTCGACTCACTGCAGCCTCTGCCTCCTGGGTTCAAGTGATTCTCCTACCTCAGCCTCCCGAGTAGCTGGGATTACAGGCACCCACCACCACACTCAGCTAATTTTTGTATTTTTAGTTAAGTCGGAGTTTCACCATGTTGGCCAGGCTGGTCTCAAACTCATGACCCTCAGGTGATTCATCTGGCTCAGCCTCCCAAAGAGCTGGGATTACAGGCGTGAGCCACCTAAACAGATGTGTTTAAAGCAAACTGAATGCAGACTAAAGTATTTGATTTCTTCTTTAGGCAAAGTAGCAGGTTTTCATTCAAACTTTTCTATTTTTAATGCTGTCATGTAATGTATTTCAATTGTCTTTCTTTGGAAGAATTACGGGAAGTAGGAGGAGAAAGGAGGAAAGTCACGTATGGTAAAGATTCAGACTGTGTCGATAAGTTTGCTTCGCGGGCAACAACAATAACAAAATAAAAATTGGAAAAATGAGATTGCTGAGCCTTTGTGTTATTTACTGCTTAATGGAATGTTGGCTGAAAACAGTAAAATAAATATTTCATTTTACCCAGCATCACTTAAAAAGTAAATAAGGCACAGAGCCCATCTAAGACAACTGCTGTGGCAGTATGGGGTAGATATAATGGGCTTCAAGCAGCATAAAGTTTAAGCTAATATGCTTGGACTTAGGAGTTTATATCTTCCTCTCCCCTGAAACAGCCTCCTATATGATTCCCATAAATAAAATCATCTCAGTGGGTTTCACAAACCAGTGTAAGTAAGTGCAAGTTCGCCTTGAAACTCCGGCTACATATTCAAGTCAAATCAACACCCTTTGCTAATAGAGATGTTCAAGAAAGATAAAACACCTACCTCAAAGCCCGAGCGCTGGGTTGGTGCTATTTCATGTCAAGGCAATTACAGTGATGGTATTAGGAAGATCAGGGCGGGAGTGGTGTTGTCATACCTGGGAAGGGAAAGCAAGCCTTTAAGCAATCATGTAGAGCATGCGGGACATCGTAAAGCTGGGGAAGGAACAAAGCTTCGCGCTGTCGGAATATTGATCTGCTCCAGAAGGTGCAGGGAACTGCACTACGGTGATTGCCTTCCCCGCTGGGTTTAGAGAGGTCTGAAAGAATACAGTATTGATCTGGCCCCGTTCCCGAGAAGTAACTTACAGATAAGCCCTGACTGAAGGCCACCAACCTTGAGACAAACTGTCGCAAAGAAACCCCGTTTGCCACACAGCCAACATCAGAGCTAATGCTGAGTAGGTGATGATTAGAATATATTTAAGCTGGGCCCAGAACAAGCTGACCCCGTGCTTTCTCCCCCACCTACATCACAGGTGTCTCTCAATTCTGAAAGAGGTAAAACCACGGGCTGGGTGGAGAGGAGGGCAAGGCACGGCGGGAGTTCCACGTGGGAAGCTGTTATAGATCAAGGAAGAAAGATGGGAGTTTCTGAAGTTTTGCTTGTGCATTTGAAACTACTTACAGCCTCGTGTACTTCATCTTTTAAATGGGAATAATAATGCCAGTTTCACAGCTCATTGTCTGGATTCCAGGCAATAAATAAACCTACTTAGAAAATGGCATCTCTGGCCGGGCACAGCGGCTCACATTTGTAATTCCAGCATGTTGGGAGGCCAAGGCAGGTGGATCACTTGAGGTTAGGAGTTTGAGACCAGTCTGGGCAACATGGCGAAACTCCGTCTCTACTAAAAATACATACATATATATATATATATATATATATAGGCATCTCTTAGTAATCAGGGTGTGGTTTGGAGGGAAACGAGGAATCCTTATCATCTACTGTCAGCTTCATCTGAGAAAGACTCTTTCAGCTATTAAAATTCTATGATTCAAAAAAGAACAATTTTCAGCGAAAGGGAAAGCTTCCACATTTCTGCTTCCAAAGCTGTGTGTAGAACTCATTTGCCAGTGAGTCTGTGTTTATTACCAAACCTCAAGTTCAAACTTGGAAGTAAAAATACACTCTCCTGAAAATTCTCTGACATGCCACTCAGCTGCTCATGGTTTCCTGGTGGAAATTACTGTAACCACAGGATTTCACATGGTTTCAACCTCTAGCCACAAGTTAAAATTAGCCAGATGTTACTGAGAAGTTAGGGAACTAGGCTGTTTATATTTGGATCTGGTTATACTGAGTGTGTAACCAGATCCAAATATAACAATTCACTTGCAACGAGATTTTAGGGTATTGCAACTTGATTTTCCCCATGTTAAGAATATTCCATTGGCTAAAAAAGATGGCTCCAAGATCATTACTCCTTTGGGAAACAGAGCCCAATAGTTCTGCCATGGTTCTATAAATCCTCACCCTGTGAAGGACAACACTCTCTCTGTGAGGTACATTGTGTGTAAAACGGGGTACATCCCTACAACCTGGTACCAAGGATTTTACAAGTCACATTTCCAAAAACAGACCTGGTGTCCTGGGTGTTTTGTCTTTCTCGATCATCAGGTCATCGTAGCTACGATGTAACAGTTTCATCATTTCAGCCTATTATGTAAACAATGACTTTAGACAAAAATGGATTTTGTAATTTTGTTACATTTGCTTCACTTCAAAAATTACGGGTAGACATGGTACTAGTTCCAACTCCCCGGTTACTTTCTCCAACAGTGAGGAGATCTAGAGCAAAGCCACCTGCAGTCTTCAGCACTTCAAGATCAGGAATATATCAGCAATAACATCTCACAAGTTTCCAAGTGCTCCCTCCCTATGCATTGTCTTTTTCTTCCCACCCAAGGCCCCCGGGGTGGGTGTACACATTCATCCCTGCTTCATTTGATCTACCTCTGCTTGGCCACTGCTGGACTTTTTCCCAGGCAAAAGGAGAACCCCCAGGAGAGTGAATACACTGGACCAAGGAGCTGCAGAGGCAGTTTGATTTCACCACAATCATTTCATCTCTCTTAGCAAAAACCCCTGGGCTTGCCCTGAAGTACACACACCTGTCTTTGTTCACACAGCTCAAATAGAAGACCTCTCCTTCAAAATTTAGCTCAGCTCTCGGAAACATTTAAAGGAAATGTGGCCTATAATTATTCAATGTGAGATGCAAGATGTTGAATCCTTTGTGCAAGGTAAATATTTAATCTTTTAAAGTTTCTAGGAGATATCTTTGAAGCTGTGATCAAATTTGTAAAGCCCAATAAAAATATATACTAAAAATGTATCTGCCATGAGAAAAAGGAAGTTTATTAAAAGCATTAGCACTCATCTCTCGTGGAAGCACACCCTTACTCAGTCCTACACCTCTTGTATGCTACCATGCAAAAGGCATTCAGACAATCGATTTTCTGAAATTTATTCATATTGAAAAGTCGTTTTAATTATCTTCTTTTCAGGAGGACACGATTTTCAAAACTAACATGTTTCAGGACCAAGATTCCCAATCTACAAAGGTAAAAATGCACAGCAACTTAAAAACTCCCTACAAATAAATTTTTAAAAGTGCCGAATGTGTCATAAATAGAAACCCCCTCGCGCAGCAAGCCTGCTGCCTCCCTGACATCCCATGTATGTGAGCACAATAATTACCCATGTGATAAGAGCATCAAGGTCCTTTTTTATATCTTTCAGCCCTCCTTTTTTCTTCCTTCCCTAGCTTTGCTGTTCTAAGAGAAGTCAAGGTGAAGGGTTTAATGCCTCTGAAGCTGGGGCAAGAAAACAATCGCCTTCTCCAATGGTCAGTAAAGAATACAAGGGCACAGTTAAAACAGAGTCACTGAAGTGAACAACCTTGATGAGACCAACAGGAGAAACACCCCCTCCAGGTACTCCCCACAGGGTTCCCTTTTGGTTGCAAGGCCAGGAAGGTCAGCCCATCTCTATGGCACTCCCTTTCAAGTGTGCGGGCTGCACGCCAGCAAGCAGGTTCCGCATGACTGCTGGTGCGCAGGGAAACTCCTCAGAGAGAGACCCCTGACCCACCAGAGGGGCAAAAACCAAAGCAGGGATCAGGCACTTTATTTCAAGAGTATGTGTATATGTATGTGTATGCATGTGTGTGCGCGTGCGTGTGTGTGTGTGTGTGTGTGTGTGTGTAGGCTACAAAGGCAAAGGAGGCCTTTCAAATCTAGAAACACTATACACATACACATATTAGGCAGAAGAAAAATGGGAAACAGAAATAAGAAATCACCTTTGCACTGGTAAATAACTTAATAAGATACTGAGAATTATCAGTGGCCCTGCAGGGTTGAAAATTTCTATTTTAATTGTATCCCACTGTTTTGAAGGAACAGAGTGAATATAACAAGATTTATACTTTTGCATGTAATATACAATTTTCCAGATAAGCTCTTCTCTCTAGGCTGGTGTCCTTCCATCAGCATTTGATACATAAAAAGTTGAATACAAAAAATGCTAGAAAACGGCCGGGTGCAGTGGCTCACGCCTGTGATCCCAGCACTTTGGGAGGCTGAGGTGGGCAGATCACCCGAGGTCAGGAGTTTGAGACCAGCCTGGCCAACATGGTGAAACCCTGTCTCTACTAAAAATACAAAATTAGCTGGGAGTGGTGGCACATGACTATAATCCCAGTTCCTCGGGAGACTGAGGCAGGAGAATCACCCGAACCCAGGAGGCGGAAGTTGCAGTGAGCCTCCTGGGCTCACTGCACTCCAGCCTGGACAACAAGAGCGAAACTCCATCTCAAAAAAAAAGAAAAAAAGCTAGAAAACTCCATTCTTGCTATCGGGCAGAAGATTCTGCCTGCTATAGATGCACAGTGCTGTGGTCTTCTGCTGTATTGTGCCTCCTTGGCTGCTTATAGCTTCCTTGATGAGCCGAGTCAGCAAAATCATCACAATATGTGGGTGTCCCTAGTAAGTTTCTGAAGCTAGAGCAACTTGGACCTAAACATTCCCTGTTTGCAAAAAGAGCAGTGATTATGTTGCCTTGCAAGTAGTCTTGCTCATAAGCCAATGACTGATGGGCATCTGACAATATCAAGCAGCTCTTGGAACGCCTTGGAAGATGTTTCAGATGCTGGGTGTGTTGCTGAGCACTGTGGTTACATTCCATTTCTGAATCTACTGAGAGGCTCTGAGTTGAAAGAAATTAGATTCTTGCTGTGATGAAAGTGTGGGGGTGATTGAGCTTAGGCTGGAGAATCTTTGTGATGGGAATACTGTAAAGCAGGCTCAAGCATCATGCCTTCATTCAGCAAATATTTACTGAGCTTCAGCTTTATTTCAGTCCCTGAATATACTACAGTGTGATGGACACAGCCCAGTCCTCATGGAGCTCACATCCTAGGAAGGATGGTGACATGAGACAGGTCACTCTCCTTGTGTTGAGCCCCCTTAAAAAAAAAAGAGAGGGATATCAATGGAGCATACAAGAAAAGCAAACCTAGGCTGAGGAATAGGGAAAGGTTTCTGGAGAACAGGGTGTTTACATGATAAAGGAAGAAAATTAATGTATATTTGACTTATAAACCTCATTCGACTGCTTCTTTATTATGACTATCGGATGTATCTGTGTAATAATTTCCACGCTCATTTTCTCCTTTCCAACCCTGCACTGACTTATCTTTTGTTAGCTATCACAACACACTGGTTAGATTTGAAATCTCTCTTTCAATTAAATTTGGAAATCCCAGCAGGGAAATGTTCTCAGTAGCCTCTCTGATTAAGAATAGAAAAAGAATTGTATTTTGACATCTATAATCAAACCTCACAAAATAGCCCCAAATGATTTTAAAATTCACACTTCAACTATATATTATATTTTCATTTTCAGTAGACTAGCTCTGTTACACTTTACATCTTACTATCATTTTCTAATTTATTGCCCTTACAAAATTCTCTCGTGATTATGAAATTGACAAGATGAATTTTAAGCAGAAATGGGCTTCCTTTTTTTCACAAAATTTGGGACATTAAATTCTTGCTTTATTGAACTAACAAAAGAGGTATCCAATTTTGTGTAGATACGGCTTAAGGTGGTTGCAGGTATAGCCTTTTTGGAAGAAGGAAATAAGACTTTTAAAATGTGGAATTTGAAGATAAACTATGAAACGTTGACTTGCCAACTTGCAGCATATCAAAATGTCAGCTCAGCACCTTAAAGAGTCTAAAGGGATTATTCAGCCCAATTTTCTCTGTGCTTAATGCCATATCCTGGCTTAGAGTCAGGTTCCTTTGGAAGAACATTTAACTCTTTCTGCACATCATTATTCCATTTTAAGCAATAAAGTTGTGATTTCCTAAATGACATTCTAATAATCTGAAATATTTCTCCCAGCTTTGAAAGGATCCGTGCTTTGAGGATATAGCTTACATACTGCGATAACCTCAATCATTCCGTAGCAAGAATAGTATCCCCAAATTAAACTTACACATCCATTAGTAAGTCCTAGCACAAATGATAATAAGAATACTCTTAGCATTATCTCAGAAAGAGACAGTGACTTGAATCTTATGACAACTCTTTAAGCTTATGGGCAGTGCTCAAAGGCTTTAACGAAATACCATACATCTTTAACCAAGACATTCAACCTCTGAAGGAACGGGTACGTTACATAACATTTGGAAAGGGTCTCAGAGGTGGTAAGTCTATTTTCTGTGTGATTCATGAATCCTCTGTATTGTTCTCCTAAGACAGGGGCTCAAGTACTCTGAGACCTTTGCTATCAAAAAGACTCCCATCTCAGGAAGCAGCCCATGACCCTGACTGATAGATCTAACATGAAATTCTTCCTTAGAGTCTGCCTAGTTATCCTTCCAAAACTTTAGCTACCTGAGCAATTTCTATACTAATGGGCTGCACAAAGAGTAGATCCAATTATTTTCTCACAAGACAGCCCTTCTAATATTATGATTAAATCATTCTTTGTGAATTCAGTCATCTATTGGGCATTCACTACGAGTTAGGCACCCATCTAGTCACTAGGGATATAACAGCAAACACAGTTACCTCCCTCATGGAACTCATTCTGGGTAGAGCATAGAGGAAGAAAAGAAACCAACAAATAAGTACACATGTAAGATAACGGGTGGAGAAAACTCAGGCAGAGGAGAATGCTCCAGTGTGCAGGATGAGAAGGGGAGCTGTGAGTTTGTCTCAGGTGGTCAGGGAAGCCCTCCCTGCAACGTACAGGTATGCAGAGACCGCCAGAAGTGAGATGGAAGGAAACAGAAGAGTGAGTGCAAAGCTCCTGATCCCTCCCACTCTGGAGTGGCAAGCAGACTTCGTCCCTCCTGCGGATGCTGTTTGGTTGGTAGTGCTGTCCACATCTCCATGTTGAAGGCTGAAACATCAGTCCTGTCCTGGCCGGTGAAAAAGAGTGTTTGATTTGATTAACACTATCTGCATGGATGCCCAGCAGAGACTGGCAGTTGCTGTTTCACATATGCATATTATAGATCTGCAAATATATTTCATGCAATTCATGCACAGTCTTCTCTTCTCCTGCTTGCAGTAACTTCATTTTTCAAGCAAATTTCTTATTTTAAGGTATTTGTTTTCAGTCTTTGCCATATTTGCCTTTCTCAGGGGTAGAGTCTAGTTGGGTAATAATCTCACTTAAAGGGTGAAAGTCAAGGCTGTGCATAATAATTAAGGTTTCTTCAACCATAGACAAAACCTAAAATCCCAGTTTCTTGTTCTGGAGTCCATAATGAGATGTTTTCAGACCAGCGCTATATTCATTTGGGTTGAGAGAGACTCTTCATCGCATCTGTGTGTTCAGTGCTAAGTGGCTACTAGTATGACAGGCTCAGGTCAGGTGCTTTCCTCTCTCCTTCCCTCCTTAGCTCAACACTTAATGTGAAATTTAAAGAAAGCTGTGTATGTGGGAGGAGTACCATTTGTCAAAGCAGACCCCCGGTCACTTCAGTCTGCAAGTTCTAGCACACAGCGTGAAACCACAGCTCAACACTGCCCTGTTCTTAACGAAAGGTTAATGCTTTAAGCTTTAAGAAAAAATTTGGATCTGTTGGTTGGTAATTGGAATAAACATTCAAATTTGAGCATCAGATTTCTCATTAGTTTCACATCAATACCTGTGCTGCAACTATGGATCAGTGAACTGGGCCCCTAGCTGCCCAAGTGAGTTCATTAATCATTCTCCCCTGGATGGCTGTGTAAGTAGACAGCTGTTCTAAGCAGCTGTCTTCCGGTACGGTTCCTCTTGTACAGACGGTGGGAAACTTTTTGCATGAGTTTGCTGTTGTTTTGGGTGGAAGTCCTGCTTGTATTGACAGGTCGAGAAGCAACTGGATCTCGGGTCAGTAATGCATTTTAATTTGTAAATGGTCACTTTATGGCCACAGAGAGAAAGGCTTAAAACCATTCAGGCTAAGTTACCAGTCTTATCTGACTTATCAACAGGAACAAGAAATACGAAGCTAGGCATTTCAAGCTCACACTGCATTTGGTGAAGAGCCACAAGGCTAAACCGAACTCTTGTAACCCTTTTCTCCTGCCCCAAATGATACGGCCTGCTCGTTAGCTCTCCTCATCTTCCAACTATAGAGAGCTAACTTTATTTTTATATTTTTGGATACACTTGGCTGCGCAGAGAGATTGGAATCCACACGCAGCTCCTATTCTCCATTATATTGAAGCAAGCACTCCAGTAATTGGAGCTTATCCTGTTCTAATATATGCCATCAGGAAATTTGAAACGGCCCTGATGGCCCCTATAATATTTCCCTTAGATGCTCTCTGATATGTCAGTGTCTACAAGTTCATCCACACAGCAATGACCTCATGTGGCAACCTTTTTCCATCTACTAGAACACTTAGTAGTAACATGAGAACCTGATTATCTTCTCTTAGAAAAAAAAAAGGAAAAACAAAGAAAAACAACACACACGCACACACACACACACACATACACACACACACAAACGTAAGAGGTATCTCTCTCTTGGAAGCAAAACCACCAAGACAAGTAGACACACACTGGATAAAATAAAAATCACAGAATCCAAACAGTTATTTCCTGGAAAGGAGGTAGGTGGAGGCTTGTTAGGAATCAAAGCAGAACCAGGCGTGTGTATTTAGCATTAAGAAAAAGTGAAGATGCCGAAAGTTCAACTCACGAAGATTTGTATTTCTCTCATTAAATGCAATCAAAAAATAAACACAGGGAGCTGGTAGGGAAAAGAATGAATGTATTACCTGGGCACTTCTTAGATGAATCATTTCACGTTGGACTTCCTAGCACGTGCTGTGAAGAGTTCTGAAGTAGGCAATGTCATACCCAAGTAAGAGATGAGGCAACAAAAGATGATTCATTTACTCACTCATTCAGGATTCCTGTCACAAACATGTGCTGAGAACCTACTGGGTGCTAGCTAGCATTCTAGGCATTGGGAGTTGGGGCGCACAAGGCGGAGAAGGGTCTTGCTTTCACAATGTTTAGATTTCAGTGGGGAAAGACAGAAAATAAACAAATTAAAATAGCCGCTAGTGGCCAGGTGTAGTGACTTGCACCTGTAATCCCAGCACTTTGGGAGGCCAAGGGGGGCAGGTCACTAGAGGTCAGGAGTTGGAGACCAGCCTGGCCAACATGGCAAAACCCATCTCTACTAAAAATACAAAATGTATCCAGGTGTGGTGGTGTGCGCCTGTAATCCTAGCTACTCCAGAGACCACAGCAGGAGAATCGCTTGAGCCCAGAAGGCAGAGGTTGCAGCGAACCAGATGGCCCTCCAACCTGAGCAACAGAGGGACAACCCTCCCACACACACACACACACACAAAAATTAAAATTTAAAATTAAAAAAAATTGCACCTAGTAATAACTGTTAAAGATAAAAATAAAATAGAATGATGTCATAAAGAGAGATTAGAAGTTTTTTAAGGTTGAGTGATATTGGAGGTTTCAATGAGAAGGAAGAATTTAACTTGAGACATGTAAAACAAGAAGAACGAGGGCTGGAGGAGTTGGCAGAATTCACTCTCCCAATCCTATTGCTGCTCCAGAATGGGATTACTTAAGCCCACATCTGTATAACTGCAAAGCCTCAGTCTTTCTCCCAATCTCCACTTTACTGGGGCATCATCAAATATATATCCAGTTTTGCCAACTATTAAATCGAGATAACTGGCAATTATGTGTAAAACGGAAGTTGTGTAAATAGCATAAAAGAATAAAGTATACATTGTCTGCTTCCGCTTGGACCTGTCCAAACTGGTTATCAACTCAGCCTCATTTCTGTAGATAGTTGTCAAGATTAAACTTCTTTTGGACATAGCTTTATCTTGAGAGCATCATTTCTAGATGTGTCCTCAACCTTAAAATTAACGTATTTTGCCATTATAGAGGTGTTTTGTTTTTGTCTTCATTGATTTTCAGATTTTTACTCTCTTCAGATCTAATTTAGTCTAGTGTAGCTTAAAAGTGCATGAGTTGTAGCATGGAGTATATCGTGACTGGAACTTTGATTGCATTCCAGACAACATTGGGATGCAGAGAGAAACAGGATGTAAAAAGACTTATAAAACATTTTAAAATAGTCCATGAAAAGACACACCCAGAAAGCTTTGTAGAGTTGAGCCATGTATGCCCAGTGGAGAATATTAATGGAAATTGTTTAATGAGCGTCTTTCGTAGTCATTATGTATTAAAACACTAAACAATTGAATGGAAACTTTGGTCTCTGAGATTCTTGGAACATTTTCTAGATTATACTCCAGGGATGATTTCACCCACTACTGCATCACCTCCCTTCTGAGGCTAATTGTTTCAACTCCTTCAATATACTTGGCAGTGGCTTGTTCACTTATAAATCTAGTTGACTAAAGAAGAACCCAAAAGTCAAACCAGAGTTGATAACCTTTAACTTTTGATATTTTTCAAAACCTGTTGAAGCAAAATCTGCTATTTATTTCTCTATTTTTTTTTTTTAGTTTTATGTCCTTATCAACTTGTTTATATATTTGGTACTTATATCTCATCAGACAAAACCATCAGTATTTTATAGTGAATATGGAGGAAATTACTAGGTAATAAATATTACATGAAGAATATTGATAATACTCAGATTTTGAAATATGCTTTATAATATTATACCCATAAATATGAGTTGCATTATATCCCTGGAATCTTCCTCCTTGTTCCTGATCTTGCTGAAATTCCAAATGTGGTTTCAATTTCTCCTTTAAATTTCAGTTATTTTTCATTCTTTGGGCCTCTAACCTCAAGGGTTGAACTAAAGAAAATTGTATATATTTTATTCTATTGAAAGCTAACAACAATCCAGAATGATTTGTGTAAATGAACCTGGTTAGAAAATAAGAACACATGCATAAATTATTTGTGCATGCGATTTTTACAGCTATAAATTTTGTAAAATATGTTATTTATCACATTATCATTTGTGACAGTTGTATCATGGGTGTGAGAATATTGAACCACAAAAAATAGTAACAGATGCATGAAAATTAGAGATTAAAGAAATGTAAGAACACATCTGGTTTAATCCTGTCTCTTTAAAGATGGAGAAATCAAGAGGTAGAAATGCAGTGAGCCTTGGTTCTGTGGCTCAGCCATTTAAGGGTAAAGCCCTGGCATATTAATGGTGTGTGGAAGCAACAGAACTTTCTTCAGGCTATTGGTGTAAAGTTTCTATGACCTAACTATGCAATCTTATGTGATACTCAGTGAAATGTCTTTGAAATTTTTCTGTAAATATTTCATTAATACAAACTTCCACTAACTAGAAAACTCTATATTATGAACTGAATGTTTGTGTCCCCCACGAAACCCTAACCTCTACTGTGTCTATATTTGGAGATTGGGCCTCTAAGGAAGTAAGGTTAATTTAGGTTATAGGAGGCCGGGCGCGGTGGCTCAAGCCTGTAATCCCAGCATTTTGGGAGGCCGAGGCGGGTGGATCACGAGGTCAAGAGATCGAGACCATCCTGGTCAACATGGTGAAACCCCGTCTCTACTAAAAATACAAAAAAGTAGCTGGGTATGGTGGCACCTGCCTGTAATCCCAGCTACTCAGGAGGCTGAGGCAAGAGAATTGCCTGAACCCAGGAGGCGGAGGTTGCGGTGAGCCAAAATCACACCATTGCACTCCAGCCTGGGTAACAAGAGCGAAACTCCATCTCAAAAAAAAAAAAAAATTAGGTTATAGGAGTGGGATCCTGATCCAACGAATTAGTGCCCTTATTAAAAGACACACGAGAGCTCCAGAGAGGACACTCCCTTTCTTTCTCCCTCTCCCCCAACCCAGCATGCATAAAAAGGTTATCCTAGCATACAGAAAGATGGCGGCCAACCACAACTCAACAGAAGAGGCCTCAGAATGAAACCTACCTTGTCAGCACCTTATTGTGGGCCTTCCATCCTCCAGATCTGTGAGAAATAAATTTGTTATTAAACCACCAAATCTACAGTATTTTGTTACGGCAGACTGAGCAGTCTAATACACTATAATAATTCAAAAGAGATTTACCTAAATTTCCTACTTTTTAATTTTATATGAAAAACCAGGTTTTTTTTTTTTTTTTCCTGCAGGCACATAGCATTGAGTAAAAGAAAAATAAACTTTTTAGGACGATGATTCCCTAATATGGGTAGGGATACAGTACTTAGTTTGAAAATGCATATTCTAACATTATTACTATTGCCATGAATATTCCTATAGGTAAAGTTCTGCATGTATCCTTGATTATTTTCTCAGAAAAACTATGGGAATGGTACTTGCTGGACCAAAGTATGCACTTTTTAAGGATTCAAGGTAAGTTTTTACAGAAATACTGACTATACATTATACTACTCCCTAGAAATTAGCTTGGCAACATAGGTGGGCATGTCAACGGATAAGACACAGGAAAGGGGGCTGCTGTATGTACTCATAGGTCACTGTCTTTCACTTTTAGAGAACTCAGCTTAGGTTGTAATTCTAAAAGTGCACTTGGGAATTTAAGAGAGAATGAGGTAAAGGGAAGGGAAAGAACCTGTTCTCACATTTGTTTACTAAAGTAAATTGCCAAAGTACTACAAGCAGAAGATACCCTGCTTGATAAAAATGAGTACCCCAAACAATCTCTGTAACCTAATTCAAATGTAAGGTTTGTTTCTTGTTTTTTAAGATGGAGTCTAACTCTATTGCCCAGGCTAGAGTGCAATGGCCCAATCTCGGCTCACTGCAACCTCCGCCTCCTGAGTTTAAGCTATTCTCCTGCCTCAGCCTCTCAAGTAACTGGGATTACAGGCATATGCCACTGCGCCTGGCTAATTTTTGTATTTTTAGTAGAGATGGGGTTTCACTACGTTGGTCAGGCTGGTCTTGAACTCCTGACCTCAGGTGATCCTCCCACCTCAACCTCCCAAAGTGCTGGGATTACAGGCAAATGGAAGTTATTATTGATCAATTAAAAGTAAAATAAACTTAAAAAAATATAAGCAGAGTTCATACGTGAATCTGACCTGAACTAGGGCTTCCTGAACTGGGACATTGATTCAAACTATTTTCTCTTTCCTTTCTTTTTTGTTTTTTCTTCTTTCTTTTAAAATTTAGGAACCCAAGACCAGTTTTCTACAGGGGTACAATTGGTATTCCCCTCAGTCACCCACACAAGGGACACTTATAAAGCACACTTCAATCTCAGCCATTACTGACTGACAAGATAAGAATTTTATATTTTACATCACTTCATATCAAGAAATTCTTCAAAATGATAGCTGATGCAGTTAAGCTTCCCAGAAAATGAACGGTTTGGAGGATTTGGCTAGAAAACCTAGTCACCTTTTGAAAATCTCCAGCTAGTAGCCACAAGAGGAATTTTTGAACCGCAAAGGTGAGCTTTGCAAACTTGCACCTTGACCCCTGTCTGGGGCTCAGGAATTGAAGGCTGTATGATTTTATTTGAAATGTCTACCTGGTGTGGAGCAACGACAACAACAAAAAAAAATTGAAAGAGTAAAAAAAGAAAAGCTATTATATCTCACAGGAGTATCTCCTGTAGTAATGAACTTAAAAACCAGTGTGTTTAAATGTTTCCACACATAGGCACACCCTCCCATCCACTTTGCACCACTCATACCTTCACATACCAAGAAAAGTTACATTTTAAAAGGAGAGAAAGTATCTCATAGAGATATACTAATCCTCTAATTCCTTAGAGGAGCGAATAACCTTTTCTCTTGATATAGGAACCAAGCATTGATCTGTCACACTGTTTGTTCTAGCAGAGCTCCCAGAGGCACATTCAGTTTGAAACGTTAAGGCTAGTTCATTAGGCGTCCCTGGCTCCTTTCTCCGAGAGAATCAAGATAACACTGTGGTTAGTTAATGGCTTTCTCTTGTTTCCCCCAGAGCCTGCCTGTCTGAAGCCTGCAGGCCCTAGAAGCTTCTTTCTCCCTTCTCTTGGCTATTAGTCACAGCTGGTAAGGCTCACAGGAGCCGAGACTGTTTGAAAACCGTCGGATCACGAAAACGTTTGAGTCTTTCTGCTGCAAGCAACAAACTTGGCCCAGGCTGCCAGGAGGAGATGGAGTGGGAGTGGGGGTGGCGACGGGATGCACCAGGAATGAAGGAAGAAAGGGAAATTGCTAACCACCTCACTTCAAAATCCTCTCTGAGGGAGCCCGTGGTAGGTACCCTTGCTGGGAAGGTGGATAGACTCACTTTTAAAATGAAGTGACGTTGCCTCTTGGGGCAAATGTCTCCTGCCTGGTACCCACTGCCCTCCCCCGGAACCTTGTATTCTGGTAATGGCGTGGTGGGGGCAGAAGCTAATGATGAGACCCTGGAATGTGATGAGCTATCTTCAGCTCCTGCAGTTCTCCAAGACCTGCCCACCCCTTTTTCTTCTATACTTACTTTTTGCAGAACTAGTGGGGGAGGAAAGAAAAAAAAGAAGTAAGGTTTTAGGTACTATAGATAAATTCAAAATCCAAAACCCAACCCATAGAACTCTCTCATGTCCTGGGTTAGAACTGCTGAATGAGAGACATCATGTCCCACAAACATGACCTGGCTTTTAATTGCCTGTTATTTGGTTGCTCAAGGCACTACCTCACGAAGCAGCTCCAAGAAGGCCAAATAATTTTACCTGTTGCCTCTCATAGGACCTTGGCGAACTGCTAACAGGGGCCATGTATCTACCTATTCCCTGGCGTGGAGGGTGTGCTCCCCTGCAAAGGAGATGCTAAGACAGGCCATGATGCTGTCGGTGACCACAATGATGTCACCACCGGTGACAAATCACCCTTTGTCACTGCCCTGATTTTGAGTCAAGAATGCTATGGTTGCATTGGGTTTATGAGACCAGTAAACATATATGCTTTGGGGTCAAGTTTAAATCCAAGCTGGAAGAGTTTCATTTCCCTTTCAGGGTGCCTACACGATTCATAGTGTACTGAGAAATCACAGAGGAAAGTTTTATGAGAGATCAGGTCAAGCCCATAAAAGTAACGGGGCTCTTGACATCACCTCAGGGCAGTCTGACACTGCTTCCATATCTGGCTTGGATTTTTCAGATAATAACCCTGCCTCTTCTTAAATGGTTTGAGAAAATGTAGGTTCTTCCTCTGACTTTGGAACATGCTAATGACTTACTACAGACGACAAATACAGGCGGGTATACAGATTTCTAGATTCTAACTTGAAAAACAAAAAGCCACTCAAACCCACTTTTATCATCTTTAAAAATGGAAACACACGGGTCGCATTTCTAATTTACAAGGTCTATTGCAATTATGTTTCAGGCTATTATCCTGGTTCAAAGGTCACAGATACAAGACAATAAAAACAAGTAAGAAGAAATAAAATCTAAGGTCCACTGGAACATTTCTGGATTGTCCATTACAGCTTGAACTACACAGTAGAAAAATGATCACGAATAGATGATGAGATATTTAATTTTATGTTTACTTTTGGAAGTATGTGGCTACTATGCAGTGTTTCTGCAGCACACCAGCATTGCTTACCCCAGTACTTCCAATATGAGTTATTTAATCACCCAGGTTAAATGAAAATAACCAAATGATTAAATAAAATCAAGTCATACTTCCATGTGAAGACTTTACTTAGACTTAGAATTTGGGAGACTTTGTCTGATGTTGAACGTTCCACATTGATACATCAGATGATGTTGTCTAGCAATTTCTCCTGCGGGGGAATGTTTCTATGAGTATGCATGAAGTTACATTAGTGTTGTTCATTTATTCATCAGGCTGCATTATTTAATGCAACTCATTCTCAGCACTTTTGCTCCTGGTAACTTTATCCTTGTTCTCTTCTTCCCGCATGACTCCTCCTTCAGTGTGTATTCTTCCTCACGTTCTCTGCACAGTAATGGTCCATGGCCTCAGTCATTGGTTCTATTGATCTGTATTTTCCTCCTCAGAGGCAAAAAGGACTATGGCCATTCACAAGGACTGCATCAGATTCCATTCTGCCTTGCCTTCGTTAAACACCTACTATAACCATGGCATTTCTTTTTCTTGTCACGGCAGAAAATATAAAGATAAATAGGTTCTAATACCTGCTGTCTTGGCAGATGAAATGATAATAATGATGTAACAACTAAAAACACTTATCTAGCACTAATTTCATGCCATTCTAACTGCACCATACAAAACTCATTTAATCTTTAAGGAATCCTTTGACAGAGTCACTATCATTATCCTCATTGCACAGAGAAGGAAACGAAGACACAGAGAGGTTGGGTTATTGCTCAGTGTCATACAAGGACACAAATAACCATGGGGCAAAGGGAAATGTGAAAAACAATATGCAGGAGACACAAACAAAAAAAATCGTGCCATCTCAACTGATGGAGCAGGATGCGGGGAGGGGATCGTAGGCCAGATTTCCTAAAAGAAGGACCTATGAATAAGAATTTTTAAGTAAATTTTAAAGACCTGTTATGTTCTAAGAACTTACGGTGAATATTATGTTTCATTTAATTCCAACCAAATCCCCATTTCACTCTAAGCAATTAGAAACTTAAGAAATAGGTTTGCTAATTTTATTAAATATTAAAATGCAATCCCAGAGTTTAAGCGTATGTCAGTCTTATTCTGCTTGTATCTCCAAAGTAGATGGTGAAGGATGAGTTAGATTTTGAAAGCCAGAATTAGGAGGAGAAGACAATGTAGGAGAAGAAGTATGAGTACAAAATTGGTGAGGAGGGTTGCCAGAAACAGAGAAAGGGTGAGTTTACTTATTCATGCTGCAGCAAGAATGCGCGACACATACATGACAGACAGGAGGCACAAAGACAGACTTTGACAGTCTCTGGGGAGATAAGATAGTCCATGAGACAGTGACACCTGGTGTGATGTGGCAAGAGTGACCCTGAGATGCTTGTGTAAAGAAATACGGAAACAGGTAAGAAAAGAAAGATGGGCGGGGTGTGGTGGCTCATGCCTGTAATCTCAACACTTTGGAACACCAAGGTGTTCCTGAGGATCACCTGAGGCCAGGAGTTAGAAACCAGCTTGGCCAACATGGTGAAACTCCATCTCAGCTAAAACTAGAAAAACTAGCTGGGTGTGGTGGCGGGTGCCTGTAGTCCCAGCTACTCAGGAGGCTGAGGCAGGAGAATCCCTTGAACCTCGGTGGCGGAGGTTGCAGTGAGCCGAGATCATGCCACTGTACTCCAGCCTGGGTGACAGAGTGAGACTCTGTCTCACAAAAAAATAAATAAGAAAACTTAAAAAAAAAAAAGAAACAAGGAGAGAAAGATGGAAGATATATCACAACGGGCCTTAAATGCCAAGCTGAGACGTTTTAACTATGTCATGCAGTGGGCATCTACTTCCCATTATTTAGAATAAGGCATGGAAGGACTTATGGTTTAGTAGCACTAATTAGGCAATGAGATGTATTGGGGGAAGTAACAGGAAGAGCATTTCTGAAGTCCTTAAAAATAACTTTGAAAACCTATGGGTATTTGAACAATTTTCTGCAAATCTAAAACAGTTTTTTAAGTTTATTTTAAAATTTAAGTTTCCCTTTCCAACTTCTTGCCTGAGCACAGCCCCACATTTTAAGTGCCCACTGGACTGTTTTAGATTTGCGGAAAATTGTGAAGATACTATGAAAGGTTTCTATATACCCTGCACCCAGTTCTATTATTAACACCTTGCATAACTATGGTACATTTTTTTAAATTAATGAGCCAATATTGATATGTTATGATTCACTAAAGTCCATAGTTTATTCAGATTTCCTTAGGTTTTACTTAATGTCCTTTTTCTGTTCCAGAATACTGCATTACCATGAGTCGTCATGTCCTTTTAGGTTCATCTTGGCTGTTAGAGATTCTTCATTGTTTTTTTATCACATTGACTCAGTGGGGAGGACTGGTTAGGAATTTTGTAGAAAATCAGTCATTTGGGGTTTGTCTAAAGTTTTTCTCATGGTTAGACCAGGATAATGTGTTTTTGGAAGGAAGACCACAGACGTACAATCCCATTCTCATCACATCATATAACTGATCATATCAATGTTAACACTGACCTGGCTGAAGGTGTGTTTGTAAGGTTTTTTGGAAGGGTAGGAGAAGGTGGAACAAGAGACAAATGATAGTTTAAAAGAAAAGGAAACAGAAGAAGAATGAAGAGGGTACAGTGGTACGGTGGCAACTGGCAGAAAGTTTTACAAAGAAGGCTGCATAGTTGGATCATCAGGAGCATAAAGTTGGACACAGGTTTTCACATATGACCAGATGGGAGCTTGCTACGTGGGACCATTCCCTTTCTACAAATGTCCATCAAAGACATGCCCTTTTCCAGGTTCCTGTTTTACATTCTCAACTAAAGTCTTCATTTCACCCCCAAAATACTGCTCCCCCAGTCTCTTCCTCCTTCTCCATCTCCACTTATTTTTTTCTTCCTCTCCTCTTGCTTCTAGCCATCACATTTTTCTGTCATCACCCAGTCTACTTTACCTGGATTTATAGACTTGATCTTCCATTCATTATTCTTCAAGTAGAATGATCAAGTAGAATTTCCTTACAAGATTCTCTTGATCCTCTTCTCCAGAAGTCGTTAGATGTTCCCTGTGGGAAGTCACTTCATATTTTACTTCCCCTGCTACACCAGTGCTCTTTGTTAACTTCTCTGTCTTCTTTTGAGAGCCTGTCAACTACATGAGAAGAAGACCTTGTTTATTTCAGTCACCATTGAATGTGCCAGTAGAGTACATGACATATGATAAGCACCTGATAAATATTTGGTTCATAAACACATTCACAAGAACCCTTTGCCCTTGCCATGTCAGTCTGATCCACAAATGATATATCTGTTGTCATCTTTGAGATTTATTATTATCCTTTTTTCTACTCATCATCAACCAGAACCTATCCATCCTTCAGCCTCTCAATGATCCCTTTCACTTCCCATTTGTAAAATATTCATGGTTATTCAGTTGCTCATTTTGCTTTACCACGATTTAATTTTTTCATGTCCTTGTTTATGACATCAGCAAAGGATAGAATGCATATTTAACAGTAGAAAGCATTTATGGAACACCAATGTTATACATGTAGGAAGACTTGGCCTTTATCATCTAAAGACTTATTATATGGCTATCTAAACAGGAACATGGAATGATGAGGAAGCACTTGCAAAGGAACATAGGGGAAAGTATGTGGCCAAGTACAGACTGGCTTAGTAATTGCAAATGGAAAATAAAGCCCACCATGGGTAAAAACGGTCAGGAAAGGTAATAGAAAGTGAGTGGGTCAGGAGAACTTTTGGTGGTAGAACAAATACAGCATCCCTTGGAGATATTGTAGGTTTGGTTCTCTAATAAAGTTAATGTTACGATAGAGCAAGTCACATGACTGCTAGTTTCCCAGCACATATAAAAGTTATATTTAAACTTTTCTAATATTTGAGGTCTATTAAGTATCTGATAGCATTTTGTCTTAAAAAGAAAATAGTATGTACCGGCCGGGCACGGTGGCTCAAGCCTGTAGTCCCAGCACTTTGGGAGGCCGAGGCGGGTGGATCACGAGGACAAGAGATCGAGACCATCCTGGTCAACATGGTGAAACTCCATCTCTACTAAAAATACAAAAAATTAGCTGGGCACCGTGGCGCGTGCCTGTAATCCCAGCTACTCAGGAGGCTGAGGCAGGAGACTTGTCTGAATCCAGGAGGCGGACGTTGCGGTGAGCTGAGATTGCGCCATTGCAGTCCAGACTGGGTAACAAGAGTGAAACTCAGTCCCCCCCCAAAAATAAAAAGTACGTACCTTAATCAAAAATACTTTATTGCTAAAATATACTAACGATCATCTGAGTCTTTGTCAAATTATAATCCTTTTGCTAGAGGAGGGATTCCCTTGATATTGATGGGTATCCATGATCAGGGTAGTGGTTGCTGAAGGTTGATATGGCTGTGGTAATTCCTTAAGACAACAATTAAAATTGCCCCACTAATTGACTCTTTCCTTCATGAAAGATTTCTCTGCAGTATGTGAAGCTGTTTGATAGCATTTTACCCACAGTAGAACTTCTTTCAAAATTAGAGCCAACCTCTCAAACCCAGCCACTGCTCCATCAGCTAAGTTTATATAATATTCCAAATCACTGGTTGTCATTTCAACAGTGTTCATAGTATCTTCCCCACAAGTAGATTCCATCTCCAGAAACCATTTTCTTTGCTCCTCCATAAGAAGCAGCTCCTCGTGCATTCAAGTTTTAGAATGAGATTGCAGCAAATTTGTCACATCTTCAGGCTTCACTTCTAATTCCCACTCTCCTGCTATTTCTACTACATCTGCAGTGTCTTCCACCACTAAAGTCTTTAACCCTTCAAGGTTATCTATGAGTGTTGGATAAACTTCTTCCAAATTCCTGTTAATGTGGACATTGTGACTTCCTCTCATGAATCACAAATGTTCTTATTGGCATCTACAATGGTGAAGTTTTTTCCAGAAGTTTTCCATTTACTTTGCCCAGATCTGTCAGAGGAATCACCATCTATGGCAGCTATAGGCTTACAGAATGTATTTTTTAAATAATATGAATGAAAGTTGAAATTACTGCTTGATCCATGGGATACAGAATGAATGTTGCATTAGCAGACATGACAACAACATTAATCTCCATGTATATTTCCATCAAAGCTCTTAGGTGACCAGGTATATTGTCAATGAGCAGGAATACTTTGAAAAGAATTTTTTTTTTCCTGAAGAGTAGGTATTAACAGTGGACTTAAAATTGTCAGTAAACCATTCTATAAACAGATTTGCTGTTACCCAGTCCTTGCTTTTCCATTTATGGGGCACAGGCAGAGTGGCCTTAGCATAATTATTTGTGGCCCTAACATTTTCTGCAAGGTAAATGAGCATTGGTTTCAACTTAAAGTTTCAATGGGTGCATTCACCCCTCACATAAGAGTCAGCCTGGCCTTCAAACCTTGAAGCCAGGCATTGACTTCTCTTCTGCAGCTATGGCAGTCCCAGATTAGTTATCTTGGCTAGATCTTGTAGATAACTCACTGCAGTGTCCACATCAGCACTTGCTGTTTCGCCTTTCAGTTTTATGTTATGGAGAGGTCTTCTTTCCTTAAACCTCATGAACCATGCTCTGCTGTCTTCAAACTCTTTTCTACAGCCTTCCTACCTCTCTCCAGCCTTCATAAAATTAAAGAGAGATAGAGTCTTGCTCTGAGTTAGGCTTTGGCTTCAGGGAATGTTGTGCCTGGTTTAATCTTCTATCCATGCCACTGAAACTTTCCCTATATCAGCAATGAGTCTGTTTCACTTTGTTTTCATTTGTGTGTTCACCAGAGTAGCACTTTTAATTTTCCTCAGGACCTTTTTCTTTGCGTTCACAACGTGGCTAACTGGTACAAAGGCCTAGCTCTCAGCCTATCTCGGCTTTTAACATGACTTCTTCACCAATCTTAATCATTTTTAGTGTTTTATTTAAAGTGAGAGGTCTATAACTCTTCTTTTCACTTGGATAATTGGAGGGCATTATAGGGTTGTTAATTGTCCTAAGTTTTATCTTGTTGTGTCTGAGGGAATAGAGAGATCCAAGGAGAGGGAGAAAGACAGGAAAACAGTGTGCCGCTGAAGCAGTCAGAACACACACATTTATTATGTTTGCTGTCTTCTATGGGTGCAGTTTGTGATGCAAAAACAATTACCATAGTAGCATTAAACCTCACTGACTGCAGATCACCATAACGTATAATAATAAAGAAAAGAATGAAATACTATGATAATTACCAAAATCTGACACGGAGCCATTAAGTGAGCATATTATATTGGGAAATTGGTGTCAATAGACTTGTCCCATGCACAGTTGCCACACACCCTCAATATGTAAAACACGCAATATCTGTGAAGTACAATAAAACAAAATATGCCCATACAGGAAACTCAGCGTTCTTCTTATCTGCTTTGCTGGTCTTCATCAGAGTCAGAATGGTAAAAATAAACAAATAAATAAATAAATAAAAGGTTGTTAGAAGGTCTGACTTCCAGTGAGTCTTGCGTCCGTGGTTGACTAGTTGTATAACCCTGGGCAAGTCACGTAACTCCACCGAGTATCAGTTACTCCTCACTAAGATGATGCCTTAATGTTAGCCTCCTTCTCAGGGACCGTATTAAAGTGCAGATGCCAGTAAACAGTTTTGCAAAGGGAGTAATGGTGCAGGAAGAATCAACATAGATTCGTAGGAGCTCCGTGACAGGAACTGGACATGAAGACCTACTCTAAAAAAGAATAAAAAAATAAAAAAATAATAAAAATAAAAAAGGATTCCTAGATGTCTAGGCCTGACATGTAAAGAGTATTGTCATTGACTGAGATGAGAAAACCAGGAGAGGAGGAGGTTTAGGTGTGGCGGGAAGAGAAAACCGGGGAACCAAGAATCACCAGTGCCCTGCTCAACATGTTCCATTTGTGATATCCATTAGATAGTGGGCTACTCCTGCTTAATTCAGATCTCTGCTTACTGATACATTAACCCAAATACCATGCTCAATCACTTTTTCTAGTTTCACTTCCATTTTTTCTTAGAATATATCCCTTTTTGAAATTCCATTAGATTTCTGTTTGCTTGTTGTTTATATCTCCCACTAGAACGTAAGTGCTACAATGAAAGGTATTTTGTGTTTTTCACTATAAAGCCTCTAATGCCTGGTACAGTGGGTAGCATATTGTGGATATTCACAATGAATGAAAAAAATTAATGAATGAATGTGTCTAAGTAGAGATATGGATACAACTTTTGAAAATAGGAGTTTGGGGATCATCATCAGATCAGATCAAATCTGATCATCAGATCAAATCTGAAAAAAGAAAAAAAAAGAAAAGGAAAGAAAAAAAATTACTGGTTTCCTGCAATCAAATAAGATATAAAGTCATGAGAATATGGATGTATAAGAAAAAGAGGAGAAAATGCCAGTTAAGAAAGGTTGAGAGACTTGCCGACACCAAAGAACCAGTGGAGGAGACAGGTTTGAGTTTAGTTGCTTGTTGCCTTCTGAGCTGAGGCTTTGAAGCACAGCCCTGTTCTGCCTCCTCCAATGGGGAAGTGATCCTTGCTCAGGCCCCACCTCTCCACCCTCCAAGAAAATCACACTCACCCATGCCCTCCACCAGCCCTTGAACAAGATCTGAGGCAGCTTTATGTTGACACACTATGAGTGAGAGTAGCTTGTTGAATTTAAAAGATGTTTGTATTTGTGTAGGGAAGGAAATTTGTAATTCAAAAGAACCTATTTTTAACAGCAGAATTTAAGTTTCAGCCTCAGAGCACTCTCAGAGATCATTAAAGCAGAAAGCCTTAGGTGTCTGTCTAGTCACTGTGGATCATGCTTGTCAACAATCAAATATAAAAACTCTTGTTCCCAGAAGATCGGTGACCAGGGAACTCTGTGATCTCATCCTGGTTTTTCTACTCAAAGAATTCCCCAGGGTCTTTCTACAAGGAGAGTGATAGCCCAAAATAAAGCCAAAATAGTGTCTTTTGCTTTTGCTTTTGCTACTCGGCTACAGAAACCGAAAGCAAGGGACAGGTTCCATGTTCCCTGCCAGAGACTTAAGTGGCAAACCATCTGCACCATTTCAATGCAAGTGCAATGTCCCTGGTTAAGATCTTGCAGCCCACTCCACTTGAAAGGCCCAGCAATTCATGAATACAGACTGATTTTTGTTAAGCTGGGTACAGTGAGTTAGTTCTTGAGCTTGGAATGTTTGCAAAAAAAGAAACAAACACACTGTCAGGAAATCAGTGCTCCTTTAAGGGTGAAAAAAAAAATAGAACATCTTTTTCATTTGCTTCAGAGGGCAAGCAACCTAACATGTCATTTTCTCTGCAGAGTCTGTGATCAAGAGTTTTAGGAGATCTGAATTCATGACAAAATTAAGAAACCAAAAAGTTCAGAACATTCAATCTGCTCAGCAATTCACTTTGTGATGTTCTTCTGTGGTTTAATCAATGCTGAAACTTGACTCACAATACCAAGAAAAATGGGGGTTATGTCTTTATTACAGAAATGAGGCCTTCTTGTTGAATTCCATTCATAACTTGTTCTCCTACTATAGTATTTTATTTAAAAAATTAGCATTCACAGAACACATCACTTTCATAAGATCTTTAAAGTAATAATAACACCAAAGTGTTATAACACAATAATATATATAATAATATATATTGTGTAATAACACAATAATAACAGCTTTGCAAACCAGAACTTATGAGTCTCCCTATGTTTAGCAAGAAAATTTTTAATTTTGCTGATAAGGCGCAAATTCATGTGAGCATTAATTCATGTAAGCATTTGTATATCAAAAGCTGTGGTTGGATCATATCTTTGTGTCATAACTTGGAGAATAGGAAAAAGGAATGCTTTTTAAAGTAGTTTGATTAAATATAGTGAAACCAAGCTTGAGCCACTCGAGAGTAATTTCAGCAGAGTAGTTCTACAGCAGTGAACTGAGGAAGATTAAGCTTGACAAATCCTTTCTTTTGAAGGCTTTATATGCCTGTTTTCTTAGACATTGGGTAAAGCAAGATGGCAACAGCCAATCTGAAACAACAATGAAAAATTGTCACCTTAGACACCCATGAAGGCTTAATTTTGCTTCCTGAAGAATCTCCCACAAAGCATCGAAATCCATCTTTACTCCTTCCAGTTAATGCAGTAGTCTATTAAACACACAGTTTAGCACCAAGGTTACTCTAAGACACCATTAAAGTCCGTCTTGAATAATGTATTTATATTTGCTTTTGGGGATGAGGGTGGTAGTGGGCTGTATGCAAACTTATAAAATAAAACTTAGAGTGTCTGAAAGAGCTTCATTTCACATATGACCTTTTACAGTAATTGGATCTGAATTATAATCAGTCACCTGAATCCTGAAATAGATAAAATAGTTTTTTAATGTTAAAAAGTTTTAGCCCTTCGTTGATTATCTATCAGTGCTTACAGTCCTGTGAAAATAAGATAAATGAGAAATTTGGTCTCTAATTAGACTTCACTAGATTTACAGCTTTTAATTTATACGCCAATGCAGCTCAGGCCGGCACTAACGTAGATAGAGATGGAGCCACAGTTTTCAATTGATTTAACAATTTAATTGCAGCATTAACATCCATTAACATTTAACTAACCTTTTAAACTAACCTCAGGCACAACCTTAAAGACTAAATGAAGTAAAATTGCATATAAAAAGGTACTAACATACAGTTGTAAGAAGCCAAAGTGAATCTTGAGGGAGATTTAGCACTGCCGCCTCACATCAGCAGGAGGGAGTCTGTTTTCCTTCTTGCAAAATTCAGTAGGAAAGCATGCTCTAATTTATAGGAAAAGGAAATAGGCACATTTGACGATTATTAACTCTCATTTATATCTTCCTGTCTATTGTGATATCTAAAAGATGCAATATCTCTTCAACGGTGAAGCACTGATGGTTGAACACTAAAGAATATACAGATGGGGTCTGGAAAAGGGGACCATATCATAACTGAATGCAAATTGGATAGGAAGCTGAACTCTGTTTCAAGTTTTCTATGGTACTCATGAAACATGGAGAATACATACATTACACCCAGTTAGCAGAACCAGCCCGGTGCTTTTGCATGTTTTAATTTGAGGTTGAGTTGCTTGAATCAGTATTTTCTTTACATTTTTAAAACTCCTTTTTATGTCTTTTGTCCATTGATTAGATTCAAGATTATTAATTGAATGAATATTTTAAATTTGCAGGGAAACTCTGGGTTGTAATTGTAAGATCAGTTTTAAGATGAGAAAAGTGAAGTAAGAAACTTGAAGATATCCTCTGGCTTCGAAAACACATCCTAAATTGGAAACGTCTAGTTTTATACATCTGGTCACCTCTCTAACAAGAAGAGTCATTTGAGATGGATCTACTTTTAAAGGAAATGCAGAATTTCCTAAAAAATTGGTTTTTATAATGTTTCTATAATATATTACTGGGAATAACTCAACAGGGTGCCACAGAAATCCTGCCTAATAGTTATCAGGACTCTGTCCTATAAGATTGGTGGGGGCCAATTGCCTGTGGGCTGTCTTCCCAGAACTATTCCTATCAATGTCATGGACTGAGATCTGGGGAAGCAGTAAGGCCTTCCAGCCCACAGAGCCACACCACTCCCAGGCTTGATACATCATCCATGCAGTAGCTGAATGATCCAGATATTAAAAGCTCATCATTGTAAGCACTGACACAGTATATTGTCAGTCTGCTATTTTTCATGCTTCCTGGCACTTCAGTTTCAATTTATGCTGCAAGAGCTCTGAGAATATATTATATTAACACTGGGCTTGTGTAAGAAAAGTAGGAGTATTATAGACATGCCTGCCTGAGAAATTTTCCTGTAGCACCCCTCAATAAACGGCTATAATTTACCTTAGTAAACAGCAAGAAAAAGTTATCTGAAAAACTATTAGCGTGATAACTTTATAATCTGCCTTTTCTGTTTACCTTTCTTTATTTAGGAAATTCCCATTGCAAGATCTGCATAAAAGAGAGCATGCCTCTCTAAAAGAACCTGAAAAGGCTAGATGCTTGCTTTATCAGCTTTTCTCCCAGAGCCTAGACTTCACAAATGAAATGGATTGGCCCAAAACTCTGGACCCAGGGCTAGTAATCCAGGGACTGGGGAGAACCTACTGAGATAGTGGTGATGATGGTGATGGCAAAATCCAGTTTTCTAGGACCAACATTTGTAATGAGGCTGGTAACCGACTGCAGTGTGTGGTTGCAATGGCCTCCTCCACTCAGTGGAGATGGCATCAGCGTCCTTACCACCCTAGTTTCAAGGGTGACAGAAGCTGCGCTCCTCACTCTTGTGCAGCCTCTCTTTTACTGTTTCCTAAGCTGGATTCTACAGCCTTCTCAGAAATTCTGTGAATTACTCAACATTCTGTCAAGGAATCCCTCCAATGTTTAAAGCAGCCACTGATGGTATCTTTTGCTAGCAATTAAGAGCTCTGACTGATACAGACTAATGCAGGCCTCATTTCCTGACATTAATAACACCGAGACAGTATGAATGATGCAAAACCCTCTTTAAATTCTGCATATTTCATTCTGAGCCGAACTACTCAAATGTAATTGTTTGACAAGAGAAAATTAAAAATCTTCTCAAGAGAACACTGAATGGCCATATGTCACAAACGTTCAAAACTCTCTCTTTATTTTAAACTGAAGAAATTTCTTAAGGATAACTTTTCATGTGGCCTTAGGAAGGCTTGCCCAGTCTTGTAAACATACCCTGGGAGCCAGCTGAAAGGTAGCGTTTATGTTTTCAAAGCCACTACTATCTAACACTTGCAGAAAACATTCTTCCTATCATTTTCTTTTCTTTTCTTTTCTTTCTTTCTTTCTTTTTTTTTTGGAGACCAAGAATACCTGAGAGGGAACGTTTTGAACCACCCTAACCAATGTCTCTATGTTTTAGTATGAGGCGGCCAGCTTCAGTTGCTGATTCCAGTAGTACAAAAGCCAGGAATGCTTTTTCATAAGCTCTTCTAAATGTAAATCACAATAGTTATTGTGACACATAGTATTTTCCCTAGATGGTCACAGCAGTATCTCCTATCCCACAAGTACTTCTAGAAACTTGTCACTCCCCAGTTGAGAATTAGAATCTGTGACCTCTTTTCTTACTGTTTTTGTTGTTGTTGGTTTGAGAGAGGGTTTTGCTCTGTCTCCCAGTCTGGGTTACAATGACGCCATCATGGCTCACTGTAGCCTTGATTTCTCAAGCTTAAGTGATCCTTCCATCTCAGTCTCTCAAATAGCTGGGACCACAGATGCACGCTACCATGTCTGGCTAATTTTGTTGTTGTTGTTGTTGTTGTTGTTAAGGACAGGGTCTTGCTATGTTGCCTAGTCTCGAACTCTTGGGCTCAAGGGTTCCTCCATCTTGGCCTCCCAAACTGCTGGGATTACAGGCCTGGGCCACTGTACTGGCTAATGTCCCCTTCTCTTAAATGTCTTACTGCCTTCACTAGTTGAGTGACACAATGTGACTTCTGAGTTTGGATCATAAAGGCCAAGCACTCTGACTTGCTGTTTTAGGACTTACTCTTTTAGAACATAGCTGCCATGTTGTGAGGAATCCCATGCCCCTCATGGAGAAGCCCACTTGGAAAAAAATCACAGCACTGGTTGAGCCCCCATCTGAACCCCAGCATCCACATGCCAGTTCTGTGAGTGATTCGTCTTGAAAGCAAACCCTCCAAGCCCTAGTGGGACACCCCAACAGATGCTAGAGGGAGCAGATTAGCCACCGCTTTCATCCCAAGCCTTGCTCAAATTGTATATTTGTGAGAAAAATGCTTTTTCAAGCCACTAAGTTTTGTGAAGGCTTGTTACACAGCAAAAGATGAAGGATACTATAATGTAAAAATCCACCTGTAGGATACATGTCAAGAAGGAAAAGGACTCTTTTCTTATACTACCATTCATTGTACTACCATCTAGACATTAGACAAGTCATCATATTTTGATGGTAAAAAGTTAATATCAAAAAAGTGGCTTTGGGTTGACAGGACACAATTCTGTGAACTGAAAAGCATCTCGAGTGTGTGAAAACTGACCAGCCAACCAGATGAGGGGCTGTACTCAAGAGCCGGGCTCTGTTGAAAGAGAAGTCCTGAATAACTCTTGAGATGCTCTCAAATTATCTGCAAAGACCCAGCTCTTCTCAACTGTCAGCCTGGCCAACCGTTGTGCTCCTCAGGCATGAACCCTATTTTATCTGACCCTTTATTCACAAAGAAGCAAACTTACCTTAACATGCCCAGCGTGGCCCTAGAGGGCATGTTCTGCTTACTGTCACATGGTCAGACCCTTGACTTGCTGGGTCCCTCTCTCCAACTGTCCCCCAAGTTACATGACTTTGAGTAAAAACATAGGATTGTCCTCTTAGACAACTCAAAAGGAAAAAATGAAAGCATTCTATTTACTAAAACCATAAATACCTACACATATATGGGCATATACCAATATATGCATAAAACTTTTGAAATTCAAAATAAAATCTTTTATCTTCAATACCAAAAGAAAATACAGCTGTAAAGACAGCAAGAGGAAAAAATAAAATTAATGGGAACATTTTCCTTTAGAAACTTTACATTTTCTCTAATAGGGCTTTCTATGAGCAAGAGGGGTTGTACAGTATTGAAGTTTAACAGGAGAAGCCATAAAACCACTCACTAATGAAAAGATAAAGGGAAGAACTTGGAATAACAGTAATACTGAATTGGACCATCTTTTCATCTCTTGCTGTCATTTATGTATAAATTCAACAAATATTTAGCATGTATGTACTATGTGCCAGGGACCTTACTGGATAAAATTCCTGTTTTGGTGACAGGAGACGTTAGATGTGATGGAGATCTGTTAACTTTCACTGCTCTGTGTTAAATTTACAGCGAATGTAGATACAGGTCTTTTGCCTTATGGTTTAGAGGTTTTTTTAGCCACAATGTCTTTACTTTAAAAGTCTACTGTTAAAATCAGTAGTTCCAATGCAACTTATTATCCATTGAGCAATCATGTACATTCTTTCTTAAACCTTGGAAACAAAAATCTGGTGGTTTATCCACCTAGCTTGTCTAAGTAACTTCTCATGGAACATCAGACTCATGAAGAACGCACTTGCTAAGAAGAAAGTCAAAATTGAAGTAACGTCAACTAATTTTTGCTCAGAATACAGGTTATGCCTGAGGAGCAGAAGGGCAAAGCATGCCAGGCTGCATCTGGGAATGGGACCAGTTGGCTGAGATTAGAGTTCCAGTGGACTTGAGATCCAAAATAAATCACAGATTTGGATCCAGGAGGTGAGCAAGATGAGAAGAGGTCCTGGGTCCTTATGCCAGAGGGAGAGATCAGTGTTCGAGTCAAGGAGTTTGAGGCCAAGAAATAACCACCTCTTCCCTAGAATATTTATTCTATCTCTTGGTTGTGGAAGACTCTGGATCTTCAAAAGCAGATAGAGTTTGTTACAGCTAAGAGACAACCAGAAATTCACAAATGGCCCAGACCTACTTAAAGCTAAGGTCAACCACTACTTGATACCTTTAAAATAATTATAGAAAATAAGCAAAGGATTGTTGAATCTGGCATTTTAAAAAGTGTTTTTAAAATAATGTATTTATTAAACCTCAATGTAACCCTAGGAAATAGGCATTATTGTTCCTATTTTCCTTGGGAGAAATGAAGGTTTTTGGGAGGCCAATCAGCTTACTGAAGATTACAAAACAAGTTCCCAGTGAGTGCCACAATTCAAACAAATTCCTGCCATGTTCTAAAGACCTTCATCTTAATCATTGAGCTAAACTGTATTAGTATTTAGGAGTTAATAGATTCGTAATATAATGAGCATTGTACTAAACTAGGTATCCAAATAATCAATCCTCAAAGACCTTCTTCTTTCTTCCTCCTATGGCTAATCTGAAATTTCCTTTTCTTTTTCAAATTCTCAACCAAGACTTTAGTCTATTTATACTATTGTTACTTAATAGAAAATAAATAACATTTGATGTAAATCCTATCAACAACATATTGCTGTCAAGAAGCACTCAGAAAGCCAGTGTCAATCAGGCTAGAAGTCCAGAATGTGTTGAATATGATGAATCTGCAGCACCTGCTATCTGGTGTCCTAGCTTTTCAGGCTAGGTCAGAACATTTCGGCCATCCATGCATACTTCAGTGGTTTAGACTTAGAGATACAGAGACCCAGAAAATAGAAGATGATCTACAAAGACGGTGAGTGACTTTGGTGGGCCTTGGTCATGCTAATGAAAATTTGGTACATATTAACCATTTCTTTTAAAGTACACATGCTGAAAATGCACTGTAATATAGTCTGTTTTCACGCTACTGATAAAGATATACCCAACTGGGAAGATAAAGAGGTTTAATGGACGCACAGTTCTTCATGGGTGGGAGGCCTCATAATCATGGGAGAAGGCAAAAGGCACTTCTTATATGGCAGCAGCAATAAAGAATGAGAGAGAAGCGAAAGTGGAAACCCCTTATATAACCATCAGATTGTGAGACTTATTCACTACCATGAGAACAGTATGGGGGAAACGGCCTCAATGGTTCAATTATTTCCCATCGGGTCCCTCCCACAACATCTGGGAATTATGAGAGCTGCAATTCAAGATGATATCTGGGTGGAGACACAGAGCCAAACAATATCATTCACTTTTATGAGATGCTTCCAGATGGTTTTTGTGAACTTCAAATTATTTTTCTACTAAATATTTACATCTAATACAAAAATAAGAATCTGGGTGTTAAGAAGAGAGAGCATTCAAAAAGAGATTAATTTTTAAAACCATTTTTATCATCCTATGACTGTTATGATTGTTAATGAACAATGAAAAGTCAAAAACAGACGTTTCTTTGTCCTTATATCCTTCGAGCCAAGCACAGTGTAGATGGTATAGATGGTATATAATAGTCGTTTTTGACTGATGGCTGTTAAATGAACCATCAGGTAATTCTATGGGGCCCAAATGGTTCCAGTTCTTTCCTTTAATTCTGGACACCTTTATAAAACTGGCTTATCTAAGTAACTTGTTAGCTGTTTCTATTTTAACTATCTAAACTGGACATATGCTTTCACAGAAATGAATAGAAAAATAGTTAATTCTGACACAGCCCTGATGTTTTCGGGAGACTATTCTTTTGAACACTATTTACTGTTTCTGCTACCATCGGGTTTCCAGACATGGTAAATGTGCTGTAATCTGAATGACCACTGTGTGGAAAGGCATTCCTACTTAGCATGGTTCACCACATCCCTGCCTTTCCCTGCCAGCTGAGCTGGTGATGAGATGCCTCCTGACAAGCTCAGGTGAAGAGAACAAACTCACTTTGGGAGGCAGCAAGGTAGTTGTTCCCCTCTGGAGAGTCTCCCTTTCCCCCTTTTCCCTCACTCCTAGTCAGTACCACATGGGCAAAATGCAATTTTTATTTCCCTTCCCCACCAAGGACACCAAGAGAAAGTAGTACACTATTACATGACAGTATAAAAACGTTAGCTTTATTTGCCCTTGACAGGTTGATAAACTTAAGAACCTGCAAAGGTATACTGCAGGATGTAAAACTTATACTTTGGGTTTGAAAGTGCTCTTTTTTTTTTTTTTTGAGACGGGCTTTCACTCTTATTACCCAGGTTGGAGTGCAATGGCGTGATCTCGGCTCACCGCAACCTCTGCATCCTGGGTTCAGGCAATTCTCCTGCGTCAGCCTCCTGAGTAGGTGGGATTACAAGCACATGCCACCATGCCCAGCTAATTTTTTGTAGTTTTTTCGTAGAGACGGGGTTTCACCATGTTGACCAGGATGGTCTCGATCTCTTGACCTCGTGATCCACCCCCCTCGGCCTCCCAAAGTGCTGGGATTACAGGCTTGAGCCACTGCGCCCGGCTGAAAGTGCTCTTTTGCTGGGGTTTGCCTTTTTTATCTAAACAAAGAGGACACTAGTCTGCCCCTACCATTTATTTGGCTATTGTTGAACTCTTTTTACTTCCTGTTTCTTGATAACAAGGACTCTCACTATATTTTCAAAATATACTACTAAGACTTCTCCTTCTGCTTGATCTTAATAAAGATGCAAATGAACAAAGCCTTTGAAAAATAATAAAAACCTAAAGGCAAACACAATCTGGCAAATAAATATTTGAGGATACTGTGACAGTACCTTTGATATATAAAATTTGTCATAAAAAAGAAACACTAAGATTTTATTAAGATTTAGGAGGCAAACTATTTTTTAAATAGTTAATAAAATGGGTTTGTTCAGCCTTACCAGTTAATTTGAAACATTTAAAAATAATTAGCCAAATATTTTTAAAAGCTGAAAGTTTCCTCTGCTGGTGAGGGTATGGAAAAGTGACTGTTGTAGGAATATAAATTGATACAAGATTTTTGAAAAGCCACTTGTCAATATGAATAATAAGTCCTGAAAATGTTCATACCAACTTGGTTCACTTATTAGGATGTTGACCAAGGGAATAATACTAAATGCAGAAAAAAGGTTTTATGGAAAAAATGCTGATTTCTGTACTATAAAAAATTGTGAAGCACTGAAAACCAGGCAATCTGAAATCAGAGGACTAAGAACGTTTTGGCACAGGAACTACATGATTTATAATAACATGATACAAGCTTTTGATGTGTTTTGAGTTAAAAAGAATACTATAACTGATTGTACAATCCATGCATGAGACTGAGAGAGTAAGAGACAGAGAGGAAGAAAGAAGCATCCAGTGATATGTTTGTGTCTAATTCCTAATTTTTACATTTTTTGCTTTCACCAAGAAACATTATACACATATTTTATATATATATATATATATATATATATATATATATATATATATATATGCACAAATAGGTAGAATTTCTCTAGAGCTATCAGTTATAAGCAGGAAATTAATGGTCTTGAGAACACAATTCATCATCCAGAATATTGTCTTTCTATAGAATACAAAACATAGGACAACATGTATATCACAGTTCTTCCTGTGAATGTTTAAGTTGAAATAAGAAAACAAACAAACAAAAAACAGAAAACAAAACAACAAAAACCAAACCCACTTCCTACCTTCTCTTCTGCCCTAGCTTTGGATTTCATCAAGGGTCTACTTCATTTTTCAAGGAAAGTGCTCTAATCAGGGCCAAGGGGTGGAGTGTATGAAATTGTTGGTTGTTTACCAGAAGTGAACACTGAAAACACATTTGTGCCCTGAGACATTATGGGGCCTTTCAAACAGCCTCTGAGACAGCTATCTATAAATCTCTGCTTCTGTCATGTTTAACTAAAGCCCAATACCCACTCAACAAGAAATCCATCAATGTTATAAAGAAAACAATGACAAAGCACTCTCCTTTGTGTCAGGAAAAACCAATACTTCCACACATGCACAAAATCATTCTCGAATTCTTTCTACTTCTCTCTTTTGTCTTCTTTCTTTGTTCTTCCTGTTCTCTCTCTCTCTCTCTCTCTCTCTCTCTCTCTCTCTCTTTGGCAAGATTCCAGGAAGGCACAAAGAAACAGTAATAAAAATGTGAGAAAGCAAATCATCTTACCAACTTACAACGCCAGCCCATGATAATGCATGAGGCACCCCAAGTCTGTAATCATTCAGAAATCTTATGTAGAGAATGGAATCCCATGGCTCAAGTCCTTTGCCTTCCAGCTGCACATTGCTATTGTATCTGGAGTGGCATTTCACTTATAGTTATACCATCTGTTACTCCTCTATGATCTTGCTCAGTCTTCTTTTTAATTCTCTTGCTTACATCTTAGGAAAAAATAGCTAGTAACTGGGGAGAGCCATGGTGATGATACAAGTCTGTGTAACTTTGCCCTCCTTTGCATCTTACAATTGTTTCACTGGATATGCATCAGAAAACAATGTAATACTTGGAAAATAATGTTGGAATTAGGTTTTTAACATACACCTTAGTATGTGGGTTGATCACATCTCAGACATTTTTAGAAGGAAATCTTGAATATCTAAGACATAGTGTAATGAAATATCTTATCTCAACTGACATCCTCAATCCGTTGGCTCTGAAATTGTTTTGTGTCCTGGTAGGGGGAACCTCTATTGGACCCAGCCCCAAATCTCCCTCATCAATGGCCTCTTCCACCCAAAAGACCCCCTACAGGGCAGAAGGGAGGTCCTGGACCAGCACAAGCCCTCATTGCATCCTACCACTGAGGCCATACATTAAGGGGGCAGCATACTCTACTCCTTATCAAATACAATACTAGATTTTGTCAATTTATAGTCTATGTTCATTCCTAAAAAGCAAATATTTAGACAAGTCTTTTTTAATAGTTCTTAATTGATTTTTACTTTTAATTAAAGTGACATCAATTCATGTCCTGAGTCCGTATTATTGATAATGTCTTCAACATAGTAGTGTATCCAAAGTTTTGTTTTTTGAGTTGGGATCTCACTCGGTTATCCAGGCTGGAATGCAATGACACAGTCTTAGCTCACAGCAGCCTCTGCTTCCTGGGGCTAAAAGGATCCTCCCACCTCAACTTCCCATGTAGGGACTACAGGAATGTGCCACCATGCCCAGTTAATGTTTGTGTATGTATATTTGTGTGTGTGTGTGTGTGTGTGTATATATATATATATATATATATATTTCTTTTTTTTTAAATAGAGATGGGGTTTTGCCAGGTTGCCCAGGCTGGCCTCTAAGTCCTGGGCTCAAGTGATCCCACCCATGTCAGCCTCCCTAAATGCTGGTATCACAAAAAAGAGCCATTGTGTCAAGCCTCAAAAGATTTTAATTGTAATCTCTTTCAATTATTATTAAGGTTATTATTATTACTTTATTAATATTATACAGGGTTAAAACTTTAGATATTATAAACTATTTTCAGATATATCCCCATATAGCGTTATTAGAATTTTATTTAAAAAACAAAGATTACAACCTTCTCATTATATTGATTAAAATATTTGGGAGGCTGAGGCAGGAGAATCACGTGCACCCAGGAGTTCAAGGTAACAGTCAATTATGATCATGTCAGTGCACTCCAGCCTGAGTGACAGAATAAGACTTTGTCTCTAAAAAGAAGTAAACATTAAAAAAGAAAAAGAAATAACAAAAATTAAACCCCTAAATACATACTTCACAAAGCTTCATAACTATTAACTGGCTATGTTAGAATTGCCATAAAATGCTTGTTTCTTCTTAGATCTAGAAATCAAGTGAGGGTGTAATCCACAAAATGTCCAATATTTACATCACTCCTACTTGGGTTCAGAGGCTATATTATCTTTCTCATTACATTTACTAATTCATTGACATATCATCTACTTGCTCTACTCTCCACGGTCAGCAGGGAGAGTTCCAAACCAATCAATCTAACAGTGAATTTATAACTTGTGGAAATCCACATATGCATGAAAATGTTAACTATTAAATATAATTCAATCACATTTTAATGATAAGAGATACAGTTAGATCCCTTCCACAAACACTCCCTTCGTGGAAGCCATCTTTCTCCTCGATTTCCCCTCTGGAGTCCCCTTCCACATTCTCGTGGAAGCCTGTCTTCTCCTCCTAAACTCTATCTCTCTCTTTATTCCCTAACACTCTGCTGGAAGCTGCTTTCCTCTCCTGGATTCCATCTTTCTGGATTCTCTCACTCAGTGTGAGAGTTAGCTGTTTCTTTCTCTCTCCTTTTCCTGTTTCTCTCTCTCTTTAAATAAATCACTTTCTACAAAAGAGAGAGAGAGAGAGAGAGAGAGAGAGAGAGAGAGAGAGAGAGAGAGAGAGAGAGATACGATTAGAAATTTCCCTTGTTATAGAAGTAGTGTTGTGCACTAAATTCTCCTCTAGTGAGTCAGTAGTGATGCTAAGACAATGGCACTGGGGATTTGACTTCCAGTGGTGCCCATCTTCATCAACAGTTTGCTTCATGTTTTCAGCTGTAACATCCATGCTGACCTGCACTGGGTTCACATACAAACAGACCAGACACATATTCTGCAAATTTATTGTATAATAGTTTCCCCCCATTTCTTTAAATCATCGACACTAATATGCCTGAAACCCAACAGCTCTTAATTTTCATTATAATTTAAATTTGCAACATATTTTTTGTTTACATCAAGTTTCCATTGCCGCCCAAGGTATCTGGGTATTGAGTTCTCTCAATAGAAAACAAACATTCTGCCATCTTCTTTTCATTTAGGAGGGAGGAAAGCCAGAGATGGCAAGACAAAGCCTACCCATTATGCCTAGCTGGCAAGGACAGAGAAAAATGTGACCTTACACCAGGGAGTAAGTTACAGGTAAGCAAGTTTGTTTGAGGAGGTAGTGTTTAGACAATTAGCCTGACATTCCATAGCTGAAAATAGACCTGGGAAACCTGGTTGGGTTTTTGGATGGGCATCTAAAGCTTCACTGAAGGGCAGGATCTCAGAGATGGAGAGGCAAGTATGTCACATATAATTTGCTTTTATACTTCTACAGTGTTTGGTTTGAGTTCATTAGCACATGTCTTTCACCTAATCACTTAGCCAAACAAAAATATTTTTGGTAGGTAATTGGATACACATAAGCTTCAACGAAGGCAACAATGTTGAGGCTTAGTTAAGTACTCTAAGGAATACTGAATCCCTCAGTCAGTCAGTGTAGGGATTTTTCATTGACGTGTGTGCAGCATGTAAATCTCACAAAGCCCTTTCTATATAGTGATTGCCCAGAAAGGCAGAGATAAGTCTCCCTCCCCATGTTAGCAACAACTCTCACAACAACAACAAAAGCTATTTTGAACACAGAAGTAAAGATTAATCAATAATGGGTATTTCTTAGTTGAATGAATAAATCTCCCCTTAAATTCTGAGGAAATGTGAACATTTTAAATTATAATTATTTTAAGTAAAACCAAAAGGAAATATATCAGGATACATTACATAAAATATATCAGGATAAATTACTTATTTAAGCAAGGGAGAAAAAAAAAGAAAAGGAAAGAATGAAGGGAGGGAGCAAAATATAGAAGCAGGAAGAAAACAATGGGAGAGAGTGAGAGAGGAATGAAGGTCTGGAGGTCACTACCCATGGAGGAAAAGAGAAAGTCCTCCAACTATTCCTAGAGAATACTAATACAAAACAAGTGTTCTGCCCTAAACAAGCTTTGCTCTTTTGGAAAAAGTTTCATTATCTGTCTATTAATACTGTGGTCGATGGTCAAAATTCTTAATGCCACAAATATACTCTTTCAGGTTTAGTTATTTACTTTAATGGGGAAAATTTTGCTTAGCTGAGCAGTACTATGAAATTGATTAAGAAATTACCGTCAACTATCATTGTTCTAAAATTCTCTACTAGTAATATTTGATGCAGCATTGACAGTAATTAAATAACAATTTCATCACCAATAGCAATTGAATATATCCAACCGAGTGTGTCACTATGTGACGTATTACAAATCCTATTCTTATAGTATTACATTGATTGATGGGTAGATGAAAAAGACTATTTTCTTTTAAAGAATCTGTAGATTAAGATGGTATTTCCTATTGTAAAAAAAAAATATTAGAACATAACCTCTATTTTGCAAATGGAAAACTGCTGTGAGTTGACTAATATTTGACTTGTTTGAAGCTAATAGTAACCATCACTCCCAACCCTAAGTGGTGTTCATTTGGAAAACTGTCAAGATTTGGAAGAGATGCAGCAAAATAAATAGAAACCTCATCAAAAGACAGACTTGCATTTTTTCACATTTTAATGCATCCTACAATTGAGGGCATATCTTAACTTAATTGAGATCATTGTTCTTTTTTAATTTGTAGGGAAAGTAATTATACATCTTACAACTATAGATGTCTTCTTAGATTTTATAACATGAGTTTTATTTTATTTCTAACTTCAAAAAGTCTCTTTAAATGTTTGCCCTGGATTGGCTATTGTAATATTTAGATAAAGTCTAGTCACTACAATTTTAATAATTTATGAGAATAAAAAATTGTCTTTTAACACATTTTCTAACTTTGACATTGTAACACACTCAGAATTTGAAAACTAATAAAGCATAAGGGCAATTTCTCAACTAGGTAAAGCAGCCATGTTACTTGGAAATATGTAGCTTATGATGTAATGAATGAACATAATTCTTAGAAAGTGGCTAAAAGAAGCCATCCCATCGGTACCAAAACCTCAAAAATATGGAAACTGACAGTGCAGTCTGTGGCCAAAAGCCTGAGAGCCCCTGGCAACCACTGGTATATGCCGAAGAGTTCAAAAGCCGAAGAACTTGGAGTCTGATGTTTCAGGGCAGGAAGCATTCAGCATGGAAAAAAATAAAGGCCAGAAGACTCAGAGATCTGCTCTTTCCAACTTCTTTTGCTTGCTTTATTCTAGCCACACTGGCAGCTGATTAGACGGTGCCCACCCACATAGAGAATGGCTCTGCCTCTCCCAATCCACCGACTCAAATGTTAATCTTTTTTGGCAACACCCTCACAGACACGCCCAGGAACAATACTTAGCATCCTTCAATCCAATCGAGTTCACACTCAGTATTAGCAATCACAGCATTTTGTGTGTGTGTGTGTGTGTGTGTGTGTGTGTGTGTGTGTGTGTATACAGTTTGATTGCTTTTGAATCAGTTAATCAGCTATGAGGGTAATATAGAATAAATATGTAGTTAACCTGTCATTATAAAATACCTATGTATCTTTGCTGGTGCTCTTTTGGTTAAAATAGAAAGCTAGAGTCACTTGCTTTCAGTGTGATTTACCTAGCATATCTTGTTAGGTGGATTTGCTATCAATTAATTCTCTCAGTTTTTGCTTATATGTGGATATTATTCTACAATAGTATTTTTAAAACATGGCTTGCAAGTAGAATAATTTTTATTGTTTCATTTTTCTGTCTGCTCTTTGAATATATCGTCCCACTACCTTCTAACCTTTGTTATTCTTGATGAGAAGTCATAGTTTAACCTTCTGGGACCTCTTTGTATGTAATGAGTCATGTCTCTTACTGCTTTCTAAGGTTTCTCTTGTCTTTTTCATTTTACTTTCTGACTACAATGTGTCTGAGATCTCTTACATTTTATCCTACTTGGAGCTTGTTGAGCTTCTTGGATGTGTAGATTTATATTTTAGATACTTACTCAAAAAAAGAAAATGGTGTCATGTATCCGTAAAAATATTTGTACATGAATATTGGTGGCATCTTTATAATAGCTTAAAAATAAAAACTGTTCAAATGCTTATCAGCAGAATATATTAAATCGTTATATTTTTATGATAAAATACCATTAAGCTATAAACTAAATGACCAATGAATGAATATTGAAAGCATGGTGCTGATCAGAAAAAAAAAAAGCGAGACACAGGAGAGTGCAAGCTGTATGGTTTTATTTATATGTAGGCATAACTACTTATCTCTGACACCAGTACTTATACCTGACAAATACGATAATTTACATCCATAATATATATTAAACTTCTACAACTTGATAACTAAAACATAGCTAACCTGATTTTTAAAAACAACACTTTATACACTTGAATGAACACTCCATAAAGGAAATAGTGGCATGGTGAAAGAAATAAGAGATCGATGGCCGTGTTTTAAGGGAAGGCAGGAGGAGGCTGTCTGGAGTGAGGTAAGTGTGTGCTATAGAGCTGCGGGTTGTGTGAGAGTGAACATCTGTCAAAAATGATCCTCTCCACACTTCAGAGTTGTTCATTTCACTCTATTCAACTGATACCTCAGTTTAAAATTAAACACATCAGTACCATTATTATTCCCTGTCACAAAAAAAATCTAGCCACAACCTAAGCTTAGAAAAACCAAGATAGTAAAGTATTATTATTTTATATGCCTTTTCAATTCATATGAAATTCATCACGATGATAGACTGATCCTGATGAACTATTGGAGCTTCCCACTTTTGCTTTATAAAGCCACAAGTACCTCTTGATGGCAAAAAAAAAAACCCTTCTAATGTGTAACATTATCCTATAAATTCAAAATCTTTTTACTGTTTTCCATCTCCATTAATGTCAAATTGGGCTGAAACTCCTCAGGAAATATATATTATGAGTATAGAAACACTGAAGGAATTAATTATGATTGATTTCATTAATTATCTGTGTCTGATGCCTTTACAGTAATGGGATGCTTAAAACACTGAGTCAGGAGTATATGGCACACCTAGTGATTCCATGAATTCATTCCACAATGTATTGTTCCTTCTTCAAATACAAAATGAGTTTTTAATGCTATTCATGTTCTAATTAAACATTTGCTTTGAGATTGTGATAGACTCGCACAGAGTTGTAAAAGATATAACAGAGAGATCCTGTGTACCTCTTAACCAGTTTCCCCCAATGACAACATCTTGCAAAAGTATATGATATGGTTTGGCTGTGTCACACCATAATTCACATAATCCCCACATGTCATGGGAGGAATCTGGTGAGAGGTAATGGAATCATGGGGGCAGTTATCTCAATGTTGCTTTTCTTGTGATAGTGCGTGAGTTCTCACAAGATCTGATGGTCTTATAATGGGCTTTCCCCCACATTCACTTACCACTTCTTGCTGTCGCCATGTGAAGTGAAGAGAAACATGTTTGCTTCCCTTTCCACCATGATTGTAAGTTTCCTGAGGCTTCCCTAGCCCTGAAGAACTGTGACTCAATTAAACCTCTTTCTCTTATAAATTATCCAACATGTCCAGTAGGTCATTACTAGCAGTGTGAGAATAAACTAATACACTATATTATAGTAAAACAACCAGAACATTGACACTGATACAGTGAAGATACAGAACAATCCATTGCCATGAAGATCCCTAAGGTAGCCTTTTATAGGCAAACACCTTTCCCTCCTGCTCTCACCCCCTCTTTACCCTCAAATAAACACTAATCTGCTATTCTTTTGAACAGGCTATTATCTGTCCCTCCACATCATAAAACTGGGCATCTGGGGCCGCACTCTATTATGAATTGAAGGTACTACATACAAGATCAGATTCAAGTAGGCCTTAAAGGCAGAAGTAAGTTACACATGAAAGTGGCCCAAATGCTACAATACCTTCTTTCTTCCAGACAACACCTATAGTTTCATGAGTCTTTCCTTTTGAGCCATTGACTGAGGAAGAAAAATTTCGACCTGGTTTACAGAGGGCTGTGCACAATATGCAGGCACCACCTGCAAGTGGACAACTGTAACACTACAGCCCTTTCCTGAGACATCTCTGAATGACAGTAGGGAAGGCAAACTTTCCCATAGGCCGAACTTTGGTATGTGTACCTGCTTGTTCATTTTGCCTGAAAAATTTTATTTCATTTTATTATTTATTATTATTTTTTAAATAAAATATTTAAAATATTTTTAAGATAAAAATTTATTTTATTTTATTATTTATTACTTTTATTAACTTAGAATTATAATCAGAGGTATAATTCTATATTAAATCTTAGACTATGGCAAATGGTTTGGCTGGATGGTCAGAAACTTGAAAGGAACATAATAGAAAAATGTTGACAAGGAGGTGGATGGATGTCTTTGAAGGGTCAAAGAACATTAAGATCTTTGGGTGCCTTGCAAATGATAGCCAAAAAGTGACATCAGCATCAATGTGAACTGGAAACATCCATTGATTTTGACATTCCCTTACTGAAGAGGATGTGTTCTCTGTATCTTACCCAATTCTGATTGTACATTCACATTTTTAAGCCTACCCTAGGAGGAGGAGTTTAACTGTCAAATAAATAGAATGAACCACTTTGTGTATATTAGTAAGCTGCTTTTCTTAGCCATTCCTGTAATTGTCCAATGCACTTGTGAACAAAATGGACATGATGGCAAGAATGTAAATTATGCATGAGTCTAGCAACATGGACTTCATGGAGTTTCAATAACTTTACCAGGCAAAGAACTGGGGCTATAATTCCCAGATGTTCAAGCTAGCTATAGTTATTGCTGAGAGCCCAATCTGCAGCTGCAGAGACCAATGCTGCATTCATGATATGGCTTCATTCCCTGAGTTAGTTATCCAACTACCTAGTGGCAGATTTATTGCATTGCAAAGAGTAACACTTCGTTCCCCCGGAATAAACAGTTACTCTGGATATGAATTTGCTTTCCCTGCAAGCAGTGCTCTTGCCATAACTACCATGTGCAGACCTATGAGGTCCCTTATCCATTGTCATGGTATTCCACACAGCATCCTTAATGCAAATAGTGTGTGGCAATAGGCCCTGCGCAATTGAATTCACTGGCATTGCCATATTTCCCCATCAGCCTGAAGCAGCTGGCTTGGTAGAATCCTGGAATATTATTTTGATAACTCAGTTACATTACCATCTGGGTAGCAACACTTTGTAGGTCTGGGGCAACATCTTCTGGGAGACTATATACACTCTACATTATCATCTAATATATATTATGCTGCTTCTCTCAGCCAGGATTTATGGGTCCAGGAACTAAGAGGTAGAAATGGGAATGACATCACTCAGTATCACCCCTAGCTGATCCACTAGCAGAATGTTTGTTTGCTGTTCATATGGACTTATACCCTGCTGGCCTAGTGGCCTTAGTTCCAAAGGGAGAAATATTCTTATCGGGAGACACAACAATGATTTCACTGAATAGGAATTCATGACTGTCACCTCGCCACTCTGGGCTCCTCATGCCTCTAAATCAACAGGCTTCAATGGAGTTACTGTACTGGCTAGAATGACTGATCCCAATTACCAAGAAAAATTGAGCTACTACTGTGCAACGGAGGCCAAGAAGGGTCTGCCTGGAATACAGGAGATCCCTTAGGGAATCTCTTAGTATTACTATGTCCTGTGACTAAAAGTAATGAAAAGTTGTGTCACTTCAATTCAGGCAGAAATTCTAATCACCCAAACTCTTCAGGAATGAACATTTCAATAAGTCCACCAGGCAAAGAACCGTAGACCAGAGGTGGTTGTTGAGGGCAAAGGAGATGTGGAATGGTTAGTGGAGGAAGGTAGCTATAAATACCAAGTGGAACCATGTGACTAGTTGCAGAAATGAGGATTGCAATAATTGTGGGGTTTTTTGCTTATTTTGTTATGAATATATTTGTATATGTATGGGTATACCAAATATTTTTTTCCTCTTTTATCTCTGCCATCTAACATAGGATGTTTCAGTAATAGTTCAAACTTATCTATCAGTATTTAAGTTGCAGGACATGAAGGAGAAGGGTGTACATCATCCAACAGCTTTGCATCTTCTTCTGAGAAAGGTTGGTACGTTTTCAGCTGTACACAACATAGTTTTGCCATGTTAGATGGAACTAAGACTTTGTTATTGCCTTTATTTAAAGATTAAGTATAATTTTAAGATGTATTCATGTCAAGGTGACAAATTATGATCTGTGGTGGTCAATTTTATGTGACACCTTGACTAGCCCATAGTCCCCGTTTATTCAAACACTAATCTAGGTGTTATTGTGAAGATAAATTTGTAGATAGGATGAATACCTACAATCAGTTGATGAGTAAAATATTGAGAGAGCTGTAACATGAGTGAATCTGGAAAACTTTATAGTAGGTAAAAAGCCTGTCACAAAAGGCCACATAGTATATGAGATGGCCAGAATATGCAAATCCATTAAAAAGAAATAGATCAGTGGTTGCCAGGGGAAAGGGATATGACAAAGTAGGAGTCACTACTCAAGAGCTCAGGGTTTCTCTCTGTGGTGTTTAAAAATGTTCTGAAATTAGGTAGTGGTGATGATTGCACCAATATGTGACTATTCTAAAAACCACTTTTAAAGGACAAATGTTATCCTATGTGAATTATATCTCAACAAAGCTGCTATTAGGAAAAATAGAAGTTGAGTGAATCCCCAGCAGGACACATCTAAATAAATCCATAGCAACATCTATTAAAATTAAACTTCTGAAAACTAAAGACAAGGAAGAAAACTCAAGTGGAAGAACAGGGAAACACACTCTTATATAAACAGGAAAAAATAGTCCAGATACTACTAAATTTTTCATCAGAAACCATTAGATGCCAGTGGAAAATGGCATAATATTTTTAGGGCTTCAAAAAAATAACTGTCAACTCATAATGTTACCCCCAGAAAAGATACCTTCAGTAATGAAAGGGAATTCAAGACATTCTCAGATGTAGGAAAACTAAGAGAATTTGTTGCCAGCAGACCTACTCTAACAGAATAGCTAAAGGGTGTTGTTCTCTAATCAGAAGGGAGATGAAAAATAAAACAAGGAATCTTGTAACACCATTGTGTCATTCAGCATACCACCATAGAAATGTATATTAATAGGATATATATTAAGAGCTCTGTTGAAGAGAACTGACTTACACTACTGTGAGGGTTGGCTCTGCTAGTCCAAAATCGATAGGGCAGGCCTTTAGGAAAAGCAGCCGGGAAACTCTCAGGCAGAAGTTGATGCTCTTTTCCACAGGCACAATCTTTCTTTTCTTTTTATCAGCTTTTATTAAGATATAATTCACATGTTATGCAATTCACCCATTTAAATTGAACAACCCGATGGTTTTCAGTATGTTCTCAGGGTTGTGCAACTATCGCCACAATCAATTTTAGAGAATTTTTATCACCCAAGAAAGAAATGTCATAACTATTTGCAATCATTCCCATTTTTTTCATCTCCCTCAATTTTTTTCTTCCTCAGAAACACTCAATTCTACTCTTAAGATACTGCAACGAATTTAGTAAGTCCCACAAAAAATATTAGGAGTAATATCATTTACGTTAAGCCAATGGATTCCAGCTATTTACTTAATATGCTTGGAAAATATTTCATGTATGAATATAGTGAATATTGTTTATCCTTTTATCAGCTTATGAACATTTGAGTGGTTTTCACTTTTTGGCTGTTATGCATAATGCTGCCATAAACATTCATTTACAACTTTCTTCACAAGAATATATTTCTAATTCTCTTTTATATACCCTAAGAGTAAATGGTTGGATCATATGGTAACTTAATGTTTAACATTTTGAGGAAGTATCAAACTGTTTTCAAGAGTGGCTACAAAATTTTGCAATTTTACCAGAAATGTCTGCAAGTTCCAACTTCTCCACATCCATACAAACACTTGCTGTTTTCTCTCTCTTTATTATAGCCATCCTACTGCGTGTTAAGAAGTATCTCATTGTGGTTTTGATTTATATTTCCCTAATGACTATTGATGTTGAACATCTTTACATGCACTCATGCACTTGACAATTTGTAAAATTATTTTGGAGGAATCCCTACCCAGTCTTTTGCTCATTTTCAAATTTTTCTTTTATTATTATTATTATTAAGTGTAAGAGTAATTTATATTTTTTGTATTTTGATTAATATAGCTTTGTAGTAAGTTTATAAATTGTGAAGTATAAGTTGTCCAATTTTGTCTTTCTAAGACTGTTTTGGCAAAAATGGGTCTTTTCCGTTTTTTTTTTTTTTTGAGATGGAGTTTCGCTCTTGTTACCCAGGCTGGAGTGCAATGGCGCGATCTCGGCTCACCGCAACCTCCGCCTCCTGGGTTCAAGCAATTCTCCCACCTCAGCCTCCTGAGTAGCTGGGATTACAGGCATGAGCTACCATGCCCAGCTAATTTTTTGATTTTTAGTAGAGACGGGGTTTCACCATGTTGACCAAGATGGTCTCGATCTCTTGACCTCGTGATCCACCTGCCTCAGCCTCCCAAAGTGCTGGGATTACAGGCTTGAGCCACCGCTCTCGGCATTCAGTTTTAATATGAATGTGTCAACTTCTGCAAAAAGTACAGCTGGGATTGTAATAAGAATTAATAGGGATTACAGTGAATGTGTAGATCAGTTTGTAGAGTATGGCTATTTTCACAAAATGAAATATTCCGACTCATAAGCATGGAATATTGTTTACTGATTTTCATTTTCTTCATTCAACAGTGTTTTGTATACACATTTTATGTTTTTTATTAAATTGATATCTAATTATTTTTTATTTTTATTATTTTTGATGCTAATATAAATGGATTATTTTCACAATCTCATGTTTGCATTGCTCATTGCTAATGTACAGGTAAATAACTGAATTTTGTATAATGATCTGTACTGTACAGACTTAATGAACTCATGTATTAGTTCCAATTGTATTTTTGTGGATGCCTTAGAATTTTCTATGTACCAGGCCACTTCAACTCTAAATAGAGATAGTTTCATTTCCTCCTTTGAAATATGGATGTCATGTATTTTTTCCCTTGCCTTATTATCCCGGCTAGAACCTCCAGGACAATCTTTAATAGAAATGGTGACAACAGACCTTCTCGTCCTCTACATAAACTTAGGGTGAAAGTTTTCAGTCTTTCATCTTTCAGAATGTTAGCTAGATTGTACTTGAGTTCTTTGAACTTCTTGCATATGTATGTAAATACATTTTATTAGATTCTGAAAGTTTTTAACCACAACTTCTTTAAATATTTTCTCTGCTTATTTTTCACTTTCTTTCTTTCTGGAATTCCCCTTAGGCTTATGCTGGTATGATTAATGGTATCTTACATTTCTCTGAGGCACTCTTCATTCTTTGTCCATTCTTCTGTTTCTCTGTCATTTGGATTGCTCAATCTCCACTGAGCTATACTTAAGTTTGCCAATTTCTTCTTCCTGCTCAGGTGTACTCTTGAGTCCTTCTGGAACTTTTTATTTCAATTATTATTCTATTCAACCACACAATTTCTATTTGTTTCTCTTTATAACTTCTCTCTATAGATATGCTGTACTTGCTGAGACGTTGTTCTCATACTTTAATTATTTACATAATGTTTCCTTTAGTTGTTAAAGTATATTTATAATTTTTGATTTAATTTCTATGTCTAATATAAGTCTAACATCTGGGCTTCGTCAGGGATACTTTATATTGACTCCTTATTTCCTATTTATGGGCCATACTTTCTTGATATTTCTTATATGACTCTTCATTACTTATTAAAAATCATGCTTTTTTTTTTTGAGACTGGTCTCACTCGGTTGTCCAGGCTGGAGTGCAATGGCACAATCTCAGCTTACTGCAACCCCTGCTTCCTGGGTTCAATCAATTTTCCTGCCTCAGCCTCCTGAGTAGATGGGATTACAGACACCTGCCACAATGGCCAGCTACGTTTTGTATTTTTTTAGTACAGACCAACATGGGGTTTCACCATGTTGGCTAGGCTGGTCTCAAACTCCTGACCTCAAGTTATCCTTCTACTCGAACTCCCAAAGTGGTGGGATGACAGATGTGAGCCACTGTGCCCAGCCAAAACCCACACATTTTAAGTCATTTTGTATTGCACTCTGGAAATAAACCTCCTATTTCATAATTGTTTTGTTGTTTGGGTTCCTTTGTTCCTGTTTAGTGACTTGTCTGAACCAGATTGCCAGCTTGTCTAGCATCCAGTCTGAGAAACATGAAGCAAAAAGAAAATCCTGACAATGCACTACCATGCTGCTCTGTGTGTCCTAGGACTCCCAATTATTCTCTCTTTTCTCTCTGGTTTTCAGAGTTGTCTTACGTCTATATGTAATGTGCATAGATTTTATTTTACTTAGGAGGAAAAATAGGAAAATGTTTATCTACTTCATCTTCACAGAAGTGGAAATCGCAATGTCATTCACTTTTAAAATCTATTTTAGGTATGGAGAATTTACTGATAGTTCAGTGATAGTTTTAAGGGGAATGCAAGGTTACAACAATCATTTGCTTGGACAGAAGAAAGGACTTCTCTTCTCTTTGTAGATCTTTGAAGTACCTATTCATAAATCTCTCTCCTGAGCAAAGCTTACCTCTAATACACTGATGATTCTAGCACTTTATCAATTCCTAAATAATCAAACTTCCTGCTGTATCTCAAAATAAGAAAAAAGTAAAAATATTTTTATTATATTTTAGATTTGTAGAAAATTTGGGATATTCTTTTTAATACTTTGCCCAGGCTGCTGCAACAAAATACCATAGCAATTTATTTTATCATAGTTCTGGAGTCTAGGAAGTCCAAGATCAAAGTGCTGGCTAGTTCCGTTTAGGTAAAGGCTCTCTTCCTGGATTGCAGACAGCCACCTTCTCTCTAGGTCCTCACATGGTCTTTCCTTCATGCATGTTCATGGAGGAGAGAGATGGAGAGAGAAATTTCTAGATTTCTTTTCTTATAAGGCCACCAGTTCTATGAGTTTAGGGCCTCACCCTTATGATCACATTTAACTTAAATTACCTCCTAAAGATCCTATGTCAAAACACAGTCACTTTTTAACATGTGAATCTGTGGAGACAAAATTCAATCCCTAGCATTCTTTTATTTCTTCCCAGTACCAAGCAGGTCTAGTACACAATATTCACAATACACGAGAGAATGGATGGAGGCAATCATGAATGCATCAATGACTGAAAGTGCTATATCTAATCTTTTCCTAAGTACCTTCCCAGGGTCTCAAAATAATAATCCTTTGTGCTTGGAACTGTGCGAATAGGTTTTATACTGTGTCCTATTAATCCTTAAAACACCTTCACCAGAAAGGCATGTGGGACCCTCATTTTACTAGTCAGAGAATTAAGTCTTAAAGAGCTTATGTGACCTACTCAAGATCACACAGCTAAGTGTAGAACACCATGGATTAAATACAAATTTAACTGAGTCCAAGCCCACATAATGATTACTATGTATTGCTGTGTTATGTCGAATCCCAGGAGCATTATAGTCATAATAAACTAAATCATGCATATAGAGTACAGGTAACTGTAATTCTAGCATTAGTAAGTCAACTCGGAATTTGGTTCCTTTTACATAAATCTGCAGAGCATTCAATAACTTCAAACTGACATTTGTTTAGTTTGACTGAGAAGCTAACATTAAATTGCAGCAAGCCAGGAAGCTCTACTGGATGACAATGCTTGCTTTCTGAAGAAACCTCAAAGGAATCCTATGGCTCATACCTATAATCTCAAAATTTTGGGAGGCTGAAGCAGATGGATTGCTTGAACCCAGACCTTCAGGACCAGCTTGGGCAACATGACAAACTCCCTCTCTCCAAAATATACAAAAATTAGTAGGGCATGGTGGTGCATGCTTGTAGTTCCACCTACTCAGGAGGCTGAAGTGAGAGATTACTTGGGCCTAGGAAGTAGAGGCTGCAGTGAGCTGTAATTGCGCCATTGCTTGGGGCTTGGGTGACAGGGTGAGACCCTGTCTCGATAAAATAAAATGAGGCTTACATATGTAACACATGCACTTGGTAGGACCATGTATGTTGCAATATCTCATACTATGCTTAAAGTGAATGCTAAGTCAGTGTTCCTTCACGAAACCTACTTTTCCTGATGAGTGAGTATCAGACATATTAACACATGATGAGGACCCTAGGGCTAATCCATATATTAAACATGAATAATGCTTAATTTTCTTATTTTATTGGATAGAAATATTCATACCTCTTAATCCATTTTTTCCACAATCTAGGAGATCTCATTGGTGCTTCCAAGGTAGTTGCTCTCCACTTGGAAGACACTGATTTAAATAAAACCCTATCATCTTGCACAGGAAAATCTGCTTTTCCTGTCCTAACTTCTTGTGGACAATACCTCAACATAGGTAAATACTTAGGTGAAGATTCTTTAATGTAGAAATGTGAAGAATTAAAAATTATATATGACAATAGCCAAAATATAGATTTCTTACATCTCAAATTGCATTTTTATGCTAGCATTTTTCTGGATTTTCACAAATATCAAACATAAAAACAACTGGGATATTTAAAATTGAAGTAACTTATCACTGTAATTTTTCTTTCAATGTTAATCTAGCATCAATTATCTTGGAGAAGCCATCTATTCTGTTTACTTTGACCCTGGCCAAGACTAAAGCTGGAACACAAATAATATAATTGATTGCGTTTTCTTTCTCTTCAAAAAATATGCATTCTTTCTGTTAGTCTCTAAACAGAATGGAAAATTACTTCACAGAGAACTAACAACTTGTCAATTCTAAACTGTTTTTCAGCTTACTGATGATATTTTCAAGTGTTCATAAAACAAAAATGGAATCAAGAACTTGTACAATGTCCGCACCCTTCCTTATCATCGATAAATTTTTAAATAATGAATCAAATCACGCATATTCTCAAAATAGTTTTAGCTGGGTAATACACCACCCATTCTCTCAATCATTCACTGTCACGATCAGGAAAACTGTGTGGCAATATGAGCAGCCTAATCCTCCGACTTCCAATTCAGCATGATATTCTACCAACTATCAGAAATACGAGGATGCAATCCTTCATCATAAATGTGTCAGTTGTACGATTATTATAATACTAGAAAAGATCAGAACTTTGGTCAAATGCTAACCAAAATTTATTTGCAAGTGAAACTATGAGTAGTGGGTAAATTCTTACTGTGATAGAATCTTGAGGCAGTACAATTTCATCTCCGTTGGAGTTCCCAGCATGTGTAACAAAAGTGAAACAGAAAAAATCTGTTCTCCATCAACATAAGGTTAATTTTTTTTCTAATTGGTAAGGAAAAACAAATCCTTCATTTGACTGCCCCATATTTCTTTCCAAATTAAAGCATAGCAACCCAGCTCCACTGCTTTAGGCTAGCTATCTTTAACGGACATGAAATAAATGGTATCTCTCTTTGTAGTTATGCTTTCTTTACCTTCTCAAATTAACCATCAATACATATGCACAGCTGAAGAAATGATATCACAGGATTGGCTTCATTAATGAATCATCTGGATTTTAAAGACTATTGTGTGATCCCCTGTGCAACCTCACTTGTTGAATATATGTATTTATGTAAGTCTCTCGGATAGCAGGGAAATATGTATTTAATATACAACATACTCAAAGTGTAAGTCATGTGAAAAATGGGCCCTTGTTTACATTTAGAGTGATGGGTAACCACACATATAAAGGAACATATGTTCAGGAGTTTGATCTTGTAGAGTGTGTGCCGTTTGGAATCAAATAGTCTGTGTTTGATTTCTTGTACCCATTTGTAAAGTAAATATCTAAAAGATCACCGTAATAATTACATTTCTTTCATTGGATGATTGTATGGATTCTGCATGCAGTAGCCTGCACTTGATCCTTTCATTTAATGAACCTTTACTGAGCACCTCTCTGCTATAGTCTGAACGGTTATATACCCCTAAATTCATATGTTGAAACTAATCACTATGTGCTGGTACTAGGAGTGGGGCCTCATTAGGCCCTGAGGATGCAGACCCCATGAATTTGATTAGTGTCTGATCAAAGAGTCCACAGGCAGCTGTTATGCCCCTTTGCCACGCCAGGATACAGGGAGACAGCATCATTTATGAATCAGAAAGCCCTTGCCAAATACAAGATATGCTGGTGCCATAGTCTTGGCATCTCAGATCCAGGAACTGTGAGCAATAAATTTGTGTTGTTTATAAGCCACTCACTCACGATATTTTGTTATAGCCAGCCAAACTAACTAAGACAATAACCTATGCCTAAATTCTCTGCTAGGTACAAGGAAACATATAAATGTGATATGATCCCCTCCATTAAGAGACTGGTCATCTGTTTTTATCCCTGGAAGTTGTCAATACAGTAGTCGCAGCAGTAGCTACAGTAAAACAAATAACAGATAATATTGACTGACTTCAGCAAAAGCAATGCAAGAAGCATGTATTTATTTGTTCATCAGCAAACACTGATGACCAAAAGATAAATATGGTGTAATTGCTGACTTCAAAGAAGCGAAGACTATCAGATAAGATAGTTATAATGCTCTTAAATAGTGGCTGAAGAGGTAGCAGGAATGTTTTACGGAGCATCAAAGAACAACACACAAGTCTTGCCTGAGGAGATGATACTAGAGCAGTCCTCTAGAAGATGCCTTGCAGGCAGCTTGAGAGGCCTGGGCATGCATGGTATGCTGCAGTTTCTGCAGGAGCATGAAGTAAATAAAGCACAAGGGGATGGAGGTGCAGACAAAGGTGAGAATTCAAAGGCCAGGAGAGTCAAGATTGTGAAAGGCTTCCAGTACCAAATTTGGAGGTAACTGACACACACTAAATAAAGAATTTTAAAGAGAAATACCACCTTTGCCTTTTGTACCAGATAATCAAGGAGATGGGAGTTAACCCTATCTCCTGTGGGACATGGGTGATCATTCCTTGGGCCAGTCTACAACAGCCTGGACCTAAAGGAAAGAAAGAAATGAGGCTGACGAGCACTCACAATAGTAGCAGGGGCCCTGTGGGGTCTGGGATAGCAGCCTTGAGAACCTGACCTTTTGGGAAAGTGGGGAACTCAGAAGACCCTGGGGACACAGCTCTATTCTCTAAAGAGCTTAGTAGTTTCCATTTCTTTTTACTTTCCCATCATGTAAAATGGCCACAAAAACTCCATCTGAGCACTCTAAAATGCAGAAAGGAAAGGGGAAGATTTTCACAGTGATTTTAGAAGAGTAGGTTATAGACCTCGGGTTCATGAGCATATAAATTAAATCATCCAAAGAGCATTTATTGAACACTTCCTACAGGACAGGATCTATATATAAAGGTAGAGTAGTGCTTCTCAAACTTTGACATGCATGGTAATCTTCTGGGATCTTGTGAAAAATAGAGACTCATTGAGTTGGTTTGAGGTTAGGAGGGGATTTTTTTTTTAATATTTGAAATTCAAAATTAAAAAAAAGCAACAGTTGAATTTAAACATCCTAGGTTCTATACAGAGAAATGAGACCCTGATAACTTTGATTATAATACGTAATTATGTACCCTTGAAAGCAAAGATAATACTTGGCGTGGAGTGAAGACTTCAGTCATGCAGTACTGAATAACTTTAGAAAAATGAAGAGAGCAAGCAATATTTCAGTAAACTCCTGGCCCCCAGATGACACAGTCTTGTTTGATTTAGTATTTAAGTGATCACTAGTGTTATTAACTCTTAACAGAGCAAAGAGAACAAATGATGGATTTTCTTTTTCAGAGAGAGGGGATTGAGGAGTGAATGGAGGCTGGGAGGGAGGCACTCATTGAGAAATCCCAGAATGAAAAGAAGCCAACCAGGTAAAGGAATCATGTTATGGAAGGAGGAAGAACACTTCCTGGAAGTTTCACGAATATATGGTTGATGCCTGATGCTTCCACTCCATAAACCTTCACGTCCGGCTCCAAATGAGCCATGCCTCATCTCACCAGCTGGACTCATTTTGTGTGTTTTAAGTGGCTGAATCATCACCTTTTCTCCCTCTCACATTACTTCACAAACACTAAAAGGCAGAAATGCCTTCTTTCCCATGCTCTAGTCTCATGTCGCACAGCAAAGTAATACCCATTGAACTAAAATAGCTGTCAACTTGCTAATAAATAAGAAGTATTAAACTAAACTCACACTAATGGAGCTGTGTGGGGGTGACAAGGTATTCAGAGCCAGTCAAGCGTCCCAGCAGCTCACTCCTGAGGGCACCACTTCATAAACAGAGGCATTGATGGGCATCCCTGAGCGCCGGGGGCTTCCCAATTCCCACATGTCATGAACAAGTGAGGATAGATATTAATGGGAATGGTGCTTGATATTACCATCAGAGTAAAACAAACTTGCCATTACATTATGGGGGAGCCTTCACAACATTTAGGTCTGAAAAAAAATCCTCCTTTCACAGCCCCTCTTTTCACAGTTTCAATATATATGTACATACTGAAGCAAGTGTGTGTGTTTGTGTCTGTGTGTGTGTATGTGTAATGCTACACGGACTGTTTATTTTGCTTTTTTAAAAAAAATCAGCTAACATGCACAAGCAGAATGTTTCTGACAAAATAGTGAGAAGAGGTGCTTGGAATAAATACAGTTGTTCACCTACAGTCCTCCCACCCCACCCAAACTCTACAAATATTTCCTTCTTATACATCTGAAGTACGGAAATCCAGAATGTCCATAGCTCCCACAGTTATTGATGAACAGAGCATAGTTCTGAACAATGTCACTCAAACCACTCCAGAAGATAGGCAGTGTGGCTGCGGACCATTGAACTTTCTGCTGCTACTCCAGGAAGAGCAGGGAAATAGGAAGGCAGGATGGAATTTATGATTTTCGGTACCCAGGGCTAAATAAAATGGTGGAACTTCTTGTTCAACAAATGGTTAAATCTTTCCAGACTTCGGGTTAGAATATTAGAGCAACCTTGGTGCCTTCCATGAAACTGCACAGACCCTGTGGAAAGGATTCAAGGACTGGCACAACTCTAAAATAGCCACATACATTTTTTACTGTTTTGTTCAACTTAGAATACCTGAATTCATTATTTTGCATTTCCACAGTGCCTCAGTTTTTTAAAAATTATCCTTTCTTTTCAAAATCATGTCTCTGTTTAAATCACGGGTGGCTTGGAATTATTTCACACATAGTAGAAAGTTTATGGTCCCTTAGAAGCCATGTGAGTCAACTCCCCCACTGCCCACACCTGTCCCTCTGTGTCCTACCCTTCTATACATCCCTTGTCATCTGAGAAGAGCATAATCCCGGAAAGTCCCTCATGCTTCTGTTCTTTACTAAATCAATGTATTTTCCTGCTTCAGTTATCTTCCCAGGGAAAGAGCAAAAGTGAATCCTGTTTCTGCTGTTTTTACCACCCTGTGCCTTGGGGAATGATAGGCACTTAGAAAAATTCCTAAGCCATGACTAAAATTTCCTGGTTGCTCATTCTGATTCAGGGAAGGTTTACCACCTGGGATTTCCTAAACCAACCCTCATCAATATCCAAGGGTTATCCCCTAGGTTTCCAAAAGTTTACTGTAGCAGCTGCTGCTGTTTCTATCATAAAAATCTTCTATATATATGCAGGGGGAAAATGCCCCTTCCAAGAAAACATGAGGAGCTGCTCAAAGGTAGTCACACAGAAAAAATAAGACGAAAAAAAATTCTGACATTTCTCCTACAGTTATTGAGATCTTAAGAGTTCTATCTAAAGATGTCCCTTCTGAAGCAAGATCGTAAGTGTTTCAAAGAATACACAAGTTGTGTATTTACCTCTGTTACACAAAAAACAGAGAGATAATAAGGAACTCTGGTGATAAGACATGCAGACAAATGAGTCTATTTGGCTTTAAAATGTTTGAGATGAACAAGCCTTCTTTATAAACATCTCTCACATCACAAACTGAGTTGAGCTGCAAGTTGTAATTAAATCTTCATTTTCCCACAAACTTCTTTTCCCCATCTATAGTAGGTAGGGACAAATGTTAAAGTGTCTACAAGGAAAAAATATATATGTAATATATAATATAAAGGCGTAGGCGTGGTGGTTCACACCCGTAATCCCAGCACTTTGGGAGGCCAAGGTAGGCAGATCATGAGGTCAAGAGATTGGGACCATTCTGGCTAATATGGTAAAACCCTATCTCTACTAAAAATACAAAAATTAGCTGGGTGTGGTGGTGCACGCCTGCTCTCCCAGCTACTCGGGAGGCTGAGGCAGGAGAATCACTTGAACCCAGGAGGCAGAGGTTGCAGTGAGCCAAGATCATACCTCTGCACTCCAGCCTGATGACAGAGCGAGACTGTCACAAAAAAAGAAAAAACAGGCATATTTGTAATTATGGCCTAATTTGCTTTTTCTCCTAACCGAAGTAGAAAGATATTCATCTATGTAGGGCCTCTTCTTGCTGTGATGATACAGTTGGATGGTTTTTCAGTAATTTATTTTAAAAACTGATTGTTGCTCAGCACAGAAATTTTGTTAGGTGGGTATGTCTGGCAGGAGCTGAATGATTAATCATATCATTCAGATATCCGTAATTAAAAAACAAACAAAAAAACTCATCACCTAAAACTGTCTATTTAAAAATAGATTTAGTTTCTGACCAAGAAACCAGGGGGAAAGTGTTGCTCTCTCCAAGCAGCCAGGAACACAGATTGCATCTAGAGGGTTAAGGCAGTTAAATAGAAAGATATATGTTTTAAGGGAGTTGTGCTTTAAAATTACTTCTAATTTATCCACTTACCAGACATGTATTGAGGTAAAATGATTAGCAGTAATGTGCAGCAGAAAGATATATACTTTTTTAATTGTAGCCAAGAGGAAAAAAGCAGCATGGAATAACTTAATCGTTGCTAATTATAATATCACTGAGGTAATTACAATAGATTTTGATTGTCTCATTTTCACACCAGAGGAGGGCACAATGCTGGCATTTCTCTTAATACATATTTGTTTTTAGAGAAGAGCTGACAATTATACTAATTGTAGTCACAGCATGAAATTTTGTTTTTAAAGAAAAAATTGTCTACATGTCACATGGAATAAACGCACCCTTTCTGTTTGGTTAGGTGCAAATCAAAGACACATTAATTGCTTTGTTTATTGTGTTAGGAGATCTCTGCATTGCTGCAAGCTTTATCAATTTTCCAAGAGCCTAATCCACTGCAAAGTCCTCAACAACCAAGAAATTGTCCTGGTACTTAAATGGGCCACTTTTTGAAAGCTTTGGAAGGCAGTTCCTTCACATTGCCTGAAAACCACTTGTTCAGATCTGGAAGATAATAAATAAATAAATAAATCTTCCATTATCAGGAGTAAAATGAAAGAAAATGGCATTTGTGAAAATATGAAATAAAGGTTCTACCCATCTGCTCCCCTCACTATGTTATAGGAATTCCAGAAGAAAACATAGACAATGAAAAAATGATATTATAAAAATAGCTCAGAGCTATTTTATACCAGAAGACATAGTCCAGTCTTTAGATTTCCAGGAGTCACCATTATTCCCACTCCATAGAGAGCTAGCTGAAATAAAATAACAGAGATGCACTACCAGACACATTCTGATGAAACTTACGATCTCCAGAAGTTGAGAGATACAGAAGAACTGGGAGATGGGGAAAATACTCCTAGCTCCCTAAGATTTCACAGCAAACCAAAATGCACAGGTGGACCTGCATTATTTAAAAGATAGAGATATCACTAAATATATCACAGAAACTGCATTATTTAAAAGATAGAGATATCACTAAATATATCACAGAAACTGAACAGAAAACTCCCTATTTCTGGGGAGTGAATTGGAAAGAAAGAGCTAGAAGAAAACTTTTATGTCAAGTGATTCCTTTCTATATGTTTGTATTTTTTTTTACTATGGGAATATAGTACTTTTATGATGAAATAATTTTATGTTTGTTTTTAGTTTATTTATTTACTTATTTGAGACAGAGTCTACAGCCTTGACCTCCTGAGCTCAAGTGATCCAATCACCTCAGCCTCCTGAGTATCTGGGACTATAATCACCGCCATGCCTGGCTAATTTAAAACAATACATACTTTATAGAGATAGGATCCTGCTATGTTTCCTAGGCTGCTTTCAAACTCCTGCTTTCAAACTCCTTTCCTAGGCTGCTTTCAAACAAACCTATTGCCTTGGCCTCCCAAAGTACTGGGATTATAGGCATGAGCCACACACCTGGCCTCTGTGTATTTTTAAAATTTTAACATGGCATTGTATTATATGCATTTTCACGTAATTCGTTTTTCATCAAACACATTAATTTTTTTACAAAATTATAATTTATAAATATGTCATATGCTATACAATGACCTATAGCCTCTAGGATATTCCTTGATTTTTGCTACTAAATTCATGAAGAAAATCTCCATATATTCCTGTTTCTGAGACTATCTGATACCCTATAGAATTAATTTCGAGAAATAAAATTCTATCTTAAAGGCTTTGGCACTTATTACTGGTTGTTCTACCAGGAAATTGTAAAAATAAAAATCCGCTTCAAAACAGGACTTTTATTAATTGTGAATTTGTTTCACATAATCAAATGATAGTAGAAAAAAGCATAACTGGTCCTCAGGAATACGTGGATTGCAGGCAGGGTGTTTGTTCTCCATCCATATCTGTGCTTTGCTCTGTGGGTTGGTGGATTTATTTTTTCTTGTCAGACTGGCTTGATACAGATGACAGAGGATCTGGTTGTTACCTATTCCAGACATTTGCTTACAATGTAGCCAAGAGAGGGATACCATTACCTTCAAAAATCCCAAGGAAGGGTTCTAATTGGTTCAGCTTGGGTCAAGTGCTCAGCTGAAGCCTATTACCTGTCGTCAACAGACTTCTTTGTCTTTTCCTAGTGTTCTACAAGAAAAACTCTTTTTCCTAGTTTTCTAGTATTCTACTCATTCTCTACAATTCAACTTGTAATCACAACAACTTAAGTTAAAAATATGGCCAATAAAATTACGTTACCTAGCTTGAGCATCCCAGGTCAACTTCAGACTGCTGTGCTGGCAGCAAGAATTTCAAGCCAGTGGATCTTAGCTTGCTGTGCTTCATAGGGGTGGGATCTGCTGAGCTAGACTACTTGGCTTCCTGGCTTCAGCCCCCTTTCCACGGTAGTGAACAGTTCTGTCTCACTGGAGTTCCAGGTACCACTGGGGCGTGAAAAAAGTTCCTGCAGCTAGCTAGGTGTCTGCCCAAATGGCTGCCCAGATTTTTGCTTGAAACCCAGGGTCCTGGTTGTATAGGCATCCAAGGGAATCTCCTGGTCTACAGGTTGAGAAGACCATGGAAAAAGCATAGTATCTGGGTCAGATAGCACCTTTCCTCATGGCACAGTCCCTCACAGCCTCCCTTGGCTAAATGAGGGAGTTCCCGGACCCCTTGGGCTCCCAGCACAGTACTTGAGCTCTACTAAGGGGCAGACTGCCTCCTCAAGTGGGTCCCTGACCTCTGTGCCTCCTGACTAGGAGACACCTCCCAGCAGGGGTTGAATGACACCTCATACATGAGAGCTCTGGCTGGCATCTGGTGGGTGCCCCTAGGTCCAGAGAAAGGAACAGGCAGCAATCTTTGCTATTCTGCGGACTCCACTGGTGACACTCAGGCAAACAGGGTCTAAAGTGGATGTCCAGGAAACACATAAGAAAGTGTTGGTTATAAAATGATATAATCACCACCACCATCATCACCGTATAGTCTTCAAATTGAATGTCAGTTTCAAAACAATTGGGAAACCAGGAATGAAGAAATGGTCTGTTACCAGAGAGAGATCAGAGGGAATCTGTGTGCACTGTGGAGGTCGAGCTGGAAGCAACTCGTGCAGAAAGAGTTTGACACAGGTGTTCCTGGTCTGACTGCGAAGGAGAGACGATTTCTAGGAAGGAGAGAAGCAGCCATGTCCTTCCAGTTGAAGGAAAAGGATAGCAGAGAGGACAACCTTAAATAGACCACCTTTGTCTCCCAGATTAGGTACAAACTAATTTATCTGAGAAACAAATGGGACTGATTAGCAAACAGAGCTTCTGGACTCCTGAGGGGTTTTGGAGTTAGCAGGAGGAGGTTAAGGACCCTCAGAGGTTTAATATGAAACTCGCAGCATCCAGGAACACGGTCAAAACCATACTCGGCACTAAGAATCGGTTCTGGTCCTTCATCTGCAAAACCCAGTAATGTTAAGTTCTTTAGTATTCATAAATGAAAATCAGAGATCAATATAATTACAACAGATTATAAGTGTAGAACAAGCTTTTTATATGGGTATGGGTTCTATTATTTAGAGACACTGTGTTGAAAACAATTCCACAATGGCTTCGAATAATAATGCATGAAAAACTAAGAATTTTAAATTTTCATTATGGTGTCTAAAGAAAAATGTGGTTTATGTCCTTAAATATGCCAATTCACCAGATTCAATAAATTTATTCTCCATTTCCTGTTTACCTCCTGTTGAGTGCCCAGAAGTGGAAGACTCCTGAGGCACACTGAGGCTTTAGGATTCAAACATTTGAACACTTTGAAGCTATGACATTGATTATGTCCTTTCCCATGTAACTTCATTTGTTCCCTGAATGGGTGCTGGTTACAAAGGTATATTCAGTTTGTAAAATTTTGGCCATTTGTGTAATTGGAATATGAAAGTTTTCCATATTTATACTTTATTTCCATTTTAAAAGACAATTTCAGTCCTTGGGAACGTAAAATGAAGTAATATATGATTTTCTGAAATCATGGATATAATCCTCACATTTCACAATATGTCAACTCAGTATAAATATCCCCACATTTTCAAAACCAGAAAATGGTCAAAATATGGATTGTTCTAAACCTCTAAAAACGGTTTACAAAAGCTCCTGTACTCTAACAAGTAAGCAGTCTTCTTTGTATGCCTTAGAGATCCTAGATCACGTCTTAGATAGTGTAACAACAAAAAGTTAACTACAAAAAATGTTGCCAAAGTATTTTCATATTTCAGGGAATAGTTATTTTTTGCTATTTTTATTACAGGGAAAAAAGGTTATTTTACTTATCCAGTGCGTTTATTTTCTTTCTTAAAATATTTATGTTAGCTCAAACATGTATTAAAAAATTAAGGTTTTTCAATATTGTATAATCCCTAAGTGCCTTATTAATTGTATTTTTACTTCTTAAAGTTATTAATTCACAGATATGAGAAGGGGAAAAGCAAACATTTTTCAAAAGATTAAGATATTTCTGTTGAAAATCAGGCGTATATTTTCTTTTGTTCTCTGAGCTGGTTTAGCTTCTCAAATTTGTTACTTTTTCATTTTTCAATCCATCATATTGATTTTTCTCTTTATCCAGGTTTGTGCAGTTTGGAAATTATACCTCCTTATGAAGATCTGTGAAATCTTTTATGGGAAAAAACAATCGAGTTCTGTCAACTGAATCACTCCTGTCAGTTACTGAAAGACACACAGAATAAATTACGGCTGGCCAAATGTGACCTTTTAAAAACCACAGTGGCTCTTTAAGGTATAAGCTTTATCCTACCTCCTGCCAAAAGGAATGATTATGAGAAAAGCTCAGACCCTATTGTCAGTGTTGTATGTAATATTTATGCAGGGTAATCCCCTTGGCATGTAAATAATTCAGGATTTAAAAGTACTAAGTGAGCAAACAAATACTAAAAACGCAAAGTGTTGCCACACTCCCTAACTGGTGAGTTATCCAATCCTGGTTATATTCCATGGCTGAGGGAAAGAAAATCAATAAAAAATGAAAAATAACATATGTGTAGTTATATACATTCTGGGGAGAACTAGCTTTGTGCAAAAGAAGTATTACTTGACACAGTGCAATATGTTACTAAAAGTGGATCAGAAATACTATATTTAACTGATGTAACACACACACACACACACACACACACACACACACACACACACACACACACACACACACACACACCCCCGACTGAAGTAGGGTCCGAAAGAGGTTTAAGAAGAAAGGGAAAGGGAAATTCATCTGGACCGGGGAGATTGGTATAAAGGCAGACACATAAAAGAGGAGGTAAATGTAAATTAGCTTGACTGGAGTAAAGTGTTAGGAGTAGAATGGCGTTGTGAGTAGGCTGAAAGAAGCTCTCAGTGATATATAAAGCAGAGGGACATGTTTATGTGTTCCACAGGTAACAGAGGTACATTAAAGGGGACAGAAAGAAAACTGGTAAAGGCTGTTTCATGAAAATATTTTGACAGCATGAGCTTATCTAAATCTTCATGAATTTCCATGTTGTCTTTTAGTTTGGGAGCATGTAACTGGTAAGAATCTCAGGAGGCTGCCTAGTTTCTCCTCCACTCCAAGCAAGACTGAGCAATTCCTGACTCATTCATTTTTAAATGATTAGTGGAGTTGGCACCATGACTTTGAAAGGTCACCAGTTGCATTTTATATAGCACCTGCACAGTTACGGAATTCAACCGGTGTTTAGCTCAAGTCCATTCTTCAATTGATGCCATATCTTTTCATTGAAATTGGGATAAGCGATGGGAAGAGTCTTTGCGATAACATTGTACTCCTACAATTCCAACTCCCTAAAAATAGGTCGGTGCTGTATGTCAAGGCACTTACTCATCTAACTCACTAACATAATGAAGAACACTTTAATTTTCTATGTCATTTTAGGGCACACGAGACCCTATAATATTTTTGCATATCCAGGCTTCTATTTGCTTTTTTGTCTTCCTGAAAACACTTCCCTTCTTATTTTTCTGACAAAATCCAACTCAACATTAAAGAGTCAATTTGGATGTTAACTGTATTTTAATGAAGTCTTTTCTTACCGCCTGCAGTTTTCTAAACCAATTTTTGTCATACCAGTGATTAAACTGCTGTAATAGTCTGGTTGCCCCATCAGACTTTCTCCCTGGTCTTGGAGCCCCCATGCATTCAATGAGTGATATGCAGTAGGCTTTAACAGAAGATCACTGTGTTGGTTAATACTGAGTGTCAACTTGATTGGATTGAGGGATGCAAAGTATTGAACTTGGGTGTGTCTGTGTGGGTGTAACCAAAAGAGATTAAAATTTGAGTCAGGGGGCTGGGGAAGGCAGATCCACTCTTAATCTGGTGGGCACAATTTAATCAGCTTTCACTGAAATATGAAGCAGGCAGAAAAATGTGAAAGAAAGAGATAGGCCTACCCTCCAAGCCTACATCTTTCTTCCATGCTGGATGCTTCCTGCCCTCGAATACCAGACTCCAAGTTCTTCAGTTTTGAGACATGGACTGGTTCTCCTTTCTCCTCAGCTTGCCGACACCCTATTGTGGGACCCTGTGATCATGTAAGTTAATACTTAATAAACTCCCCTTTTTATCTATATATCTGTATATCTATATCTATATATATTGAGAGAGAGAGAGAGAGAAACATTCATTGTATTTTTTTTTTTAATTTTACTTTAGGTTCTGGGGTACATGTGCAGGTCAAATGATTAGCTGAGGTGGCACTGTGACCTTGAAAGGTGATCAGTCGCATTTTATATAGAAACTGCATAGTTACAGAATTTAACCAGTGTTTAGCTCAAGTTTGTTCTTCAATTGATGCCATATCTTTTCACTGAAATCAAGATAAGCGATGGGAAGCTGTAACATTGTACTCCTACAATTCCAACTCCCTAAAAATAGGTCAGTGTTGTACATCACGGCACTTCATCTAAATCACTAACACCATGAAGAATTCTTTAATCTTATATGTGATTTTAGAGCACAAGAGACCCTATAATATTTTTGCATAGCCAGGCTTCTCTCTGCTTTTCCATCTTCTTGGAAAAACTCCCCTTCTTATTTTTCTGACAAAGTCCAACTCAACATTCAAGAGTCAATTCAGATGTTAACGACATTTTAACAAAGCCTTTTCTAACATATATATATATATATATATATATATATATATATATATATATACAATCACTATGTGTATGAGTGAGTTTAATTAATTCTCATTTTATAAATGAGAACACTGTGAGTTTGTTAAAGATTACAAAAGTTTTTTAGTCCTTGGGTCCTTTCAATTGGTCTATACTGCCTCCCTAAATAGGGTCTGCCAAAACAAATGAGCCAACAAAAACTTAAATCTAAAGAAAGAGACATAACCTGCAAATATAGTAGGTTTATGCATAAAACTAGTTATTTGCATTAAGGTAGATAGTAGGGAATAGCACATCTCTGTCTCAGTGAATCAGACAGAATACCTCAATTTGTCATGAAACAAACTAGCGTAAGTGGGTTTGTTTGCTGTAGATTATTGGGGAATCCACTTTATTTATTCTTTTATGATACAGAATGGAGTGTATCCAATTGTATGTATATAAGAACTATAATGAAAATTATTTCCCAAAATCATAATATTCCAAAGTACAATTATGGAATTCCAGAATTAAATTATCTATATTATTTTAGTTCTCACCATTTATTTGACTTAGTTTAATAGAATAAAGGTCAATGTTTTTCTGCTTGTTCACTTTGTTACTAAAAAATTCTTTTGGTGCTGTATTTGTTGAGTATTTTGATTAGCATTTTTCCGACTGATTTGAACACAATGTAACCAAAGCCTCTCTGAAAATGTAACTATCTTTGTCAGTCACTTGTGGTTATTTATAAATACATTTCTATGAATCTCAAACATTTTAAAATTCAAGTGTGGGGGCAGCAAACAGAAAAAACACATACTGCTCTCTCAAAATTTTTTTATTATTTTTACTTCCACATCAGCTTTGTCACATACACACACACACACACACACACACACACACACACACACACAAATTACAGTTAAGTTACTTTGGGAATATGTGTATTTATATGTTTCATCAGCTCTAACAATAACTGATTCTATTTTTTGATACATTCTAGTAGTGTGTGGGGATGGCTTAGGAACTATGTATGCACCACACCGAATTTGATAAAAATATTTCTATTTCGGGAGGCCAAGGCGGGTGGATCACGAGGTCAAGAGATCGAGACCATCCTGGTCAACATGGTGAAACCCCGTCTCTACTAAAGATACAAAAAATTAGCTGGGCACGGTGGTGCGTGCCTGTAATCCCGGCTACTCGGGAGGCTGAGGCAGGAGAATTGCCTGAACCCAGGAGGCGGAGGTTGTGGTGAGCCGAGATCGCACCATTGCACTCCAGCCTGGGTAACGAGCGAAACTCCGTCTCAAAAAAAAATATATATATATATATATATATATATATATTTCTATTTCATGGATTTATTGAATTAATAAAACATTATTTGTACCACAATACAGTGTTACCCCAAATTTATGTTGGATTAGCCCAAAAGCAAAAAACGGAATTTTACGTCCTATGTTGAAACTCTTGACTGAATTGACTATAGCAGGGGTCCCCAGTCCCCAGTACTGGTCCCTGTCTGTTAGGAACACTGCTGCATAGCAGGAAGTGAGCTGGAGGTGAGCAAGTGAAGTTTCATCTGTATTTATGACCTCTCCCCATCACTCGCATTACCACCTGAGCACCTCCTGTCAGACTAGTGGTGACATTAGATCCCCATAGGAGCATCAACCCTATTGTGAACTGCACATGTGATGGATCCAGGTTGCACACTTCTTATGAGAATCTAATGCCTGATGATCTATTGTTGTCTCCCATCATCCCCAGATGGAACCGTCTAGCTCAGGACTCCTTCTGAGTCTACATTATGGTGAGTTGTACAATTATTTCATTATATACTACAATGTAATAATAATAGAAACAAAGTGCACAATAATGTAATGAGGTTGAATCATTCTAAAACCATCACCCCCACCCCACTCCATGGAAAAATTGTCTTCCATGAACCAGGTCCCTGGTACCAAAAAGGTGGGGGACCACTAGACTATAGGCTTGAGGTGGGGAGGCAGATGTTGCAGTGGGTCAAGATGGCGACATTACACTTGAGAGCCTGGACAACAAAGGGAGGCCCTGTCTCAAACAATCAATCAATAGATGAGGGATTGCCATGGTTGGGAGAGAAAGAATAGGGAAAACACTGCACACAAAAAAGGAACTTTTTGCAAAAGACCAAAATGACTAAAAATTATATTTTTTCTGGAAGCCTTTTAAAATGTGATTTCTATCTCTGCAACTGCAGGCAGTGAGTGTGACTTGACTCCTCTGCTGTATTATGACCTTCCATAGCACATTAAGTATGAGCTGCTGGGGCCCATCTATGGAAGGTGTTTTTGTTTCCCTGGCAGAGTGAGCCCATCCACATCCTATCTGAACTCAGAGAGGCGGACGGGGGAGATTAAGGACATATCAGGGCCATACATGACCTGCTTTTATCTTAAACTGTGTCTAGCCAAGTGGGACACTGTACTCTTGAGAGGATAATTAACTCTATTTTTATTTGTTTGTTTTCTCTTATTCAGGAGATGGGAAATGGTAGAGAATGAAAGGAAGACAGCATTCTGGGAAAGTATCTAACCTGCTTCTGGAGTCAGACAGCTCGGAGCTTAACTCTCAGCTCTGCCTCTGAGTAAATTAGAATCTTAAGAAAATGTAGTCAACCTCTTTATACCTCAATTTCTATGTTTTCAACTGGTGGGAAAAAACGGTTTCTTTATAGAGCTGAAATTAGTAGTAAATAACCATCTATTTTAGAACTCTTACTACTGGACCTAGCACAAGCAGCTAGCCATTACAAGGCAGCTATCAATTTTATTTTCTTTCATTTAATTCTTAGAAACTATGTAAAAGATACTACTATATTTCTGCTCTAAACATTGTCTCAGAAAAATAAAATAACTCTGTACACAGGACAGAGCTAGTATCCAGACTTGGTTTTTCTTGAAATAAAAGCCTGTGATGAATGAAGTGGTGCATGCAGATAGCATACTTGAGAATATAAGTCCAGGGACAATGATCTAAGGCCACAGTGTGCAGCAGAAAGAAGAAAAAATAAAACGAGGATGCTCCATCCAGACGGCCACTGCAGAGAGCTTATAGGACCTTCTGGGGAGTTTTAAGAAAGGTCCCAAAATAACAGCCTGGGCAGGGGAAGTCACATCTCCATGTTTCTGTTTCCCCAGTGGTCAGCACTGACTAAGTTCCAAGGAGAGGTACAGCCCAGTTGGAGTTGCAGGTGCTGAAGGCTTTCCAGGTCTGTGCAGATCTGGCTACCTCCGTAGCTCTGGCTGCCTCTGTGGTGGGTGAAGTAAGAGGCGGGGCATCTAACAGGATCTGAACCAGCTAACCACTGGGAAGATTGAGTCTGTTTGCCTCCAGAGCTTGCACTTTTTCCAACATAAAACCACGATTTTCTGGAACACAGATACAATGACTTCCCAGTGCAAACCTTCCTGTGGTACGGTTCAACTGTGTTGACCTCAAAAGAGGTCAGATGGCTGTAATATGTGATTCTGTTCTGATAGCTACTTCTTAAACTGGGTCTACCAGGTGGTACAATTGCCAATCTAGGGGGATTATGGTTTAATTATTTCCATATTGCATGCAAAGAAAACCTTGATGGTTCTCAATCTTGAATCCATATTAGAATCACCTGGAGAGCTCAAAAGAAATCCAGAAACCCAGTTTCCATTCCTCAGAGATTCATATTTATTTGATCTGAGATATACCCTGGCAGAAGACGTACAAACTCCTCAGTTGATTCCAAGGTGGAGGTAGGTTTGAGAATCAGTGACTCAGAAGCCAGCAGCCAGAGCAGCTGTCCAGTCTTTGTATCTGCAGATCACATCCTTATATAGTCCTGAAACTTGTCTAGCAGTCTCCTCAACATTCACTTCATTTTGCTCATGTGAGAACAGCTATGAGTGATGCTGTCATTCCTCTCCCAACCTCCATTATTCTCAGCTAAGGGAATTCCCTTATCTTAAATTCTCCCTGTTTCATTGGAGGCCAGAGGTTACAGGTTTGGTTATACATGCCTATTATAAATAGAGAAGAGTCCCAAGAATGCGAGGCAACAGAGAAATAAATGTTTTATATAAATAAAAAAATAAATAACAGAACATTACCTCATATTAAGATAACTTTTCCAGATATAAATTTTTCATGTTAGAATATTTCAAAAAATACAGAAGAAAACTGTAGGCACCTAGAGATAATCACTGTTAAGATGGTGTGGGATTTTTTTTAGTAGACTTTACTTATGTATATACATGTATTCATTGTAAATTCCTTGTTTAATTAAGTGTCCTTCCTTAAGCATGTTTTGATTATCAAATTAATGCTGTGATTCTTCAAAGCCTCTGGCAGTATATGACCATATCTGTCACTCCAGTTTGGAACTGAGGAAGGCGGGGCTGTGGCTCTCCCAGAAATCCCTTGCTGGGCAGAGTCATTTGCCACAGGAACCTCTATTGTCCCTGCCTGGTTCTTCTCCTATAGCCAGAATCAATCCGCTAGAGGCAAGGTTAGGCAGGTGATGCTCTTGCCAGGAAAGTCGCAGGGTAGTCGGCTCTCTGAAGGCAGGGGCTGTGTGCTCTCTCCCAGCTCTCCTTCTGCACTTTGCCTCACCCTACCCTCTGCACAAAGGGCATTGTCAGTAACTGGGAATTGACTGAGAACTATGTCATTAAAGATTCATAAATACCTCCCAGCATTTCAATGAATATCCAAAGAATATGGTGCCCTTAGCTACATTATTGTATAATCGAATCAATAAGAAGATGAAAACAAGGACCAGAGAAGCTCCTCAATGTCCTAATTGTTTATCAAGAAGCAAGAGAAAAGAATGTAAAGGGAATTTGGTCCTGAAGCAAAAGGAATAGGTCACCTTTACTTGTGTCCATGTCACTTCAGTGGTCTGATTCAGTCCCTTTTCTCTTCCTAATTGTCTGGGTGTTTTGTTTCTTTGGTTTTTGCTTGTTTTCAGGTTTGTAAAAAACGTTGTTGAATTTCCCAGAAATTCATATTTTTTGTTCAAAAAGCTAGGTTTTGGGCCATTACATTTTACTTCTTCATAATTTTAACTCATTGTTTCCTGCTTTCATATTTACTGTGTTCTATTTCGTATATTCTTAGGGTATAGTTTAATAATTATTTGAATTATAGTTCAATTTATACCCTTTTGGCAACATACATCGAAAGTTTACCATTTGGCACTAATTTTAACAAAGCATAGTCACATTTGACAAGACTATGCTTTGTTCTCATGTTGTTGGCTTATGAAAAATCTGATGCTGAGATTTTATTCTTGTCCTCTTTAAGCAGTTTTTCAAAGTAATTGTTTCTCAATTTTAAGTTATTTCTGGTTAACATATTATTTTCCATTGTTAATTGATTTGTGATGAAAGGATATACCTTAGCTATTTTATAACTTGAATAAGGTCTGATTTTTTTTAAATGCTTCTCAGACTTTAATGTGCATATAAATCCTCCTAAGATCTTGTAAAAATGCAAATTCCGATTCTGGAAATCTGGAGTCACTGAGGATGCTGCCTTCCTGTCAAGACCCCAGAGGAGGTCCAGGCTGCTAGTCATAGAGGCTATAACTTGAGCAGCCAGGATGCAGAATATGAATATTTTTTAAATAGTTCAGTGATGTCTGTAAAGGAGATGTAATGTTTTAATTTTGTTCATAATGAACAGAATTAAATATATATGTACTTACTGTAGATATATTCTAAATACGATCTTTGAGGGACATGACATTCATTAAAAGCAAAGACTTTGTTAGGTATGGTGGCTCATGCCTGTAATCCCCGCACTTTGGGGGGCCGAGGCAGGTGGATCACCTCAAGTCAGGAGTTTGAGACCAGCCTGACCAAAATGGTGAAACCCCGTCTCTACTAAAAATACGAAAATTAGCCAGGCATGGTGGTGCACACTTGTAATCCCAGCTACTCGTGAGGCTGAGGCAGGAGAATCGCTTGAACTCAGGAGGCAGAGGTTGCAGTAAGCCAAGACTGTACCATTGCAGTCTTGCCTGGATGACAAGAGTGAAACTCTGTCTCAAAAGAAAAAAGCAAAGATTTTAGAGCCAAATGGCTTGCATTCAAAATTCACTGAAGTTACTTTCTACATGTGACCACATGGAAAAGCAACTAATCTGCCTCACAGAGTACAATCATATAAAAAATTAATATCTGTAAAGATAAGCATTTTGTTATTATTATATTGTTTGTATTTTTCCAAGCATTTACAAAAGTTTTTGCTCTATATATTTAAGTGTTCTTTAATTTGGTGCAGAAGAATTCACGATGTATTTATTATGTATTCTTTATTATGCATTATGTTTATTATATATTTTATATCTTTAATACCAATAAACATCTTCTATATTACAAGTACTATTATGATTCATGGTTCATTTTGTTTGAGTTTGCCTACTTTGAATATTTCCATGCCATTTTATTTTATGTCTCTTATAAGCATCAGACAGTAGGACTTTAATCCCAAAGGCTTTAATTCAAGAGTCATTGCTTTGATCAAGTTTATTTATTAAACTGCTCTAAAGTAGAACCAGATGTAATCATGGCAAAAGCTTAAAAATATTATTAATAATATAAGTGACTGACACTTCATTATTTTTGCAAAAAGCCTTTTGGCTTATTTTGAGAAATAATTTAGAGGTAATTCAGTCTCACTTCCCACTCAATGTATAAGCTTCCAAAATGGCTGTCAATTAACTTTCATCACCAAATAATTTGCATCTATATGCCCCTCCTCATCCCATCTGCTGAAGTATTCATTATCCTGAATTTTAGGTTTGCTTTTATGTTGCCAAGTTTAGTATACATTTATATGTATTGTGCTTGGAAAATAAAGGATATTGACAATAATGGTATTATACTGTATCTTCTCTTTATGTTGCTGTTTTTGTTCAATATTATTTCTGCATTAATATTTCCAGACTTCATCCACTTTGTTGTCTACAGCTGTAGTTTATTCATTATTACTGTTGAAGATATTTCAATGTATTTACCACCACAGTTTATTTATTTTTTTTCCTGTTGATAGATATTTGAGTTTTTTCCAATCTTTTGCTATTTTGAACAGCGAGCGGTGCTAAGAAGATTCATGTCAAATCTCCTGAAACACATGTGCTTGGGTTTGGTGAATGTTTGACTTCACAAGATAATTTACATTGTTTTCCAAGGTAGTTACACTAGCGAATATTCCCATCAGCAACATATTGGTGTTTTACTTAGACTCCTTGGTTTTGCCGATATATAGGTACAAAATGATGTCCCTTTGTACCCTTCATCAGCATTTACATGATCACCACCAAAGCTAAAATGAATGTTTCACATATTAAATAGTAATGTACTTCCTTTGCTCTAAAATTTCTGTTTATGCCTTTTCTATTTATTAATTAGATATATTTATCTTGCATTTTTATTTGTAAGAATTCCTTACATATGTTTAATTCCAGCTTTGGTCTGTTACATGGGTTACAAATATCTTCTTTTACTTTCTGACTTATCTCTTTAGTTTTTAAATAGTACCGTAATGGAGATAGATCCTTAAGTTTTTAAGATTAAATCTCTGAGGACTCATCGAATTCATCAGTGTGTCCCTTAAACTTGAACCTGGAGCAGGCAGTTCTCCCTTAGCACCTGTTCAAATGCTTGGAGAACAGCCTTTGCCATAAAATAGTTTATCTCAGGGTTTCCTCAGTTTGACAGTAACTCCTTCAGAATGAAAATTGTAATTTCCTCATTTATAATATTGTAATAGACATAATTCATTTCTCACAAGTTTGCTTTGAGAATCAAATGAGTGATTGGCTGTAACATATTTTGTCGGTTTGCTTTACTAAGTTATATTAAAATGTTACATCATATTTATAATATACCGCTCTAATGACTCCCAATTGGTCTAACCAGCGTTCAGGTACACAGATACTGAAGCGTTTATGCTTTGGCTATTACATCATGATTGAAACCACTTAAATGCTTTCATTAAACTATCCTAAGCACAGTCTATGTTAAGTTTCCGCCCATGTAATCCAAGTCTTCCCCACAACACCCCAAAACAGAACACTGCTATGGTATGCTTTCTTTTTTAAAAAGTGGAGGAAAATAAGAAGTATGTTGGGAAAAGTAAGTCCCAGGGTGCCAGAGGAAGCTCGGGTGTTTGTCTGCATTGCAAGCATTTCTGCATACATGCTCCCCCAACACTAGTGTGATAGCTTCACTCTGAGAAAGTCACATTCGGGCTGGGCACGGTGGCTCACGCCTGTAATCTCAGCACTTTGGGAGGCCGAGGTGGGTGGATCACGAGGTCAAGAGATCGAGACCATCCTGGTTAACATGGTGAAACCCCGTCTCTACTAAAAATACAAAAAAATTAGCTGGGCACGGTGGTGCATGCCTGTAAACCCAACTACTCAGGAGGCTGAGGCAGGAGAAATGCCTGAACCCAGGAGGCGGAAGTTGCGGTGAGCCGAGATCGCGCCATTGCACTCCAGCCCGGGTAACAAGAGCGAAACTCCGTATCAGAAAAAAAAAAAAAGTCACATTCATTCTCTTGTGATCTACAGCCCATGCTTGAGTGTGGTTTCTCAGGTAGGAGCCTGTTGGGTAGAAACACGGGCACATACTTGTAAACTTAGAACAAAGCCACACTAACTGGCCCCTGTGGTAATTGAAAGCACAACCTTGGCCTTTTTGTACCAGACCGTAATCAACTGAGTTGGGGAAATTGCTTCCTCTGATACAGGGAACAGGGATAACAAGGTGGGGGTGGCCTGAGTACACCAAGCCAACTCCCTGAGTTGGCTTTTTCAGAACACCTTTGCATGAATGGGCACAGTGGTATGACACTCCCCACAGGAACTGTATATTCAGAAACCCTTTTGAGATTTCTCCCTGTTCTCCTTCCCTTGTCATTCATTATTTTATTTCCTTTAGGTTTGATTAAATAGCCTGCTCTGTTACCAGAACAAAATTAATGATTCAAGTGTACAAGGAACCAAATTAATCTCTCTTGACCTTTCTAATATGAAGTGTAATCTTTTGTGGCTGTAAAAAAGAGAACTTTGTACAAACTGAGGTTAAGCATGATTAAAGAATGCCTGTGTAACATGAAAATATTCTGCACATTATTTTCCTGGTGAGAGGTTTTATACCAGCAGAAAATAGTGTTACGATATTTTTGTTTGGAAAAAAATAATTATCTTAAAGGTAATGTTGGAATCCTTAAGGTTTGGGAGAGGGAGAATTTTAGGAAAAAAATACAACTACGTGCCTAAAATGGAAGTTAATATTTTACTTTTAGTTCCTTGTCATGTCTAGATTTTCACCACAGGAGAAATACTATGAGCCATAGGAGCTACAGGTTTTACATACTTGGTTAATTAGCAATTCTTACCAAACCGAGTGTATCATTTCTCTTTAGAATCCTACATGGCCTCGATTAGACATATTTACGGGAAAAGTCAATGGATAAGACATTAGAGGCCAACCTCAAAGTCAGAATAGAGCAACCGTAGACCTGAGAGAAGTGCTTTATTAGCCAAGAATTGGTTGGTTATTGATCCTGGTCTGTGTCTCTGGTCACAATAGCACTTACCCTAATTTTTCTAGTGTAAATATAAGTAAATTTGAATGGGTGTTGCTGAAAACAGTCTGTAAATCTACTTTTTGTGGTTTTGGTTGTGATTGTAGTTACTGGAAGGTTCAATATCTGGGGCATGTGGAGGAGACAAGGCTGTGGCCTGGTACTCTGCTCTCTGCAAATACGTCCTGAAGCACTTTCTCAAGGGCTATTAAAGCGACTCTGACTCTCTGCTCAGAAGCACAGAAACCACACGGGTACTCAGCCGAAAGGAAACTGGGGCTGGACTGAGTATTGTCAGAAGATATGTTGTGCATTTAACTTAGACTCATTTTCCCCCCTGAGGTCAACCAAGCAATTAAGGAAGAAAGATATGAACAGTTCCCCTGCTTTCTTGAAGGTAAACAATAATAAATTCACATTGGTTGCAATACTGTCTTTCCCTGGCCTTTGAGTATTCCTTTCTTTTCCTTTGTTTGCCCCACCCCCATCTTAGATTTGACTTTAGAGGCTTTCTAACAAACACCATATTCTCATCATAACCTAAATTCTAGTTGTACTGGGAAACACCTCCCCTTAACAGAAGATGCTACAGGGTTAATGAGGGTTAATGGGTATTGTATTTCACCTGGATATTGCCAAGAAAATTTTAGCTGAGATGAAGCGTTGGTGGGAAATGGCTTCAGTCATGATGAAACAAGCAGAAATAAAGCATTGACGAAATCCCACTATTGGAAGACCATGAAATAGGAATTTTGTGAGTTTGAATTACTAGTGCTGAGGTATATTTTGATTTTTTCCAAAGAACTCTGTGCCCTTAACTTCCATTGAGACATCACATTGAAATTGCTTCGGCCAAAGAAAAATAATAATAATTAGACATGTGAAAAAAATGATGTGAATTAAATTGTCTGAACAATACCTGCACACACACACACACACAGACACACACACACACCCCCACGCACACACCAAATCATAACAGAATATTCAGAAAAGGCAATGAGTGGTGGAGGTGCATCTTCTAGATCTTATCCACATCCAGTGGTCTGCTTTCTGGTTGGAGAATGGTTGCCCACTGTGTTAAGTAAGTAATTTGTGCCTCCTGGGGGCGGGGGAGGGGGTGCAATCTATTTAACTCCAAGCAATGGTCTCTTCTAGTGGGCACTTCTATTTTATAGCTGCTGTCTCTAGCTTCAACTCCTCTTCATCTCTTAGTCCCAGCCACAAAGAATGAACAACATTTTCCAAAACTTGTATTTTCAGTTCATATTTCAGTGCCTTGCTACATGGTGTAGCATTGACACCTTTTTTTCTACCTGGCAATTCTTCATACTCTGGAGACTCTCACCAAGTGTTACCCTCTCTGGAAAGCAAGATACCTCCCAACCCATTCTATATTCATGGAGAAATATATGCTGAATTCTAACAGTATAACAGCATCTCAATTATTCCTGCAAAACTGTGAGCTCTCTGGAAAGACAGAGTGTGCGTTAGTCTCTCTGTAGAAAGCAACTATCACACTGTTTGTGATGGCATTGCTATACTCAGTAAGTATTGACTGATGAGTGAATGCATGATGAATAAATAAATGAGTGTACCGAAATCTCTTGGTAAGCCTAGGCAAGCCCATCAAAGTAAGGCAGAATTTAAAACCAAAATTCATGCTTAAGGGTTAGGTAAGTGACCAACATCAAAGTAACTTTGAGTGGCATTTATGTTGCCTGAGCAAATTGGTATATATGTCCCATGTTGCCAGGCCTTCTACTTTTCAAGATAAACCAGCAATTTGGCTATATGTGCAGAACCAACCATCTTTTTAATTTTGGTAATTTTCTGTATTTCTTGTGGTCTACACTGCCCTAAATAAAATTATTCACCAGAAAACTCTACAGTATGAGACAGTTGCTTCTGTCAAGACCTTTATAATGGCATTAATCTACTCAAGAGAGCAGAGCCTTCATGCCCCAAATATCTTCCCAAAGGCCTCACCTCCCAATACCATTGCACTGAGGATTAAGTTTCCAGCAGATGAATTTTAAGGAACACATTCAGACCATGGCAGTAAGTTTAGCAGTCACAAGATACAGACTCATTGCAAAAATAAATTGTATTTCTACATTCTAGTAGCCCAAAACTGAAAATTAAAATTAAAAATATCACTTATAGTATCATCAAAAATAGGAAACTATATATAAGGATAAATCTGGGGGAGAAAGAGATACCTGGCTGGGAATGGTGGCCTATGCCTGTAAGCCCAGCATTTTGGAAGGTCAAAGCAGGCAGAGCTTGAGCTCACAAGTTTGAGACCAGCCTGGGCAATGTGACAAAACCCCGTCTCTACAAAAAATATGCAAAAATTAGCTGGGCATGGTAGTGTGGGCCTGTTGTCCCTGCTACTTGGGAGACTGAGGTGGGAGAATGACTTGAGCCCAGTAGATGGAGGTTGCCAAGATCACACCAATGCACTCCAGCCTGGGCAACAGAGCCAGAACTTGTCTCAAAAAAGAGAGAGAAGAGAGAGACAGAGAGACACAGAGAGGGAGAGAGAGAGAGAGAGCGCGAGCGAGCGAGCGAGCGATAGAGAGAGAGAGAGAGGAAGGGAGGGAGGTAAGGCCTATGTGTTGAAACTAACAATATATTGCTGAGAAACTAGAGAAGTAAAATATTTCACTATTTCATAATGAAAAAACCCATATGTTACAATATGATTTATGTAAACCATACAATTCACCCACTGCAATGTACAATTAAATGGCTTTAGTATATTCACAGAGTTGTGCAACCATCACCACAACCTAACAGACTATTGTCATTGCCCACCAAAGTAATCCTGACTCATTAGCAATCACTCTCTTTTTGCAATTCATGTACCTAATAAAGAACTTGTACCAACAATATATAAAGAACTCTTAAGATACTGTAATATGCAAACAAATAACCCAACAGAAATGGGCAAATTATTTGACAGACACTTCATTGAAGAAGACAAACAGATGACTCATAAGCAAATGAAAAAATGCTCAGCAAAATTAGTCATTAGGAGTATCCAAATCAAAACTATCGCGAGATACCACTCTATACCTATTAGAATGGGTACAATTACTAAGTCCCATACACCAAAGCTTGGCAAAGATTGAGAGATACTAGAATTCTACTATACTGCTGGTAACAAGATCAATTGATACAACCACAGTGGAAAACAACCAGGCAGTTTCATAAAAAGTTAGACATAAACCTGTCATATGATCCAGCCATTCTACTTCTAGGTACTTGTCCAAGAGAAACAAAAACATATGTTCATACAAAGATTTATTCATGAATGTCCATGGAAGCTTTTTTGCAATAAACAAAAAGTAGAAACATCCCAAATGGTCATCAACAGATGAGTACATCAACAAGTTGTGGTACACAATACAGTGGAATGCCACTCACAATAAAAGTTATGAATTATTGACACACAACTACAGGGTTGACTATCCAAATAATAATGTTAAGAAAAAGAAGCTTGGCCAAAAAAATAGGACATGTGGTATAATTTCAGTTAGATAAAAGTCTACAAAAGGAAAATGAATGTATAGTGACAGAGAACAGGTCAGTGGTTGTACGAAGGCAGGAGGGAAGGATTACAGAGGGGTAAGAGGAGTCTTGCAGTTAATAGATCGGTTTATTATCTTGATTGCTATAATGGTTCCATGGCAGTATAAATAAGTCAAAACGTATCAAATTGCACATTCTAAATATATCCAGGTTATTGTGTGTTAATTATACCTCCGCAAATCTATTAAGTGAGATATGGAGAAGACTCCATCTGCTGGGTTGGCCTGCAGTGCTGAAAAGTGAGCAGAGCAAGGTCATTCCTGGTTCTAGAAAAAGATGACTTTCCAAGCAGTTTCCCCATGCAAGGACTTCGGCCTGGGAAAACTGAGTGCATCTAAGTTACCGGGTCTGGGTACAAGGAAAAGGCAGGCAATCACCTCGTTACTAGCACCAACACACAAGGTCAGAGTCCCCATTGCTGGACTATTGAACCAAAGCTTCTAGAGTTTCTCATGAGAACAGGATCGTTCTGATAGCTAAGGGTAGACTGAATCCTAAGAAGAGATATCAAGGGTCCTTGTCATGTATGGGATGAGGCTGAAGAAGCAGAGCCCCGGCCTTCCAGCCCAATTATCAATCCCCTACACTGGAACACACTTGAGCTTCAAAATGCCTCATTGCAGTTCACCTGTTCTATAAAGTATCTCTGCAAGGTTCTAAGGGTTTCCTTCTCTTCTCCCTTTTTTAAGGACTTCACCTAAGCTGTCTTAGACCCATTTTGGAAATTTTGTTTTTAACATAATCTATAGTCCTTTCATGTATTTTACATGTTGAAGAAATGTTTCCATCATGCAAAGATGCTATGCTAAGTTCTAGAGAGGCAGAAATGCTCTGAAAGCTGTTAAAGAGACATCTGCTTGCTTCAGAGAGGTGAGGAGTCTTCTCAGAAAAAAAAAAACATAGGGTGATGACCAATGTATGTACCTAAGCCACTCCACCCCGTCTCCTATAATTGCTCACTCTCACTTCTACCCTTACACACCTTTTTACTGATCTGCCTCGGTGTCTCAGGTCTTTTGCCTCTAAGTTCACACTTGACCCCATCCACTGGCTTTACTGGCCTTGCTACACGTACTGGTGAGCTGGATCTTCAAATACACACACACACACACACACACACACACACACACACACACACACACACACACGCCTGTAGTCATTATGTCCATGTGGTTAAAAATCAGTTGGTGGCTGGGCGCGGCGGCTCAATCCTGTAATCCCAGCATTTTGGGAGGCCGAGGCGGGTGGATCACGAGGTCAAGAGATCGAGACCATCCTGGTCAATATGGTGAAACCCCATCTCTACTAAAAATACAAAAAATTAGCTGGGCATGGTGGCATGTACCTGTAATCCCAGCTACTCAGGAGGCTGAGGCAGGAGAATTGCCTGAATCTAGGAGGCAGAGGTTGCGGTGAGCCGAGATCGCGCCATTGCACTCCAGCCTGGGTAACAAGAGCAAAACTCCGTCTCAAAAAAAAAAAAAAAATCAGTTTGTAAAATTGCTCACTTATTGCACCTGCTATAGTTGAACAATAAGATTCTTTACTGGCAGAGGTCATATCTTCTAGCTTATTTGCCCCTGAAGAGCTCTGTTCGCATAAATGAGGTCATCTGGAGGGAGGCAGATTTAATGATACCATCTTGGTTTAGATAACCGTCCGATTAAATAGAGCCCAAGTTTTCTAGACTGGACAATTCACCTCTTGTGTAGCACAACTATAGTTTAATTAGAAACCATTAAACTTTTGCAGCTCACTGTAAAAAGAGATTCTAAAAAATAATAATAGTAAGTAGTCGGACAAACTTATAAATGTACGCACATAAAGTTGATTGCCATATAGTTCAAAGTGGCAAAAATTACTCAAGCAACTTAAAGGTCCATCCACAGGAGAATTATTAAGCCAATCATGTCATACTCATCCCTTGGTGTATCATACAGATATTAAAGAGATGAGGTCTAGGGAATGATCCCTGCAGTACACAGAAAAATGAAAAGAAAATTATACATATGGGCTAATCTCACTTTTGAACACACATAGTATGTGTGTACATATACACCCACTTGATTTTGGTATCTCTGGGTGGTGGGATTATAGGTGTTTTTTATTTTCTTTTATATACATATTTTATTCTTTCTGAATCCCTTGCAAAGAGCAGGCATTACCTTCATAATCGGAAATTATTTTTTCCACTTGGGCAAATTCACATCTCACCACTGGCCTTGGCTGTAGGCCAGGAAGTCCATTCTCAGGATGTGGGTTGAGGGAATGGATCTTTCTTGTGGAGCTGATGGTTCTGACCCTTGACCCCCTCTTTGATTAACACTGAGACCAGCTGACTAATTTAACATGTGCCATTTCATACAGATGGTTAGAGCAGCCTTTTAAACAATTCTTAAAGATGATCATGTTTACCAAAAAATATCAATTTCCAAAATGTGCCTTTGCCCATACTTATTAAAAACGTATTCCTCAGAGCTCACCTGGTCTAAAGTAAATCCATATTTTAAAATCCCTAATGAAAGTTAATTATATTGTATATAATATATAATATACGATAATATGATGTATGGAAACAACCTAAACTGTGGCTATGTTAGTTTCCTAGGGTTGTCATAACAAATTCCCACAAGCTAGATGAGTTTTTAAAACCAGATTTTGGCACCGGGCATGGTGGCTTACGCCTGTAATCCCAGCACTTTGGGAGGCTGAGGTGGGCAGATCACCTGAAGTGGGGAGTTTGAGACTGACCAACATGGAGAAACCCAGTCTCCACTGAAAAAACAATTATAAAATTAGCCAGGTACTCCAGAGGCTGAGGCAGGAGAATGGCTTAAACCCAGGAGGCAGAAGTTGAGGTGAGCCAAGTTCGCATCATTGTACGCCAGCCTGAGCAACAAGAGGGAAACTCCGTCACACACACACACACACACACACACACACACACAAATGCCTGTAATCAGAACAATTTGGTATGCTAAGGCAGGAGGATCACTTGGGGCCAAGAATTTGAGAGCAACCTGGGCAACAAAGTGAGACTTCATCTCTACCAAAAAAAAAAAAAATTGTAGAAAAAAAAATGAGGCCAGGCATGGTGGCTCACATCTATAATCCCAGCACTTTGGGACGCTAAGGTGGGCAGATCACCTGAGGTCAGAAGTCTGAGACCAGTTTGGAAAACATGGCAAAACCTCGTTTCTACTAAAAATACAAAAATTAGCCAGGCACAGTGGTATGCCCCTGTAATCCCAGCTATGAGGGAGGCTGGGGCAGGAAAATTGCTGGAACCCAGGAGGTGGAGATTGCCGTGAGCTGGGATTATGCCACTGCACTCTAGCATGGGTGGCAGAGCGAGACTCTGTCTCGAGAAAAAAAAAAAAAGTAGACATAGTGACGTGTGCCCATAGTCCCAGCTTCTCAGGAGGCCAAAGGGGCAGGATCTCTTGAGTCCAAGATTTCGAGGCTGCTGTGAGCTATGACTGCATCACAACACTCTAGCCTGGGCAACAGAGTAAGACACTGTCTCTTAAAAAAATCATAATAAAATAGAATGAAAACCAGAAATTTAGAGTGTTAGGTGGGTTGGTTCCTCTTGAGAGTTCTGAGGGAGGATAATCTGTTCCCTTCCTCTCTCCTGTCAATTCTTGGTGTTCCTCGACTTGGAGAAGCCTCACTGGAGCCCCTACCTCCATCTTTACATGGTATCCTTTGTGTGTGTCCTTACATGGTCCTTTGCTTATAAGGACAGGTGTCGTATTGGATTAGACGCCTACGCTATTCCGGTATGATGTCGTCTTAACTAATTACATCTGCCGTGACCCTATCTCCAAATAATACCACATTTTGAGGAAGACAGCGTAATTATCTTTAAGGGGGCTGGGAGGCACAATTTAATCCAGAAAATTTGCCTAGAAGGATGTGTAGCAAAGAGGCCCTGCAAACACCGGGCAATACCAGTTCCAGTCCCTCTGTTCACATCCACCCCGCTAGATTTGATGAAGCGTGCCAGCCACGCACAGTTGGAACTTTGCAGGGTTTAACATATCCAAGTTCTCATCTCATCCAGGTTATCATCTCATCTCTTTACCCCAGGCAACACCCACATCACAATTTACTACCCTTCCTTTATCTCATTTATGCTTGAGAGGCCAGGAAGGAGCTCCTGGCTGGGCTTATCTTATTTGGGAAAGAGTCACAGAGGTACTCAGGTTCACACCAAGCAACCGCTGGCCTGCATCACAGCTCCCCACTGTCCTCTGGCCTCCAGTCTCTCCTTCCTTGAATCCACGGTTTTCATTTTCGGAGTCAAACCAGCTTACAGAGCTATCAACACTCTAAACCTCCTCATTCTGTGCATTGCATAAGAGTTAAGCCAGTGTACTCAGAGGGGCCTTTCCGCTCTCCTCTTTGATCCTCGTCCTCTGAACCACTACATGGATGCCATCCAGCAGTCAACAAAGCCACTCACTGCTTTCCTTAAATACACACACACACACACACACACACACACACACAGAGGCACATGCATGCAAACACATGTGCATGCATACAGACATGTGCACATACATATGCACAAGTGGGCACACACACAGGCACATGCATTCAAACACATGTGCATGCGTACAGACATGTGCACATACACACGCATAAGCGTGTACACACACAGGCACATGCATGCAAACGTGCACATGCGTACAGATGTGCACATACACATGCATAAGCGTGCACACACACAGGCACATGCATGCAAACATGCACATGCATACAGACGTGCATACACACGCATGTGCGTGAGCACACACACGCACACACACTGTCACACAGTGTGTTTCCTGCTGCACTATCCTTGCTCTTCTCACCACCTGGGCGGCTGTGCCAGCCCTCACAACAGGATTAAATCCCATCTACTCAAAATTCTGCTCACATACGCTCTCCTCCAAGGAGCCCTGCCTGCTGCCACGAACTGAATGTCATTTCTCTTTTTTCTGTTCTATCCACACCTATCCTACAGAAATTCTCATCTACTTTGTTGATGTCTTTTGATATTCCTGCTCATCTACCAGCGTACTTCTCCTCCAAGGCAAATCCACCCATGCTTGCCTAAGTGAGCAAAAGCACTCACCGGCTCCCTGAGCCTGCAGAGGTGGAAGAGGGTAATGGTAGGAGCATAGGGGCTGGATGCAAACTGCCTGGATGTGAATTCTGGCTCTGCTGTGGTGTCATCAGAGGAGTGTGGCTCCGGGTTAAAGTCCCATCTGTGATTTCTCAGGCCTGAACGTAGACTATGATATAGGCTTTGCCTCACCAGCCTCTCAGGGGAAGCTGCCATCCCTACACCAGGCTTGGTACACAGCCAACAGATGGCAATCTCTGAAGGGAGTTGGAGTCCAGGCTTCAGAACCACCTGTCCGGTCAGGCTTTTGCACAAATTTGCATTCTTAGCTCCTGCTCCTGCATTCCCAGGTCACTTTATCTGAGGCCTTCCGGGAGAGGTCTTCATTAGGCACCTCTGCAGAGGCCTCTTTGTGGTGGAGCGGAGGAAGCCTTGAAGATACTTTCCCCACGCTACTCCAGTACTTTTCCACTCCTAGACCTTCCTTCTTGTCCTCTCCCTACCACAACCTCAGGGTCCACAAAACTCCTAGAGCCTTTTGTTAAGGGCTCCCTCCACCTGTGCGATGACCCCACATCTGTGTTGATCCACCTGACCCATGTGCCATTCCATGGGGAAAAATGTAACAGGGGGAATCGGTGCTTTTTCTGGCCTTAGCCTTTTGCTTGCACTATCACAGTAAGTGATTAAAAGCTTCACTCATTCATGGGTTGTTGCTTTAATTGGCTACTCCAACACCTGGCAGCTCAGCACGCACTCACGCTCGCTCTCTGTCTCTCTCTCCCCCGCCACCCCCCACCAGCTCAGCTGAGCTCCTGACTAAACCAGGGTATAACAGAACCTAACTTCTAGGAATATTGCAATAGCCAAATAAGACAATTCATGTAGCATTGATTTTAATTGTGATTACAAAATACATAACCTGAGGTCTACAAATTTTTTTTTTTTGAGATGGAGTCTCACTCTGTTACCCAGGCTGGAGTGCAGTAGCTCCATCTGGGCTCACTGCAACCTCTGCCTCCCAGTTCAAGCAATTCTCCTGCCTCAGCCTCCAGAGTAGCTGGGATTACAGTCACGTGCCATCACATGCGGCTAATTTAAAAAATATATATTTCTGGTAGAGACGGGGTTTTACCAAGTTGGCCAGGCTGGTCTCGAACTCCTGCACTCAAGTGATCTGCCCACCTTGGCCTCCCAAAGTGCTGAGATTACAGGCACAAGCTACTGCACCCAGTGTATACAGTTATATGTCTAAGGACTCAGTGCAGTATCGTTACCTATTAGCATGAGGTCAAAGAGTGGATCTGCAGAACCATTTCATCTTGCACGGCCGAAACTCTAGGGATGGGGGAGTGGCAAATGGAAAGTTGCTGTACATGTAGAACCTTTCAATAGAAAACTGGTACATGGTCTTTCTCAGTAAATGCTGACATTTATTGTTATTATTGCTATTGCCTACATTTTTGCTGTGACCTCCTTCAAGCCCTGAAGCATCGCATATAAGGCCTTACATGAGTGTGCCCCATTCCAAATAACACTTCATTTTGCACTCTGCTGAATGGGAGAACATTAAATGCTATAATTCCACTACCTGCCTCAAACATTGTCGTCAGCCATAGCAAAATATTTTAAATTCCCGCTAAATAGATCATTTGTCCCCCTCTCTCCTTCTTCATTAAATTGATGTCTCTCCCATTTGCCTGACATTTTCTCCTTTATCCCTCATGGCCCTGCTCAGAAGCCACTTTCTCGGTGAAGACTTGCTAATTTCTACAGCCCCTTATCTCTCCCTTCTTTCTGATATTTCCTTTTGTCAAATGTCTTCACTTATACACATATTTCATTCAATTCCATTTGCTTAATTCTATTTCTTTTTGACTTCCTAGACGGAACCACATCTTTTAAATGTTTGTATTTCTAATCAATCATTCACCATTGATTGGACCATTGACATACAGCTGCTACGGGGATGGTAAGACTCGTGTCTGATTCTAGGGGTCCCCCCCAAGTACCTAGTATAATGCCTGGAACATAACTGTTATTAGGAAAATGTCTAGAAACTACACACACAAATGAAAGGGGGATTCCCCCAAACATAAACATCAGTTTAAGCAAGATCAGAGGTTCACAAAAATCCCATCAAATGCAAGAAAAAAAAACATAGCAGTAGAAGAAAATCACACCAACAAATTTTAAACCAAGATATGATTTTTTTAGGCTCAAGGAAGGTCACAGTGATAACACAGGCAATAGCAATAATAACAATACTTTTTTTTTTTTGAGATGGTACCCTGCTCTTTTGCCAGGCTGGAGTGCAGTGGTGTTATCTCAGCTCATGCAACCTCTGCCTCCTGGGTTCAATCGATTCTCCTGCCTCAGCCTCCCGAGTAGCTGAGACTACAGTCACACACCACCACGCCCAGCTAATTTTTGTATTTTTAGCAGGGATGGGGTTTCACCATGTTGGCCAGGATGTGTCTGGATCCCTTGACCTTATGATCTGCCTGCCTTGGCCTCCCAAAGTGCTGGGATTACAAGCATGAGCCAATGAGCCTGGCTAACAATAAATTTTTGTATCTTTTAAAGATGTTTAAGTTGAAGGGAATATGTATTCTGGATTTTTTCATTGTGAGCATATTTCATGTTGGTTTGGTCTTCTTTTATCACAAGACAAACATCAAACAACAACTGAACAACTGAAATCCTTTCCAATGATCAATTATCACAAAATACTTGGGAATACAATTCATGTGGAGTCTTGGTTTCAGTATGTGTGTACATGCAAGCATGTGTGTGCAAGTGTGTACACTTTTGTGGATTTGTGTTTTTTCAAAACTGTAACTTTAAAAGATTGGGGTTTAATATCCTTTGAGAGTTCCCTAATTAGGCTCTGCTCCTCTTCTTAGATGAGTTTAGTACCCAAGTAAATGAACTAATTAGTAGTCTATTGTTGAATGGAGCCACAATGTTGTATAAAATCCCTGGTCATCATTGGGAGTTCCCGCATAGGACAGCAATTAAGTAGTTCAGAAAAAATAAAACCTGTTCTCTATTCCCTCACCTTATTCCATGACAAGAGTGTTTGCACGTGCTGTGCTCAGTTCCCAAATGGGCTTGGGCAGGAGGCCTTGGGTGATGGGCAGCCAGCAACCCAAATCTGGACAATAAACCAGTGCAGTGATGGAAAGACAAAGGCAACTCCCAGAAGAACAGTGATCTCTTGAATGACCCAAGTAGTCTCCGCAAGCCTTTGAATTTTACCTTGATGTTTAAATGAAGGCAAGGAGAGAAAGGAGGGGCTAATTCTATTGATTGGTGTGACTCAGAAATCTAGCATAAAAGTAACATAGTGATACGCAGAGCATGTGACATAAAACAAACCTAGTCCCCTGTGACTAAAGCATGCTCTGACCTTCTTTTGTCCCCACGGATTTTTGTAACACCACAAGCTCGAGTTTAGTTGAGGATTCATTTATGAATAAGCAAATATATCAAATATTACATGAATTATATTTAGTCTGTTCTGAAATGGACACATTTTGACAAGAGAAAATGAATTAATAATTAGGTTTTTGTACTGGATTTGTAGATGAATCTTGAGAATGATTTCTTTTATATATACATAAAAGATCTTGAGAATGATTTCATATATATACATATATATACATACTACATACACATACATATATACATACTACATACATATACA
>CM052653.1:136769307-136794820 GCA_028533165.1 Leontopithecus rosalia | reverse complement strand
ATACCATCTCACGCCAGTTAGAATGGCGATCATTAAAAATCTGGAGACAACAGATGCTGGAGAGGATGTGGAGAAATAGGAACACTTTTACACTGCTGGTGGGAGTGTAAATTAGTTCAACCATTGTGGAAGACAGTGTAGCGATTCCTCAAGGACCTGGAAATAGAAATTCCATTTGACCCAGCAATCCCATTACTGGGTATATATCCAAAGGACTATAAATCGTTCTACTATAAGGACACATGCACACGAATGTTCATTGGAGCACTGTTTACAATAGCAAAGACCTGGAATCAACCCAAATGCCCATTGATAATAGACTGGACAGGGAAAATGTGGCACATATACCTCATGGAATATATGCAGCAATCAAAAATGATGAGTTCGTGTCTTTTGTAGGGACATGGATAAACCTGGAAAATATCATTCTCAGCGAACTGACACAAGAACAGAAAATGAAATATCACATGTTCTCACTCATAGGCAGGTGTTGAACAATGAGAACACATGGACACAGGGAGGTGAGCACTACACACTGGGGTCTGTTGGGGGGAATAGGGGAGGGACAGCGGTGGGGGGGAGTTGGGGAGAGATAGCATGGGGAGAAATGCCAGATATGGGTAAAGGGGAGGAAGGCAGCAAATCATACTGCCACATGTGTACCTATGCAACTATCTTGCATGTTCTTCACATGTACCCCAAAACCTAAAATGCAATTAAAAAGAAGCAACTCCTCATCTGCTAGTTTTATCATGTGATTGCAACAAGTTAGTCCCATCTTCAGGCTCCACTTCTAATTCTAGTTCCCTTGGTATTTCCACCATGTCTGCAGTTACTTCTTCCACTGAAGTCTTGAACCCCTCAAAGTCATCCACAAGGTTTGGAATCAACTTTCAAATTCTGCGAATGTGGGCACTTTGTCCTTCTCCCATGAGTCACAATGTTCTTAATGGCATCTACCGTGGTGAATCTTTTCCAGATGTTTTTCAGTTTGCTTTGCACAGATCCATCAGAGAAATCACTATCTATGACAGCTATTCAGTTCTGAAATGTATTTCTTAACTATTAAGTCCTTGATCCCTGGACTGCAGAATGGGTGTTGTGTTCGCAGGCATGAAAACAACATTAATTTCCTTGTACACCTTCATCAGAATTCTTGGATGACAAGGTACTTTGTTAATTAGCAGTAATATTTTGAAAGTAATCTTTTTCTTTCTCTCGAGCAGTAGGTTTACTTAAAATATTCAGTAAACAGCATGCTGTGACAGATATACTGTCATCCAGGTTTTGTTTTTCCATGTCCAGAGTACAGATAGAGTAGTCTCAGCATAATTCTTAAGAATATTAATATTTTCTGAGTGGTAAACGAGTATTGACTTCAACTTAAAGTCAACAGCTACATCAGTTCCTATCAAGAGAGTCAGCCTGTCTTTTGAAGCTTTGAAGCCAGGGATTGTATCTTTAGCTGTGAAAGTCCTAGATGACATCATCATCCAGTAGAAGGGTGCTGCATCTATATTGAAAATATATTGTTTAATGTAGTCAATATCACCAATGATTTTAGCTAGATCTTCTGGATAACTTACTGAAGGTTCTGATCAGCACTTGCTGCTTCACCTTACACATTTATGCTATTGAGATGGCTTCTTTTCTTAAACCTCATGAACCAATAGTTTCAAACTTTTCTTCTGCAGTTTTCTCATCTCTCTCAGACATCATGAATTTGAGAGTAGTTAGGACCTTGCTCTGGATTAGGCTTTGGCTGAAGGGAAAGTTGTGGCTAATCTGACCTTCTGTTCAGACCACTAAGACTTTGTCCATATCAGCAGTAATGCTGTTTCACTTTCTTCTTATTTGGGTCTTCATTGGAGTAACATTTTAAATTTCCTTCATGATTTCTTACCCTTGCCTTCACAACTAGGCTAATTGTTTGGTACAAGGGGTCTACTTTTCAGCCACTTCCCATTTTCTACGTGCCTTCTTCACTAAGCTTAACCATTTCTACCTTTTCATTTAAAATAAGAGACATGTGACTCTTTCTTTCACTTTAATACTTAGTGGCCATTCCGGGGTTCTTATTTGGCCTAATTTCAACATTGTTGTATCTCAGGAAATAGGCAGGCCTGTGCAGAGGGAGAGTGATGGGTGAACAACTAGTTGGTGGAGCAGTCAGTACACACAGCATTTTATTAAGTTTACCATCTTATATAGGCATGGTTTCTGGTGTTCCCCCAAAATTATAATAGTGGCATCAAAGATTGATAATTACCACAAGAGACATGATATTAATGAAAAGTTTGAAATATTGCTAGACACAGACATATGAAGACATAACCATGTTCCTTTGGAAAAAATCCTGCCAATAGGCTTGCTAACCACAGGGTTACCACAAATCCTCAGTATGAAAACATCTGAAATTAAGTGAAGCACAAACAAGGCAGGCCTGGTACTCAGATGACAGACAGGGTGGCCTTTTCCTATTCTCTTAGCTACCCAGCAACTGCATGCTTTCTGTGGTTTGGTGAAGTTCACCACTCTCAGTTTTGGGAGGATTCCACTCTAGAAATGGAAAAGACTGTGTCTTCTCTCTTCTCAGTTGGATGAAGCTCAACTATCTGGAACTTTATGTTGAAGGAGAGATGCAAAGACGGAGCATTTCAGAAATAATTTAATTGGGTCTGAGACGTGTTAATGGCGAATGGTGGAGGTATTGTGGTTTCAGAAACTGAGCAGCAGGTGTGTTAGGATAGTGGCTCTGGAGTGGTTTCCTTCAGGACTTCTTGTCTGTCTAGATTTCTTGACCAGCAGCTGCACCGTGCACCCTGACGTCTACTGTTTTCTTATGCCTGTCCTTTTGCCTACCTCTCAAGGTTCTATGCTCTTCGATATCCTTTGTGGTCGAGTGAAACAGAATGAATTTCTGTGGCTTCCAAGTCTAGCTAATACAATAGGTTTTGTTAACATTTGTATAGTGTTATATAACACTATGTTCTAATTTTAAATCTTCTCAAAAGTTCTGATTTTATAAATCAAACATACATATATTATATGTATAGATGCATGCATTATAAATATGTCAAGTTATTGCTAAGTTATCATGATTTTTGAAAAATTTACTTTTCATTCTCTAACCTGTCATTCATTGTCAGTATTCATGAGAAGGTAATAGCAAAATCACATTTTTTTCTGTAGCAATGTTCTTCATCAGAATCAGGAGCCACTGCTTAGTTAACTTAAATAGATATAAAATTCACTTTAGTTTTTTCTTCTACAATGAGATTCCGGATAATCACAAAGCACCTTTTCATGTGCTACTCTGTTAAGTGTGATGTAGACTGAATAGGTTTTGTTAACATTTGTGTAGTGTTATATAACACTATGTTCTAATTTTAAATATTCACACACAGAGATACAGACACAGAGACCTCCTCCCAAAGGCAGCTTGCAGCCCAAGAGAACCAATATGATTATAAATAAACATGAACATTCATAGACTAGGACAGACATGGGGGAAATTAATATTTTTATCTATTTATTTGATATGGAGTACAATGGTTGGTTGGGTGTCAGGAGAAAGATTGGGTGAAAAATAATGTTTTTATATGAGAAAGGAACATGGAAAATTTAAGAGCTTTTTTCCAATTGTCAGTGTAATGATTCAGCTTGGTGGTAAACTTTACAGATTCAAAATGAGTTCTTCCTCTATTCATTAAGATAGCATCAGGAATGCTTGGCATAGACAGCATATGTCTGTACAGGACAATGTGCTATGTCTGACTGCTAATAAGTCCCTCATGAAGTTGAGTCTTCTGTCTTTTTGACATTTGAGCTCCTGGCATACTAATTTTATCTGACACAATACAGTCAGATCCTCTGAATGTGTCTTCATATTGATCAGTTTCATATAAATAGTGGGTCTTTGTTTCTTTTAAGATTCTGTCTTGAAAGGAACTAGCTGTTGGGCTGGCAATGACAAAAAACAACTAACCAAAAAAAAAAAAATGAAAAAACACCCCTGCATTTGTTTTCATGTTATTTAGCAGATACAGTTTAAGTTCTGAATAATCAGTGTTCGATCCTGAAAAATGTTTAGCAATTGGATGTATTGTATTGGCAATTAAGAAATCACAGGGAAGTTAAAATATGATCATTAAAGCTTTTTATAAATTTGACACACGTCAAAAATACCCAACATTTCCCCCATCAAATCTCTACTAGGCAATCACCTGATCTTTTAAAAAAAGAGTCTAAAATAAATATGGCAAGCATTGTTCATGGCATCAGCTGGATGACCCTTGCCCCCTTCTTGGTAGCCATCTACTTCACAAGAAACTGTCCTTCTCCAAAGCAAAAAAAAAAAAAAAAAAACTGATTTGTCTAGGTTAACCATGGTAATGTAATGACCCTGTTTATAGCAATTGGTTCAGAAGTGAGTGTCTTACACAGTTCTGGCCAGTGAGGCTTAGGTAGCGATTCTGAGAAAGTTTCTCTTGCTGTTAAAATGGGAAACGTTTTTCTCTTTTACCACCTTTTGGGATATGGTGCTTGGGATGACTGCAGTCACACTGCAACCAAGTAGAATAAGTCATGAGGACGAGGGCCAGTGTGTGAAGATTTGCAAAGCAGGAAGATCAAAAGAACCTGGCTCACAGGTGACATCATTAAGCCAGTGAATTATCCTTGGAAGTACCTTACTTCTGGGCTATAGATGACATATGAAAGTCATTATTATGGAAAACACTTTTTGGTAGGTTTTGTGTACTGGCAGGTAGAACATTCTAATGATTTGATAAATGTCTTCATTACTAAAAAAATGCAATTGCTATTCAAGTGTGTCTTAGAATGACGCTGTTTTAAAGATAGCATTGATTTGATTCTACTAGGAAAGCAAATCTTCTACTTGAGTTCTTGGATCATTGGCATGTTGTTGCACCATTGCGGAGAGTCAGAACATTTGCAGTGGATAGGAGGGATTTGGTGTCGTGGACTAGTCTGTCATTAACTGAGATGGCTTGCATTTTGCCATTATTGTCATTAATATCAATTCTTCGCTAATCACTGGTGCTCCCTGGTCCTCAGTTTTCCTATGAGTGAGGTGATGTGATTACATAGGTTGGATTTCTAAAAATTCCTTCCAGCTCAAAGTTTCTGTCTGTCTTTATGTTGGGAAAAACAGCAGAGGAAAAAGGACTTACAGAGTGCCTACATAAATTGGTTATGAGTAACATATAAACAAGGAACAATAAACTGTGGAAGGCTGCAGGAGACCTCTGAGGAGGAGGACCTCTGCAGGTCTCATGTTCCAGTTCAGGGCGACCTAGGCTCTGTTACCATAAATATTGTGCTCAAGAATGTAAAACCCCTTCATAGCACTATGACGTAGCCAGACTTGTAGGCTCCTTGTAAGGCCCCCCTTCCATCAGCTGCACACAGATAATAGGCTAAAGATAACCACACGTTCTTATTTTGTGGAGCTCCCAAACTGCCACTGTTATCAGTCCTTAGGATGACACACCAGTTCCTCTCACTGATTCACTTCCAGCTCACTGATCCACTCCACCATCCCTTCAACCCTACCCTATAGGTCAAAGTGATTGTAATCAATAAATAGCGTGGATGATTATTAGTTCTTCTTCAAATGTTTTATAGAATTCAGCATTGAAGCCATCCAATCTCAGGCTTTTCTTTAATGGGAGACTTTTTATTATGGCTTCAATCTTGTTATTTGATATTAGTCGGTTCAAGTTTTGAATTTCTTTATGGCTTTCCATTCAACAATCACAGTCAATAACCTCCTCACATTTATGGTTTATTTGCTAGGATATGTTTCTTTATTTCTTACCTATTATGAATTGTGCCTTGAATATCCTCTGCAATTAAGCATCTTTAATTAAGAATTGTCTAGAATTCCTTTTTATATGCTTTAATACCTGCATAAGTGTATTGAAATTATCACTTTAAATTTTCACATAAAATACACTCGTTTTTCTAGTATTTCAGCCTTAATTGTGTTTATAGTGTGTTTATTGCTGGCCTTTGGCTTCTTTCTCTCCTTCCTTCCTTCCTTCCCTCCCTCCCTCCCTCCCTCCCTCCCTCCCTCCCTCCCTCCCTCCCTCCCTCCCTCCTTCCTTCCTTCCTTCCTTCCTTCCTTCCTTCCTTCCTTCCTTCCTTTCTTCTGATGGAGTCTCGCTTTGTTGTCCAGGCTGGAGTGCAGTGGCACGATCTTGGCTCACTGCAACCTCTGCCTCCCGGGTTCCAGCGATTCTCCTGCCTCAGCCTCCTGAGTAGCTCGGACTACAGGTGTGTGCCACCACACTAGGCAAACATTTTTTATTTTTTAGTAGAGACGTGAAGTTTCACCATATTGACCAGTCTGGTCTCGAACTCTGACCTCGTGATGCACCTGCCTCGCGCTCCCAAAGTGTTGGGATTACAGGCATGAGCCACTGTGCCTGGCCGTTTTCTTAATGCCATTTCATTGCAAAACTGAGTACTTTAGCATAAGTCCTCTCCTCACATACCCTGCGTTTCATTGGTGGGGTGGAGGGCAACACTCAGAGGGGAGACTTGGGGTAAAGGTGCCTTGAAAACAGAGACGACAGTAGCAGATAAAGAGGATGTAGACTGAGCTCACCTTGTGAAGTCAGGATCCCACTACTTTACATCAACAGGGGTTAATATTCCAAAGTGTGCCTTAGGACTTTGGAGAATCTTCCTAATTATAGACCAAGTATCATTAGGACACAGTTTCTTTTATGTTATCAGTTTGGGAAACCTCATTTGGGGGGTTGGCTGAAAGAAACAGATAAGCGTTAAAAACCTTGTTAGACATTCAGCAGCAGAATAAAGTACACTGATTTTGTTTCTTGTTTGCAATAGATAGGAAATTATAGGAAATAACCAAACTTACCAACTTTCCTCCTGTTACAGACTGTTGTCATCATTCTGTCAATTTTCGTTAATTGAAGATATATGAGCACACACACTAATACATATGCATATATAAATACACACACATACACAGACGCACACACACAGAGGAAATTGAAGATCTGAAACCAGTTAAAAACAGATGTATTTTGTCTCAGAATGTCCATTTTTATAAAATAATTTGCAACATTATTTAAATTGTAAAGTTCTCTATGAATTTGAAATAGAATTTTATTTACATATAAAATCAGTGTTTATGGAATTAATGTTCCCCACCCAAAAAAAGTAACATTTTCACAACAGGATAAAAGCAGATACACAAGTTATTCTAGAAACGTCTCTCATTTGGCCTTGTCTGAAAAATGTTGAAGAAAACAGATTTTATTTTGAAATACTGTTTCCAACACACCCTATGCTGTCTGAAAATGTGATGTTGAGTCGCTTGTAAAGGTTCAAAGAGGTTTCTAAATTTCCACACACACAAAAATGGCAAAGAATATTTACATAAACTTCTTCACAAACTGATAAAGATTACTAAGGCTAGATCTGCTTGTACAAAGTGTGGAATTTAAGCCTGAAATTAGATGACAGCTTTTAAAATGACAAACCGTTGCCTTACTGGAGCTGTGGTGGAGGACAGTGTAGACACCAGGACTGGGTAAACCTGATCTAGATCTTGGATCTGCAAATTTATTCACCGTGCAAGTCTGGGAAAGTTACTTCACCTCTCTTTGCTTCCATTTTCTCTTTCACTGAATGGAGATCACTTGGTGAATTGAATCAGACCCTGAAATTTCATCACCGTTGACTACTGAGGCTATGATTTGCAGCAAGTTCCTTTGCTTTCCCTACAGTTTTCCCATCTACAAAATGCAGCAATGCTTAACTGACAGAGTTCGAGAGGTGATTAAATAGGATATGTACGGTTCCGAGTGCAGAATATGGAACACAGAGGCCTTTGATAGTAACAAGAAGCTTCTACTCTGTTAGGAACTATCTCACGATCTAGCAATACCTAGATGAATAAAAACAGCACAGCCTCTGACTTCAAAGAACCCACTAAAGTTGAGATGCCTTAGGGATTAAATAAGACAGTGTCCCTAAAGCTATCTAGCATATGTGAGCACTCACTACACGTTATTAATACTTTTTCCTTCTACGGTTGCTTTGATGGACGTAGAGTCCTGACTCTCAAAGGCTCCAGTTGGAGGTGTTTAATGAATAAGGGACCTAAATATGTAATTTTCACATCTTAAGATTTGTCATCAATTTTTAAAAATTGTTGCAGGGTGTGTAGTTCTTACTTTTAATGCTTATCGTCTTTCTCTGGGTATCTATTAATATGTAAAAAGCTTCACTTTCACCACATCCGATAATGCTTTTCGCTGCCTTATGAGGGTGTAATATTCCCATTTTCCTAATGAGTTAAAGTGGCTCCAAGAGGTTGGGTGACACGCCTAAGGCCAGGTAAACATGATTGCATGCACGCTCGCGTGGACACACACACACACACACACACACACACACACACACACACACACTCTGCTTGGAGCTGTGCGCCCCTCCCTGCCCATGTGGGAGCTGGCACTTCATTCTGTCAGACAATCAAGGCGACAGAGAGGAAAAGACCGAAAACTGTAATGCCACGGTTAAGGAAGGGGACAGCTGCCTCATCTGCCCATCCTGCAGCTGGGTTTGGGAGTGAACTCAGTGCAAGGTAGTGACTGCGCTGCCCAGAGGTGAGAAAGAGCGGTGCTCTCCAAGGCTCCCGGTGCGCATAATTGCATTAGAAGAGCTAGCACGTTCATCACGGTGGATGTGCTGATAATAACAATGACAGCAGCAACCACAATAATAATACTATTTCTTTCTCAGAAGAGATAGCCTAAAAGGGTTAAGAATCCCAGCAAGACATGACATAGACGGGGCTGAAAACCCGTGGCAGGATGGAAGGGTCTAAAGACGCCGGGGAAGTGGCTGGGGAATAATAAAATAAGAGGGAAGCTAAACCAGTGACCCTTGTCGGCAGTGAAAAGCGGGAGATTAGAAAATGTTTCATGCTAATTTCCATGGAGATTTCTTTAATTTAGTGAAGATTGCTTCCCGGGCTCCGCCTGGCCCGCGCCGGCCTGCGTCCTCGGTGGTCCGGGCGCCCTGGCTGCTCAGCGAGCGGGTCACTCGGGCGGCTCCGACGACTCTATCAGCCTCGCCCGGGCTCCTGCCCGGCTCTTGCTTTTTTTTTTTTTTTTTTTTTTCCTTTCCGCGGCACTCTTAGGATTCTTGTCACATGATGGCTTCATCGGGCCCTTCTCCTCCTGATCCTTTCAAGCTCTTTCTCCTGCCTGGCATATCAAAGGAGATTTGTGGGTCACCGAGCCGGGACGCAGCGTATAGAGTCATCAGCCTGGCCGGCACCACCTCGATCATTTGCCGCATTGTTCTTGCGAGGAGAAGCCCAGGGTGGCTGCGGCTCTTTCATAACTAGCTTAGCAGTTAGGTGAAAAATCTTAGTTTTTAAAGATACAAAAAATATAAAAGATGCAATCTAATAGTTTATTCGTTTTCCATACACTCCTCACTGCAACTCAGTAGCTGAGTTCCTGAGTATCCTAAGATAAAGGAACACAGCGAATGCTTCGCAGATAGTTTATTATTTTGCATTATTATTGTTCTAGAATTCAATTAACAATTTAAATACGGAACCCCATGCTAATTCAGCAAGTAAATGACAAACCACTTTTTAAATGCATATTGCATAGCTATGTGTGCACAAGCCTTTTAAAGAATAACTGTGTTAAGCATACCGCGTAATTGAAATTCAGACAGCCTCACCATCATAGGGAAATACGTTTTAAATGGAAGATTTCTGCAATGTATATGGAGGTGGATCCATGCGTGATTACGTACGTATATTCAGTATAACGTAGTCTCCAAAATCAGCCCCAGAGATAGGCTCCGTATTTCAACTTGTTTCCAGGTAAAGATTGCTCTTGTTTGCAGAATTATGTAGGATGGATCAGAACACTGCCTCTTCCTGCTTCCTCAAGGATTTTCTGCCTGCTTCATCTACCTTTCTTAATTCCCACCGAAGCTGCAACTAAGGCCTGAGGCACTGACTTCAGTGGAAATTTTATTGGAGTAAACTCTTTTGCCTAGTCATTTTTGATCAAAGACATTTTCCAGGCTGTTGCTGCTCCTACAGTTTGAATTCTCTTCTCTATTTTTTATCTTGCGGTTTCTTTTAGACCTTCTGGCTGCATTTCCAGAGAGTTACTATTATATTGCCCTACTTGTTTGCAGGCATAACTTTTATTAATTTGCTTTGGTTAGTTACAGCGTGAAAGGCCAGGGCAAGTTTCTTTGGCATTATTTATCTACCATACAATTTGCCTGTAAAAAAGGAAGTGTCTCCTTAAAACCTTGCCTCATGACAGGACATAAATTCCTAATCATTGTGAAGTGTTTGAGGAAGGAAAGTGGGAGTCCTGCATTAAAATTTAAAATGGGTTTTTTTCTGGAATCCTTATAATTCATGCAAGCCTCTAAGAGTAGCAGACAAATAAATTGTATACTTTATACAATATCAAAAATATAACATGGTTTATGTCCATAAGTAAATTCAAAAGTATTCTATTTAGCTAAAGAAAAGTTCTTGAGATCCTTTTCTAGAACTTTACCATTTCAATCATTAGAAAGAATTCAGAGTTGACATGGCTATTATGTAATGTTCATGCCACTGTTTCCTGCTTTCATACCCATAACAGACATTGAAGAAAAATCCTTCTGTGGGTCACCCTTGGTCTCAACAGCTTCTCCTACCCACCCACCAGGAGGCCACCACCAATCTATTGTATGAATGCTATTGACTACCCCTGGTCCAGAGTAACAAGCATATTTTGTGGTTGTGAACTACTAAAGACACCTCTTACTACCAGTTCTTGAATATTTAGAATGCAAACTTTTTATTCAGCATCCACGTTTGACTCTTATTTTGGTGTTCCATTGTGAGAACATCCCGGACTTCATTCATGAAACATAGAGACCTTTCGAATCACTCATTGAATATGGAGGCATTGATCTATCAACTGAAGCTGGATTTTCAAAATGAGAAACAACATATAATATTTATAAATAGCTGCCATATTCATTAGCTGATAATTGATGATGCTATCATACCTATATATCTCCACAGTGAAAATCTGTGATCCATAATAAACTAAAATATTTTTATGAATATATAAAAATCCTTTTTCGCTAATAGAACATGGGCAGGCTATTAAGGAGTTTTTCCTTTTATTCTATTTCTAACATACATACATTTTGCATGTCAGATTTTTACAATGAGGCACAGAATCTGTGGTAGATATAATCATCTGGAAATGAAACATATACTTAGGCTGACAGGATTTGGCATTTGGTAATCCCTCAGTCACCTAAGTGAGCATGGGTCACTTCTGTAAAAATAAAACCTTAGCTGGCATACTGGGGAAAAAATACCTGGCTTATTTTCTTATTTGTTTTGCTTTGTTCTCATTAAGCTCCTATATTTAATATACAATGTAGTCTCTCATATTCATCTCTCTCTGTCACCTCCTCAAAATTTGAGATTACTCTTGCATTTAATTCTGGGCTTAATGACCATGCATTCCCACAGGATCAAATACCATCAACCAGAGTTAAAGTTAGGAGGGATGGTAAGCATTATATCATTAATTTCATAAATATGCAATAGTAAAATGAAGTGTTACCCGGTGCTGTCAGCATTCAGCAAATTCCTTCGTGTATGCTAGAATACATTAACTGACCATGTGCCTGGGATATTAGATATTCACACTTTGTAAGAAGATTTTCCAAAAGTGATTTCGCCCCCTTTGTTTAAGGGTTGTATGGATTGTCAAGATAGGAAATGAGAAAGGGGGATTTTATATCACATCTTAGTGTCCAAACCAGACATGTCACTGCCTTTCACTGTCGGTGTTTCCCAGGAAATGTTCTTAGTGGACTCAGAATCCTTATGATACACTTTATTCTCATATTAATACTGATGAGAACTGAAGTATAAGCCAGGGCCTATTTATGGGTGTCTTAACACAGATAATGTAACCAAAATAATCTCAGTATTCAAACAAAATGTTAGGATCTTTACCTGACTTGCCTTATTTGGGTAATCCTATTTTTAACTATTTTAATAATCTGTAAAATTGTCATTGATCAACTTTGATGGTATCACAAGTCTTCCTTGCTTCTGTTTTTTTTTTTTTTTTTTTTTTTTTTTTTCCCAAAAAGATTAAAAGCAATAGCTTGGCCTAAGATGCCGAGGTACTGGGAGAAATAATGATAGAAAGTATCAAACAAAGAGTAAAGACATTGCTGTTCTAAAGAGTTTGGCAAATCTCAGTACATGCATGTGTTTCCCCCTCCTTCTCCCATGACTGATTTCCCCTGGCTCTAACTCCTCATCTACTGAAAAAATGTATCTGAAAATTGAGTGAGAATAATATGCCAATGCCCAGAAATGGCACAAGGAACTCACATTTTAACTTCTTTCCTAACCCAAGAATGGGTTGTCATTTATTTTATTCCGGGTTCGGAGAAGTGATCCTGCCCCAAATCTTGTTTCTGGGCTGGAGTTTCTTGGCCTTGGTACTATCAACCTCTGTTCTGGGTAATTCTTTGCGGTGGGGCTCTCCGGGGCGTTACAGAATATTTAGCTGCTTCTCTGACTTTTACCTACTCCTGTTAAGACAACCAAAAATATCCCTCCAAATTGCCAGATTTGGCAATGAAAGGATGGGGCAGGGGGAGGACAAAAATATCCCTGTAATGAGAACCACTGCTCTAGGACACTGCATTTTATTTTATATCCATGGCATTTTCCCCATCTCTTCTCCTCATCTCCATCCATCCTTCTCTCCTAATGCCATTCCTGGTTTCTTCCTTCTAATCTTTCTAGTCTTCGTTGGCAGCCCCGTCCTCCTTGATTTGGAAAGATTTAGGTGTTCTCCCTGTTTTCCCAGACCTAGCATACATTGGTCTTTATGACCTTTCACCCCAAGCCTGCAGGAGTGTTAGCCCCATTGAGGACTGGGACTAAGTCTGTTCCCCATGTGACCTCGGCATCTAGCACAGTACCCTGGGCAGGAGAGTGTGTGCCACGAGCCAGTGTGAATACTGAATTACAGGTGTACTTTGCATATGCTGTATTCTCTTTTTTGACCTGGGCAGATCCAAAAGCAATCTTCCCACTCTTAGTAAATTCGGGCACCCTTCACTGTCACTTTCCATAACCTGCTCTGCAACAGCAGAGTACAGAATGCAATTTCAGAGGTGACTGCCAGCTTTATTTAGTGGCTATCTTCCCGACGAACTCATTTAGAAATTTGGGTGGATGAAAATGTCAGCTCTGCCTGGTGCTTTTTATTTCAATATGGCATAGTTCCCTGGTTCCCAAACCTTGGGGAAAACACTGAGCTCTGGAGCAGGATGAGGCGGAGGCAAGACCTCTTCTGGTGCCAGTGTTTCTTGCACTGTTCTCTGTTGAATCTGCTTGTAGAGAAAGCGGACTTGGCAGGCAGTGAGGCCTTTCTGTGGGCGTGTGCAGGAGAGCCTCAACCACAATAGCAAGCTCGCACCTTGGGTCTGGCTCCTCTCCTGCTTCATTAAGATTTTTCTATTCTGTTCCCTCTCCCATTCTTCTTGGGAAGTGGGCCATTTCAAAAAGAGTGAGATGACTCTAATTTTGTGCCTTTAAAAAGCACACAGAGAAAATTTGGATACATATGGATGCATGGGCTTATCATGTCAGCAGCGCTGACCCAAAAACACTGAAGGGAATGGTGTCTCAGCAGACTGCTTCCTCCCTTCAAGCCCAGGAGCCTCTGCTGTTCTCTTTGGCCGTGTAAACATCTCAGCAGGGGATGTAGCTTAAAAAATGGCACAACAGAGGACAGAAATTTAGGGTAAATAAGGCATGAGATGGTGAGAAGAAGGTTTTTTCTTCTTCCTTATGTGTACCCCTCATACATTCCCTGCTTAGTGGGAAAAAAAAGAAAAAAAAATACAAAGAAAAAAATGTCAACTAGCACATCTTCAGGGGCATACAGAAGGAAAGGCTGCTGAAAGTGGAGGTTCTCAGCACTATTTGAATTAGCTGGTAGCCCACTCTTTTTGTGCCTCTATGTCCTTCCATGTCAAAAATGCAATGAGACTTAAAATACGAATGATTTCCAAGTTGCAGCCAACCCACAAAGGCCCTGTGTTCATTTACTTACTCACCTGGCAGCATTAGAAAAGGAACTACGTAACAAAGACCCCATCTAGTTTCGAGATATGGCATAGGTGTCTGAATTCTTTTGTTTCCCTTAATGGTAGATCACATTTATTGAATATACACTATGTGCAAGTCACTGACCTAAGGGTATTATAAGCAGCAGCTCATTTAATCACCACAATCACCTGTGATTATCCTCCATCCAAAGTCTGAATAGTAGAGTGAAACAGAGTGGCAAATTTCAAGAATCAGGCACTTGGAGTTCAACTAGGTTCTTCAGTTATTTAATTTTTTAAATTAAACTTTTTATTTTAAGATAATTGTGGATTCACACGTAGTCGTAAGAAAGAAAACTCAGAGATACTATGTACTGTTTACCTGTTTTCCCCCAATGGTAATTTCTTGCAAAATTAGAGTACGATATCATAACCAATGAATCAATTTTGATATAGTCTATCAATCTTATCCAGATTTTCCAGGCTTAGCTTACATGTACTCATTCCTGTGTTGTGTGTGTGTGTGTGTGTGTGTGTGTGTGCATGCATGCACATGCATATTTAGTTCTTTGGAATTTAATCGCATTTATGTATGCAATTCTAGAGTCAAGATACAGAACATTTTAATGAGGGTCCCTTTACTGTCCCTTCACAGCCACACCTACCTCTCCCCTGCTTCTACTCTCTCCTTAGCTCATGGCAACCACTAATGCTACATGAATGGAGTCATACAGTACATAACCTTATGAGACTGGCCGTGTTAGGTCAACATCATTCCCTTGAGAGTCATCCAGTTGTCGCATATATCTATAGTTTGTTACTTTTCATTGCTCAGTAGTATTCCATGGCATGGGTGTACTACAGTTTGTTTAACCACTCATCCACTGAAGGACATTTGGGTTTCCAGTTTTTATATATTATGAAGAAAGCTGCTATCAACATTTGTGTATAGGTTTTTTTTTATATGAACATATGTTTTTATTTCTCTGGGATAAATGCCCAGGAGTACAATCACTGAGTCATATGATAATTTCATGTTGAGTTTTACAAGAAACTGCCAATCTGTTTTCCAGAGTAGCTGTACTATTTTACATTTCTACCAGAAATGTGTGAGTAATCTGATTTCTTTGCATCCTCCCCAGCATTTGGCATTTCATTATTTTTAACTTTAGCCATTCTGATAAGTGTGTACCGATAGCTCATTGTGGTTTTAATTTGCACCTCCTCAGTGGCTAATGATGTCAAATACCTTTTCATCTTCTTTAACTATTTTGGTATGCGACTTTCTATTTCTAAAATTTCTGTATCACCCTCCAAAATCGGAGCTTTTAATAGATATCCGTGTGAATGAATCAACATGTAAGGGGATTTATAATTTGTTACTTGGCATATGGCACTCAGAGGAAGATGAATTAAGTTGCAGTCAAAAAAGATTCATAGAAGTTAATACCACGTGGTGGCTTTTTTTTTTCCTGATATATTTGTTATGCCCAAGCAGTAGTTTAGCCAGTGGGAAAAATTGGCCAAGATGTAAACAAATACAAACCCAAGAACATTTAGGATGCCATTTATAGTAAATAGAAGTTTCCTGAAGTATTTAGTTTTTCATTTTGATTTGGTTTTAATAATAAGCTGCTTCTATTTTAAGCTGTTTCTTTTTGTTGGCTGTAGAATGATCTCTGTTCTATTTTTTTTTTTTTTTGAGTTGGTGTCTTGCTGTCACCCAGGCTGGAGTTCATGGAGTGCAGTGGCCCAGTCTCAGCTCACTGCAACCTCTCCCTCCCAGGTTCAAGCAATTCTCCTGCCTCAAACTCCCAAGTAGCTGGGCTTACAGGCACCCACCACCACACCTGGCTAATTTTTTTTTTTTTAGTAAAGATAGGGTTTTGCCATACTGGCCACGCTGGTCTCAAACTCCTGACCTCATGATCCACCGCCTCGGCCTCCCAAAGTGCTGGGTGTGAACCACTGTGCCTGGCCTGATCCCTGTTCTTTTACCCTTGTTTGGATGGTCAGAGAGGTAAGAGTTATGGTGAATAGGTCATGGCAGAAAGTGTGTCTCTTGATGCTGATGTCCTCATCATCTGGTGAAAACTCCTACTGTTTTCCTTTCATTCAGAACAGCTCTACACACTTGGTGTTCTGGACAATCCTCTAATAGTCATCCAGAGAGGTAGGACAATACTCTTTTCCAGGCCATCATGAGATAAAAAGAGCATACACTTCAGTATAAAATAAGTCTCAGTTTGAATGTTGACACTGACATTTACTGACAGTGTGGCTTCGAGCTGGCTACGTAACATCTCTGACCCTATTTTGCCTCAAATGTGACATGAAGAGATACTGGGGACTTGATGCTATTGTGAGGATTATTTACAGTTTGGCACCCAGTTTTGGTGGTGGTAGTCACACGCTCCCCAGTGACATTTCTGTTTTACTTTTCCTTGCTCATCCTTTGAGCTTCATTTACTGTGAGTCTCGATTTCTTACTGGTAGCATAAGCATTTATTGGGTGCAGTCACTTCCTACTAAAGTCACCCAGTTACCCAGGGATAATGAGATAAGTTTCCTGCTTCTCTAATGACTTTTTTTCTGACTATTCTGGGCTTACTTCACCAAGTCAGAGATCACAGAACCATTATTTTGAAAGAGTGACCCATCTATTCCAACACTCTTGATGCCTTTCTTAAAAGAATAAAACGAAAATTTTAAATTGCTTTCTCTACTTGGACGTCTCCAGTGGCAAAAAGGCTTACTTATTCACCAGAGAATCCAGTGTAATTCTGGGTAGCTCTAATGACTATAAAACCGTGCCTTCCTTGGCATGAGATTTCTTTCTTCTGAATGTTTAACATCTTTCCCTTTGAGCCATGTAGGACATCTTTCTCTAGCCAAAATTTAAACATTCAAATTTTGGTATCACATTTCCCTGCAGCCCCTGTTCTCCTAAATGAAACAATTCCTCTTTTTTGGGGCCAATGGCTCTTCATATGGCAAGCATTTCTAGGCTAGACCTCTTCATCGGTCTTCTTCGTTTATATCCTATTTAGCCAATTTTTCTGTTAAAACATTCCTATTAAAACAGCTGCTTGGGTGAGCCGCCATTGTGCCACTGCACTCCAGCCTGGGTGACAGTGAGACTCCGTCTCAAAAAACAGACAAACCAACAAAACCAAAAACAGCTGCTTGGAACTGACCATCATTCACCAGAGATGAACGTATAATAACGTCCTTGTTTCTGGATGCTATGCTTTGTTTAATGTAACCTCATTTGGCATTCCACTTTTAAAAACTCATGGCAAAGTTTATTCTCAGTAATAACGGCAGTGTGCTATCGATGACATTCTCATCTCATGAATTGCCTGCCTCTAGGTCCAGGTCCAGAGTCTGTTTGCTGATTCTTTGTTCATTTGTTCCCTCCTCCAATGATGGCATAAACCCTCTCTGTGTGCCAGGTTGGGCACTGGAGGGGCTGTGCCTGTTTTCAGCTGTCAGGAGCTCACAGTTTGTTGTGAGTTATGAGTTATGTGGAGGGGTGATGGGCAGCAGACAACATGACACTGATAATGAGCAGGCAAGGGAGAGGGGCAGGGAGGGACTGTGGACCACTCAAGGCTAGTGTAGAAGAGACAATGACTGATTATGACAGAAGGAGGTTTAGGCTAGGCTTTCTGAAAGGGAGGCCTGACAATGGACTGAGATGATGTTCTTGTCTAGTTTGCTTGATCCTTCAGGGAATGGCCTCAGGTAACTGGAACCCACCTCTTTTCCCCTTCTCTCTTAGCTCCATGGACCCAGCATATTTTGAAAGGAGGGGATGACCCAGGTATGGCTGAACATAGCCAATGCTGCAATTCCCCTCACCATCTTTTGTCTTATTTGACTTCTTTTTTTTTTTGAGATGGAGTCTCACTCTGTCTCCAGGCTGGAGTGCAGTGATACGATCTTGGCTTACTGCAGCCTCCACCTCCCGGGTTCAAGCGATTCTTCTGCCTCAGCCTCCTGAGTAACTGGGACTACAAGCATGTGCCACCATGCAAAGCTAATTATTTTGTATTTTTAGTAGAGATGGGGTTTTACCATGTCGGTTAAGAGGGTCTGAATCTCCTGATCTCGTGATCCACTCACCTAGGCCTCCTAAAGTTCTGGGATTATAGGCATAAGCTGTTGTGCCTGGCCTTAATTTGACTTCTGATGCCACACCTTTCTGTCTGGCCTTTCTTTCACCCTGGACCAGGGCTGGGCACTCATCTTTAAAACAGGAAAATTACTTCCATTTGGACATCTTCATGTACCTGGTGGTTGTGCAGAAAATGCCCATGGAATACATGAACAAGTGACAGAATGAACAACACATGCCAATTCATGGAGATCTGGGTGGAGGCGGGGCGCATGTCTGATCTGATTCTGATGTCTTGGTCTTGGCTTCAGGGAGCTACTGGACAAGATAAGTGTGGGTCTCCAGTATTTAGAAACCACTGTTGAATTTGAATCTGTGTCTTAACCAGAAACCTGAAAGCTCCTGGTGCTTAAATTCACGGTGCTTGGATTTCTCCCAATTGTAGGCAACAAATCAACACTTAAACCTGTATGGGTCACAGGCTGGCCAGTGCCTAATAATAATAATAATAATAATAATAAAGCAGGTTGGATGTGGGGTGGAGCTGGGTAGAGCAGGTTGCAGAGGCTTCCCAGTGTTTGTTGGGAAACTCCCCAGAGAGTTACCAGTGAGGAGAAAGGTAAATAAACTTTTTCTGACGTCCTGACAGAACAATTTTAGAAAGAACAATTTACAGGTCTGTAGAATTTCTTTTAGCTTTCACCAAATCATTTTCTTATAATCATACAAAATTTTAGAAAATAACCATCATTGTGCTTAGAGTAAAATGCAAATGGATGCGCCAGAATGAAGAAAAATAGCCAAACCTAAAGAAAAACATGTTTTCTTGCTCTTCATTATAAAGCACTATGCAATTGGGGGTGATCTTTCCCTTCTCTTATTTTCCAAATTTTTCTTTAATACTTTTATAATAAACAATAATTATATACTTAAAAAAAAGAAAAAAAAAACAACGTAAATACATTCTCCAAAGTGAAGTTTCCCAAATTGAAGCTTCACAAGCTTGACTTTTAGGGGCTCAATAAACAAACAGCGGTGGACTGTACAGCAGAGTCAGCCTAATGAGACAGCGCTGTCCTTCTGTCTCTGATGGGTGTAAGCAAGGCCGCTTACCCTTGGGAAAAACTCAGAACTGAAAGTAAGCCCCACAGTCATCGAGCTTCTCTGGAAACTTCTCCTTAGGCCTTACCCAAGCTCTGACAAAGAGAATCAACAAAATCATTTAAAATGTAATGGAGAACTGAGGAAAGGTCAGCTAGTTGTCTGACACTATCTGATTCTCTAGAAATGCTAGAGAGACATTAAGAGAGAGAGAGGAAGGAAGAGAGACAGAAAGTGAAAATACCGTTTCTTTCCTTTATCGTTTGTTGAGATGGAGTCTCAATCTGTCGCTCAGGCTGGAGTACAGTGGGGCAGTCTCAGCTCGTTGCAAACTCTACCTCCTGGGCTCAAGAGATTCTCCTGCCTCAGTCTCCCAAGTAGCTGGGACTACAGGCACCCGCCACCACACCCACCTAATTTTCTGTATTTTTAGTAGAAATAGGGTTTCACCATGTTAGCCAGGATGGTCTCAATATCCTGACCTTGTGATCCACGGTCCTCAGACTCCCAAAAGGCTGAGATTGCAGGCATCAGCCACCACGCCTGGCCTCACTGTTTTCAGATTAAGCAAAGGAGGACACAGTCCTTTCCACCCTCAGGTCATTCTCTTTGATAGAGAGAGTGAAAGTAAAACAATTCTCCGTAAGTGTTCTTCACATGCTTGAGTTTTACAGCTTAGCTGGAAATTTCATAGAGAACTTACAGCTCTGGCGTTCCAAGTCTAATAGCAACGTGGAAAGAAGTGCTATACTTTTGTAGCCTTAAAGGAGCTTCATTTCTCTTGACATTTGCAGAGCACCTCTGAAGACTGAAGGGCTGCTTAGCGCTCAGATAAAAATCTGATCTTCGAGATATTTATCTGCACCAGTTTTAATCTAAACATTTTGCGTCACCCATCCCTGCAGAGGGGTCATGGGCCTTCATTGAGTTTCCTTTAGCTATTGGGCTGCTCTTTGATGATTTTAGAGTTTTACAGCTAGAGTAAATTTCATTTCGCATTTTGTTTGAATATAGCAAAAAGCAGATATTGAATTTTTTTTTCTTTTGGGCTTTCGGCTGTCCAATAAACCTTCTCTGGTTTTGTTTGTTTATTTGTTTTTTCCTGTGCACTGAGACTCTCCAAGTTAATACACACACTCAGAAATGTTAAGTGTAAAGTAACAGCATTCAGTGGGCCTTAGGGGTGTTCGAGAATCATTTAGTAGGTGCAGTTTTCCTTTAGGTTCAAATGAGTCAATACTCGTGTGCTCCTGTTGCATGGGAACTGATTTTCCTCAGGAATCAAGCATACCACTTTTCTTTGAAGACTCAGGAATATTTGAATGTAGAACACTGGCTTTTTACCTGGTTCCAGTCATTCCGCTTCTGCGATATTATAAAGGACATAAATGGTACCCTGTATGGATAAAGACAGGATATGGTTTTTCCATACTTTCAGCAAGTGGCACTTAAAGTTTTGTAGATGGAGCTGGAGCCAGGGAGTCTAGAACACCAAGCTTTCTGACAGCCTAGCTTTTAAGTGCAGCAATTGGCTTTTCATAGCTGGTGACCCTTGGGACCAGTGCACTAACAGCATTGTCTGACGTTGGTGCTGTATGTTAGGCATGTCACAGGAAGTCTAAATTAAATGGCAAGTGCCCTTATGCCTTAGGTCTGCTTTCGGGTTTCTGCACAGAGATGGGCCCTCACTGAAGGAGGAGAAAAAAACTCCCGTGTGTAGCCAAAAGTCAATAAAGTACAGGATCTCTACCAAATTGATTATACCCATAGAAAGGCATTGGCTACAGATGATATCAATTAAGACCTTTATTAATAGGTACAGTTTGGAAGCTTAGATTGACATTAATTTTAATGAGAAATTTATCAATCAAAAATTAGCCCATGGTCTTTTGCTATTGATTCCAGAATAGGCACCTTTGCTATCCTAATGAATTAGGATAGCAAACTGGGCTTTGGTACCTTAAAAGAAAGTTAGTGGGTTTTCAAGCAAGACACTTTTTTTTTTTTTTTTGCTTTTGCGATTTGATATTGGCATTCTTTTCTGTGATTTGTTTTTTGGGTTCTCTTTTTCTCATAAGTGTGAGATAATTAGATATGAAGTCATTTGAGATAATCACCCCCTCCTTCTTGCTGATGTCGTTATTATGTCACAAATGCATAGCATAAATATGCTTACCATATTATGTGGTGTATTCCCTAGAGACTTCTGGGGAAATGCATTTTTATAAATGACTTACCACATAAAAGTAGACTTACTATACAAAAAAAAAATCCCATGAGAAATCTATGTGCAATGTGAAGCAATCGCTTGTAATGTTAAATATCTCCTGTGTTACAATCAGCAGACTTGAAAACTCAGAGTCTGCCTCTAAGGATTTCTCCCGATTGTGTACAACAACGCCCTCATCTGCACAAATGTCTCTCTTCCCTCTCTATGTGGGGGTGTCATTTTGATTTGTATATGCTGTTCTGGGAAATTGTGGTCAGAGAATGTGATCCGGGATCACACCATTTAAAAAGAGAAGCTTTGTGTCCCATTTTATCACTTTCTGTTTCCTTCGTCCATTTTATTTCCTTATACTTACCACTCTAAGACACATGTTAACATACATGCTTACCCGTTTTGTACCGTCTTTCCCTTGAACTAAAATCAACTGGAATGGCAAGTTTAGAAGTCAGGAACTTAGTTGGTTTTGTCCATGGTTGTAGCCCCATTGCTTGGGACATAGCATACACACAATGCATATTTTTTGAATGAATTAAGGGGTCCTTTGCTAAGGTTAAATAGGCAGTGGCACCACTCGAGAACCAACCTGAAGTGTGTAATATTTATCACACAGCAATCGACAAAGAGTCTTTATTAGCTGCAAGCAAGATGCTTCCCACTCAGATGGCGACAGTGAATCTCTGGCTGTCACACTCATCAACTTTGAGGCCCTGGGTAAGTTGCTTCATTTTTCTCAGCCTCATTTTCTTCATCCATTCAAATGGGTTTATTCTTGGCAATAGCTGTAGGGATTTTTTTGATGATTTAATGAGCAAATACCTGCCAAATATTCACTATGGTGCTTGGCACAGAGTAGGAGTCTCATGAATGTCAGCTGTTATTATTTTTCACTGTTGATTCATCTCATTATTGATATTTTAGGCTATTTTACTCAGTTGTTCCATGCTAAAATGCAAATCAAAGCAATTGTTGAAGCTAAGATGGAGGTAATTAATTACCACTTTTGCCCATAAGATGTTTAATGACCGCCAGTTAAGAGTTCTGCCTCCTATATACATGGCTTCCCACGCTTCATTTGCAAAATAGGTGCTTACATACACAAGATTTCCTTTTAAAAGTACTTACCAGCTCAGCTGCTGTTTTTCTGATTAACCAACTTTCTCTTTAAAGACTTGAAGTCATGAAGTTTATTTTTTGTGACACTCACTCGAGGATAGAAACAAGGATTGCCAATGGTTTTCCAGCAGGCTCTTATTTTTGTTTCATTATGAAAACGTGCAGATGTTGTTTCCATGAAAGACACATTTGTAGAAAGAAGGTAATATTGACAGATAACATCTGCGGTAAGGGACAATTCTGAAAAGTGTTGTTGTGCCAATTCTCTTATTTCCCTATCACTTTCCACAATTGTTAATGCCTTCGGTATGAGTGTTTAACTCAAAATATAATTTTTGGTAAATTTTATTCTGTTAAACATTTTTTTTTCCTGAGGCTGAATGTGCATAACCATTCAAGCAATCAATAAGTTTTAAAATCAAGTACTTTCTAGGTACCTAAAACCTTTCAAAGACTTCTAATTATACCTAGAATAAAACCCAAACTCTGTCTGTGTTCTACAAGTCTCTATGTGATCTCCTACTTCCTACTGCTCTCATTTCTCCTTGCTTTCCCTGCCCTGCCCCTTTGGCCTGCTTTTCCATGCTAGAGATTTGCATTTGGTGTTTAACTGTGTAGGCCTCCTAACATCAGATGTTTGCATGGTGTGTTTCTTCTTATCGTCTACGTCTTACCTTAATGTATCAACTATTTGAATTTTCTCTGCCATAAAATATTAAGTAGCCTGCCCCAAACCAGGTACTTCCTAACACAATTCCCTTTATTTCATCATTGCTCTTAGCATTATTTAAAATTATATTTATGCATATATATACATATATATTCATATGTGTAATATTTTTAAATTATTTCTTTATCTGACAAAACTGAAGATCCCCAAGACCAGAAGCCATTTCTATCTTATTCCTTGCTGTATTACTTGTGTTTAGAATTACATTTTTTGGCCAAGAGAATAACTGTAATACCAGGTATAGAGGGAAATACAGAGAAGTTTCAAAGAGTATCATAATTCTTTAGAAGGCTTCTGTCTATTAGGAGGATTAAGCCACTTGTGTATGAGAAGATAATTTAACAAGCCAGTATAACTAAGTGATGAAAGCAAAAGATATTGGGAGGTCTGAATATGGAGAAACCACTTTATACTGATCAAGGGTGGATTGATATTAGAGGTGGGGTTTAAGCTGGGCCTGAAGCATGTGTAGGGTTTATAAAGGAACACAGTTGCTGTTCAGCTCTTTTTCACATAAATTCAAGTGTGTAAGTCGTTTCACTGTAACTGCAACCTAGGGATATTTGCTAGAGCCCAAGTGAATCAAAGGAAGGAAATCTATGTTGACTTTAGTGTTTGCTGCTGTCCTCGTAGATTTCACATGGATTAGAGGGTCCTCCAAATGGGGTACTGCCCACTTTAACCGCTTTTCCCCATGCTTCTTGCCCACTATGCCACATGGTCCAGGTGGACTGCTCTCTCCCTGATTACATTTCCTAGAAAGTGCCTTGCTCACCCTTTTTTCTGGATGCTCACTCAGGGATTTTACTAGGCCCCAACGCTCACCTGGCTGTGCCACTTCACCCAGCTGAGGCCTTCTCATTCTTCACTTTGTAGTTGAGGAATCTGGTGTTCAGAAGCCCCCTTCATTTCCCTCCAGACTAGCTTAGGTCTCCTACCCTTTGGCTTCACCTTTCTGTACCTCTTTCATGTTGCCCAGGACAATTCCTCATCCCTTCATGTCAAATGGCTGTGTTCCCCACCAGGCTATGGACTACATGAGGATGGGAATTCCCTTTTTACTGCCTCTATACCTTAAGAGCAGCCCCAAGCCTAGTGCATCCCAGGGGCTAAGATTTCCCCAAAGGATGAATGAATGTTGAGGAAAGGCAAAAAGGCAGCATTCCGATATCCTTAAGTGGGATATCGGAATGCTGAGGTTAACTTGAAACCATTTTCGAAACCATAGGCTCTTACTTAAAGGAAACCAACATGAAAATGCCAACACTACCTTATTTACAAGGTGCTTTGTTCACTTGAGCTATTAAAGGGCTGTGCTGATGGGAAGCTGTGTATAATTGTAGGTATTATGCCAGAGACCGCTTTCTGTCAGGCTGCCAGACCAAAGGGGCAGGGACCGTACTCTAGAGGCCCTCACCCAACAGGATTATTAAACGAATTTGTAAGGGTTAATAGATGGGTGGTAGCTCATTAAAACCAACTCTAAATGCATTACTTTGACCACAGACACATAATATGGACCATCATGGAGAGCCTGGTGAAGGCTGGAGTGCATCTTTGCCAGGTTTGTGCTACGAATATCAGTTAACAGTGGTACTTGAGGTCCCTCCTGCGTTCCAGGCACAATTCCAGATGCCTTGTACATACCATTGCCAGTCCTTCCGGATAACCACTGAGGCTTAGGCATTCTCATTCCCATTTATAATTGAGGAAATTGAGGTGGCATTGTGGCCATAGGAAACTATTAAAGATTGCCTTTTTCCAGCCTGGCCAACATAGTGAGACTCTACCTCTATGAAAAAATGAAAAATGTCCTCCACAATGGTGGAGGACAGTGTGGCGATTCCTCAAGGACCTAGAAATAGAAATTCCATTTGACCCAGCAATCCCATTACTGGGTATATATCCAAAGGACTATAAATCATTCTACTATAAGGACACATGCACACGAATGTTCATTGCAGCACTGTTTACAATAGCAAAGACCTGGAACCAACCCAAATGCCCATCGATGATAGACTGG
>CM052653.1:136711448-136768807 GCA_028533165.1 Leontopithecus rosalia | reverse complement strand
CTGATGTGGAATCACTGGTTTCTGCTGGTGATGAAGAGGTTGTAACACTGTGAAAAGGTCATATGTAACCCTTAGCGGTAATGTTGCGATTTGGTGTTATGAAAGGTATAGACTATGAGTGTTAGTTTTCTTGAAGAAAACCGAAGAACAACTAAGTACCTCCTCAGTTTCTTAAAAATTGAAGGACACTTTTACTTTCTCACACCTGTTGGTCTGTAGACCACAATCAAACTGTGTATGTATGCATGTGTTTATTTATTTATTTTTATAATTATTGCATTAATTTGTTTTAAATTAAATAGAGATGGGGTATCACTTTGCTGCCCAGGCTGGTGTTGAACTCCTGGCCTCAAGCCATGCTCCCGCTTTGGTCTCCCAAAGTGCTGGGATTACAAGTGTGAGCCACTGCACGCAGCTATTCAACTATGCATTTAATACACTTATACAACAGTCATTTCCTTCTGTCAGACCCATCTCTGTGCTCCAGTCACTGAATGTCACCCCAGTTTTTGTAGGAATCTATGATGGTCACATAGCTTTACTGATAACTGGATAGTTCATTATTAAGAGTTCTTCCACAGGTAGGAAGAATGAACACAAACACAAAAATAAAAAATATCACTTTTCAGAATGATGTTAACTCCAATAGAGCTGAAGAGTTGTGAGTAACGGCTATCATTTCTGAATCACGCAACAGACAAGCATTGGGGACCTATTCCCAAAATGGCACTGTCCCAAGTATTGGGAGAACACAAAGCTGAATATGATACCAATTTTTGTCAGAGCATTTACTTTGCAATGAGGCAACCATAAATCAGTACTACAGCAGAAGGTAAAACAAAATCTGTTTCAAAAGAGCTCAAACATCTTACGGTTGAAGCAGAATACGGAGGAACTGGTTCTGACCACAGCAGCCAAAACTCTCCATAAATCAGTAGTGTTTGCACATGGGAGTTTTAGGAACATTATGGGGAAAGGCACCGAGGTATGAATGTGCACTCTCCGCAGTGAGGAGAGAGAATGCTAGTTGTGAAATTAATAAAATGGGGTGGAAAGTGAGGCCAGAACAGTTTGGGACTAGATCACAGAGGTCTTAAGCGTCATTTTAATGCCCTGTAACTTTATACTGCAGGCTGTCAGCCCCTGAAGACTGTGATGGCGGGAAGAAATGTCAATTGACCTAGGTTTTAGGAAGATAACTGGGGCAGCCATGTGAATGACAGATTTGAAGATCTGGTTAATGAGGAATAGCTGGTAAGATACTTAAGGAATCCAGGTTTATTCATGTGATTTAGTGGATAAGGAGTTCCTCATAAGAAGCTTTTAAATGGTTTTCTTTTTCTCATTTTATTTCCCCAAGTTTTACTTTTGCTGAGGCTCTTATTCAAATTCAAGCAACTATAGAGTTTTCTTAAAAACTATGATTACGTTTTCAGATACATAAATACAACATTTCAACAGGAATTCTGAGAAAGATATTAAACAACTGATATAATCTGGTTCCTTAAAATTGGATTCTGATGGATGTAAAAGTCTGCTTTTCTGTAATAAAAATACACATTGCAAAAGTATTTGATTTTTGAATTGGGGAAAGCTGGTTAAAAACAGGATGAATTGCAAGTAAGTGGAGAAAAATACCAAAAGAAACAAGGTGAAGGGACACTTAGGGGTCTTACGTAATATGCATAATTTTGATAGTAGGCCTTGTCATTTCTACAATGAATTTAATAGATTGGAAAGATCTAAAAAAAACTTGCTTTGAGTATAAATAGTCATAATGAAGCCTTTTTAGATACAGAGCCAGTGTTAATTAGATGTGACTTTAAGAAGTCTTTTAAAGTACAGGTGAGATCAACAGCACTACTGGTGCAGAAACCAGCCAGTCAAGAACAACCTAGTGGGCACATCAGGAGGAACAGTCTTTTCCCCAGAGACTCTTTATTTGATGATTGAAAAAGAATGTCTAAACATCAAATGGATTTTGGAAAGTTTAAGATACTAAAGTATATTTCTGGGAAGAAAATGTATTAGAGACAGATCATAGAGCTATACAACAATGGAACAGATTGAAAGATGAGCGATCCTCAGCTTCTAAGATACTAAATGTCCTTGTAGCAATGTATACGTGCATTTTCCCCAGTGATTTCATGAAAAATCTCATGGATGGCGGTATGTTTCTTGAAGATGTCTCCTGGGTAGCAAAATTACACTAGTGAATTATCCTATTAGTTCATGCAAGGTAAGATTCTCTGCAATCATATCCTTTAGCCATTTTTTGACGGGGTTGTTTGGTTATTTCTTGTAAATTTGATTAAGTTCTTTGTAGACTCTGGATATTAGCCCTTTGTCAGATGGATAGACTGCAAACATTTTCTCCCTTTCTGTAGGTTGCCTGTTCACTCTGATGACAGTTTCTTTTGCTGTGCAGAAGCTCTTAAGTTTAATTAGATCCCATTTGTCAATGTTGGCTTCTGTTGCCACTGCATTTGGTGTTTTAGTTATGAAGTATTTGACCATGCCAATGTCTTGAATACTATTTCCTAGGTTTCCTTCTAGGGTTTTTATGGTACTAGGTCTTACATTTAAGTCTTTAACCCATCTTGAGTTAATTTTTGTATAAGATGTAAGGAAGGGGTCCAGTTTCAGCTTTCTGCTTATGGTTAACCAGTTTTTCCAAGACTTGGAACCAACCCAAGTGCCCATCAAGGATAGACTGGATAAAGAAAATGTGGCACATACACACCATGGAGTACTATGCGCAATAAAAAGGAAGAGTTCATGTCCTTTGCAGGGACATGGATGAAGCTGCAAACCATCATTCTCAGCAAACTGACACGAAAACAGAAAACCAGATACCACATGTTCTCACTTATAAGTGGGAGTTGAACAACAAGAACACATGGACACAGGGAGGGGAACATCACACACGGGGGCCTGTTGGAAGGTGGGGGCGCTGGGGGAGGGATAGCATTAGGAGAAATAACTAATGTAGATGACGGGTTGATGTGTGCAGCAAACCACCATGACACGTGTATACCTATGTGACAAACCTGCATGTTCTGCACATGTACCCCAGAACTTAAACTATAATTAAAAAATTAAAAAGTAAATACATAAATAAGAAAGAAAAGATTCTCTGCAATCAAATCTCAATAAAAAATTCAGGAAAATTAGCATGTGATTCTTTCCTGCCACACTTTTCTCTACGGCTCTTCTCATCCTCTAAAGGAAGTAGCCATTTCAGTTTCTGCAGGCTGCGAATGCAGGAATGAGATGTGCCAGTAGAGGTTCTGGTGGTTATTGCTTGGGCAACTAAAGAGAAAATTGGTTTTGGGGTTGGCCCTAGTCAAGGCTCGATGTGATGTGATGTGATGTGATGTGATGACATGACGACCATGTGGTCCTCTCTGTTGACCATGCACCCTCTTTTGAGGAACATTATACTTTTATCTTGTTTGTTTTCTCCCACAATTGCTGTGGCCTTGGTATATAATTTCTGCCTCATTGATGAGACTGCAATGCTAAGAAAATCGAGACCCAGGGCATCGGCCAGGAAATCCTACCATTGATCTGGCTTTACCAGTACCAGTCTCACTTTGGGAACAGTAAATACTACGTGTATCAGGGAACCTGATTTGGCCAAAACTATAGCCTGACTACTTTAGTAAAATGTAACCTCTCCTCCAAGAGTCTAAGGAGCCTTCTGTTGTTTATTGAAAGGGAAAGCACCCTTTGTGGCATATATGTGTTTATAGGTCAAGGCAGATGAATGAGGAAAAACACTACTATGGAGTTAGGGTATGTTGTTTTCCACTGTGCACCCTAGCCTGACAGACTGTTTCTATGTCCCTGTGAGGAGACAGCATGGGATACAAGTGGGAATTTGAGAAGTTACTTGCATTGGGTTGGTTTTGAATACAAATAGTATTTCTTCCAAGTTTCAGTGATGCTGTATGACAAACTACTTTCAAGAAGCATAGTGTGTTGACAATTGAAACCATCAGCTGGCCATATCTGCTGAGCAAAGCCTTCAGGAAAAACACAGAGACCAGAGGTAGTCTGTCAGCTAGGCCTCCATTCCCAGGGTATTTTGGTTGGGGAAGACCTATTTTTTAGATACTCTGCTTACAGTAGTTAAAAGTTATGTAAATATTTTATAATTTTGAGATCATGAACCCAAGCCTACTCCGCAGAAAAATGTTGTCTTTCATATATGTTTTACTCTGTTTTCTGTTGCTTATATCAGAGTAGCTGAAGCTGGATAATTTATAAGGTAACAAAATTTATTTCTTATAGTTCTGGAGGCTGGGAAGTCCAAGGTGGAGGATGAGGACCTTCTGCTGCTGGGGGCCCTCTTCAGAGTTCTGAGGTTGCACAGTGTACAGTCATATGGTGAGGGGGCTGAGCATGCTCTGTTTTCCTTCTTACAAAGTCACCAGTCCCATTCCGCTGATAACCCATTAATCCATTAACCCATTAAGCCATTAATGCATGAATAGATTAACCCATTCATGGGTTCACCTCTTAAGGCCTCAGCTCTCTATGCTGCCAAATTGGAATGAAACTTTCACATTAATTTTGGAAAGGACAAGTACTCAAATCATAGCAATATATATTAGGAAGACTGGTGGAAATTTCATTTTCCTAAAGAATTTCCGTAAGTTTTACTTCCGTTGTAGTTCTAACTCATTGATATAGGCATGTGCAAATCCTACTTGCCTTCAATCTTGGTCATTCACAAGTCCACAAACGTGGTTAAGGGCCCTGAAGGGGGCCAGAAATTCAAGGTCAATTTAACCCTAAAGGCTGGCCCTTGACAGGGTTGCCGCAAAAAATACAGGATGTCCAGTTTAGTCTGAATTGTCAACCACAATGACTAATTTTTAGTATAAATAGATCCCAAACATTTCATGAGACATATTTATAGTTTGAAAAATTGAATATCTAAAATTCAAATTTAGCTAGTAATACTATATTTTTATTTTTTATATTTCCATAGGTATGTAAATGATGAAAAGCTGAAAATAAATATATCATCAAGAGCTTAAGAGAACCAAACGTTTTATAAACAGTATTCATCATACTTGTATAATTACTACCAAGTTAAGATGTTCAATCAATGAGGGATTCGGCAAACATTTATGGAGCTGGTTTTGAGCACTAAGCTTGATTCTACCACATTCTCACTCATGGATGGATATCTGCAATACCGAAGTAAATAAGAAGAAGTCTTAGCATGAATATTTGAGCAAAATGACAAACACTGAATCAAAAAAAAGTTCTGAAATAAACAACAGGGTGAAACATTGAGTATTTTGGATACAAAAAATCATTTAGTATCCAAAACTTAAAAATATAGACATATGGCATAACTTTTGGAAGAAACTATACGTGTACTGTTTCAAAGAAATGTGAATGCTACTTTTCTAGTTTGATTTTGTTAATATTATTTTTCTTTTTTCCAGAAATAAACAGTTTATATTTAATTTAAAATTAAATGAAAACGTGGAGGAGTTGGGGTGGAAACAAATGCATATTTTAACAAAGATCTGAAGAAAAGCTTTATGTATTTATATTATAAAATACTTTATACAGAATGTTATAAAGACTAATATAATGAAAGTCTGTGTACCTACCTCACAGCTTTTTAATTTGTAAAATATTAACATTTCGCTACATTGCTTCTGACATTGAGTTATAAAACACTGTAGATAAAGTTGGAACTCCCTATGTTTCTCTTTCTTTCTTTTTTTTCAGACTCTTGTTACCCAGGCTGGAGTGCAATGACGCGATCTCGGCTCACCGCAACCTCCGCCTCCTGAGTTCAGGCAATTCTCCTGCCTCAGCCTCCCGAGTAGCTGGGACTACAAGCACACACCAGCACGCCCAGCTAATTTTTTGTATTTTTAGTAGAGATAGGGTTTCATCATGCTGACCAGGATGGTCTCGATCTCTTGACCTCGTGATCCACCTGCCTCGGCCTCCCAAAGTGCTGGGATTACAGGCTTGAGCCACCGTGCCTGGCCTGTCTAATTACATCCTCCCATTTTCCCTCACCAGGGATGCAAACTCCTCTCCTGAATACTGTGCTTGTAATTCTCAGGCAAGTCTTTTTGCCACATATATACGCATATTCATAAAATGTATATACTATTGTATTGTATGTATTAACGTTTTTATCAAAGGTACAATAACATTCACGTTATTGTATAATTTGCTTTTTTGGCTTAATATTATAGTTTATTTTTCTAAAGTCCATGTTGATAAATTTAGTTCTAAATCATTCATTGTAACTACTATGTAGTATTCCTAATTAGAAATTTGTTTACCTAATCACATTTCATGGACATTTAGGTACTTTTCAAAGTTTATTTGTAACATTCTTGTACCCATCTCCTTTCACATAAATGCAACAATTTCTCCTAGAATTAGAAATATGAAACCAAAGTGTATAGACATTTTCAGTTTCACTAGATATTGTCCTATTGCTTTGTAAGTAGTAGGACCAATTTACACATTCACTGAAAATCTGAGTGTACTTCCCCACATTCTCACCAACTCTTGTTATTTTTATAACTTTAAGATTTTGCCAATCACTAGAATGCCATCTCATTATTTTATTTTGCATTTTCTATTTGTTAGTAAGCTTAAACATTTATTGTGATAGCTATTGGTCATGTATGTGTTATTTCATGGGGATTATATGTTTATGTCTTTGGCTAAATTGTTTATTTGGCTACTTGTTTTTTCTTATTGAACTGTAGATATTCTTCATAAATTACTGCCACTAATGATTATATGTCCTTTCCTGAACTGTGGACTGTGCTTCTTACCTTTATTTAAAGCATTTTCACTGAAGGTAAGTAGGATTTTTTTATATTTTATTATATTCAAATGTACCAATTTAATCGTTTTATCTTATAAATATATTTTGACTACATTATTATAAAGTTAGACCCCCTAATATCAGACAGAAAAAAGTTAGAAGATATATATATATATATCTGTGTAAATACATATGCAATTGGATTCCAGTCTTGCTAATCTGTTATTAGGATTTTTACTTCATATTCAGTATATGAGATTGGCTTTTAATTTTTTCTTATCCTCTGCTTAAGAGATTTATTTTGTACTAGCTTCATAGAAATAATTTTGTACCTTCTCCATTTTATTATCTTAAGAAGTTTGTGTAGGCTAGAAATTATCTATAGCCTGATGGTTTTATAAAAGTTACCTCTAACATAAAGGGACGTTGAATTTTGTCAAAGGCCTTCTCTGCATCTATTAAGATAATCATGTGGTTTTTGTCTTTGGTTCTGTTTATGTGATCAATTATATTTGTAGGCTTGCAGATGTTGAACCAGCCTTGCATCCCTGGGATGAAGGAAACTTGATCATGATGGATAAGTTTTTTCATGTGCTACTGGATTCAGTTTGTCAGTATTTTATTGAAGATTTTTGCATCAATATTCATGGAAATTGGCCTGAAATTTTCTTTTTTAGTTGTGTCTCTGCCAGGTTTTGGTATCAGGATAATGTCGGTCTCATAAAATGTGTTAAGAAGGATTCCCTCTTTCTGTATGTTTGGAATGGTTTCAGAAGGAATGGTACCAGCGCCTCTTTGCACCTCTGGTAGAAATCAGCTGTGAACCCATTTGGTCCTGGACTTTTTTTGGTTGGTAGGCTATTATTTGCTGCCTCAACTTCAGACCTTGCTATAGGTCAATTCGGGAATTCAACTTCTTCAAGGTTTAGTCTTGGGAGGGTGTAAGTGTCCAGGAATTTATCCATTTCTTCTAGATTTACTGGATTATCTGCATAGAGGTATTTATAGTAATCTCTGATGGTAATTTATATTTATGTGGGATCAGTGGTGAATCCTCTTTATCATTTTTTATTGCATCTATTTGAATCTTCTTTCCTTTTTTATTATTCTGGCTAGTGGTCTATCTATTTTGTTGGTCTTTTAAGAAAAAACAGCTTCTGGATTTATTGCTTTTTTGAAGGGTTTTTTATGTCTATATCTCCTTCAATTCTGCTTTGATCTTAGTTATTTCTTGCCTTCTGCTAGCTTTTAATTTGTTTGATCTTGCTCCTCTAGTTCTTTTAATCATAACATTAGGGTGTTGACGTTATATCTTTCCTTGCTTCTCTGGTGGGCATTTAGTGCTATAAATTTCCCTCCAGACACTGTGATGAATCATATCTCAAAATGATACAAGCTATTTATGACAAACCCACAGCCAATATAATACTGAATGGGCAAAAACTGGAAGCATTCCCTTTGAAAACTGGCAGAAGACAAGGATGCCTTCTCTCACCACTCCTCCTATTCAACATAATATTGGAAGTTCTGGCTAGGGCCATCAGGCAAGAGAAAGAAATAAAGGGTATTCGAATAGGAAAAGAGGAGGTCAAATTGTTCCTGTTTGCAGATGACATGATTGTATATTTAGAAATCTCCACAGTCTCAGCCCCAAATCTCCTAAGCTGATAGGCAACTTCAGCAAAGTCTCAGGATACAAAATCAATGTGCAAAAATCACAAGCATTCCTATGTACCAATAATAGACAAACAGAGAGCCAAATCATGAGTGAACTCCCATTCCCAAATGATAAAAAAAGAATAACATACCCAGGAATACAACTAATAAGGGATGTGAAGGACCTCTTCAAGAAGAACTACAAACCACTGCTCAAGGAAATAAGAGGACACAAACAGATGGAAAAACTTTCCATGCTCATGGATAGGAAGAATCAATATCATGAAAATGGTGATACTGCCCAAAGTAATTTATAGATTCAATGCTATCCCCATCAAGCTACCAATGACTTTTTCACAGAATTGGAAAAAAGCACCTTAAACTTTATACAGAACCAAAAGATAGCCCACATAGCAAAAAACAAAACCAAAACAGAACAAAACAAAAAAGCTGGAGGCATCATGTGGCCTGATTTCAAGGCTACTGTAATCAAAACAGCACAGTACTGGTACTAAAACAGAGATATAGACCAACGGAACAGAATAGGGGCCTCAGAAATTATGCCACACAACTACAACCATCTGATCTTTGGCAAACCTGACAAAAAACAAGCAATGGGGAAAGGATTCCCTCTTTAATAAATGGTGGTCGGGAAACTGCCTTGCCTTGTACATAAAGATGAAACTGGATCCCTTCCTTATACATGATACAAAAATTAATTCTAGATGGATTAAAGATTTAAACATGAAGCCTAACACCATAAACGCCTTAGAAGAAAACCTAGGCAATACCATTCAGGACATAGGCATGGGCAAGGACTTCATGCCTAAAACATCAAAAACAATGGCAACAAAAGCCAAAATACACAAATGGGTTCTAATTAAACTTAAGAGCTTCTGCACAGCAAAAGAAACTATCAATAGAGTGAAATGGAAAAAACTTTTGCAATCTACCCATCTGACAAACAGCTACTTTGCAGAATCTACAGAGAAGTTAAACAAATTTACAAGAAAAAAAACAAATAACCCCATCAAAACTGGGCAAAGAATATGAACACATAGTTTTCAAAAGAAGACATTTATACAGCCAACAAACATATGAAGAAAAGCTCATCATCACTGGTCGTTAGAGAAATGCAAATCAAAACCACATTGAGATACCACCTCACACCAGTTAGAATGGCGATCATTATAAGATCAGGAGACAATGTGGAGACGTAGGAATGCTTTTACACTGTTGGTTGGAATGTAAATTAGTGCAGCATTGTGGAAGACAGTGTGGTGACTCCTCAAGGATCTAGAAGTAGAAATCCCATTTGAGCCAGCAATCCCATTACTGGGTATATACCCAAAGGATTATAAATCATTCTATTATAAAGACACATGCACATGTATGTTCACTGCAGCACTGTTTACAATAGCAAAGACTTGGAACCAACCCAAATGCCCAACAATGATAGACTGGACAAAGAAAATGTGGCACATATACACCATGGAATACTATGCAGCCATACAAAAGGATAAATTAATGTCCTTTGCAGGGGCATGGATGAATCTGGAAACCATCATTCTCAGAAAACTGACACAAGAACAGAAAACCAAACACCACATCTTCTCACTCATAAGTGGGTGTTGAACAATGAGAACACGTGGATACAGGGAGGGGAACATCACACACTGGGGCCTAGGGAGTGGGGGCTAGGGGAGGAATAGCAGGGGGCAGGGGATTGGGGAGGGATAGCATTAGGAGAAATACCTAACATAGATGACGAGGCAATGGATGCAGCAAACCACTACCATGGCATGTGTATACCTACGTAACAAACCTGCACAATCTGCACACATACCCCAGAACCATCTAATTTTTTTTTAGTTACCTCTAAAAGAATCTGAATTTAAAGATTTTGGCTACTTAGTTTCTTAAATGGTTAATGGCTTATTGAAGTGGTTTTTAAAAATCATTCTAATATAATTGGAAAAGTGATAAATCATATAAAGAAACCAAAACAGAGTAATGGGGTGCTCATTTTCATAGGATAGTCCAGAAATAAGTCTCTAGGGATGTGATATTTAGAGAGATGACAATGAGCAAGCCTCTTCCAGACAAAGAATTACAAGACAAAGTTCTGAAGACAAACAGAGCTTGGCATGTAAGTGAAACCAAAGAGTTTGATATGGCCAGAGAAAAGTCTCAGTGGAGAGGGACTGGAGATAAAGATGAACAAAAAGAAAGACAATGCAAAGCTCTCTGGACTCAGTGAGAGGTGTAGACCTCAAGGAAAGAAACAAGAGGCCATGCAAAGGCTTTATATCTGGAGTCACAAAATCGAATCTCTGGTTTAGACAATCGTGATCTTCTGCTTTGGTGAGAGTAAGGCTGTCGACAGGCAACAGTGAAAACACAAATCCCAGGTGAAAGGCAGCTCTGCCAATCCAGAGAGACACTGCCTATGAGGCTGAGAAGTGGGTGGATCAGGGATATATTTCAAAGGAAGTCTTGACAGGAATTGACATGGGCAGGAGGCAGGGAAATACCGGGTAGAAGAGAGTGGTTCCTGGCAAAGGCCCCACCCTCAAGCCTGGAAACCATGTCCCTAAATGAGAAGCGTTATCTCTGTTTTCCTGCCTAAAAGTTACATTTTGGCCTTCCCTGCTCCTCCATCCCTGCTCACATAAACCCCAGACCTCAGCCGGCAGACAGACAAGTGGCTGAACATAGAGAAAAAGCAACTGAGCACTGGAAACTACAGACAGACGCAGCTTAACTTCAAAGGGCACAACTTTAGAGAGGAACCTAGGCCAAGAAGGCCGGCTTCAGGAAAGGTTCCGGCACCATCACCTTTCCAGCTCCCCTTCCACTGAGAGCCATTGCCACAGCTTAATAAAATCCTCCGTATTCATTTCAAACCAATGATACCACCTGATTCTTCCTAGATGCCAAACAGGAACCTGGGTACCAAGAGGGCAGGGTGTAAAATGCTGTCGCCTTGACTCCGCACTGGGCTAGTTAGTGCTTAGCCATCAGGGGATGGCAACTGCTAAAACAGCATTTATTGTAACACACCCCTGGATGCTGCCTTGGGGCCAGAGCCCAAAAGTATTCAGCTTGGCCCTGGTACCTGCTCTCCTGAGTCCTCTTTCTCCCACCAGGGGTTCCAGTGCAGGGTGGCCAGGTAAACAAGCCATACTCTGTTGCAAGTCCCACGAGGGGGCAAGGGAACTCTCCCGCCTCAGAATGACTTGCTAATACACCAGATACGGAATACCAAGTAAAAGTCCATGTTCACAGTATTCTAAAAATTCAGACTACCTGAAGGCACAAGAATGTACCACCTGAAGAAACAAGGAGGAGAAAGCTTGATTCCACCTAGAGACGGTAACATGTTGATAGATTGCTTATTCTATTTTCTTGCTGTGTAACAGGATCTCAGGTTAGGAGTTATACCATGGAACGTTCTCACTTTACAGATTAGCAATGTGTAATTACAGATCAGTAAGCTCCGGAACGCTCTGGGATCTCAGCTGTTAGGTGCACCCACAGCAGGCACTGCCTCTGCTTTTCAAGATGATGCCTTGCATAGACCCTGGGGATCGTCAGAACAGATATGAGAGGATAACTTGTACCTCATACAGGTGTTCTAGGTTATTCTCCACTTAGTTCTATTGGAGATTTAAAAAACAATATCCCAAAACAGTTGTCTAAAGGAACAAAGTGATTCCAATCATGTAAACCTGAGGTAAATTAGAAACGTGGGCTATATCCAGAAAGCCATCAAAAGAGAAATAGTACAGGAAACATACAATATGGTAACCATGGCTGAGAACTAGACATATATTTTTCTCAGTCAGTGTCTTTAAATCCCCATGCCAGCTTCATGAAGCTTATACAATTATTTTGGCTTTCAGATAAAGAAATCGAAAGCAAAAACAACAACAACAACAAAAAGAAATCAAGTCACATGCCTAAGTTCACACAACTGCGAGAGGCAGAGAATCTGGACCCAGGTCATGTGAGGTCAATGCCATTGAAGGCTGTGTCCAGAGCATCACAGAGTCCAGAGCTTTGCACAAGGCTGAGGATCATTCCTTTGCACTGAAAAGAGTTGACTCCCAGCTCATCTTAGGGGAAAAGACGCATCAGGAATCTACAGAAAATTTTAAGGAGGACTGTAAGAAAAGACAGTTCCTACAGGTCTATGTAGTTGAACCACCTTCCAACTTGCTAGGACTAAGTTCTAATTTTTACTTCTGTTTTCCTGAATTGCAAAGATTTTTACCTTGGAGTGAAGGTGGACGGAGTTATAACGGGTTCATCAGGCAAACACAGCTCCACGCAACGCAGGTCAGGTTTTCTCGTTTGAAATTGGCTGTGTCTTCCTGACTCCAAACCTCCGCCCTGCAAACAATCAAAGATGATTTTCTGCCACGACAAACAGCTGCTAAATCTTTCCTTCTGCTTCAGCTCAGGAGAAATCCCAAAGCATAGCAAGGCAACTATCCTCTATGCTCACTGCATTCACCAATTTTCCCTTGCAATCTAAAACGGGTTGCCCCAGAGCTAGCCCACGTGCAGTATTTCTATGATTCAATATTTTGATTATTTGTCTCTCTCTGACATGTTTTTCCTGCCCACACAAAACCTGAGTACATTACAACTAGCCTTGAATAGAACAATCAAAGACTAGTCTACCGATTTCTACCTCATGCGGTAATATCAGGCAGCCAGGCCCAGAAGACAGCCTGACACCCTCACTCTACTTCTTACTGTTATTAATCATCCAGTCTCCAAAAGAGTCAAGACGAGCAACTCCAGAAATCTTCATTAACTGGAGAGTTTTCCCGAAATAGAGGTAGCATTTAACTCCAACAAGCTTCTGATCATCAGCCCTATTAAAGTTCAAACTGTAACTCTGCTCTCAGAACCTCAGAATATAGGCTGCCTTTCTCCAGTTTGGATCTCTGTGCTATGAGATTTTTGTATCATTCTCGTTTTATTTTTTTAGAGTTGAGGTTTCACTCTGTCAACCAGGCTGGAATGCAACAGCACCATCATAGCTCACTGCAGCCTTAAACTCCTGTGCTCAAGGAATCCTCCCACCTCAACCTCCCTACTGCCATCACGCCCAGCTAACTTTTTGTTTGTTTTTAGAGAGTTAGGCTGGTGTTGGACTCCTGGCCCAGGTTGGCCTGCTTGTTGTTGCCCAGACCAGGGTTGAACTCAAACTCCTGTATTTAAGCATCTTTCCATCTCATCCTCCCAAAGTGCTGGGATTACACGTGTAAACCACTGCACTTGGACTTCGTTCTCATTTTTATGCCTATTTTAAAAAAATTGAATCACTTTGATCAATCTACATTCTAGAGAAATGGAGATGCATGGAGCCATGAATAAAAACCTCAGCAATAAACATTCCTAAGCGTTCACGGATCTTTCAAGCATAAACTCTTCTCAACATCACATTTGGGGCAACGTTTTCTATTTTTTCTATTGGGTCTTATTTTTCACCCCTGTTAAAAGGAAATCCATAATAGGAACTGAGATAGTTCCTAGGCCCAGCTCTGTATAATACTTGCTATTTTGCACTGGCTATGTTGCTTAATCTCTCTGACCCTCAGTTTCCCAAGAAAAATTCAAAGGTTATACAAGATCAGTTATTCTCAAAATGTCATTCACAGGACCATGTAGTTTCATTCCTGTGCCTTCAAGGTTGGCAGAAAGAAGGGGCAGAAAGAAAGATGAAGGCTGGGTAGATATGAGTTGAAAAAAAACCCTCATAGATCTTTATTTTAACCAGAATTTATATTGTGGTTTGGTATTAGATTCCATCTGAAAATTGGATTCTAGCCCTAACAGTTTTTTTAGCCTGGATTAGATGGTGTCTGAGGACTAAAATGTTGTGGTCCCAGTACCTTCAGGTTACAGGTGCAGTAATGGGTACATTCCAGCAGACACATGGTTATAAGAGATAAGACTGTACTACACTTCAGGAATAAAGTCATTTAATTGGAAAGGTCTGTGAAAACCAGGACCATGTAAGTGGACACACGGAGTCAGAACTATCTTTAAATGTTGACGGATTCCCATCTGAATTAGAAAAGACTAAGGAAGAAATGATGTAGGGTAGGGAAGTTTCGTGAATACCCAATCTGTTAACTAAGTATTAAAACACACTCAGCAAATCTTTTATTTTATTTCTGTGAAAGGCAATCATTGCAGAATTCTGAATTTTCTTTAAGTTTCTATAGTGGCAGGACTTTATCCTTAGGATCCTTGTCACATGGCCAGGAAAGATTAGGCTCCCAAGATGCTTTGAAGGGTGAGAAAAAATGGAATTTATTGGGCAGGAAGGAAAAAAAAGGGAAGCATGTACTCTCAGCAGAGCGAGAGTCCTGCTAGTTGGTTTCCTGCTTCACAGATTGAATCCCAGGTTACCACAGTGGAACAGGAGAGGCCAGGCTCCTCCCTGCTGCAAAGTGTTTGAACTTCCCACAGTTCCACCCCACTCTCCCAGTGCCAGGGCGGTCAGAGGTCCTCCAGGGACACCTTTATACTTTGGTGTCTCACTACGAGGCTGTATCCTTCATCCCAACATTAAGATTCCTTTGCAAATCAAATATGGAATTTCCACACAGTTCTGATTATGAATAATGCTCTCCAAAAATGCCGTAACATCTACTCTGAGCTTCTTAGACTACTGTAGGCTCTATCTGGCAGATGTAAACAGCCCTCAGTAACAGCAGTGTTAGAGAAATGTTGTGCGCCCATCATCTTGTTTTAGTTTAATCATATTTCTCAGTGTTCTCAGTAACATTTCAGTTATGTATGTGCTTGCTTCAATTCTGATTCATCTTTACCTGGCTGATGTTGAAGGAACTCTGTCAACCTATCTTTCCAACATACACTTTCTAATGAAGTATGATCAAAGGTAAGGAGAGTGAAGAACAAGAATTTAATCCAGAGAGGAGTAGTCCTGGAGATCTGAACAGGCAGAGACCACTGGAGGAGTCAATGGAAACGGGAAAAAATATTTTAGGAATAAAAGGAGGAGCAGTAAAAGGAGATTGGTCCTAAAGGAAACTGACAGTAGAGTGAATAGAAGTCCTCCTATCCCAGGTATGTAAAAATGGCCCCTGAGATGCTTTTATCATTTGGGTAGGAGGACAGCCTGGGCAGGTGACTGTTGCTACGCACATGGCAGTTGTTCTCGGAAGATCGAGAAGTGAGGACATTAGAACATGAGTCTTCAGAACTGGCAGCTGGGATTAACAGGGGAAGTAGCATTAGGCTAAAAATCACCTAGTTAGTTTCTCCTCCTCTCTGAGATTTCATTTATTTCTGGAGTCCTGTGAAAGCTGAAGGAAAGCACAGCTTTTATCTTAGGTCCCCCATGGCCAAAAGGGTGACAGTAACTTCAGGACAGGAGGATGACTGCTGTAGACTAAGCCTGAAATTAGAGTTTTCTTATAAGAATGCATGTTCCATAGTCAAGATGTTCTTGGCCGGGCGCTGTGGCTCCTGCCTGTAATCCCAGCACTTTGAGAGGCCAAGGCAGGTGGATCACAAGGCCAGGAATTCTGGAACAGCCTGGCCAATATGGTGAAACCTCATGCCTATTAAAAATACAGAAAGTGGCCGGGCGCGGTGGCTCAAGCCTGTAATCCCAGCACTTTGGGAGGCCGAGGCGGGTGGATCACGAGGTCAAGAGATCGAGACCATCCTGGTCAACGTGATGAAACCCCGTCTCTACTAAAAATACAAAAAATTAGCTGGGCATGGTAGCACGTGCCTATAATCCCAGCTACTCAGGAGGCTGAGGCAGGAGAATTGCCTGAACCCAGGAGGCGGAGGTTGCGGTGAGCCGAGATCGCGCCATTGCACTCCAGCCTGGGTAACAAGAGCGAAACTCCGTCTCAAAAAAAAAAAAAAATACAGAAAGTAACCAGGCATGGTGGCAGGCGCCTGTAATCCTAGCTACTCGGGAGGCTGAGGCAGGAGAATCTCTTGAACCCGGGAGTCAGAGTTTGCTGCGATGCCGAGATCACACCACCGCACTAGAGCCTGGTGACAGAGTGAGACTCCGTCGTGGGAAAAAAAAAGATATTCTCGAGTCTGCTGGGGAAGAAAAACAATCTCTTCAACAATAGTCTATACATTTAATTACATAGGGGAATTTCAGCAAGAGTATATAGATTATGGTGCTACCTGCAAACAGACATTTCAATAGCTGTTGTGAACTCTTACTTATGGGAGGCCAGCAGTCAATTGAATCCCCGTGGGAGTTTTATAAAACAACTGGGAGAAGAAATAAGGATGTGGAGAATACTCAAAATTGTGACATGGGAAAAAAATGTTATAAGGCAGTATCATTGTATAATCCCAAATTGGCCAGAATATAGGTTGCATGCACACACACATGCACACACACACAGACACAAATTATATATATGTATAGCTATTAATTAGTTATAGATTCATAAAAAGATTTCTATGTTAGTGGTCATTCTTTTGTGTGGTAAGATTTGCTATTTTGGATATTTGTTATTCTCATAATTAGAAAACATAATGTGATATTTGTATTAATGAGCTGCCTATCCTCAGAATTAGTAGCCTAAAAATACAGCTAGTTTTACAACTCACTTCCTGGATAATTTTTATGTATATTTGAGATTCGTTTAAATATTTATTCAACCCTATAACTTCCTTCCACAGAGAAATGGAGATAGAAAAATAATTCACATAAGCATTAAAATTCACCCCCCAAAAAAAATCATAATTTCCCAAGAGTTGTATGAGGAAAAAAACAAAGCAAATGGACGTAAAACTTAGTTCTGAGTTTTCTAGCAATGACAACAGAGAAATGTGTTGTGCTATAAAACTCTTATCATATCAGGAAACATACTAACTCAAGAAACATGCATTGTTTTCTGACCTGACTTTATTGGACCAAAGGGTGGGTTGGGGGAAGCCTGTATGAAAATGTGAGCAAAATCTATTGACGAGAGTGGAATACGGGCAAGGAAGAGGTGTCAGATGAACACTTCTAGGAACATTATATATTTGAATTAGGGTTATGCCAATTTAAAAAAGGGTTTTTCCTGGCAATTTACTAAATACGTGGTTCTTATTGGTAATCCTGAAAGATAAACAATCATCTCCATTCCTCTGGCAAGAAAGAGTACTGTTTATTGATTAAGTGTTTGTCTCTGGACCAGCCTCCCTGGGTTTAAATCCCACTGCCATCACTTACTCATTCAGTGTCCTTGGACAATGTATCCAATTTCCGTGTCCTCATTTATGAAATAGCCAAAATAATGGAACATAGCAAGCACTGCGTAAGCAGCATATTCTTCCTCATCACCATCCTCATCCTCATCCTCACCATCCCTGTCACCAATCACAGCTATGGAGAAGCTCAGCAAATAAAATTAGTGAATAACTTTTGCTGCAGTATGATGACATTTTAATGAAATTCATTTGTTTGTTGAGCCAAGGGACCATCCTAGTCCTGCCAATGCAGCCAAAACATGCACAGAAGTTTCTGTCTTCCAGTTGCCTTGAGACCACATATGACCTAAAATTAATCCTGATATCCCAGGATTTTGACTACCATCTCGATCTAAGACCAATCTGAAGTCAATTTACAAGTATTCCCAAAAGTTGTAAGAAACTATTCTACATTTCCTCTTACAGTATTTCTTCTTGCTGGCTCCTCTCTCACATGTCCAGTGGCCATCCCAATCATGCTTCTCCCATAACATATGCACACACACACACACACACACAAATACATTTACACATGCACACACATCCACACACAAATACATTTTACACATGTACACATATCACACACAAATACATTTACACATGCACACATATCCACAAATACATTTACATATGCACGCACATCCATACACAAATCTATATAATACATATGTGCACATACACATGTACACACAACCACACATGCACACACATATATCTGTAGCACACATATATACATACACATGCACACACATCCATGTGCACATATATGCACATACACACATCACACACATAAGCAAACATCCACAAACACACACACATATACACATACCTATGCACACACATACACATAGACATCAACACAGCACAAATGCACACATACACATAAACACACTATACACATACACATGGACACAAATATACACACATACATGCATATACACAATTGCACATCCATGTAAACACATATATACACACACACACACATACCTACATTTACACGCACATGCATATACATAAGCACATGTGCACACACACATACACATACTGCCTAACTCTCTAAGCAGAGCCAAACGTCCTGAGAATTGACCAAGGAAGATTTTGGACTTTACTCTTCTTAACAGAGAGATTGGCTTTTACACCCCAAACTCCAGTCTTACTTAATGAAATTCAAAATAATTATATGTCAGAAGCATACCCATGCAAAAGAATCTGTGCACTTATGTGTGTGTGTACTCATAAGTGAGCTTGTAGGCCTTCATTACCCCATCACTCTGCCCAAAGGTATGTTTTAGGATAGCCATTGGCGTGGCCACCAGCCTGCATTCCCCAACACACACACATGCACATACATACGCATACACAAGTATACATTCACACAAATACATGCATTGTGTTTCCATTGTATTCTCCATTGACGGTGGAAGAATCAACGTTGATCATAAATAATATCTATTCTCTTGTTTTTTTTTCTCTTCAATTCAGCGATTAAAATCTTAAAAGATTGTTTTCAATGTTTAGAAATAGAAGACAATGCCATCATCTTCATTTTTAAGATGTAAAAACTGACGCTTAATGGCAAGCTGACTTTCTTTGCTCTCTATAGCCACTATCATTGCCCAGCCACAGGCTCTGTCCCCAGCATGCTAATATGGAAAACAAGCCAGTTGGAGAATCCACAGAGCGAGTGGGATCCTAGCCACTGGTTTGGTATGAACTGCTCATGGGAACGCAGGACCGTATTTCAGTGTTCTGGGTCTTAACTTCCTCCTTTTCATGGGAAGAGAACGTAGAACTGGAAAGGTTGGAATACAAGATTACACAGGTTGAGAACTTGAGAAATTATACCGTTTTCTCTTCCAGAATATTCTTTATAACTTCTTTTATAATCTGTTCTCTGATGAAGCGTTTTGATTTCAATCGCAGTTTTTCATAAATGCTCATTTATATTAATATATTAACATTATACTCTTTTAATTAACTTAATTCAGTAGTTCAAATAACATGACTAAGAGAAACATTTCATTTAGGCTAAAAATATCATGTGAATAAACAATTAACAGTCTAATATACCACTGTCCAAAAATGTCTGCACAATTACTTGCACATATTTTTAAGGAAAATTCATTGTTAAGGGAGAATCTGAGTTAAAAATGACTGGGTATACAGCCAAATTTAAAAGATAAACACTGGTGGGGTGGGGGGTGTTGGTCTGAGTTTTGTTTTTGTTTTTTTTTTTAACTGAGTGATCCTACACAGGAGGCCTGCAAATGCCATCTCTCAAATCATAGGAAATTACAACTTAGCAAATGCTCTCTCCCTGTGCGCTTAAATAAAATTTCCTAAAGGAAATTTTCTAGCTCAACCACAGGGAGGGAAGGCACTACAAGTGTGCTCAAAAGAAAATCCCTCTGTTACACTAGAATGACATCCATGAGCCTCCTCTCCTGCCCAAATGTCCCTGAAATGTTTCAGATTTGAGACTATGACCATTAAAACTGTGGGGTCCATCCAGGAGCCCTGAGTCCCAGGCTGCTTCAGAACTAAGCGGGTGCCTCCCTCAAAGTGCCCAAACTGTATGCTTCTGTGACTTCCTCAGTCCGTTTTAGACTTCCCCTTTTTCTAGCTGGTAGAAATAAACCACGTTTTTTTCTAAATAATATTGGTTTGAAACATTTTATTACTTACTTAATTTATGCCTCTGTAACTCGAATAGTTTTACAACTGGAATTTAGAGATTGGACACTAATATTAGACTGAATTTGAACACATTTTTCTTCTATTAGACTCCCTATGTAAATATGATATAAAAGTATACATTTCTATAAACTGGCTATCAATTATTTTTCTATTTTACATAATGCTTTTTTTGTCGCTAAGCTTGTAAATAGACAATCGATTGCAAAGTTTAAAGTTGCACTGCACTTAATATTTTTCAACTACCTTTTTTACTTATTTTTCCGGACCAAAAAGCTATTCAGTATTTTTCCTATCTTATTTTTAAACATTTGTCATGCCTATTCAAAATTTGTGTTTTACATATTACACACAGACACACACATACACACACACACATACACACGCACACACGCACAGTCTCCCTTTTCAAACTCAAGGACCATGACAATATTTTATATTTCACATAAAATAAAGCCAGTTTCATTTCTGTCAAATCTAATTTAGACTTCATCAGCACTCAGCATCTATGTTGCCAATTAAGCTACAGTACACTTTACAATGTGAAAAAAAAATTCACAAGGAAGGATAGATACAACATGGAAAGAATCTTTAAGATAAAAGAAATATAATTGATGCACCCTTCAGTCTCCAGCATTGATTTCTATTTATTATTACAAACTCTTCAAAACACAAAGATTGGATGTCAACATGTTATCCTGGAAGCATACCACTGAGGAACGCATTACCTGCACGACTTACTTCACAAAATTTGTTTACCAGAATTGGAGTTGCACGTTCATTTAAAAGGACTTTGAAGTAAGAGGAAAAAAAGATGATTTAAGCTTTTTTTCCTTCCTAATACTTTACTTTTGAGGTTTACCAGACTTCAGTTAAATAGATGCCTCCTTGACAACCAAGAATCCTAGTAATAGGAGTGAAGTGGTAAAGTGTGGTTTGCCTAAACTTCCCTGCAGGCAGAGTGGAGCTCTATGCAGGCCCACTTTCATCAGGCACAGCTAGCTGACTTTGAAAATTCCTCCTGAGGAAGAATGATCAGTGGACCTTTCTTACGTTCATCTAATTTCCAAGCCTTGATGTGACATATGAAATAAGAAGAAAGTGACAACAAAAATCAATGTGTCTAAATAGTCTTGCTTCGAAATATACCTGTCACTGGCTTAAGTCAGAAATTGGGTGGGATTTTAGATCTGGTACCTCTGTTGTTGTTGTTGTTGTTGTTTGCTGGCGTTGCTGTTGTTGTCTTGGCTTCAGAATTTATTTTAGTACCTGAAGAGAGGAAAAGACAGAAAGTCTCTTCTTAATTGTGCACGGGAGAGAAGTCCACTTATTTAAAATAATTCACAATTTTAAACAAATAGAATGATTAGAGACTGCTCATTCTTGCATTGGGCCTTTATTCTCGTCCACATCAACATGCTTCTGATTAAAATAAGTTCTGCTACATCTTAGTGGAATCATGAGCTTTTAGAATTATTCCCTAAAAATAAATCTCAAGGAAGCTGACATATTTTAAGTTACAAAAGTATAATATGTTAGAAATTACACCTCTATGAAGCTAACAGTTTTATAATTGGACTTTACAGACAGGAAGCTAGTATTAAACTGAATTTTGAGCACATTTTTCTTCCATTAGATTCCCTATATAAACGGTATAAAAGCTTAAATTTCTATAAGCTGGCTATCAGTTATTCTCCTATTTTGCATAGCACTTGTTGTCACTGAGACTTTAAATAGAAAATATATAATGCAAAGTTTAAGTAGTCCTCAGAAAGAAAATGCCTTACTGCATAGTCTGAGGAAAGAATTAAAGCTTTCACTCTGTAGATTATGAAATTTGAAAACTACTTAAATACTTTACTGAAGAAAGGACTCCCTTTTAATAAAAAAGTCACCACATCAAGAAAAATTAGCAATCTTAAACATATTGTGATCTTTTATGAGTCTCTTTTGAAAAATATACAACTTGCCAAAAAAAATTACAAAGATGATTGTCTATGTTTAAACAAAGCAGTAAAAGCCATTCAACCTCCCATTCACACATAAATGCATTTTCTTTTCAAAGGATATTTACCCTTTAAGGGGACATTTTTAACCTTGTGACACCATAAAATTCCATGCATGCACAGTTATTTGTTTTTATTTTTCTGACATTCATTCTTGACCAGATATTTTCCATGAGCTTTCTCATGTTACCCAACTAGAGGCATAATTTTAATAGTTTATTTTAATACCTTGATTAATAGGAACAATCTGCTTAAAAATAATATTAGTGTTGGCATTTTGTAATGAGTTGCAGAAGCTGAGCAGACATGCTCTTTTGTGCCTTTTTCAATTTCCTTTGAAAACGCGTTGAACTCCTCAGTATTTGTTCAAACCTACCAAGTTTTAACATGAGCTAAGCATTAAATGGACTTTGGAATCTGAGGAGGGTGTTCGCCTACAATGTAGCAGTATGGGGAGAAAAGGTTTGGGTTGAGACCCAAGAATTTCAGAATTATAGGTGCTAGCAAGTAAGAACTACAGCCCTACAATTTTGGAGGCCCCCTGCACAGCCACTGCTGCTTACCAACCAATTTTATAAGACCAAAGACTAGGCTTTTTCCAAAGTGACAATAGTTGCAAATTTGCCATCTAACTCACAGTGGTACTAGCCCAATCGAGGTAATTTCCTGAGAACTTACGATAAAATGTCCCTATTATACAAGACCTAAAAGATTTTTAATGGTCTGTTTAGGATTTGTTCCCACAAAACTAAAATAAGAATGGCTGGCCTGTACAATAAAATGTTTCACTGGAAGTAAAAAATAAGCAAATGTACTGGTACTCCATTTTGAAAAGAACTTCGTAAACTTATTTTTTTTTAATCTGAAATATGTTTAAATTTACAAAAACTCTAGGAAAAACAGTGATGCATATGTTTAACATGAGATTCATACAATTTGTTTTACTCTATCTTGTAAATAAATAGACCAGCCAGCATCTAAATACCAAGGATGAAAAAGAAAAGGTATATGTGTGTTTTTTGGGCCGGGGGTGGCAGAAATCAATGTACATCTTAGAACAAGGACATATCAGAGCCTTTGGAAATTTGAAAGAATGCATTACACTCATCAACAATCAAATGACAGTTAATATTTGTGAAATACAGTCTTGAAAACAATTTTGTTCATTGTTTTTTGTGAAACTGACAGAATAACTTATTCTAAATCATGTTCTAAGTGGCGCTTATAAAAAACACTGAGACGTGGCACTGTTTGTGACATATTGAGGGTCAATTGTGTGAAGAACCAAGGCAACAAACCCATCAAACAGCAGTAAATGGAGGTCTTTGTCTTTAAGTTATGAAGAATGTGTATGTATTTCATCCTGCCAGCCAGCAGTCCTGCAGCTTTCTGGGCATAAGACAGATGGCAGTGCAACCAAGCTAGAATTCAGACCTTCCTTCTTTCCCTCTGGGTCTAACTCCTATTATCCACTTGTAAATTAACCTGTCAATTTATCAATCAACACCATCTTGATTCTCCCCTGTTCCACAGCCCAGCCTTGCAGTGAATTTGCCTCGTAAATAACTGGGAGCCCCGTGTTTGTTAGTATTGTGAATGAGTTTATTATCACTTTGATGGCTGCTATGAATCACAAATGCTGCTGAGAGGCTGATAAGAAAAAAGTACATGCACACATTAACAGGGTTGAAACTATTTTATAGATAAAAGATGGAGTAACTGTGATAGCAAAACATTTAAATTGAAAAAAATGACTAAAAATTGTGTGTGTGTGTGTGTGTGTGTGTGTGTGTGTGTGTGTGTGTGTGTGTTGGACCACTCCCTGCTTAAAGTAAAAGAGAAAAATGAATCAACTTTCTTGTGTACTGTTCAAAAAAAGTATCTGCAAGACGACATTAGGAGACAGTAGGAGCTCTTGGGTCTTGCAGAATAACTGTTTTATTTAACGGTTTCGGTTCAAACTTCAGGAAACACCAGGCTCTATTCTAAAACACCAGTTGGCCAGGTTTACATTTAGGTGTTGTATGGGAACTTGAAAAAGAAGAGGGAAAATCCAAATTGCATACTTTCTTAGAATAATATACGAAAGTATAGCAGTATCTATTAAGTTAAACAAGGCAGTTTGATAAGCTCAACACATTAATAAACAATTAACATTAAAGTGCTAATTAAATGCTTTCCCCTGTTGTCAGCGAAATATGTATTTGACACGTAAAATTAAAGTTAAGTGATTTTTAAGTTAGAAATTCTTCAAGAAATGCTGCACATATTAAAAATTTCCCTTTAATTATGAAATTATATGTTGCCTTCAGTTTCCAATGTCAGATTTTCTCAGCATGATTATTCTTTTATATTTTAAAAATCATATTAATATAAATCAATGTTTTTAAAGAATGTACAGCATCAATTCTGATGATTAGGACCCATATTATTAACTCGGAGTTCCTTTGAAGGATTATATTGTACTGAAAACCTGTATGTTTAATCATGAACATATTTTCCCTTTAAAGTAATATTCACAGTTCGTAGTGAGTATATATAAAAATAAGAAAACTTTTTAGGCTCTGGCACGTAGGTTTTTCTTTAAAACATACATTCTATATTTCATTAGCTAGGTATTTCATTTTTAATCACAACTGGAATATTTCTTCCAATATTTTCAACTTAATGGACGTACGTCTTTTGTTGGGAAAGTGTCCGTAAATGAATCCCAAATACGATCACATTATATTAAAAAAAATAGAAAGCTACATGTAACATACTTATAATGCTTTCATTATGCAAAATATATATCATTTGTGAGTGACTTTAAAACAAAACAAAAATCCTGATAGTGTTATTTAAGCAGATCATCATAAAAAATATTGCAAGGCATGACATACGGTTAAAGTTCTCAAACTTGTAGGTCAGAAATAAACTATTAGTTGTCACATGGGAAATACTTCGGCGCGATTAAGACACTGCATTAGAAGGGAATATTCCCTGAACATTATTATACCCAGTATGTCAACGGTAGAAATGTGATAAAAAATGAAACTATTTGTTAGAATGCAATTTAGAGAACCCGATAGGTTGTCCATTTTATTCAGTTTATAATTAAGATAGTGTTTAAATCTGAAATGAATTCTATATATGCATCTTCAATAGACTATAGCACAACAATAAGAATGGAATCACATCTCATTTTATCGTAAATTGTGTAATAAGCGATAAGGTAAAAACTAGGGCTAAAATCCTTCCAGCAAAAATGAAACAGAGCGACCTCAATTGCCCTAATTCATTCTGCTTTTTTCCTTTTTTTTTTTTAAGTCTCTTCATTTTCCCTCTGTTCACATTATTAGCTTACACATGAGTGCATTATTAGAAAATAACAAAGCCAAACAGGGGGACTTCGAAGGAGCGGGAGATAGGTTCCTTCTACAGCTGAAAGGTATTCTCATTTCATTTGTTAGGAGTTGCAAAAATAGTTTTATAGCCAGGGAGGGACAATGACCTTTCTCTTTCAACAAGCTTGGTGGTTGGTCTTTTGATGGAAAAACTAGGGGATACAACATCTGGTAATTTGTGTTACTGAGCTTAGCTGAGGTCTTAACGATGTAAGCAGATTATTCTTGAAGAAGAACAAAAAAAATTCCGGAAGACTCAATGGACTATTTAAAGTTATTAGGCAATGCATTCTAGCACTTCAGCTCTCTTTTCTGATTCATTTTCCCTTTAATGCTATGCCTTCTAAGCAATTTTTTTTAGGTCTACCTCCTTCCAATTCCAGTTGACTTTTTTGGTGGTCCACAGCTGTTTTGTCATTCATACCGGCCTCCTTTTTTCCATCACAGCAGAAATGATTACTTTGCTGATTAAATTTTGTCCTTCAGAACTTTAGGAAGCTCTCTTTCACCCCCCCCCCCCCGGGAGTCATTGCTAGACCAGAAGGGTCAAGCAACACCAAATAGCAACAGCCAAGCCTCGGCAATTTTAAAAAGAAAGGAAAAAAATGCGAACAGGACCAATGCGTGCAGAAAATGACCTACCCTGTCCAGGATTCTAGGCAAAAAAAAATAAATGAAAGATGGTACTAAGTAGTCGCTGTGGGATACTTTCTCCACGTGCATCATATTAAAATCACATCTAAAGTTTGTGTTTCTTACTCTGATATAGAGGGTGTGGGGTTCATTTAGTATATTTACTTTGCCTCTGTAAGAAAAAAGAGACCCAAATGAGATGCCTCGTGCCAAGCTCAGAAAGATTCTTAGCACTCTCTTTAAAGAAAAAGAAATATTCTATATTGGAGTAAGTCAGTAAATTAACATTGACTTGAATATTCAAGTTTATCTGACTTAACTCTGGCAAAAAAAGATATTGCTGTAACTTTAAGTTTTATCTGAAAGTGTAAGCAAGTCGAAGTACAGAACACAGAGGAGCCTCATACACTGTAGCCCACCTGAAAGCAGGGGTTCTGGTACGCATCAGGTCCGCCCCCGGACACAGAGCTGGCATGTGCACACAGACCGGCTCTTTGATTAGCACGTTGCTTTACAGTTATGAAATGAAGGAAGCAATAACATTACACACCAATTTCAATCTCTCCCATGCTCACAATTCTTCTGGATGGCAGGACATTGTCTTAGATCACTATTTCTTCAAGTCGAAGGGCTTCACAGAGAGCAAAGTATACTCCCTTAAAAGAGAAAGAGAAAAAAATAAAAGCCACAAACGTTCTGATTAAGGATTTATATGGTAAAAGAACACCAAACAATTTTCTATCTTAGGGTAGTTGCACAGTTAAAAATATATAATTTACATGATTTCTGTTAATATTTAGACAAACGATAATATGTTGACTCATTGTGTATTTAATACTAAGTATAATATTTTTCCACGTGACTCCTGGACTTTATGGAATTGCTGGGAAGAGGAGAGGTCTGTGCCACATAAAAAGTGATTCCAGCTCAGATTATTTTTGAAGAATACAATATACTAGATATATCTGAATTTTGTATCATATTTATATTATATTACCTTCAGCATTGCTTTGCTAGATTTTAATTTTATTATATTTGAGTCATTTATAATTAAGATCCCTTTAGGTAAGAAAGCAGTCGACTTATTTCCAATATACTTTAAAAGGTTTGTTCTTTTAATAGGATGGGCAGTTAAATATTTTTCAAATTGAACTAAAATCTACACTGTTCATTTCAATTTTATCAATATTTGCCCGACATAGTGTTTGAACTGACACTATTGAACGTTAAGAGAAACAGCTGGCCACTTTATAGTCTCAATTTACCTCTATATTTGATAGACTTTTTGTAATTAAATATAATTTACTCAAGTTTACTATTTTTTCTTTCACTACTAATATACAAAATGCTTCAAATCAGTCATGTCAGATATAACTTGAGCATTTGGGACTTGACTTTCCATTAGTTCTGCCAGTTTCAGATTCAAAGCAGCATTTGTGAAGTTCTACTGAAGGAAAAAAAGTATCCAGTTTTGGTTATAAAGGAGAACTGCATCATCACGGTGTAATAAACAATGGCAAAAAAGAGAGAACATTCAACAGACACATTAAATCCACAAAGAAAATAAAATACTTTCTCCTTCCACCTAACCTAGCCAAGTCCTTCACACAAAGTTACATTTACTTATCAAACCAAAACTTTCATCACAACTGGGTTGATTAATTTTCTTAGTAAAACTTAGAGCCCTACCCCTCTTCATGGCAGATGCATTACGGAATCAGCATTCTACATCAGTAATGGAAACAGGCAAAGGAAAGCTCCAAAGCCTGTGGGTGATCTGGTAAATTGTGCTCATAAACAAAGATTCCATCAGGTGATTTTAATGGTTTTCCTTGAATCGTTCACATGGTTTCAACTGCTTTCTGCACATGTCAGTTTCTTCACCTAAAACAGGGAGGGTGGCCTGAGACAGAGCTTACTAGGCCAGGAACTTCTCATTTGATTAATTCCCCTTCTTGGTTCTATCAATATCCAATTATGTCCTTTTTCACATTTCATCTTTTTTGCGTGTGTGCCTCATTCTAAATCTACTCTGTCACTTCTATCCTTAGAATCCCATTCTTAAATTTACTTTTAATAATATGTTCTCCCATCTTCATATTAACTACTCCATGGAACCACTTCAATTCTTTCAAAATCCAACTCAAAGTCTTTGGTTGGTCACTGAATACACTCTAAATCTTGGGCTGATTTTAAGGTTGTTCATTATCTGAGCCTAACTATATCCACATTTCTCTTACAGTTTCTGTCTCTCTCTCTTTTTCTTAAATTTTATTTTAGACAGAGTCTTGCTCTGCCACCCAGGCTGGAGTGCAGTGGCATGATTTTGGCTCACTGCAACCTCTTCCTCTCAGGTTTAAGTGATTCTCCTGCCTCAGCCTCATGAGTAGCTGGGACTACAGGCTGATGACACCACACCTGGCTAATTTTTTGTCTTTTTAGTAGAAACTGGGTTTCACCACATTAGCCACGATGGTCTCAATCTTCCGTCCTGGTGATCCACCCATCTTGGCCTTCCAAAGCGCTGGGATTACAGGTGTGAGCCACCGCACCTAGCCTTCCAGTTTTTCTAGTAGGAAGATCATGTAGTGGAAAAGGCACCAGACATGGATTCAGGAAATTTAAATTTGGCTGTAATCTATTAAACAATCACTCTGTACCACTGGATAAGTTATTAGTTTTCACATACCCAACACTGAAACCAGGTGGTCTGCAGGCCCGATGCAGACCCAGGTGTGTATTTTGCTCAAGACAATTTATTTCACTCTTTGGCATTATTTGTGTGGTTCTGTGGTCACTGGCATGTAGACCCAATGACCTGCAAAAAAGGGGTATTGATGCCTATCACACCATATTGCTGGTGGATTAAATCAGGTAATATATGTGGAAGTCTCAGGCTAGTGCTTGTTACAGGACAGATTTTCAATAAAATTCAGTTCAACTTGAAACTGTTTCACTTGACTACATCCATCTTCTGATGCGAATTGAATGGATAATTACAAACACGTTCTGCCTTTTGTTCCTATATCCTCTAAAACCACTCTCCCTTCTCTGTCTGGAGAAATCTCAAGAATAGGCCTGAATAGGCCTTTCTCTCCATCAATCATTTCTTGAACCCCTGAAGACTCAGTGACCTACAGCATCTGCCTCCAGTCTGAAAGGCAGTAATAACACTATTGGACTTAGAATTTTTCAGGCCCAGTAGAAAACTTGAGATCTTGAAAACCAATCTTTTCACTTTGCAGATGAGGAACCCAAAGCTAGAAAGTATGTAAGACCAACCCAAGGCCAGAGAAACAAGCAGAATCCAGGCCAGAGAAACAAGCAGAACCCAGGACAGAGAAACAAGCAGAACCCAGGACACAGAAACAAGCAGAACCCAGGACAGAGAAAGAAGCAGAATCCAGGACACAGAAACAAGCAGAACCCGGGACAGAGAAACAAGCAGAACCCAGGACACAGAAACAAGCAGAACCCGGGACAGAGAAAGCAGCAGAATCCAGGACACAGAAACAAGCAGAACCCGGGACACAGAAACAAGCAGAATCCAGGACAGAGAAACAAGCAGAACCCAGGACAGAGAAACAAGCAGAATCCAGGACAGAGAAACAAGCAGAACCCAGGACAGAGAAACAAGCAGAACCCAGGACACAGAAACAAGCAGAACCCAGGACAGAGAAAGAAGCAGAACCCGGGACAGAGAAAGCAGCAGAATCCAGGACAGAGAAACAAGCAGAACCCGGGACAGAGAAACAAGCAGAATCCAGGACTTAGGCCCAGCTCTCTGGTCTTTCATACCAGTTCCTTGTTTCTACTTCTCAGTTTACTATACAATTTTTTAAAAATTTCATCGTTTTATATACAGATTTTCTCTTCCTTTACTCAATTACAAGACTCGGAAATGCATGGACATTGTCTTACACACATACTTGTATATCGCACACAACCTAGTCCAATGCCGGCAATATTCAATGAATGTTTTGAATACATAGAGAAAGAAAGGCAGGCAACTTTTTATGATTCCGGGCCCCAAGCAAGCACCCAAGGGCCCAAGGTATAACTACTTCACCCCTGTTCTTAACAGAGTTTTCTATGTTTCGGATGCACAAAAATTAAACATCTTTAATTTGTTAGTCTCTACTATGACCAGGTATTGACACTAAATGCTTAACACTTCTTGGTTTGCTTAAAACTCACAACACTTTGCAGTACGAATATTGTCAACCATAGTTTAAAATGAGAAAAACAAGACTGAGGAGGTTTAAGTACATTGTCCTAAGCCACTACAGCCACAGATTAGGGCTCAGACAAGATCTGTCTCAGCTTACAGCCCCACTGCTCTTTGTAACACCAAACAATTTCCAAAGCCACTTTTGTTGCCCTGGTTGAATTCATGTTGCTCCATGTCACACTTGCACCTGTTGTCATCACCTAGGATAAGAATACATTAGATCATGTAAATCATCTTGTCCTACCAACCTTCTCTTTTCACAATTTCCGGTTGCCTACAGAAGCCACGTCGGTACTGACTTGGCCATCTTAGCCGTTTTGATCTGCTCACCACCACAAGCCCTCAATCAAGCTGCCGTGAGGTCACACAGTACACAGCTTGTTCTACAGCATCTTCTGACCTTGCCTTTGGGGTTCTATTGTCGCTTTTGCAGCTTCTTCCGCAAGCCTAGCATAGATATTTCTTCTTTGCTGTGCATCTGATTCCAAAGTCCTCATTTTGTTTTCTCCCTTCCTGTAACCATTGCACCTTATTGAGGATTGCCACCTGACACAATCTTGTTCCACAGGATGAGATAGATAAAGGGAAACAGGCGCAGAAACCAAGTGGTACAACAAATCATTAAATGAGGTATGAGAGAACTTTCTGTAGGACACAAGGCTGTGAATACAAATGGGCAGTGGTCACTTCAACGGCTTACTGGAGAGAGGGTCAAGTGACCGCTGGAGAAAGGGGCACTTGACGTGGGTGACGAAACATTGGCAGGTCTTTCCCATCTTGACGTAGAAACAATTACATAGACTATCTCCCTCAGGGACGTTTTTAGGCAAGTTGGTCCCCATAGTGCCATTACCATACTACTACAATATCTCTCTAATAACATATTATTTGAATCCTGTGAAATTTTAGCCTTTTAGTTCAGAATTACTACACGATGAGTAGAGAGATTAGGTCCCTCACTGGAATAGAACAAAAACACCTAGAATGTAAGTTCTATGTTCAGTCTCTTTGTTTACTTTATATGTGATTAACTATTATGCTTTTAGTATAAAAAGTATTTAACATTTAAATGTATAATCCAATGTAAAGTTCATGATCTTTCATTTATACAAGTTTAGAAACCATGTCTTTAAATGAAAACTTAGAGATAAGGAGGTCAAACACAGGTGTGAAAAATGAGTCCTAAGTCAGCATGAGGGTCAGGGGGACTAGTGACTCAGGGACTCATACCCTACAGTGTTACCAATCAGAAAATCAGGTAGCAAAGTGAGATTTAATATAATTATACTTTGAATTTTTTATAGTACAGTATGTTTATAAAGTATACACTTTCTCATATTTGCACCTTTGATTGTTATAACATTACATGTTGGTAAGTTAAGATCAGTATCTTCCGCCACTCCCACTGTACTAGTACAAAAGGTGAAACTTAGATGGGTTGAGTGATTTGTTGAAGATCACATCACTAATAAGCAGCAAAGACACAGCTAGAGCAATGACTGGCAAACTATCATTTCTACTTTTCTTGCATGATTGCAAACAGTTGCCCATGTTTATGCACCAGACTCAAGGAAATATATATAGGATTCAGTTCAGCAAACCCTCATGGAATCCTGCATGGAAAATACTGGCTAGACCTCAGAGTATGAAGTAAAGCTGGGAAACAGACTGGCTTCCTACCCTCGTGAAGCCTACTAGCTTTGGGGGAACTCTGCAAAGCAAAGAGTTTAGTTTCCATGGAAGAGGCTGCAAGGCTACAGTAATCCTTCAGTGATCAGAAAAAGAGTTTCCACATAAAATAAAAGAATATTACAAATCTAATCCAATTAGTCCAAACATGTAGAGTTGCAAGGCTACAATAGCCCCACAGTGCTAAGACCAATCATTTCTACATAAAACAAAGAAGTTATTACACATGTAAATCAATTAGTCCAAAAATGTCAGACCATTAGCTGCAAAACCTGAAACAGTGGTACTCTCAAGAGAACAATTTGTTAGTGAGATACCACCCACCATGAAACAAGATAATTATCCCAAGTCCCTGGCCTGGGAAAAAAAGTATACTGGGTGCCAAACTTATGAAACAACTCTCATCAATGGTAACCCAGCTTTCGCATGAATATATTCTACCCCAGGGATAGCAGGGAGTGGAAGAAATTCTCTCTCACCATGCTAACTAGCGAAACCAGGAATTGAAGACATAACTGCACAGGGCTGGAGTCTTTCTTCCTTCTTCCTTTTGTCCTGTCAACTCCATCTCAGTGCAACAGGCCAGCTTTGAGGCCAGAGATGATCATAGAACTGAACTCCAAAAGATTTGTCTCTGCAATTATTTTGGACTCCAACTCACTAGCGAACAGAAATCTTACATTTCCAAAATTCGACAGTAACCAGGACTTTGTAAATAGTAAATGACTAAAAAATGGTTATGAAAACTTATATTTTTATACATATTAATATATAAATAATTGAGATTAAGTTCGAAAACTCAACTTTGATGGTGTTAATTAGCTGCAGGACAATACCTGTACAGGATAATTTAAATACTGTCTCACTATCCCAAACTTTGAAGACAGGTAGAGCAGGAAAGTTGTCAGACTGAAAACTTATTGATTGGTTTTCATTTGTTTCTAATCAAATTTGCTTCATTTTTTTCTCCCCTTTAAAGGGCAACTGCCTATTTAGCAGAGGAACTAGATCATCTGCTCAGGGTAGAACAAGCATCTCTTAAATAATGCATGGCAAAAATGCAAAAACTTACCCTACTTTTGTGATATGAAAATGCCTCATTGCTTTTCTGGGCTTGTAGGTAGATTCATCCAGTTGAGTGTTTTGGTTTCTTGGAATTCAGAAGTAGGAAAGCCTTCTGCAATTTGAATCATACTGAAGATCCCTCCTGAGTAGTGCACACCCACTCACACAATTTTTCCCATAAACACCACATGCCTAAGCACACAGTAAAATTAGATTTCTTCCTTACCAAGGGAGCGGGGGTATAGAATATGATCACAAGAGTGAAGCACTCCTTTCTGCAAGATGTAGTAAGAACATGAGGCTTCTTCAATAGGCATACACAGCTTGGGCCACCTTAATTGCATAATTTGTCTTCATGAATAGTTCTTCAGTCTTGATTTCTTGTGAAAACTAAATCCTCCATCTTACTTAGAAAATGTGGAATCTGGCCGGGCACAGTGGTTCACTCCTGTAATCCCAGCACTTTGGGAGGCTGAGGCCAGTGAATCACAAGCTCAGGAGTTTGAGACCAACCTGACCAACATAGTGAAATCCCGTCTCTACTAAAAATTAAAAAAATTAGCTGGGCATAGTGGTAGGCGCCTGTAATCCCAGCTACTCAGGAGGCTGAGGCAGGAGAAACACTTGAACCTGGGAGGCAGAGGTTGCAGTGAGCCGAGATTGCACCACTTCACTCGAGCTCCAGTGACAAAATGAGACTCTGTCTCAAAGAAAGAAAAAGAAAAAGAAAAGAAAATATGGATTCCAAATTTTAATCTGATATTTGAATAATCCATCTCACTATATTTGTCTGTCTTTCTGTCTGGCAATGGATGGCTTTATTTTGGCAACTTTGTTGCTCTTCAGTGTCTATGTGTGGTCTTCCATTATGACTGGTTATATGGCTGGAAGAATATGGGAATTGAGTTTACCTCATTCAAAAATCCCTCTTCTATACAAATCAAAACATTCATTATCAAACATGCTACATCCATATTTATGCAAAAAATTTTGCATGTGTTTTTGTAGTCTTATAATGAGTATAGATCCTCCTTTTGGCATTTTCCATATTTGCTTATAAAGTGACTCAGCTTTTCAGGTTATAGGGCAATGATGGTGTGGGGGTTCAATGAATGCTCTTCAATAGCTTGTCTGTTCTTTCCAACAAGACAATGTAGTTGCTTCTGCCAAGAAGAGAAGGAAGGTAGGCAAAAAGCTGATGATGAAACTGGGAAGGAGTATTTCCAGGGTTTTCCCCCAGATAAAGATTAGTGGAGGAAATTCATATAAGGTCACAGCATGGAAAGTATAACTTTCTGTGGAATCTTTGTTAGACCCTAAGGCAGATGTTTTTCATCAGCAAATCATTTCCCCACTGGATTTGTGGGGCCAGTTAAAAACAGCTTTGGGAGTTTCTCTATAGGGGTGGGAGCTGCCAGTGCTCAAGTTTAAGTCAGTTAAGCTGAGTTGGCCAAAGCCATTTTCTCCCCTCACTGCCAAATCTTGCCTCTGAATAAACAACCTTAACTTTGTTTGTGCAAAGCAGGGATAATGTATAACTCTTTCAGCAAAGAACAACAACAAACAAAAACAAACACAAAACCCATTGGTTTTCATTTAGATAATAAAAATAATATAATTGATTCCCTTCAATATCAGGCATGTGCCTTGAAATTAACTTCCCTTGGTGTTTGAGAAGAGTAGCTCAGTGGAGGATGAGCAATGTTATGAACATTTGTATTAGTAGCTTAATTACTAACTTGCAAACAATTTTGGAAAATAATAGGCTCTAAAAATATTCCATTTGGATTCTAACACCAAAATTAGCTCAAAGTTTATTTTGCATTATAAACCTTAAATATGAAGTTGTAATCAATTTTGATAGAATCTATTGACTAAGAACATACTTATGTATTCCGCAACCATTGATTGGGCATCATTTAGGAGCCAGGCACCAGTCCCCATGCTGAGAATGCCTGGCTTCAGCCTTTGTGGTCTTGCTGTCTAGCACAGGAGAGAGATAAGAAGATAGCTAGCCCAGGGAAGTAGATTCAGAGTGTAAAGGACCTTGTGTCTTGGGTTAAGAAGAGCTTGGTCAATGGGAGCCATGAAATAACTTTCACTGGAGAGAATGTAATCAGAAAATCCTTAGACACATCATTCCTATTCCAGTGCAGGCAATGGATTTCCACATGCCCAGGCTGGGGCAAGGAGGCTCACAGAAGGTGATGGCAGTCAGTGATCCAGGGATGAGGTTCGATTTAAGGTGTGGATAATGAGATGGAGTAGGAGAGAACAGATATGAGATGAGGCTTAACCACATGGTCAAAGATCTCTCTAAATGTCAACAAAAGTGGGAAGGATGGGCCTGAAATCATTCCTAGGCTTTACACTCAGGCCATTAGATGGAAGATGCCCTTTATCAAAACAAAATGGAAAAGGAGCTTTGAGGAGATTACGAGCTCTACTTTGAATATGAATAGAGAATTCTGCAAAGATGTGGATAATATGTTGTTCCTTAGCATGGCATTCCTGGGCAATAACATGGGCTGCCATATTTTAGGGATAACTGAAGCCATGGGTGTGGATGAGGTCACTCAGAGATTTTACATAGAAAATGTTGCAGAATACATAGCAAAATACATAGGGTCAGTATCAGACAGACATGGATTTATAAGTCTACGTTGATGCCTACTTGCTGTATACCTGTAAGTGGTCATTTGGTCCTCCTGAGATGCAGTTTTCCTATCCCTAGCCAACAGGAGGTATAACAATACTATCCACTTACAAGGTTCGGGGGAGAAAGAAATAAAGTAATATTTATAATGTATCAGTGCATAGCAGGTGGTTAATGGATGCGAGCCATTACTGTTATTGTTATCATATTGAAGATGATCAGAGAACAAGGAACGAATCCTTGTGTAACAATATCTAAAGCACCTGCAATGAACACACATTGCTCAATGCCAACTCAAATTTTACTACGTGTGAAGTAGATAGAGGACACAGTCAATCCTCCCTTATAGAATCTACTCAGGTCCACTGAGGAAAAGCCCCACCAAAAGGGTTTTCCTCTTTTAGCCCTAGGCAGATCAGTTTTATGGTCAACATAGAAAATTCTCTGGTTTGTTCGTTTGGTGACATGTAGACTACAATATTTGGTAAGTCTACATGTCTCACCAAATTTGGTGAGACATGTAGACTTACAATATTTGGTAGTCTACAATATTTGGTAAGTCTACATGTCACCAAACGAACAAACCAGAGAATTCTGTTGTACACTTGCACCCAGTTTACTGTCACTTGCAGCTTCTTTGGGAGAGAGTATCTCAGCTAAATTGTTGCTTGTGTGGAGATAGAAGTTTGTTGCAGTTGCACACTTACGCCCAGTTTACTCTCACTCACAATTTCTTGGGGATCCTAATGAGGAACGTACACCAGTTTGAGGGAATAGGAAAAAAGTTGACCTCTATAAACATGATTGGCCTCTGTATACCTCAGTTTCCTCATCTGTAAATTTCCTATAAGGTTTCTTACCAGGGCAATCATAAGCAGTAAATAACACATATGGATCAGTATTAAATAAGATGATACATATAGAGAATGGGCTCAAAATGAACACTCAGAAATATTAGGACCACTTTTTTCCTCTAACTAAAATCCTATGTGGCCATCAAAACCAACATTGTGTGAAAGCATGTTATAATCTAGATACATTTAAGCAAATGTTCAGAAATAGGTTCAAACAATTTTTGCCAATTTAAACTTCCTTGGTTTAAAATTTCCCAGAGGTATGGATGCCATTCAGCAAGTGGGAGTTCACTCAGCCATTTTCTTTCTGCCAATGGAGAGTTGTTCTTTCAAAAAGAAAGAAAACTCCTTTATTCTCTCCCTTTGGAAACAGCTAGAGTAGCTCCCCAAATAATGTGTGATTACAAATCTGGCACCAGGGAGGTACTGGCAAGACTTTGGTTAAATCTGCCACTATTTGTGTCAACAAATGTTGCCAGGTAAGTGGCAAAGAAGGTTGGCACGCTTGTGCCAAGGGATAGCACGAAAAGCAGCTGCTATATTGAATATGTTGACCAAGAGGGAGCAGAGCTTTATCATGGGAAATGGATTGTTTCTATAATAATCAAAGGTGCTTTGCTTACTAAAGCAATCATACAAAACCTATTCCTTAAGAAAAATTGTTAACTTCTTTTTAAAAATGCCAGAAAGTTGGAGTTGGTAAAATAAAGAGACAACAAAAGGATGGAACAAACAGATTGAAAAGCAGGCAGTCATTCACTAAGAAATCAAAATCCCTGGTCAGTGTCCAGATTTAATGGGTCCACATTGAATATACTACCAAGTACACTGTCGCACTGCTTGTGATCTCCATTTTGAATGAGCTGGACCTGAAGAATTGGAGGTTCATAAAATGATTTTTCTTCACAGAGAATATTCATTCAAAGGATGCCTATTTGACAAATACATGAGTGGCAAGTATTTGACAGATGTGATCACAGTCAGGTAACAGATAGTCTGGTGTCCTTGTCTTTCAGAATCACAATTTACCAAGAAATATGGATCATGCAAATAGTCCTTAATTAAACAAAATGAAACAAACATACATACACTCAAATGGTTTATCTTGATGTTTTACTCCAGGCACGTAAAGACCAGACTCCCAATAACAGTATATCTAATTTAATCTCTTGCAAATATGTCATTTTTTCCTGTGCAAAAAAAAGTATTGTAGGAGGCTTCAATAGTTATTTTCCTACATTCTAAGGGTTGACCAAAAAAAAGGCCAGATAGTACATATTTTAGAATTTTCAGACCATGTGGTCTCGGCTGCAACTGTTTGTGTTTCAGTGAACACAGTCATAGACGATGCATAAATGTATACATGTGGCTTCATTCCAACAGCATTTTATTTACAAAAACAGGTGGAAGGCAGGAAAATTTAATCTGCTAGACATAGTTTGCTGACCTTTGCTGTATATGTAGGGACTCTCCTGAGATGTTCTCTGCTAAGATGGAACTTTTGACAAAACTGCATCTACTAACTTTCCATTCCAGTTATCCACACTCTCCTATTTCATGGCCTTTGTTGAGGAGGGAAAATGAGCAGTATGTTGCTTTCATCTCATTCACTACCTCAATGCATAAAAAAATTCATGTTAGCATTTAAATTTTTACAAGGTCTAATGAAAATGCATCATACATCCTACAACATACATTGACCTGCTGGATGGCTAACAGAACACTCCATCTGAAACTTCACTGCTGAGCAGCTTGATCACTGATAGAAAGAGAGAAGAGGAGAGCCAACCAGGCAAACATGAAGAAGCTAAGGGGAAGAAAGACAAGCAAAGAAACACGTGGCTCATGCCTGTAATCCCAGCACTTTGAGGCTGAGGTGGGTGGATCACCAGAGGTTGTGGGTTCAAGACCAGCCTGACCAACATGGAGAAACCCTGTCTCTACTAAATAATGCAAAATTATCCAGGTATGGTGGTACATGCCTATAATCTCAGCTACTCAAGAGGTAGGAGAATAGCTTGAACCTAGGAGGCAGAGGTTGTGGCAAGCTGAGGTTGCCATTGCACTCCAACCTGGGCAACAAGAATGGAACTCTGTCAATAAAAGGAAGGAAGGAAGGGTGGGCGGGCTTGGGTGAACAATCCTTCTGACCTCTCGTAGGTCAAATGCTTACTGAAGAGTAGATCTCATATTGACCCTTGATAAAATATAATAGTAGAGGGACCTTTCTTGGAATATAAGTTAGAGGAGCTCTGCAATGGCCTCACTGTTTAAAGCTTTCTGGAGATGGATAGGCCAACGAGAGTGCATTCCCCACCTCACAGTGCATTTTTCATTGCTCTACATTCCAAGTCACTGCAAGCCTGAAGCTTGCCTGTTGCATATGGTGGAAATGAAGACATGATGGAAACTTCATGAATCATGCAGCTTCTTGCTAAGCAAAGCAATTGTTTTTTCCAGGTTCACAATGCTTAATGAAGAGGAGAATAACACAAGTCCTACAAGGAATACACTCAATAAATGAGGAACACCAACCACACAGTGAGGGAGTTCCAAAATTATTAAGGTCTAGTTGCTCAATTAGGAAGGCCACAGTCCTCTGGAAAGTGAATTCCAGATAGTGGTTCATGCCTGTAATCCCACCACTTTGGGAGGCAGAGGCCGGTGGATCACCTGAGGTCAAGAGTTCGAGATCATCCTGACCACCGATGAAACCCTGTCTCCACTAAAATGTGAAAATTAGCCAGGCATGGTGGCAGGTGCCTGTAATCCCTGCTACTTGGGAGGTTGAGGCAGGAGAATCACTTGAACCCAGGAGGCAGAGGTTGCAGTGAGTGGAGATGACACCATTGCACTCCAGCCTGGTGACAGAGCAAGACTCCATCTCAAAGAAAAAGAAAAAAAAAAAACGGAGGTGTACCTTTATAGGAGTGGTTCTCAGGAAAAGCTGGCTTGACCACCACAGCTGGGACCCCTGAAGTCTCCACAACAGAAAGCAGTGCCAGTGCTGGCAGGCAACGCTTCAGGTCCCCTAGGTCTGCCGCAGCCTGAGTTCTGGGTGTTCAGAGAAGTGACTGGTCAACGGAATGTAGCCCTGCCACGACGTAATATCTCAAAAGGCCTGTCAAACTGTTAAAAGCGTATGTATTTTGAAATCCACCAGTTGAGGTCAGTAACTCACGTATGGGAGTGTCTGATAAGATGTGAGGTGACATTCCCAACGGGAAGGGGAATTGGGGTGTGATAAGACATCACACTCTCAAAGGAAGCGGGGGAGTATACTTTAAAACATCAAACAGCATTTTGTAAACAAATCAAAGCTACAGAACAATGCTGCAGTTACTATACATTGCAGGCCAGGGCTGACATAATTAAAGGCTTATCATGACAGGCAGGGTAGAAAGCCTGGTGACTTAACCCCAGAAGTCACAAAGGCAAGTCTGTCGAAACGGTCTGACAAAACAGAAGCTGGTGGGTATCGCAGGGTGATCCCCACAAAGAGGTAGGGACCAATAAAGAAATGAAATCATCGTGACGTCCAGGGACGGTTCACTCAGTAGCAGTTTACACAGATGAGCAAGGCAACCCTCACATCACCACAGTTGAGTGTTTAGGCTAAAAGTAAGCATCAGCGTTTACCCATTTCATTAGAATAAAGACACTCACATTTCGTCTTCCTCCTCTCTTAGGCCAATGTTCTATTTACAGGAAGGAGAACACTGAATTCTACAAGTGGCCTCAGTTCAAAAGTATCAGAGAAAATGACAATACTTTGAAAGCAGAGAAACACAGGTGAGCCTGAAAACTGGAAACTATGCATGCAGATTATTCAGACTCCTTTTGTATCAGGCTCACAGTTTTCAAAGTGCTGGGAGAACAAAAGTGAGAGTCCAGTAAACCGGGATGTTTATTAATAAGAACATATCTTGAACTGGTATATCCTGACAGATCAGCCCCACTCAAGTACCGCCGGACTTGATGGCTCTTTGACTGGATCATATTTTATTAATATGTCTCCCTCACCTGGCCCACCCCATTTCCCTAATAGTTAAGGAGCAGCCTTGCCCTACAAGAAATATATTATCTAAGAACATTTTGTTTATTACTCAGATGCCCGCCAGGTGTGGTTCTTCATCAAATTCGTTGTTGTTGTTAATTATACTCAAGAATGGCAGGAGAGGGCGGGGGCAGGCTTCCAAATAAGCCAAGTTCATTTTAAAATCAATTTCCACAGCTGCAACTTTGAAACAATTCTCTAGTGAATAAACATTCAGTTTCATTGTGTTCAGGGCCAGCCTTCTTTTCTTGTGGAATATCTTATTGTGAGTTCCTTTGGACTTCAAGGATAGAGCCTCTTAACTTTCAGAATTTGCACACACTTTAATTTTTCAACCTAATGAGAAAAGCAGAAGGCGACTCCATTTTGATGGGCGCACTATTGAAGGTTGCGAGTCACCCCATCCCATCCCCCACCCCGACTCCCAGCCCAGCAAACCAGTGTGCGAAGATCACTTTCCTGGATATCTCTAATATCGTTTTATTGTATCTTTATTTTGACAAAGAAGACAAGGAAAACTGCATTTTCATTTTCAAATAATCCTAGAGCGTTTCCGTGCATACCTCCAACGGGAGCCAATCGCGGCCTGTTAACAACAAGAAAACCAGTGATCTGGGGATATTTAATGCCGCATTGGCCCTGGAAGAAGGAGGACTCTTTCATTTCGCATACTTTGTCTCCGCCATGGAGCTGGCTGACATAATGGACTTTTACAAGGAGCTCTGAAGCAATTGGCAATTAAGTGGTTTGAAGGGGTGCTTCTAGGCTGCTGTGAAAGGCTTCAGGTGTGAAACGCTTGTTTTCAAGAGCACTGAACAAAATGTATGGTTGCTTTCAGCTCCCCCCTTGTCCTTCCCGAGGAAGGGGGAGAGCCGGGGGAAGCAAGGACACTCAAGAGCAATTTGCTATTCAGCATCTGAATGCCGGGCGCTTTCTTCCCCCCCAATCCTTGTGCGGCTGGTGAGGGGGGCAGATTGAGATGGCACAAACAGCTCTCCGCACAATGGTAGATCAAGAGAGAGGCAGGGAAAATGAGGCCCGGGAGAATGGACTCCTGAATGCAGGGAAGACGGCTTGATTGTTAATTGTGGGTAAATGTGTTGCAAGAGTGAAAAGGGTTCATGGGCTACTTTAAAGCTATACCCAAGCAATAAGTATAGAGAGTGGGGAAATAAGGAGATGGTCCTGACCCTTTTAAGGGCTATAGTAGTACATCTGGCCCACTTGAAAAAGTAAATTGAGAACTGTTCAAAAAGGTAGCCAAATGCATATGTGTGTTTGAACCCCATTGCTTGTAAGAGAAAAAAAAAATCTGACAATTCCAATTCACATGCAATGTGCACTTTAAACTCTGTGCTATTCTTTTTGAGTATTAGTCAATAGGACAAGGATAATATGCAATAAGGACGCTGCCGCATAGATAAATATTTAAAATATGACTTTTCCTCAAGAATACAGCCTTCTATTCTAGGATAAAATATATTTGCACTGAAGCTAGCACAAGGGTAAAGGAAACTTCAAACAGTCTTCATGAAGGATATTGTTCCCTTAGTTCTGTTTCATGTCACTTTTCCTCGTCTGACCTTTACTTCCAACATATTGATTTTTTCCTAACCCAGCCTTGCTTTGCAGAAAAAAGGGGTATTGAGTCTTTGAGCTGCTTACATATCACTATTGTACATGCATCCTTAAAGGTGAAGGAGCCCCTTTCAGGAGATGACTATCTGACTGACAATGTGATTAGGATTGTCTGAGGACTTTTCATTTTAAATGTAGGAGGCCACATGTATTAATCTGGGAAAAGAAGCAGAAGGGGACTCAAATCGAGTTGTCTTTTAAATGCTTCTCAAAGAGTTCCAGTTTTGCTCTAAGCAAAAGCTTCTCAGATAAAGTGTATATTGCATAAAACTTCTGACAATCAAGATGGAAATTTTATAATTTTCTGATGATTTCTTTTCTGAGTATATAATTTTTATTCAGAACATAATTAATACCAGAGTTTTCTGAGATATAGGTTCTTTTTTCAGCATTCTGATTTCCAGTGAGGACATTTGTAAAATATTTTTCCCCAAATGCCATGCTATTGAGACTGAATTTTCAGCTCCAATATGATCAATAATGCTAAAGTACAGCGAGCAGTTAAAAACTGGATCTCCCCTAAAGTAGGTAATTGAAATAATTTAACCTATTTCAGAATTCTGGAAATTACTTGATGCCTGTTACTCAATCCTTTTCTTGCCCAAATGAGAGCCGTGAGAGGAGGCAGGAAGTGACTCCTCTTTCAGTTGTCCCATCCCATTCCAGAATGGTGTTATGACCATGTCCAGTACTAGGGCCACCTTGTACAGTGGGCAGATGACAGCCGATGCCCACAGGGTTATGCAGTAAACATTTTCATCTGTGCCCTTGTAGGAAACCCAAATCAAGGTTTCAACACAGGAACCCTTCATCCGACATACCATCCCTAACTTGTTGGACGAATTGTGTGTTTTATCTAAATTATCAAACACACCCTGTGGTTCACTTCTGCTACTGTTGTACAGCCTTTCCCAATCTTCAGCACACGATTGAAAATTCTGTTAGCTTCTACCTATGCCTTGGGTCCAGTCTCTTTTGAGATTGAGAGGGTCTTATTTATCTCAAGCTCCACCCCCTCCACAAACTCATAGTTGAAAGGGACACAGATAAATTTGACTTCAATGTTCCTTACACAAGTAGAGAAGGGACCATCTTCATTTTCTCTGAAACACTTAAGGCATCAATTTTCTAAAGGTTCTCAGTCTATTCCCAAGATATTTCCTTCCACTTACTGCTTCGCTGACTTAGTGATTCTCTATATACTACCCCAAATCTCTGGGATCAGTGTGTTTCCAGTCCCATTCATCCCTGTGACCATTTTTCTCAACCATGAGTCAGTCTCATAACAACTGACTTAGCATCAACTCCTACTCACGGAGATAAAGTGAAGGCTATACCAAGGTTTGAGTGGCACCCCACTGTATTGAAAAATCTAAGAAGTGACTGAGTTAAGATCACAATTGCACTCCTCAGAACTCCCAAATTTACTCCAAAGCCAGAGCCAGAAGATCCAGTTCAAATCGTGGGCTCTCTCACAGATACGTTGTGTGGTCTTGGGCAAATATTTCTACTCCTTAAGCCTCAGTTGCCTCCTCTATAAAATGAAGACAATTGAACCTGCCCTATAAAAATGATAAAGATAACATGAGATAATCTACGTATAGAACAATGCCTCACACAGACGAAGAGCTCAGTAATTATTACTTGTTGAAACAAGGTATTTCCCTGACCCCTTCACGGGATGCACAGCAGGGGTGCCTGCAGCTCTCAACTTCTCATGGGAGGGAGTATGCAAGCGAATGAGGCAGGAACTGGAGTGCTGGAACCAGCCAGCAGCTTTGGCACTGGCAGGAGCGAACTCCACTCACTCAGACCCTCTGTGCTCCACCCCTAGCAGAGGGAGTGTGCAGGTGAGCAGGTGCAGGATCTAGGGCCAGTGCTTTTGGGTGCTGAAGGGAGCAAACTCTGTGCGGGCCCTGTGGCAGCATCTAGGGAGGGTGCCCACAACCCAGGAAGACCCAGAGGAAGTGTTACAGTGCTCTTTTAGCTCTGCCATCTGTGGACAGCACAGTGGGCCCTCTGCCTTTTCATGTAAGGCAGTTGCCTCCTGCCAGTGAGGGCAAAGGGCCTTTTGTATCCACACTCATGGCTCCCAAGCTCTTGTCCAGCATCCAGGAAAAATGAGGTTGCATGAATAAATTGAAGAGTACAATGTAGGGGATTTTATTGCCAATGAAAATGGCTCTCAGCAGGAAGGGGAGCTGAAAAGGGGATGGGACAGGAAGGTAATCTTCCCCTGAAGTCTGGTTGTCTCTGACCAGATTCCTCCCCAAAGCTATGCCGTCAAACCGTCCTTCTGAATTCAAACCACTTCTCTCTAATGTCCAACCACAATCAGCGACATTCAGCTGCTTCAACGCTCTGCCTGCTGAGTCTGGAGTCTTTGTAGGCATAGGATCGGGGAGCAGGGCAGGCCATGGGTGGTTTAGAAAAAGGCAACAATCAAGTGGGAAAATAGGGGTGTAAGTTCTCACTTTGGGCCACCGTCTCAGGCTTTTCAGCTTCAGGGTGAGTCTTTGCCAGGAACCCACCCTTTTTTGCCTAGAATTTCTCTGCCCCTGTTCATAACACTATCAATATTACCATGATTATATCAAGCTATTAACATCTGCTTGACAGCTTCTGCCTAATTGTCTGCAGGAATACAGACCCGAAAGTCATCAACAGACTCCCCTACTTAGACAGCTCAAGTCTTTTGATGTTTTCACTGAATAGAAAGCCCAGCATCAGGGAGCCCAGTGTCCTCCCACTGGGACATGGAGCTCCAGACCAAGTTCTTAAAGTAGTGCTGTTTTCAGTCTCCACCAAACTGATGGATCCGATCACCACTAGCAATACAATAGAATTTCTCAACCAGTTTCATCAGTGCTGCTGATTCAGAATAGGTAAGACTTTGTGCCTCTTTTTGATCTTTTCAGCCACAACAAGTTCTTAAAAGATTGAGAAATCTCTTCACATTTCAAGGTCATCAGCAGGGAAAATATCATTTCAAAACTAGTCTGTGATTTTGTAAGCAATATACCCTACATCTAAGTCCTAGTCTGCTTTTTGTTTATACCCCTCGTAGAATGTAACTTTGTATTAGTTCATCTTACCTTCAATTACATCTACTCTAGCTGGGAAGGGTTGTCAGATTTCTCACACATAGCATATATGTTTGTCCAACTTGTTTCCCAGGCAAATGCTATCTCAGTTCATTTCTTTTGATTTAGAAATTAATTCTTTCATTATCCCCCAGGACATCTCATAATATGTGTTTCTGAAAAGTGTGTTCAGCAAGCCTAGCTTTAATCACTGATACAGAGGATACAAATTTATCTCATCGTCAAATAAATTTGGAAAATGGAAGTTAAACAGAATTAATAGTTTTTCCTCTCTTATACAACTTCTCAGAGTTGTATAATATGCTAATCTGAAATGTGTTCTACCAATATATATTTGCAATACTTCTCAAGCTTATTTCACCATGAAACCTTTTCTCCCTCACTGTCTCTAGGGTCTGAGATTTCACTGAACACACTTTGGAAAATTCTGTTTCAATATCATCCAATACATGGCATCAGCCTTGTTCAAGCTTTTTCTTTCTTCTTCTGGGAAACACCCATTCCTTCTCCATCCCAAACACACATCACTGTATTACTCCTTTTACCCTTAATGCAGTTGCTCTCTCTGTGAACTATATGGTAACATGACTTCTTAATAAAAAATGTGTGAACATGTTCAGTCCAATATCCTTCACTCCAATGCTATCTTTTAAAAAGACCATAAAATTTACATCAGTGATTTTTATCATTGATCAAAACATTGTAGAGGTATATTACTCAGCCTCTCAAAGTGCTGGGATTACAGGTGTGAGATTCAGTCTTTTTTGAGTCAAACATGGAAGAGGGGAAAAAAAGGCTTTCTTTTTCTGTATTTTTCATTTTTATATACCACCTTCCACCCTAGACCCTAATCCTTTCCAGCTCACCCCAGGGGAAACAAAACTTGTAAATCCATTCTAGAAATTCAATTTGTTTAAGCAAAATTGCACAAAAACACTAGAGCTATAGTATTGCCCCGAGTAGAGGCAGAGTCTCTGCGTAGAGAATTTGTCTAAGGATGTTAAGACACTTTCCAAATAGTTTCCTTATTTCAATGGCACACCTGCTTTTCTATCACAATATAGCTCGTGTGTCTTTTGCTTGTCTTTGTTTAGGTAATTACCAGAGTTTACAAATACTCTGTAAAATATAATTACTGTACATTTTCCAAGGAAGTTCCACAAGCTTTATGCAACAGTTTTTGAATTGTGTTATATACACAGAACTATGCTGGTTTTAAATCATTGTTACTTGCTCTCACTGGAGCTATCTAACAAAAGTGGAAAATTCTTGGAAATCATGTAATTTTTTTTTTCTAAATTTACAATGCATTTTTTTCCACTTCCAACCCTCAACAAATCTTCCTTTTTTTTTTTTTTTTTTTTTTTTTTTTTTTGAGACGGAGCTTCGCTCTTGTTACCCAGGCTGGAGTGCAATGGCGCGATCTCGGCTCACCGCAACCTCCGCCTCCTGGGTTCAAGCAATTCTCCTCCCTCAGCCTCCCAAGTAGCTGGGATTATAGGCACGCACCACCATGCCCAGCTAATTTTTTGTATTTTTAGTAGAGACGGGGTTTCACCATGTTGACCAGGATGGTCTCCATCTCTTGACCTCATGATCCACCTGCCTCGGACTCCCAAAGTGCTAGGATTACAGGCGTGAGCCACGGCGCCCGACCCCCAATCTTCTTTTTAATGCCTTCTTACAGAAGAGCAAAAGCAACCATGACCCATATTCAATACAGTAATACAACTCAGACATTGTTGCCTAGCTCATGCGTCTCAGGGTCTGTATTAAGTTACCATTTATCCATCCTGCCAGTGACATTTCACTTCTGTTTGGTTATTATCCTTGGAAGTTGTATGTTTTTGCTGCTGCTGCTTCTTTTTCTTTTTCTTTTTCTTTTTTTGAAACTGAGTTTCGTTCTTGTTACCCAGGCTGGAGGGCAATGGCACGATCTCGGCTCAACGCAACCTCCGCCTCCTGGGTTCAAACGATTCTCCTGTCTCAGCCTCCCAAGTAGCTGGAATTACAGGCATGTGCCACAATGCCCAGCTAATTTTTTTTGTATTTAGTAGAGACAGGGTTTCACTATGTTGGCCAGGATGGTCTCGATCTCTTGACCTCGTGATCCACCTGCTTCGGCCTCCCAAAGTGCTGGGATTACAGGCATGAGCCACTGCACCCGGCCCTTTTTTTTTTGAGATGGAGTTTCACTCTTATCGCCCAGGCCAGAGTGCAACGGTGTGATCTCAGCTCATTAGCACCTTCGCTTCCCGGGTTCAAGCCATTCTCCTGCCTCAGCCTCCCGAGCAGCTGGGATTACAGGCATGCACTACCATGCCTGGCTAATTTTGTATTTCTAGTACAGACGGGGTTTCTCCATGTTCATCAGGCTGGTCTCGAACTCCCAACCTCAGGTGATCCTCCCACCTCAGCCTCCCAAAGCACTGGGATTACAGGTGTGAGCCACCACACCCAGCCATGTCTTTGCTTCTTATCAACATGTACTTATCAAATCACAGTCAATTGCTATCTACTACTGTGACTGGCAACACAGTGTAACACTTAATTTATCTAAGCATCAATGTCCTGGTGCATTCAATGGGTATAAAAAGAGCATCTGCCACATCAGATGCCTTTGTGGGTTGCAGGAGGTAATTCATAGAAAGCGCTTAGTACTAAGCACTCGATGCCTGTTAGCTATTTATATTATCACAGTCTAGTCCTAGCAAACAATTTCAACATTTCCTCAGCAGCATTCAGGATTCAGCAAAAAGCATAGTCCCCATTTTAATATTCATGTAAACAGTATTTTCCAGTTATATTCTGAATATGAGACTATACAATGGAAAATCCATTCAGAAGAGTGCATTACCAGAACCAACATTTTAAAACACCAACTCAACTATCAAAGCACTTTCACACTTGAGTTTCAGTCAAAAGGAGGAAGATGCCACCACTCCCACAGGCCTTTGAGCTCCAGCATCATGACTTTGAAGACCAGTACAAAGGCTCCGCAGAGGGCAGCTGCATATACCTTCACACGTGCGGCCACACAAGAACAGAGACTTTACATATCACACTTTCTGCTGCGTATTCCTATCCCTCAAGACAGCTAAATGTATCAGGGAATTCTTTTTTTTAACCATCTTTTTATTTAAATGCATAATCAGAATAGTTACCAGGGAAGAGCTAGAGAGAGAGAAAAAAAAAATAGTTCTAGAGAGTGGAGTCTTCTATTGATCTAAGAGCTGCTTTATAAGCTCTGAAAGTTTTATCCTCGGTGCAAAAGTGCCTGGAGTCTATTATTAGTGAATTAATAAGCTGTATGAAGCAATACAGTGCTGAAAAACGTAGTCGTTCAGTTTCAAGTCTGGTATCAAATTTCAAGAATTGAATTCAAGCAACTTAAATGGCATAAAAGAACTTCCAAACTTTCTTCACATTACATCCTTGACCCACAACCTTTCTGCTAGCCTGTGCTGTCACCCGTGGACACAACTCTAGTCTCTAACCTGATACCACCCCTGACTGTCTATTCTTTCTATCTCAACCTCTCTCCCAATCTCAGACCCATATTTTCAACTGCCTTACCTGTGGAGGACGTTGAAACACATGAATCTCAAAGTGGCACAGCACCCGTCGGTATATTTCTCCTCTTACGTGTTCCTCATGATCAAAGCATAGCCAATCTCCGATGCTAGAAACCTCACTTTTCTGGAGGTCCCCATTCTTCTCTGTATCATACACTGACCCAGCACTCACACTTCCTGGCAACCTTTCAAATAGGTGTAGTCACATAACACCATTTTTTTTTATTCCTAGGAAAAATGCTTGCATTCTGCCTATAGGCACCTACTTCTCTTGATTCTCCAACAAAAATAAAGTTTTTTCCGAATTAGTTACATTTCCTAGCACAGTTTCCCTTCAGTTTCCCACTTATCTTTCTACAGTGTTTTGCAAAGACCACTTCCTCCACACTATTAACTTACTGTCCTATTATCTTCTCTTGCTTTAATAAACCCTTTTGGACCACCCCATAGAAAAATTCCACAGGATATTAACAGAAAATATCTTGAAAATAAGTAACTTGTACATATGTATATTTTTTAAATGTTTAATCTCATTAATAATCAGGAAATGCAACTTGAAACTGGGAGATCCCATTTCTTTTTGTCCACCAGATGGCCCAAAAATATTAAACGTCCATAATATTCACTGTTTCTAAGAGGCAGGGAAAGACACTTGCACACATGAACAAGAATCGATCAGGAGCCTGAATCAGGCACTGGCACTTACAGCCAGTTGTTCCTATGCCAGTAACATGTTAGTCCTGGTCACTAAAAGTACCACGTGGACTTTCTCTCTCTCTCTCACCCAACTTGTTTGCAATCACTAGAAAAGAACAGATAAAATAAGGACCCAATGGATGGGTAGGAATTGGAAGGAAGGAGAATGAGAGCTACAGCAAAGGTTATAGCAGGCATATGAGATGCTGGCCATAGCTTTGGGGAAATGTCTTAGAGGGCACTGCTCTATCAGGCATGACCCCTTAGGTTTTAGATCATGGGGAGCTCCAGTGGTCTTGGAGATACCAGGGTGGCAGGGGCAAGAGAAATCATTCCTGGGGCTCAGTGAGTAGGTATATTGTGCCAATAAAAAAAATATAACACAATATTATAACAAGCAGTGCAGCTGTACTGGCTGTCCTGGTTTACTCCCTTCTTTCGATTCCTTTATTTGCCTGTCCTTCTTTAGGATATATTGAGTGAATAAGTAAATAAAAGAATCAAGGCAGCCAAGAAAAATGATAATATTGATGTCAAATGTTCATCATTGCCACAACCCTCGTCTTGTTAAAGAACATACCCTGCAAACTCTCCTGTTGCCCTGCAGAGCCGCTGTGCCCAACCATCCCAGAGGAACCAATCCTTAGAATGAGTTGAGCCATTCCTATTTCTCAGTCAAGAATTAGAAGTAAGAGACACAGAGACACCTGCGTAGGTACCGTTTTTATCCCTTTCACAGGTCAGCAAACTGAGGCTTATAGAAGTGAAGTACCTTAGTCCTAGGTCATATAACCATTATGTGAAAGAAAGACAACTGGAATCCAGGCAAGCCGTCACCAGAATCTGTGCTTTTAACCGCTAAGCGAGACTGCACAGCAGCAGCACTTGCGTTGGGGAAGGCAGAAGATCCATGCATGTGACTGCAATGAGAAACAGAGGAGCCGGTTTCTAAGGCAAGCGTGGGAATGGAGTAGACACTGGGAGATGCTGAACCCGCCAGGAGCGGAGCCAGGGCCCCAGTGCGCCACTGCACTCTCAAAGAGGCCGAAATGGAATTAGATTCCATCTTTTGGATAGTCCAGAGATAATTTAGGAAAATGTTGCCATCCACTTCCCTCTGCATGACTGGGTGTAGTTTTGAAGATGGTGTTAGCGCTAGGAGCGACCAACTTTTGAAAATGGATTTGAACCCAGATATGCAGAACGCTGCATCAGAGCATCAGATCTCAACAGAAGCCCCACCATAGCTGTGTCTTTATAGCAAATCCCAAGAGTTCAGATGCTTCCTGAATGCTGTCAGAGCGCCATCTTCTGCAGATGGCTTGAAACAACATGAAAGAAAAGAAGGAAGAGGAGAAGTGGGGAGAGGGAAGGAGGGAGGGGAGAAATAGGGATGGAAGAAAAGAAAAAAAGAAGGAAGGTAAGCAAGCATTAGATGTGCCTTGTTTCTCCTGAATACATAATATGAAAAACAAAAAAACCTATACGACAGAAGCACATTTCCAGCTCTCAGAACCTTCCGCTGCAAGTTCCTAGGGAGGCCACAAGCTGGTGCTTGACAGTGGTGTCCGTCTCTTAATTAGCATTTCTGGATCCACCACAATTCAGCTGGATGGCCATTTCCTCACAATTGATAGTCGCCTGGAAATGGCTTTCACAGCTGGGCCACAGATCCCTCACCCAGGGAGCCTGTAATCGAGCTGCTCAGCAGCCTTGTTCAGACATAATTAATATTTCTGGAACTGCTGCTCAGAGGCTCCTGTTACTGTGCTGTACCAGCGGTGAGCCAGTTGGAAGAGGATTTACTGTTGGGCAATGGGTGACCCAGCTGTGCAGACCCCAGGCCAAGGTGAAGAGAGAGCTCGGAGGCAGTCACCCTTCACCGCCTGTAATGTGAGAGTGATGGAGCAGGGAACGAGCAGAAAGGAGAGTGGGATATGGTCGTGCCTTCAAATTCTGGCTCTGATGATCACCGTCTAAGGCTGCGGAAGGGACAAAGGTTCTTAAGATGACCACTGGCATTTTTGGCTGGGTTTCTCCTTTCCTCCCTGACCATATGTACATGGCAACTACCAGCCTTTCCCCTTGCAAGCTGGAGCTTCCAAAGCTAGCAGGGAATAGTGTACAACAGGAAGAAGCAATTTGCAACAGATTTTGTTTAACACCCTTGACTTACAGTGAGACAGAAGGAGGCAGAGAAGTTAACTGGCTGGAGCTCAGGTCAGTGAGTGGCTGCTTAGACAGACTGGAAGGAGGATGACGTCTCAGGTTTTAGTCTGCCCCCTCTTCTTCTGCCACTACAAGCTTGAAGCGGGGGAGAAGATGCATGTAACTGAGCTTTGCAGTAACATGGGCCTTAGCTGAAACTCCTTCTGTATCACTGGGGGTTGTGAGACCTTTAGGCTGCAGGGAAGCGAACTCATGAATCATCAGTCCTTAAGGAGAAAGACACACACACACACACACACACACACACACACACACACACACACTGTAATATATCAATAATATATAAGTGGGAGCTGTCATAATCATTTCCTGATATTCTTATGTGGTCATTACTGTTAACTCCAGTTCTTGTGAGCTGTATGAGCTTGAATGAATCACAGAAACTCTTGAAACTCCAGTTTCACATCTACAAAATCAAGACAAGAAGCCCCATCTTCAAGAGCTATGGTGAAAACCTTGTAACAGATCTCCCAGCATGTAGTGAGATCTCACTAGATACCTGCTACTTTGTTATTTTCCTTAATACCATTTTCATGGCAAAGTTCCCTATAGCTCTGACCTTATTATTTGCAAACTTAAAGGTATTTCAAAGCCCACTGACCTTCAGATTCAAGTCTTAATTTCTTAACTGGACACTGTGGATCCTCAAGACCTGACTCCCGCATCTCTGTGCAGCGAATAATTTGGCAACCCTTTGAGGGATCTGACTTCGTCACCTACCTCCTGCCCTCTGATCAGTCTCTGCTTCACCTTTCTTCTCTCTGCTTCACTTTTGTGCCTTGAATACATAGCTTTCCCTTTCTGAAATTCCTTTCTTCTCCGTCTTTTCTTTTCTTTCCTTCTTTCTTTTCTTTTCTTTCTTTTTCTTTTCTTTTCTTTTTTTTTTTTTTTTGAGAGAGAGATAGGATCTTGCTCTGTTGTCCAGGCTTGAACGTGGAATGCAGTGGTAAGATCATAGGTCCCTGCAGCCTGAAATTCCTGGTTTCAAGACATTCTCCTGCCTCAGTGCCCTAAGTAGCTGGGAGTACAGGTGCACACCACCTTGCCTGGCTAGAGTTTTATGGTTTTTTTTTTTTTTTGTAGAGATGGGATCTTGCTATGTTGCCCAGGGTGTTCTTGAACTCCTGGCCTCAAGTGATCCTCCTGCCTTCTTTCTTCAGTTAACAATTACTTGCTTATCAAGGCTTGATTAACTTGTCACAGACTTCAGACTTTTGTATGCTCTCACCCACTTCCCAGGCTGTGCCCCTGGGATACGGCTGTCATAACACTTACAGGTCAATGGAAACCCTGGCTTACCTGACCATCACCTGCCCACAATAGGCCCTCTGAAGACATGAACTTGACATTTATCTTTGTTTCCCCAGTTCCTAACATATTTTAGGGCCCAGTGAACCTATGCAGCCTGAATAAGTCAAACTCTAATAAGAAGAAGAATATAGTGCATGCATTTAGCATAAAGCTTATCACATTTTTAAAGACTTGACAAACATTTGCTAAATGAGTAAAGAAATGAGTGAATAATGACAGGGTTGTTATAGTCTCTACATAACAATGCAATATCCTCATCATTTACAGGATTTCAAATAAAAAGAAAACTACTTGACTGTAAAATTAGAGAAGTATTCAGCTTTTTTAAATGTTCAACTCTTAGCTCAGCATTGTCAAAAGGAAAAGTTTGGTGAATCCCTAAGCTACCAAAAATAATGTTTGAGATAGTTTAGCTTAGGGAGGAAACCAAATTATTTGATACCTTATAATAAGTATGAGGTGTACTATTTACTTATAAGAAGTAAATAATCTGAAACTTTTACCTTCATAACTTCTTTGGGTGGCAGTTATACTCACTTTAAGATAAAGTAAAAACTGGATGGCAAAGTATGACTAGAAAGCTGGTTTCCTCTTTCTGAGCATACAACTTAAAACTACTTTTCCCAGATTCCCTTAGGTTTAGGTTGGGACCATGTGATGGAGTTCTAGCCAATCACAAAAGACTGAAAGTGATGTTCACTGCTTCTGGGCTTAATGTCAACCCACCTGGGATCCTCCATCATGAGTTTTCTTTTTCCACCCAGACCTTGACAGCCATTAGTTGACAATGGCAGAATTACAAGATGGAAGCAGCTTTCAGTATATTTTCTCCATGAATAACTACATGGAGAAAATACCCTCTTCACTTCTAATCACATTAGACAGTAATATGAGCAAGTAATCAGCATTTACTCTTTGAATTTACTGAATCTTCAGCTGTGGAATAAAGTAGTCCTGCTTATCAGTGGGGGATATATTTCAAGACCACCAGTAAATACCTGAAACCACAGATAGTAAAGAACCCTATATATGCTTTTTTTTCCTATAATACATACCTACGATAAAGTTTAATTTATAAATTAGGGACGGTAAGAGATGAACAAATAAAATTGTTCTAATAAAATAAAATGAAATAGTTCAAAAAAATAAAGTTGTTCTAATAAAATACAACAATTATAACAATATACTATAATAAAAGTTATATGAATGTAGTCTCTCTCTCTTTCAAAATAACTTGTTGTACTCACCCTTCTTCTTGTGATAACATGGATGATAAAAGGCTACGTGAAGAGATGAAGTGGGGTAAATGGCATAGGGATTGTGGACAGCCTTAGGCTACTATTGACCTTCTGCTGATATATGAGAAAGAGGACCATCTGCTTCAGGTGATCTTGGATCATCAAGCCATGATGATGTTGATGGTGGGGTGTCAGAATCAGACAATATTGAAGGCTAAGGGGCAATAAGTATATATGGCCTGGATATGCTGGATGATTCGTGTCCTAGGTGGGATGGAGTGCAATACTGTGAGAGTTCATCACACTACTCAAAATGGCATGCAGCTTAAACGTAAGAGTTTTTTATTTCCAGAACTTTCCATTTAATGTTTTTTGGACCACAGTTGACTATGGGTAATTGAAATCTCAGAAAGCAAAACCATGGATGGGGTAAACTACTGTAGCCCTCCTTAGTGTGGAATATGGCAGTTTGAACTTTAGAGCCGTCAAAACATTTCAATTTTATCACACTGACTTAGGAGTAAGTTGGTAAAGAAAGAGACATTATTGGCTGGATATCCATGTCAGGTAGTGGCAAAATGTTCTGTTAAACCACTAGCTGCTGTAACTTGGAAGGTAAATTACTGGGCTTGTTACACACTAGGGAAAGATGCTGGAAAGCAAAAGATTGATACACTTTGTTGGTTGTTACTGGCTGCATTTGGCAAGGTAATTGATGAAAGAGATGCACTTATTGATGGCTTTATAAGCAGAAATGACTGGAATACAGTCCAAATATATAAAGATTTGCAGGAAAACCCAACTGTTTCTAGACCCTGAGGAGTAAACTGTGGAATTATGACAGTCTTACTGGGGCAAAGACCAGGTGATATTTCCCAGTTGAACAGTTGTCTCAGCCTTGAAAAACAGATTGGATGAAGGGTGTGGTCTTCCCACTCAAGGAACCCATCAGTAAATTAAGAGAGACTTTTAAGAACTAGGGCAAAAAAATAAAATGTAAATGGCACAAAATCCAGAAAGAGCTTTGGGTGTGGCTACTGATCCACATACCTAAATGAGAAACAAATACTTCACAGGCCCACTGAGTTTCTAAATGAATTTTGTTGCCAAAGAAACCAGAAATTTAGCCTAAAGAGATTGGAGTTGTTTGGCAGAACCCTAGAACAATCCTCGGGTTGAAAGTAGGCTACAAAAACAGGGCTGCCCTCAAAGAAGCAAACTTCCTCCACACCCTGATGTGGCCTAGGAGGAGAATAGAAGTTCCCATAGGGTGGAGTGGGGGCCATGAGATAAATTCATGATGCCAAGGAGCTCCTCCCAGATAGCAAATCTGAGCATAAACAAGGAAGTCCTTCACCCAAGCTTAAGGAATCCTCACGTTGTCTTTCCAATGCGTGGGATTTCAGGGATGTTATGGACTAGTGATTGCTGTGCTCTGCTCTTCCTGTTCTGTGTTTTAGGATGAGCATATAGGGGAGAGAATCAGATTACATTTCTTTTTAATTCATATATTACTAGAGCATGGGAGCTATTTCCGGACCTGATGGAGAAGAATGTGCATCTTGGATGTATTGGATGTAGGGTACAGAACCGGGTAAGACTGTATATGGATTGCATCTCTTGGTATGAGGCAGAGTGTGATCTATGTAGGGAAGAAAAATAAAAATTTGTTGACCAGGGAATGGATTTTGGCAGAAGGGGCTAGAAGCTCCCCCCAAAAAAATAGATATAAAAACAGTAAGTTGGAGAGAAAGTTATCAAGTCTTCTAGGGTTAACATCCCATCCTTAAGGGTTTTGGGGATTTCTCAGCAATCCACAAGTTAGGGTGGCCAGATTGAAGAGAACCAACATGATCTTTATGATCTATCACAGAAGCATTTGAGGAATCCGTGACCACCCTTCAGAGACACCTGAGTAGGAAGAACTCTCATATATTACCTACTTTAATTCTTTCCTTTTATACTTCTTCCTTCTTTTGTTTGACAAACATTTATTGAACACCTTCTGTGCACAAGAGCCAGAGGTAGCTACTGGTATACAAGTATCAATCAGACTCAGTTACTGCTGTCCACACTAAGAACTGCTCTAAAATGGTAGGAGCTGTGGTAACCAACTCTATACACTGCAAGGCCATAAAAACCAAACTGGAAGGACTCTCGGAGATCATTTGCCTGACCAAAGTCCTAGAAGTAACGGAGGTCAAATCTAAGGTGTTAGAAGATAATAATAGATTCATGTGACATTTAGGTAATACAATAAATTATCATAGTATTTTCATTTTCTGTGCAGATTTCTTATTTCCGTCTCTAAGAGTGTGGCCAGTATAAACTTGTAGACTAGCCTGCTAAAGATACATGTCTATATTTTGCTACATTTATATTTCTTTAATACCTATTTATTTTACTAGGTATACAAAAATGTAAATATCATAATCCCTAAACTCAGAATGTCCGCAACTTAGTGCTACCCACCTTCAGATCAGCTCTTTAAGGCTCGATTTCTTCTTTAGAAAACTAGGAGGCCAGGAGCAGTGACGCATGCCTGAATCCC
>CM052653.1:136615019-136711348 GCA_028533165.1 Leontopithecus rosalia | reverse complement strand
TTGGATCCCATGATAGCTATTTAACTCACTCTTTCACCAGCCCCTTTTATTTTCCTACAACCACAACTTTCAACTCAAGTGACCCAGCTAAATGCTGACCTGAAGCCACGCTATATTCTGTTCTCATTGTTCCTATAGCTGCACGCCTGAGCTCCGTGGACAACCACTCAGCCACTCTCAGCATTGCTCACCAACGCTTTACTTTGTTTTTGATCAGTTTCTACTCCCTTGTTCCTATGGCCATTGCGAACTTTCCCTAGTATCATCCAGCCCCATCACCTCACAATGGACAATGTTACTTCCTTTGTCAACAGTCTTCTGTGCTGTCTACAAGCACACTTAAAACCACATCCACCCCAGCTCCCTTAACTCCAGCTCAGAGTCAAACACAGGGACCTGGCCTATTTGAAATGAAACCAACTGGGGCCTTGGACTTTGACCCTTTTTTTTTTGTTTGTAAACCTCCGAGGGCTAAGTCTATTAGAAGTAACCTGCTGGCTCTTACTCTTTGTCTTAAAGACTTTTTTAAGCCTCTGCCTTATTAAAAATAAATATATTTTTAAAAGTCTCCCTTGACTCTCTGCTTTTTTCCAGATGCTATCAATCTCCTCTCTGCCCTTCTCAACTGAACTTCTTTCAAGTTCTCCACTTGCGCATTTCCTGTGACTCATCAATGCTCTGTGATCTGCATTCCAATACTTAATGATCTCCTCCGTGCCAAAGCCAACAGACCCAACTTGGCTGTCATCTGGCCAGAGCTCTCAGCTGCTAGGGACACTATTAGTCAGCCTCTCCCAGGCTGTGGCTCTTGGCCTCTCCTCCCCTTGGGCAAGGCTCCCACCTATCCCAGAGCCTCGTGAGCCTTCAATGCACGACTGACTCTGGTATTGCCTTTGCCAGCTCAAGACTCGCCCTCAATATGCAGAGTGAAATAACCAGCCACTAACTGGCTCTGCCAATCTGGCTGTCCACAAACATGTCAAATTCAAGGTAGCAAAACCTGAAATCCCCATATTTTCCCCTAAACCTACTTCCACTTACTTGATCACAAACTCAGTCTCTCAAACCAGACAGCCTGCTGTGGATCCCCTCAGCCAATCCATGGCTGCTTTCTGCTGTCTTCACTTTTCAGCTATGTCTTGAATTTGGAGCCTCTTTCTTTCCAATTCCCTGTCGTTTCTCACATGAACTGCTACAGAACTCCCTATATTGCCATCAGAATGATAGATCCTTTTTTCTTTTGAGATGTAGTCTCGCACTGTCACCTAGTCTGTAGTACAGTGGCACAGTCTCGGCTCACTGCAATCTCTGCCTCCTGGGTTCAAGCAATTCTCCTGTCTCAGCCTCCCAAGTAGCTGGGACCCCAGGTGTGCGCCACCACACACAGCTAAATTTTTTTGTATTTTTAGTAGAGACAGGGTTTCACCATGTTGGCCAGGATGGTCTCCATCTCCTGACCTTGTGATCCACCTGCCTTGGCCTCCCAAAGTGCCGAGATTACAGGTGTGAGCTACCGTGCCAGGCCAAATCTTAAATACAAATCTGATCACATGTCTCCATTTATAAGCTGGCAATGCTTTCTCCTAGGATACAGAATAAAGGACAAAATCCTTCACATGGCACTCAGAACTTCCCATAAGGAAACCTCTCCTAATTTCCACCTCTGTTTTCTGTCATTCCCTTTACACTCCATTGCTGGTTCTCTACTTGCATGTCTCTGCCTAAGCTGTGCTCCTACCTGGAATAACGCTCCTTCACTCTGGAATAGCTCTCCTTCCCTCTCTGATTCCTTCCCACCTGCAAGCCCCCAATTCCCCCTCCAGGTCTACAGAGTAATGTGCAAGGTATTCTTCAAATTGATCTTTTGCCCCTTGGGTTAGGTATGCCCTCCATTAAAAAACCCTTGACCTTTTCCCATCTTCTTATACTCCACGTCCAGAAAGTTTGGTTCCCTCTTCTTTGGCCCCATAATGCCTGGTGCATTGCTTTATCATTTTAAATAGCAATTTTTTTGGATTTCCCCTCAATTGGACTGTAGTCACTTAAGAGAGGGACTGTTCTGCTTGTCTCTGAACCCCTGCCATCTAGTGTAGTGCCTGCTCAACAAAAGTAAGAACATCATACTCTCCTAGTTTTTATGACAAAAAAAGATGATATAAAAGAGCTTACACGATCTACGTGGTCTCCTTCATAAAGAGTGTCTGTATGGTAGGATCATTCCTAGGGTTTTTTTTGTTTTGTTTTGTTTTTGAGTTGGAGTTTTGCTCTTTTGCCCAGGCTGGAGGGCAATGGTGTGATCTCAGCTCATTGCAATCTCCACCTTCCAGTTTCCCAAGCTATTCTCCTGCCTCAGCCTCCTGAGTAGCTAGGATTACGGGCACCTGCCACCACACCCAGCTAATTTTTATATTTTTAGTAGAGCTGGGGTTTCGCTATGTTGGCCAGGCTGGTCTCAAACTCCTGACCTCATGATCTGCCCACCTTGCCCTCCCAAAGAGCTGGAACTACAGGCGTGAACCACCCCACCTAGCCCATTCCTAGGGTTTTAAATCAAATATGCATCCTTTGTCCTTGATATAATTTGGATCTGTGTCCCCATCCAAATCTTATGTTAAGCTATAATCCCCAGTATTGGAGGTGGGGCCTGTTGGGAGGTGACTGGATCACGGGGATGAATTTCTCATGAGTGGTTTAGCGCTGTCCTCATGGTGCTGTCCTCTTGATAGTGAGTGACTTTGCGCGAGATCTGACTGTTTAAAAGTACATGTCCCCTCCCTTCCTTTCTCCTGCTTTCTCCACTTGATGTGCTGCTCCTTCTTTGCCTTCTGCCATGATTGGAAGCTCTCTGAGGCCTCCCCAGAAACAGATGCCACTATGCTCCCTGTACAGCCTGGAGAACCAGAAGCCAATGAAACCTCTGTTTGATAAATTACCCAGTCTCAGGCATTTCTTTACAGCACTGTAAGAATGGCCTAATACAATCCTCTATGAGATCACAGTAATTTTGAATCAGCTGTTTTTTTCAAGTCTTCAATAGCCACACATATCTAATGACTACTATTTTGGAAAACACTGCTCCTACACAGAAATTATGGTGCTTGGAGCTATTATCAAAACTATTTGGAACAATATACAGGAAATACCTAACATAGGCAGTGGCATACCAAGATGCAGCGAATGTTCAGTTGTTTCTCCCTGCCTATGATACTAATATTAAAAGGTGAAGTCCCCCATGACATCATTTCCCTTGTGGGGAATACATGGAGAAAGAAGTTTTTGAATTTTTTTTAACAAGAGACAGACAAAATACACAGTTAAAATGTGTATCTGTGCGATATTTGTCATCTCTATGAACTCTACCAATGAGAATAGAATAAAAGGAAATGCAGATAATCAATATCCCCTCTAGATTCCTGGCATTGGTAAGAATAATGGTGAGGGAAATGAGAATAATGTTGAGGACACCATCAGGCTCACAGTGTTTATGGTGCAGCTTTCAGACTTGATGTGTTAGGGTGCGTGGATGTCTTCCAAGACTCACTTCCTCTTATGCTAACGGCATGGGAACGTAAAAGCCTCTGAGTAAAATTAAAGCCACATAACAAATGTTTTCTTCCCACAAATCTTGTTTTCCTTGTAGTGAGGAAACAAGGGCTTTAACTCTAACCACAAATTGTAACCCAAGGTGGGGAAAATGTTCATGAAGAAAAGTGGAAGATCACAAATAGGCTGGAACAAAGAGGGGCTTGGAGGGGTGGGTGGAGATTAATCTTATTAGGATCGTATATCATGAGGGTGTCAGGTGTGAAAGCAAACGAATGGCCTGTGTTTATCTGAGCTAAACCGTGTGGCTCACCCAAACATTCACTCCCCAGAGCATTTTTTTTACCGGTAATAAATTGGCCGAGTCGTCGTAGGGCGTTGATAATGAAGTACGCTTAGGTGCAGTTGGAGATTTCTGGCTGGGTTTTAGATGGAACCACGCTCTCCTACTCTTTTTTTCTCCTTCTCCCTCTCCCTCTCCTTTTTATCACAGCTGACTCGAAAAGCCCTTTGGAAAGATGAAGTAGGTAGAAATCAAAATAAATGGATTCTATTAAAACCGGCAATGCATCAACTGCTTGATAAAGTGATTAATAAACAGCTTAGGATGGTGATTGATTAAACTCTTTAATCAAAGTGCTAAACTGACTTAATATGGAGAGTTTCAACATGTTCAAAGTGTACACTTTGCCTGCCTAAGGTTCACAGTTGTTTATGTAACTTTTCTGAAGTGTATCCCTTAGGTCTAACCTTCAGAGAGCTGGGACTGTGGAATGTGTAAGGATTATAAAGTATCACAAACTGCATTAGGCGCTGAAATGTGCTTATGAGTTATAGGACCTTTCTACAGGGCAACAAGTCATTTTTCAGAATTCCGAACTCCTTCACCAGACAAGTTCCTTGCTTGCATCACTTCATAACTCTTTATGCCTCAATGTATAAAGCAAGACAGTGCAAGTTTTTAAAAGTTCCTATTACTCACATTTCATTCTCTCCTTGAAGCACTGATTGTTTTATTGCATAAGGTCAAGATTTTGATGGCGAGGAAGAAGGCTTATTTTTACCCTGAAAGTCATTTCACGTTCATTAGAATCGGGTATATTTCATTCAGTTTGTGTGATTCTCAATATCAGGCATCATTTTTGACACAATTAATAATCTGCACACCAATTTAGGAGCTATAGGAAGCAGGCAAATCTGTCCAGTGCCTATCTCAGGAGCCTCAGAGACGTCATATGAAACCCCAACAAAAGACTAATATCCAGAATCTACGAGGAACTCAAACAAATTACGAAGAAGAAAACAAACAGTCCCATCAAAAAATGGGCTAAGAAGATGAATAGACAATTCTCAAAAGAAGATACACAAATGGCCAAAAAGTATATGAAAAAATTCTCGGCATCACTAATGATCAGGAAAATGCAAATCAAAATCACAGTGTGATGCTACCTTTCTCCTGCAAGAAGGGCCATAATCAAAAAAAACAAAAAATAGTAGATGTTGGCAGGGATGTGGTGGAAACGGAGCCCGTCTACACTGCTGGTGGGAACGTAAACTAGTACAACCACTATGAAAAGTGGTGTGGTGATTTCTTTTTTTTTTTTTTTTTTTTTTTTTTTGAGACGGAGTTTCACTGTTGTTACGCAGGCGGGAGTGCAATGGCGCAATCTCGGCTCACCGCAACCTCCACCGCCTGGGTTCAGGCAATTCTCCTGCCTCAGCCTCCTGAGTAGCTGGGATTACAGGCACACGCCACCATGCCCAGCTAATTTTTTGTATTTTTAGTAGAGACGGGGTTTCACCATGTTGACCAGGATGGTCTTGATCTCTTGACCTCGTGATCCACCCGCCTCGGCCTCCCAAAGTGCTGGGATTACAGGCTTGAGCTACCGCGCCCGGCTGGTGATTTCTTTAGAACTTAATTTGATCCAGCAATTCCACTTCTGGCTATCTGAACAAGATATTTGTACATGCATGTTTGTAGCAGCACAATTTGCAATTGCTATAACATGAAACCAGCTCAAATTCCCATCAATTAATGAGTGGATAAAGAAATTATGGTATGGCTGGGTGCGGTGACTCCTGCCTATAAACTCAGCACTTTGGGAGGCCGAGGCATGCAGATCACAAGGTCAAGAGATTGAGACCATCCTGGCCAACAGGATGAAACCCTATGTCTACTAAAAATATAAAAATTATCCAGGAGTGGTGGCACAAGCCTGTAGTCCCAGCTATTAGGGAGGCAGAGGTTGCAATGAACCAAGATCACACCACTGCACTCCAGCCTGATGACAGAGCAAGTCTCCATCTCAAAAAAAAAAAAAGGAAAGAAAGAAAAAAAGAAAACAAAAGAAATTATGGTATATATGCACCATAGAATACTATTCAGTCATAAAAGGAATGGCAAAAACAGTGGCATTCACAGTAAACTGGGTGGAACTGGAGACCCTTATTCTAAGTGAAGTAACTCAGCAATAGGAAACCAAACATCATATGTTCTCACTAAGCCATGAGGATGCAAAGGCATAAGAATGATACAATGGACTTTGGGGACTTGGGGAAAAGGGTGAGGGGGATGAGGAATAAAAGAGCACATATTGGGTGCAGTGCACCTGCTTGGGAGATGAGAGCACCAAAATCTCAGATATCACCACTAAAGAACTTACTCACATAACCAAACCTCTGAAAATATGAAATAAAAATGAAAAAGAACTTTTGTTTAGGTGGCACCAGGAACCCGCAAGACGGAGGCAGATGTGAGACAAGCTACAGAACACAGGCAAAGAAGAATAAGGACAAGTCAAAGAGACCCCCAAGCTGTTGTTCCTATGTTCTGTTTTATATTTTTGTCTAGGGTGCTGTGAGAAGAAGCTGGCATATCAAACTTCACACCACACAGGACATCCAGCAGAAACATTCTGGTCTCAGTAGATATGCTGACCTTGCCACACAAATGTGTGTGGCCTATTTAGAGCTATTTAGAGCTAAAGGGGCCTATTTAGAGCTAGTGTTTCATGACCTGAGGGGAGGGGAACAGAGGGGTCTGAGGAGAAACTTCTGCAGAATGCGTGTATTGAGGATGTAGACGGAGAATTAGTGGTGAGATAGAGAAACCTTAGGAGAGGTAAGGTTTTGAGACTGAGGGACAAGGATTATTGAATGCTAAAGGGGATTCTAAAATGGATAATTGATGGGCCCTCATTCATTCATTGTGCTTTCAATAGTAACCCAATTCTACGTCTAGCCAGGATTGGTCTAATTAGATGATGTGACTCTTCCAAGGGACCATCACGTCCAAGCTCCAAGTCTACTCAGTGGTGCCAGATGTGGGGAATACAAGAGCTTCTTTCCCTTGGTAAACTGAAATTGTGATCAAATGAAAGAGGACATGAAATCGACTGCCACCATGTGTTGGCACTAGAAGTGCTATGAGAGTCCAACAGTGCATCCGCTGAGTGATGTATTCATTCAGTAAATATATAGTAAGCCTGTATCAAAGGCCTGCTATGTAGAAGGCTCTGGAGCAGGCAATGAGAATACAATGCTAAAGATGAACATTCCCGGCACTTGAGGAGCTTAGAGTGCTACAGGGAAAACAGGCATCAAACAAATTAGAAAGCAATTATTAAATCAATTACAATTCTGGTGAATTTTTCAAAGAAGCAGTACAAGGTGCTCTGAGCATATTGGACAGGGATCTGAATCTTTCGGGAGAGTCCAGGACATTTTCCTGAGAAAGAGACATTTAAGCTGATATTTGAGAGATGCATTATAGAAAAATTGTAGGAAGAGGTAAAAGGAAAAGGACTTAGAGACAAGAAGGACTATTTCTTCTTTGACAAAACAGTAACAAAGGTCAATAGGATGAAGCACAGAAAGAGGGAGAGGACAGAAGAAACTGAAGGGACAGCAAGGAGGTCAGTGTGATAGGCCTGAGCAAGGATGCCCGCTTCAGCCTAGTCAACTTCAGCAGTGGAGAGCCACTGAGAGGTTTTAAACACAATCACACTTTGCTGCAGAATAAGCAGTGAATGAGGTTATTATGATTGGGCCATTATAATATCTGAGGCAAGAGATGATGTTTGCTGAAAATACACAAATGTGAGAGAGATTGAATGAGTCACGTAAACCGGAATTGTGACTCAGTAGGAGAGGATCAGAAAGTGAAGATGGTGATGAGGTGCGTCAGGTTTTTGGTGTAAAGTGAGAGTTTCTCCCCTTCCCTCCACCTCAAATGCCTTCCATTATACCCAGAATAAAATCTAAGATCCTTAACGTGGACCTTCAACTCCCTCTATTTGCTGGCCCCAGACTCCCTCTCCAACTTGACTTCTTCCCTACCTTAATCCACATATCTGCACATCCACTGCTGTGTCCTACATGCTGTTTCTGAAGCACATGCAACACACATGTCATCAGGGAGACTGCAGATTCAGTTCCAGGCCACCACACTAAAGCAGATATTTTGGCAGTAAGTCACAGAAATTTTTTGGCTTCCCAGTACACACACAAGTTACATATACACTATAAGTATATACACACTTAAGAACTTACATGTGCAATGACAGTGTGTCTAAAAAAAGTCTATTAATTAAATTAATTTAAAAATTAATTAATACCAGGCACAGTGGCTCACACCTGTAATGCCATCATTCTGGGAGGCCAAGGCAAGCAGACCACTAGAGGCCAGGAGTTTGAGACCAACCTGGCCAATATGGTGAAACCCCTTCTCTACTAAAAATACGAAAATTAGGTGGAAGTGGTGGCACATGCCTGTAGTCAATCACTTGAACCTGGGAGGCTGAGGCTGCAGTGAACTGAGACTCTGTCTCCCCCCAAAAAAATTAAAAATAAAAATAAATTAATTAAAAGTACATTTTTGTTTTAAAATGTTAATCGTCATCTGAGGCTTCAGGAAGTAGAAATCTTTTTTCCAGTCATAATCTTTTTTTTTCAGAACTCATTGTCTCTTACCTGGAATATTATAATAGCCCAATTGTAATAGTTTTAGCTTGATGGACGTGGCTGTTGACAGATCAGTGTCCTTAAAAAGAAGGTAACAATAAAGTTTGCCTCATCATAAAGATGTTTCTCTGTAGCATATGATGCTGTTTTATAGCTTGTTACCCCATGGTAGAACTTATTTCAAAATTGGAGTCAGTCCTCACAAACCCTGCTGCTTCCCAGTCAACTGCATTTATGTAATACCCTAAATTCTTGGTTGTCACTTCAACAGTGCTCACAGCATCTTCACCAGGAGTAGATTCCATCTCAAGAAACCACATCTCAAGAAATTTCTGTTAATGTGAATATTTTCAGCTCTTCTCGTGAATTGTGAATGCTCCTAATGGCATCTAGAATGGTGAATTCTTTCATGAAGGTTTTCAGTTTACTTTGCCCAGATGCGTCAGAGGAATCACTATTTATGATAGCAAGAGCCTTACAAAATGTACCTATTTAAAGAATAAGACTTGAAAGTCATTATCACTAATCCAAGGGCTGCAGAACAGATGTGTTAGCAGGCGTGGCAACAATATTACTCTTCTACATCTCCATCAGAGCTCTTGACAATGCATCAGATGCATTGTCAATGAGCAGTAATATTTTGAGAGTCTATTTGGAATTTCCAGCAGTGGAACGCAGCTACTCGTATACCCATGACTGAAGACGGGCCCTTCTCTAATGGGGATGGTCATCCTCTTCAACCTAGTGGACAACTTCGGGAAGGACACAAATAGAGTGGTAAGGGAGGAAGGCACCCTACCCCCAGCCAGCCAGATCAGCAGAATCAACCCTGGCAATCAGTGGGGTGACAGATGTCACAGCCAGATTGCCCTTACATCCAATGGGCAGTAATATTTTGAAAGAAAACTTATTTTCTGAGCAGTAGGTCTCAACAGTGGGCTTAAAATATTCAGTAAATCATGCTATAAACTGATAGACTGTCATCCTTTATTGTTCCATTTATAAAGCATAAACAAAGTAGACTTGGCATAACTTTTAAGGGCCCTAGTATTTTCTGAATGGTAAATGCACATTGACTTTAACTTAAAGTCACCAGCTTTATTAGCCCTTAGCAAGAGAGTCAGCGTGTCCCTTAAAGTTTTAAAGCCAGGCATTGACTTAACCCTCTCTAGCTATAAAAGTCATAAATGCGGCCGGGTGCAGTGGCTCAAGCCTGTAATCCCAGCACTTTGGGAGGCCGAGGCGGGTGGATCACGAGGTCAAGAGATCAAGACCATCCTGGTCAACATGGTGAAACCCCGTCTCTACTAAAAATACAAAAAATTAGCTGGGCATGGTGGCCTGTGCCTGTAATCCCAGCTACTTGGGAGGCTGAGGCAGGAGAATTGCCTGAACCCAGGAGGCGGAGGTTGCGGTGAGCCGAGATTGCGCCATTGCACTCCAGCCTGGGTAACAAGAGCAAAACTCCGTCTCAAAAAAAAAAAAAAAAGTCATAAATGCCATCTTCTTCCAATAGAAGGCTGTTTTGTCTATATTGGAAATCTGTCGTTTAGGGAAGCTGTCTTCAACCATGATGTCAGCTAGATCTTCTGAATATCTGCTGCAGCTTCTACATGAGCACTTGATGCTTCATCTTGTACTTTTGGGGTATGGAGACAGCTTTTCCTTAAACTTCATTAACCAACCTCTCCAAGCTTCAGACTTTTCCTTTGTGGTTTGCTTATCTCTCTGAGTTTTCACAGAATTAATGAGAATTAGTGCCCTGCTCTGGATTAGGCTTTGTCTTAAGAGAAATTTGAGGCCAGCTTGATCTTCTATCCAGAGCACAGTAACTTTCTTCACATTATTATCAAGGCTATCTTGCTTTCTTTACATTCATGTGTTCACCAGTAGCACTTTAAATTTCCTTCAAAAATGTTTTATTTGCATTCACAACTTAACTATTCAGTGCAAGAGGTTAGCTTTCAGCCTGTCATGCTTACAAGCTATCTCAGCTTTGAACATATCTTCTTCACTAAATTTAATTATTTCTAGCTTTTGACTTAAAGTGAGAGACATCAGACTCTTCCTTCCACCTGAACACTTAGGGGCCACTGTATGTTATTAATTGGCCTAATTTCAATGTGTTGCATTGCAGGGTATTAGGAGACCCAAGGAGAGAAAGAGAGACAGAGGAATGGCCACTCAGTGCAGCAATATAACCTACACGTTTATCAATTAAGTGTGCCATCTTATATGGGCATGGCTTATGGTGCCCCGAAACAAATACAAAGTAACATCAAAGATCACTGATCACAGGGCTATAACAGATATAATGACAAAAGTTTGAAATATTTGTGTCATAGAGGCATAAAGTGAGCACATGCTTTGGGAAAAATGGTGCTGACAGACTTGCTTTGAGCAGGGTTACTGCAAACCTTCAATTCGTAAAGAAATAAAATAAAAATAAAAATGCAATATCTGTGAAGCATAATAAAACAAGGTTTATGGCCAGGTGTGGTGGCTCATGCCTGTAATTTTGAGGCGGGTGGATCACCTGAGGTTGGGAGTTTGAGACCAGCCTGACCAAGATTGGAGAAACCCTATCTCTACTAAAAATACAAAATTAGTCAGGCATAGTGGCTCATGCCTGTAATCCCAGCTACCAGGGAGGGTAAAGCAGAAGAATTGCTTGAACTCAGAAGAGGAGGTTGTGGTGAGCCGAGGAGATTGTGCAATTGCACTCCAGTCTGGGCAACAACAGTGAAACTCCTTATAAAAAAACAAAACAAAACAAAATATAAACCAACCAACAAACAAAAACCCGGGTTTACCTGTATTTCCACTTATGGGTCTTTGTTTCCTATCTAAATGAAGCAACATTTTCTTCCCATTAGTTCTCCTCCCATCACATTCCGAAACACAAATCTGATAATGTCATTTCCCTGCTTAAAATCTGTCATCAATATCAATATTAGATAGATCAACAAGACAGAAAATTAACAAGGATATCCTGGACTTGAACTCAGTTCCGGAACAAGTAAACTTAATAAACATTTATAGAACTCTCCACTTTAAACACACAAGATATGCCCTCTTATCAGTACCACATCACACCTACTCACAGGTTTAAATGAAATATTCGTTGGCCATTATTAAGCACGATTGATGGTATAAGGGAGGTTTTCAATACCCATTTTTAGACTGCATCCTAGCCTGGGCTATTAAGCAACACTCCCGTTCTCTCTCCCTCCTCCTCTTCCTCTTTTTTCCTCTTATTCATTCCTTTTTTTTTCTTTCTTTCTTTCTTTCTTAAAAAAAAAAGAAAAATCTGTCACTGGTGCCAAATTGACATGGAATAAAGTCCAGGTCCCTGAATAGGGTTTCTCAGAAACATCCGCTAATAAAAACCAATAGTGAACAGGATTAAATGAGAGCCTCCAGAGAGGCTTTGTGGGCACAGGGAGTGATGCCTGGTAAATCTCTTTATATTCTCAAGTTTTATGTTAAAAACTCAAGCAAAATTGGCACTGTATTATAAAATATAGCCATATTTACTTAAACATGAAGATACCTTTTAAATTGTGGTAAAATGCATATAACATAAAATTTACCATCATAAGCATGTCTAAGCATACCATTTAGTAACGTTGAGTGCATGTTCGATGCCATGCTATGTCATTACCATTCATATTCAGAACCTTTTTTCATCTTGCATAACTGAAACTCCATTTCCATTAAACACTAATTTCTCATTTCTACCTTCCCCAACCCCAGGAAACCACCATTCTACTTTCTGTCTCTATGAATTTGACTATTCTAGGTACTTCATGTAACTGTAACCATACAGTATTCGTCTTTTGTGTCCAGCTACTTCACTTAGCATAATATCCTTAAGGTCCATTGATGTTGTAGCATGTGTCAGGATTTTCTTTTTTTAAGTCTGTATAATATTCTGTTATATGTATATATTCTATTTTGTTTATCCATTCACCTATCCATGGACACTTGAGGGACTTCCACATTTTGGCTATTGTGATTAATACTGCTCTGAATATTGGTGTACAAATATCTCTTTGTACAAGTACAAAGTCACTGCTTTCATTTCTTTTGCATATATATTTAGAAGTGGAATTGCTAGATCATATGGTAAATCTATGGACAATTTTTTAGAAACTAACATGCTATTTTCTAAAGTAACTTCATTATTTTACATTCCCAACACTAATACATGAGGGTTCTATTTCTTTATATCCTCACTGACACGTATTATTATTATTATTATTTTTTGAGACCATGTTTCACTCTTGTTGCCCAGGCTGGAGTGCAATGGCATGATCTCGGCTCACCACAACCTCCACCTCCCGGGTTCAAGAGATTCTCCTGCCTCAGTCTCCTGAGTAGCTGGAACTATAAGTGCATGCCACCATGCCCTGCTAATTTTTTGTATTTTTAGTAGAGACAAGGTTTCACCATGTTAGCCAGGATGGTCTCAATCTCCTGACCTGGTGATGCATGCCTGGGCCTCCCAAAGTTCTGGGATTACAGGCTAAGCCACAGCACCTGGCTAGTTTTTTGTTGTTATTGTTCTTTTTAATGGTAGCCATCCTAATGTATGTGAGTTGATATCTCATTGTGATTTTGATTTGCATTTCCTGAATGATCAGTGATGTGGAGCACCTTTTCATGTGTATATGGACACTTCTACAGCCTCTGTTGAATTGATGCTCTTAGAATCCCCAGCTCCTGCCTATGTGCCCCTTGTTGAGATTTGAACAGACATTAAAAGACCTTCAGCTTGAGTGCTCACCTCTTTTCACCTTGAGCTCTGCTTCTTCACAGGCACCATCTTGGAAAATCTCTCATACCAACACAACAACAGTCAGCACAGAAGACTTCTGTGGCCCCAAAGTATCTGGAGATTTCTTCCCACCAGCAGGTGAGCAGCCAATTCTACAGGAGACCTGAGCTACTCATCCTCCAATTCACTTCCGATGCTATCTACGTGGAGATAGTTTTAGATCCCACAGGTTGAGGGCTCAGTCCCCAAGATTGCCCCTGACTTCAGACACCAGTCACAAGTCCAGATATTAAGAACTTCTGACTTATCAGCTTCAAGTTATGGTTCCCATAACCCTAACTTAGTTTGCCGGAGAAGCTCACAGAACTAGGAAAACATTTACTTATGCTTCCTGGTTTAATAGGGATACAGATGAAGAGATGCTTAGTGCAGGGTACGGGGTGTAAAGGGACCTGAGCTTCCATGTCCTCCTTGGGTATGCCACCTTTCAGAAACCTCCACATAGTCAGGTATCCAGAAGCTCACTGAATCCTGTCCTCCTGGGTTTTTACATGGAGGTCCAATTACATAAGCATGAATGATTAAACCACTGGTTTAATGGCTATCAGTGATGAACTTGACCTTTAGCCCCTCTCCCCTCCCAGGACATGGAGGGCAGGTTGGGCCAACCCTCCAACCATGCCACTGTCTTTCTCCTGACAAGGCCCATCCTGAAGCTATCAGTTAACATTAGCATACAAAAAGACAGCACTTTGGAGAGTCCAAGGATTTTAGGAGTTGCATGGCAGCAAATGGGATGAAGACCAAATATATACTTCATAAAATAACAGGTACCATATGTTCTGACGATTTCCAGTGCTGTACTTTTTATGTTACATGCCCTACCCTCTCTATCCCTCCCTCCCTCCCTCCCTCCCTTTCTCCCTCCCTCCTTTCCTTCCTTCCTTCCTTCCTTCCTTCCTTCCTGCCTGCCTGCCTGCCTTCCTTCCTTCCTTCCTTCCCACTTATTCATCTTCAGGGCTAATTATAAATCCTTCCTACCACCATATTGGTCCTGGTTCAACATTTTTACAGAGATTAATTACGCTCACTTCCCATTCCTATAATACATTTTTTCTTTTATTTCCCCCCCCATTCAACCAGTATCGTGATTGTGTCATTTTCCTTATAAGACTGGCTTTGTCATCTTTGCAACCTCAGCTGGGAGCCCAGAGCCTGACCCATGGTCGAAGCTCCAAGAAATGTCTGCTTAGTGAATAGATGTAGAGGGCTTTGCAAATGGGAAGAGCATGAGCCAAGGTATGGAGTAAGGCGCAGGATGAAATCTCAGAAAAGTTAGTGCCTGTAGAATTTACGTCTACACACAACTATGGGGATTTGTAAAGTTTAAGACATTGCAGATAGCTGGACATCTGAATTCTTCAGAGGCTAGAGATCTCACCGATGTGACCTGGCCTCACATAAGAAACATTCAATAGCTCAATCAAAGCCAAGGAGTGAAGAGCAGAGGGACCAATGGCCTACAGAAAGAGCTTACAACTTGCCTAGCAAGAGTCAATAAAACTTTAAAATCAATATGCTGATGAAGTGCCAGCTAGAAAACATCACGGAATAGGTTGATGTTGCCTTAAGGGATCTGAGAATACTCTTGAACTGCACTATTTCAGTTCCATCCCTCATCGGCATCCCTAGGTATCTGAATAGTACAAAATCTTTGTAAGCTCAGTGATTCGTTATAGAAAAGACAATAAAAGTTCTATCTTTACAGATTTTAATCAACAATAAAAGTGTTGAATACTTATGGAGGAAATTTAGAAAACACAAATAAAGCTAACAGACATCAGAAACTGTCTACAGGTGACCACAATTAGCAATTTCATGAGATCTCTTTTTTTTTTTTTTTTTTTTTTTTTTTTTGAGACGGAGTTTCGCTCTTGTTACCCAGGCTGGAGTGCAATGGTGCAATCTGGGCTCACCACAACCTCCGCCTCCCGGGTTCAGGCAATTCTCCTGCCTCAGCCTCCTGAGTAGCTGGGACTACAGGCACGCGCCACCATGCCCAGCTAATTTTTGTATTTTTAATAGAGACGGGGTTTCACCATGTTGACCAGAATGGTCTCAATCTCTTTACCTCGTGATCCACCCGCCTCAGCCTCCCAAAGTGCTGGGATTACAGGCGTGAGCCACCGCGCCCGGCCCGCAAGCATCATTTTTAATAGCTACATAAATCCTTCATTAAAGCATAACGTATTGAACGTTCTTCTATTTTTGGACACTTAGATTATTTCCAGTATTAAACTGAGTATTTACATTCATGAAACTTTTAGGACTATTTTGTGTTAGTTCCTTAAATAATGTGAAATACAGATGCTTAATGCTCACCTACCAGTGCTATTTTGAGGATTAAGAGACATTAACCTTCCTACTATATACTTTTATGCATCCTGAAATCTGAAGATAAGTAATATAGTTTTGATTTAATATTGATAGAATAAGAGAGAAATTAGTAATAACAGAGGTGAAATCGGGGACCAAAATTCTTTCTAGCCAGTAAAATACAATGAGATTGTCATAACACTTGTCTCAGTGAAGTACATTCCTTACCACAAACTTTTTTTATGTCCTCATCTTTCTAGGAAATGGTAGAAATATTATCATTCTGATTATTTGCATATATGTAGATGTGCACACATACACATAGTTGATTATAAAAACTATATTGCTAATATTTCAATTTAAATAGTGTTAAACCATTCTACACACCACAAAATAATAAATAGCCTAATATGAATCATCTGAAAGAACAAACCCGAATTTCAATCAGCCAAAGTGTATTTAAGCACAGAGGCAACTTAAATAATTTAAATACAGCCTTTAGTTAAATTAAAAATGCGTCTCAAAAAGGTTTTGGTAACTCAATTTTAATAAATTTAATATATTATCTCTAAATCATTATTTTATACAAATAATTTGATTTTATAAAATAGCCTCTCTCTGAGTTATCTGAAAATAGGGTGTATTTCAAAGAAATTTTAACCCTTTCTCATGGTTGAGAGAGTCAATGATTTTAACGTCTTCAGCTCCTGAGTCTATCAGTCTACCAAGGTGTTCTATGGTGCATCACGGATAGAGCATGGATGGCATCTACTAGGCAGCTATCAAGACATTGATAGAAAATTTCTAGTAGAAAGAAATAATGCCTGTTTAATTAAAATTGAACAACAACTAAAACTGTGCCACATCCAAGTGGACCCTTAAAATCTACTGTGATCCCCGGGAACCAGAGGTGAGGTGTAATTCTGAAGATAAAGAGCCATTCAGAAACTGTTCAGTGAAGAAAGTGGCTTAGGAGGCTTCTGCTTTTAGGCCGAAGTTATCAGAATGGGAATTACCTTTACTGGAAATAAATCACATTGTTTTCTTCACAGGTGGCTCAATTTAGCTATTTATTCCGAGAGAAATGACAGACTTAAAAGCAGAGGAAAAAACTCTTGGTTCATCAGGTTTGAAGGAGTATGAAAAATACTTTATTTCTGTTTCAATATTTCTATCTGATAATCAGTTGTGTAGACTGTAATTTCGGAGTAATTTGAAGCATAGAAAATAGAAAGTCTTACAAATAGGTGTGTCTTGGAGTGTCATATAGATGGCAGTGGGCTAAGATACTTGTTTAGAAATAATATTTTGTTTTTACTGTTAGGTTTAATAACTTGCTCAAAATATATGTGTACATATTTTCTCAGGCAGTTTTCCAAAGGAAGAGGTCATCCAATTTTGATGAATGGTCGCATAATGTACTCTATTTGGTCAAGACAGGAAACTTGCTGAGGCAGGGAAAAGATAGTTTAGAAAACCATGCCTGCTTTAAACTAAGAATACCTGAAAGTGATGCAAATCTAGCCACTGAGCATGGCAAGTTTGAGACCGAGTTTCACTCTTGTCACCCAGGCTGGAGTGCAGTGGTGGGATCTCAGTTCACTGCAACCTCCACCTTCCGGTTTCAAGTGATTCTCCCACCTCAGCCTCCTGAGTAGCCGGAATTATAGGTACCTGCAACCACACCTGGCTAATTTTTATATTTTTAGTAGAGATGGGGTTTCACAGGAATCATTTTTCATTATTCCCTGGCCAAATTTAGAAGTTAATACTCAACTTGAAGATAATGCTATGAGACTCACGCTAAGTTTACACATTGCAAGGATCCTGAAGTTTTCCGATAAGATTTTATTGTTCATCAGTATGCATTTTTATTTACAGTGGTTTTCTTTCACAGATCTCTTTAGAGGCTTTTGTTTTATCACCACAGCTTTTTTGGTTCACACATGCATGTAATTTCTTTTGTACTAGCTCTGCAGTCTCTGGTTTGCCTTCTGAGTTATTCAAAAATCAGGCTGATCGCATTATAGACATATTGCAATCCACTGTTTAAAAGAGATCAACACAAAAGGAAATTTCCTTCCCAGTATTATGAAGTCACTCTACAGCCAGGAGTTCAAATAAATACTCTGCCTGTCTTTAAAGAAGTTCCAGTAATTATTGCAATCCAACCAAACTGCGAATTCACCTCTAAAAATAGCCTTTTGGGTGGCTGTATTAGTTAAGATAAAGCAATCCTTGCACATGTATATGTTCAAGGCTAACGAGAAATGCCATCTGTAGAACTGGGATATTTTCACACTCCTCTCTATTATACAAAACAATAAACCCTCTCCAGCTGATTTCTCTCATTGTGAAATGCAAATTGCCTATAAAAGTCCTCAGGGCGTGAGAAGACACTTATCAAACAGACATTACACATGCATTCATAGAAACTATGCAGCCTCAGACTCTCTTTCAGATGCATTAAGAACCAGAAAACATAGGTGCGAACCTGTTCACAGTAGCTATAATAATTATGGCCTGAAGTAGCTATGCTGGTTAAGATATGTAGATTACTCTACTGCTCCCACTAACTTTTGATCTACTACACACCTGCCTCCTACCAAGAGAAGTAAAATCTTCAGAACCAAAGAAACTGAAACAAAACACATTATATGTGAGATTTAGAAGACTCCTTGAAATGATTAATCTGGCCTTTACCAGTAAGCTAAAGTTTAAATGTGACATATTCAATATTATTCATATTTGGCTTATTCCTTATTGGAGATTTGTGCATTTTCTTGTGTGATTAAATTTACTGTTGGTAACAGGAAATACGAGTGCCATGGGGTTACTGAACTTGAAAAATCCACGTAAACTTTCATCCAGAAATTGCCTGGTGCCCATGGCGTATAAATAGCCAAGCAGGAAAAGAAAAGAAGCAGATGCAGAAGAAGAAGAAGAAAAAGAAAAAATAATGTTTCATAGAAAAATATTCTGTCCCGAGTTTGTAAAGGAAGAGAAAAAAGGTCTGCAAAGGAATTCGAATAGAATTTCCATTGAAAAATACAATTAAAATATTAAAGTTTTAAAAATAAAATTATTTGAGGTTGTTCTAAAAGAAGAAATCTTGGACATCAATAGCTTAACTTGTGACTCATTTTCATATATCTTATGATGCCCACATCTTAGATATTATAGGTGAACACCAAAATACCAAATTGTATTTTTATTTCCTATAATAAATGAATGAATGCCTTAAAGTAAATGAATGAATAGCTTTAAACAAAAATAGAGATACTTTATAAGCATAAACTGAAAAAAAAAATCTTGTTTAGATAAAATATCTGAATTCGGCTTTCTGAGGGAAATATCATGCATAATTATTTCCCTTTATGGGATTTCATTTGTTTTCAAAGGACCATTTCTAAAATTTGAATTTGCATACCAGCAAGATAAATTTTTTATAAACCTCACCCTGAAATTCAAGTCCCTTGTTCTACCAGGGAAGTAATTAAGGTCCAATCATTTTTAATGCATCATAAATAATCTTCACACTTGCTGTTAAGTTAATTAATATAATCAGTACAACCAAATGCATCAAAATGAAGCTTATTTTGCAAACATGCAAAACGTTCTGTCTCATTGCCCAACTACCAAGATTAAATGACATTTTGCTAACAACTTTTTCTGAGTCCAAATTTCATCTTTTAAGAGGGATCACAAGAAGTAATACAACAATGTCCATGCATGTTCCCAATGATTAGCCAGTGGAATGGTGATGATGGTGTCTAGTCCACACCATAACTTCTGAGTGCACTGAGATTCAGCCAAGTTAGAGGACTTGATTTTTAAAATACATTATAAACAACAACACAATTAAGGCATTATAATACGTCTTCATTTGTAACTCATTTTTTCCAGTAAGGATTTGAGACTGTTTGTAAACACTCCTCTAGCAAGATAGATACAGATGTTCTTTGACTTATGATGGGGTTACATTCTGGTAAACCCATTATAAGTTGAGAATATACTAAGAAGCGAAAAGCGTTTAATATAACTAACCTACCAAATATCATAGCTTGTCATAGCCTTCCTTAAACATGCTCAGAACACTTACATTAGCCTACATGTGGGCAAAATAATTTAATGCAAAGCCTATTTTATAATGAAGTGTTGAGTATATCACGTAATTTACTGAAGACTATACTGAAATTTAAAACCACAATGGTTATATGGGTATTTGAAGTATGGTTTCTACTGAACACATATTGCTTTTAAACCATCTCAAAGTCAAAAATGTCTAAGTCCAATCATCTTAAGTCAGGGACTACAAGTCAGAAAATAAGAACAAAAGAGGTATAATCCCCACCACAACCAGACTTATTAAACACCTGCAGAACAAACTAACATGCTAGAATTTTGAGACTTAATGCTACATCTCCCAACCTGGCAGCATTTGTACCTACCTATCTGTCTTCCTAATTACTGTGACCTCCAGTCTAATTCACATTTTAGTATTTGCTGAACCGGAAGTTCTTTCAGAGAGAGATGAACAACCTGGAACATTTAGACCTCAGAAGTCATCCCTATCTGATCCGTACAAGTGCCCTTTTTATTATTCTCAGATTTCCTTTCTGATGGCCCAGACTCACATATGGCCCCAACTCATGTTAACCCCATCCTCATCCACTGCCAACCACTATGATTTCCTTGAAACTGAGTCTTTCCCTAGGATATAGCATATTCAGGTAACCTCACCAGAGAAGTCAATAAATTACCTTATTCTTCAGTTTTATCTGCCTATTTGTGTGGTGTCTGCAAATTAGTTATCAAGAAACCATTTTACAGTAATCTCAAGTGGTTCTATTTCCTCCAACTCCCAGACATGTTGAAACATGCCCTCCAACAAGATAAATTTCCTTTCCATGGAGTAGAGGAAGAGAGAATTTCTAAGAACAGATAGCAACACACGGAAGAATTACAGCCTTTCTCTCTTCCCAATACCTACATAGTAATAATGATGATGATTACATGCTACCAAAGGTAACTGCATTAGGAAAGGAAAATGTACTCCTATCAAAAACTCAAAAGGTGAAGTGATGAGAAGAGGCAGAAGTTTCTAGCACAATTTGAGAAAGACAGGTGTGGTGCCAATCAACCTGTCTCCCAGAAATGCTACCAAAATATAGTATTTTAGATGCGTGCAATTTTGTACTTTAGCTTAAACAGAAGAGGCTGCAGACTGTTGGTATGTCTTTCCCTATCGATTTCATTTACCTGAAAGAGGAAGCAGTTCCTTAGAAGGGATGAAAGCAGGAAACAGTTACCTGGAGTAAAATTAAGCAAGTAAACAACTGGGAGTAACTCTGATAAATCCGAAGGCTCAGGGCTGCACCCTTCCTTGAGGAAGTGATCTGAATTATATCCCAGGCCACCTTGCTAGCTGCAATAACCCTGGTACCAGAAAGTAAAAAAAATTGAGAAAGGAATACAGAGCCTAATTCTGAAAGCAAAGTCCCAGCTTTCAGCTTTACTTAAGGGATATGGCTTTTCCTTCTCCCTGTACCTATCCTCGATTGGTCTATGGAAAACTTAGCTCAGAGAAAATAAACAAGAATCAGAGAAGATGAAAAGTGAGTCAAGGGGTATTCACCTAAACTGTATCGAGGTAAGTAGAATTCCAGACAAAGACCCATTCTACCAACATGATAAAAATAAATGACATGGAAATAGGCAAGCATTCTATTGAAAAAAAGAGAGAGACGAAAATAGAAAATTACACATAGGAGGCAAATGTAGAACCCAATCTATAAAACAGTTGACAAAATGCAGAGTAGATAATCTTCTATTACTGCTAATGCAATAGAAAAACAACAATAATATAATTCAATTGAACTAGAGCTCAACACTTAAATAGTAAAATAACAATGAGATATAAGGAGAGCTGACAAGGAAGATTAACTGAAGACTAGAATTACACTATTAACAAATTAATGAATACATTTTCAAAATGAAAGAAGAGAAGAACAGTGAGGAATGGTAGACATGAAGAAAAGGTTGAAGATACTGCAATAGAGACAGAAGATACTAAGACTTTAGCAATAAGAAAGAAAATAATAATGGAAGACAAAAAAATAGTCTAACAAAAGTGGATCATGTTCCCTAATATGGAAAAAAACAATAAAAATAGAACAGAAAAATTATACAAGTTATAAGCCAAGAATCACTAATTGGGAAAAAAATATTTTTGGCCTGTGCTTTCTCCCTTTTAAAAAAATTACATCTAAGAGTTTTACTATAAAGAATCTATGATCTGATTCACCATAGCACCATCATTCCCTTTTGAAGTAACCAAGCTTGCTTTACATATTTCTGTTATCCACGCAGCTCTGTATATTTTTAAGGGTAAGACTTCTGACATAAAATCATTCTTTGTTGAACTTGAGGAAATGGCAATTGCCCATTTTAAGGTACGTTTTCTCTCAAATTCAAAATTATTAACTTAAAGGTAGAGCATAATTAAACATTAAACTTTAAGGACATTCAAACATTGAGGCAACGAAAGAAAATTACTTATTAAAAAAAAAAATTGCCAGGTGGCTTATGCCTGTAATCCCAGCACTTTGGGAGGCCAAGGTGGGTGGATCACGAGGTCAGGAGTTTGAGATCAGCCTGACCAACATGGTGAAACCCCATATCCACTAAAAATACAAACATTAGTTGGGTGTGGTGGTGCTTGCCTGTAATCCCAGCTACTCAGGAGGCTGAGGCAGGAGAATCACTTGAACTTGGGAGGCGGAGGTTTCAGTGAGCCAAGATCAGGCCGCTGCACTGCAGCCTGGGTGACAGAGGGAAACCATCTCAAAAAAAGAGGAAAAGAAAAGAATTGCTTCATACATTTTGTACATATGCATACATAGACATATGTATAAAGATAGACATATTCACATAAACAATGAATATATGTCTATGTATGTACATACGTATATGCATGTGTGTATATGCACATGTGTACATGTGCCTTGTAGGTGAGGCAAAGTTTTACCTCTATTAGGGTTTGTTAGCTAGGACTGAGAGTTAAGTTGACATAAGTTAGGTCAACAGATGAAGAACATTCAGATTTATTTAATACAAGTTTTATGTGATAAAGGAGGCTTCATAAGGAAATGAGACCCAAAGACACAGTTCAAGATGAGCATGTGTATACTGAATTAGATGAGGCATAGTAAACTATAAAAATATAACAAGGCAAAGGGGCTTGGGCAAGAGTAGTTAATTGGATGGAGAAGTGGTTAGCAGGATAAGGATTCATCTAACAAGGTTTGTTTCCTCGGCCTTGGCTTCCTATCCTCAATGATAAGAATGTTTCTTTCCTTCTGTTACAGGAAGGGCATCTTTCACATGCGAATTTCATCTTCAGCTTTTTTTTTTTTTTTTTGAGACGGAGTTTCGCTCTTGTTACCCAGGCTGGAGTACAATGGGGCGATCTTGGCTCACCGTAACCTCCGCCTCCTGGGTTTAGGCAATTCTCCTGCCTCAGCCTCCTGAGTAGCTCGGATTACAGGCACGCGCCACCATACCCAGCTAATTTTTTTTTTAATTTTTAGTAGAGACGGGGTTTCACTATGTTGACCAGGATGGTCTCGATCTCTTGACCTCGTGATCCATCTGTCTTGGCCTCCCGAAGTGCTGGGATTACAGGCTTGAGCCACCGCGCCTGGCCTCATCACCAGCTTTTTAACTAACAGAAGGAAAGTCAGACTGATCTTTTTTGTACTTGGTGTTTTTCTTTTCTTGAGACGCAGTCTCTCTCTGTTGCCCAGGCTGGAGTTCATGGTCCGCCCACCTCGGCCTCCCAAAGCGCTGGGATTACAGGCATGAGCCACTGTGCCCAGCCTGCACTTGGTGTTTTTCAAGTACCTTTAACTCAAAATAGTCAATATGCCAAAAGAGCGTATTTTTAACTCCTTCAGCGATAGGTAGATATAGATTCAATACCAGACGATAATGCCGTAACATATGCGAAGTCTTGAGAGAAACAGAAGGTTTGGCCCAAGAACTTTATACCCAAGAAAAAATTTGGCTGGGTGTGTTCACTCACGACTAAAATCCCAATCACATGTGGGAGGCTAAGGCAGGAAGATCACTTGAGGCCAGGAGTTCGAGACCACCTTGCGCAATACAGAGAGACCACATCTCCACAAAAAAATTTAAAACTAGGCAGGTGTGGTGGTGTGCACCCACAGTCCTACCTACTCAGGAGGCTGAGACTGGGGGATCACTTGAGCCCAGGGGATCCAGCCTGCAGCGAGCCATGACTGTGCCACTGAACTCCAGCCTGCTGACAAAGTGAGGCCCTGACTCTAAAAACAAAACTAAACTAAAAAAGAAAAGAAATAGAGAATTTGCCTTTCAAATATAAAATATAAATATAACTGCCTTTCAAATATCAAAGCCACAATCAATCAGATTGAACTAGCTACAGACATGTTACTCCATTAACTCTCCTTCAAAACATTACTTGACACCGGAAACCAAAAATAAGTTAAAAAGCACTGAATTTTGTGATAAAAGGACAGATGCAATTCTTAGGCCAGGAAATAGTAGAGCAAGGCCGAAAATCATCTTGATTGGAAAAAAAATCTTCAAAAAGTATATCCAGCTAAATTGCCCTTTAAATTTGGGCAACATTTGCATTTATGTAAAACCTCAAGTTAGCAGCCCCCATGAGACTTCAACAACAGCAAAAATAGTATCTACCTGAAGATAAAGCCCAGTCAAGCACGATATGAATCTGTAATCAAAAGTAAGCCTTGAACCCACTTAGTTCTGTATAGAATTATATTTAAACAACTATGAATATTATATTTAATATAATATAATGTTAACATAATGTAAATATTATGTTGAACATTAACTTTAAACAAATATGAATATAGAACAGAATCTAAATGTTTAAAGTCCTGACAAGAGAAAAAGTTATTTTTTAACTAATAAAATTCAGAGATGAGGAAAGAAAAAAATTTTTTTATTATAGTACAATCTTTCCCTCTTTCAGAGTAAGCAATCAATTAAAATCATCCAAAGTTGAAACATGCTATGAAAAAATATCTTCAAGCTCTTTATGTTTATTTCCTTTTCTCTTTGTTTCCTTTCTCTCCTGAGAGATTTCATATAGGATGTATAAAGAATGTATATGAAGTCCAGCCATTTCTTTCGTCTCTTTTCCTTATGTTAAAGTCAAGACAAATGAAAAGTTTGACAATTTTTATTTTAATGCTGTATAAGTAGTATGCTACAAGATTATTTGCCTATATATTATTGTAGCTGAACATTGACATATAAATATAATGTATTTGAAATGGTATTTACCTAATATTGTGGCAATTTTTAAAAGATGGTATTTACAGTGGTTTTTCTTTTTTGCTTTTTTGTGCTTAGAAATATGACAGAGTCATTAAGAGGAGCCTGAGGGGCTTTTTATAAACACAATAAAATAACTTTTTTAAAAAAGTAAAAAGAATTCAGACAAAAGATTGGGCTTTTGCTTTATGCCTTTATGCTCGAGGGATTTAAAAAGTATTTTTTAAAACCTGAATTTGAGATAAGGTATAGCTTTATATCCAATACATGATGTCCTTTTTATGCAGTCTCAAAGTAATAAAATATGGTAGAGGCAAAATTTTCAGGCAGCAGCCACTGTTTTCCCAAACAGACATGGTAGAATGCACATACAAAAAGGCAGATTTTAGCTGTCAAAACAAGCTACGACAATTACTTTCTGACGGTTTGATTCTCCCTTGCATTATACCCCTACGCATACCTCCTTGGTTTCTGGTATCTTAATATCAATTGGCAACTTCCATCCTCTCAACCATTATTCTGTCAATGAGTCCCCCATTTGTTCTCCTGTGGCTTCATATCTAGTGATTCCTAGTTTATGCCCTTATTGGCTGAGTGTCTCACGACACAGTTCTGCTCACCAGCTAAGTCCTGCGTTTTGCTCCAGTAACTGGTTCTTCCTACACCTTCTTGTTGCAAACATGAAGCTACAAAGCCTACCAATGCTCCCTGCAAGATAATCATATCCCTGATGGCGCTGGGCAAGTTAACCCATTGGCAGCAAATGCCGAGCTCCCTGGAAAGAAGATATATACACAAAACCAATATCGTCAACCCTCAGATCCATGGGTTCAAGCATCACTGGATTAAACCAATGAGAGGCAGAAAATATTTGGGAAAAAAAATTCTACAAAGTTTCAAAAAGCAAAACTGAATTTAAGCAAATGATGTATATGCATTGTATTCAGTATGATAAGTAATCTAGAAATGATTTGAGGTATACAGCCACTTTATATTAGGGACTTGAGCATTCTCAAATTTTGGTGTGCTTGGATTTTGTCATCTGTGGAAATCCTGGGACAAAATCCCAGGGACATCAGCAGACAGCTATACAAATTTCTCAGATGAATGCTTCTAACTTATTAGCCATTGAAAATATATGTATTCTAAACATAAACAGAATTGTTTTATGTGTGTGTGTGTGTGTGTGTGTGTGTGTGTGTGTGTGTGTATTATGTATACAGAAAGCGAGCAAGAGCACATGCTATTGTGGTCCTACAGAGAAACATTTCCTACTTAGCACTTAAATCTTCAAGTGGTACTCATATGACAATAATCTGATGTCAGAATATCTAAAATAAGAAAAAATAATACACTGGAGAAGTATCTTACATAGTAAATTATCAGATTGATCTGGGTTTGATTTTGTGCTTTGTCCATTACTAAAACCTAGAATCTTGGGAAAATCCTTTTAATGTTCCTGAGCTTCAGTTTGCCCATGTGTAAAATGGAGACTATACCACCTATCTCTGAGAAACATTACTGGTGCTCCCAGGTACTTGATCTTTCTTTCGTATGTGAACTTCCTGCTGTCCTCTTACTTCCTCATAGTGAGACGGTCATGTGACTGTTCTAAGGGGTGTATGTTGCTACTGCATTGAGGCAGAGGAAAACTCCTTTGCAAACTTCCCCTTCTCTGTGATGGAAAGAACTGGGGCCTTTATTAATAGAACAGAGCCACAAGATTGAAGAAGCTAACATCCCAGATGGGCAACATGGAGATTTGCCTAAACAACTGTACATTTTTAAAGGGCATGACATAAATTTCATACCTTAAACCTTCACTGAAGGCTTGAAATTGTCACCACAGCACAAACCTAACTTGACCTGAATGAAAGACAGTTAGGAAATTATGTCAAATGCTGGAAAGTGAAGGTGGTAAGGAAACTGATTTGAAATGACTATGTATACTGCACAGTAGCATAATGCATGGTGTACCTTTGAATACTTGGAGAGCAGACTACTTGCATAAGAAACTTGTAGCTTTAGGGGAAGAAATGAAAGACACGCATTAGTTGTTAGTGTCAGTGGTGAATAGCTACATTAGGCGGGTTATTAGAGAAATTGGTGAGCTTAGAAAACCTGGCAGAGTTGCAAGCAGTTATATGAATAGAGAGATATCAGAAATGTAGGGTTTTTTAATGTTAAAATGTTATTTGCATTTAGAACCCAAACAGTAAGAGAGAAACTTTTAAAACTTTCTGAGGGACAAAGGCAAATTAAAAATAACAAAATTATGTGGGTAGATGGATATGTTCACTTGCTTAACCATAGTAACTATTTCACTGTCTATATCTGTATCAAAACATCATTTTGGACACCTTAAATAGAAACAATAAAAATTTTAAAGCAATAACAAAAACGTCCTGCAGATACTGTCAAAACCTCTCAGTTTACTAAAATAATGCTTGATAGAGATAAGACTGAAGACTTGGTTTTCCCACATAAGCTTGACTGGCTTAATGTAATAACCCTACATAACATGAGCACCAGAGGTTATAGGATCTGGCAAACCAGGAGGGGCTTTGTGATGGGAGCCTTCTTACCCACGTCCGGGCAATAAGGAGGTACGTTGTCAATAGAGAATTTTAAAACAGTAACAAACCCACCAAAAATTCGCCTTTTGATCATCTCCATGTACTAGCAATTCGATGCCATGTCAGTGATAAAAACCTCATTCCTTCTTCAGATAGACCGATCCTGCCCTTCCTGTTATACCACGGTATGAGGGTAAGGGCAAGAAAACAAATTAATATTTCAACCTTCACAACCCTGCCTGTAATCAAAGAAACAAAAGCTACTAAGGTTTTGAGTCAGGTTGCTGGAGAATCTATGAACCTGGGCTGGCACCATTGGAGACTTACTCCTCAGTCCCCTACTATTCAACAGCCAGGAATTGGACTTAGAGAGCTCCCGCGGTGGCTCACACCTGTAATCCCAGCACTTTGGGAGGCCAAGGCGGGTGGATCACAAGGTCGAGAGATTGAGACCATCCTGGTCAACATGGTGAAACCCCGTCTCTACTAAAAATACAAAAAATTAGCTGGGCATGGTGGCGCGTGCCTGTAATCCCCAACTACTCAGGAGGCTGAGGCAGGAGAATTGCCTGAACCCAGGAGGTGGAGGTTGCGTTGAGCCAAGATCGAACCATTGTACTCCAGCCTGGGTAACAAGAGCGAAAGTCCGTCTCAAAAAAAAAAAAAAGCTCCTTAGCCAGCAAGAAGGGTGCATCTCCCAATATCCACTTTAGATGTGGCCAAGTGAAGTAACAGAAAATGAAGAACTTCCCAGGGGACAAAACATCTGCTACATAAGGGAGATATGCCTCTTTCACCAACGGGAGAAATATGGGATCGTATCATGTTCCATGTACACTCGAAAATGATAAGGCTTTCGCTTTAACGTTTTATATAGTTGTTGGATGCTATCTTAGTCTGTTTCTGCTGCTGTAAGAGAATACCTGAGACGGGTCATTTGTACGAACAGAAATTTATTTTCTCTTAGATGTGGAGGCTGAGAAGTCCAAGATCAAGGTACTGGCAGGTTAGGTTGCCTGGCGAGGGCTGCATCCCTTGACGAGGAGGATTGCGGTGCTCTCCCATATTGGAAGGTGCAAGGGCAGCTCGTCAAACACTTCATGAAGCATTTTTTACAAGGGTCTTAATCCCATTCATGATCGAGAAACCCAGTTGGCCTAATGAAATCTTAAAGATCCAACTGCTTCATACTATCACATCAGCAAACACCTTTGGAAAGGACACATTCAAACCATAGCAAATGCAGTAATTATGTTTCTAATAATATATAATAGATACTGTACACGTAAAAATACATGTTAAATATATCAATTGGTCAAATTTGTTAAATATTCTATGACCTTACCAATGTTTTGACTGCTAATTCTAGCAGACATAATGTGTTAAATTCTACTACTCTCATGGATTTTTCTATTTCTAACAACTATGTCACTTTTGCTTTATATATTTTGAAGTTATGTTATTGTATGTAGACATGCTTCAAGTTATTAGATATATCTAGCAAATTGACCACTTTTCATTATAAAATTTTTCCTATTTGTTTCTAGGAAAGCTTCCTGCTTAGAATCTAGTTTGTCTGATAGTAGTATTAGTACATTAATATTTCAGTTAGTCTACATATGTCATATCTTTTTCAATTCTTATATTTTCAGCCTTTCTACATGCTTATATTTAAGGTATTTCTCTTAGAAGTTGCTCTAAGTAGGCTTTTGTTTTTATTTCTTTCGATTGTCTACATACTTTGTAGAGTATGTACCCAATTTACATTTAATATAATTACTGTTCTATTTGGGTTTATAGCTATTATCCTATTATGCTAATACTATACTAATACTTCTTTCCTATTTAACCCACTTCTTTTTCTTTTTCCTTTTATTTTTGCCTTCCTTAGGATTAATGTTTATTAATATTATTATCTCACTCTTGACCCCCTCTTATCTTGTTAATCATACATTATTTCACTCCTCTTTTAGTGCTTACCCAGAGATTATCATGTAAATTCTTGAATTATTTGAATCAAATCCAAACTATTACTTTCTCAACTCTGGGAAGTTGCAGTGTCCCCTTTCTGAGCTGCACAATTCAAGATTCAAGTATCTCCCACTAGGTCCCTACTACAACACGTGAGAATTATGGGAGCTACACTTCAAGGCCTCACAATCATGGCAGAAGAGCAAGGGACATCTCTCATGGAGGCAGGCAGGAAGAATGACAACCAAGGGAAAAATGAAACCCAGTATGTGGGAAACAGCCCCATGATTCAATGATCTCCTACCTGGTCCCTCCTACAACATGTGGGAATTATGGGAGCTACAATTTAAGATGAGATTTGGGTGGAGACACAGACTTAACCAGATCAGGCAGCCATTACAAAGATGACCTCCCAAGCTCCTGCAGCAGCTTGCCAGGCAGGAATCTCCATGGTATTCTCCCCACCAATGGCTCATCCATGAAATCAGGGATTTCCCCCAAAGAGTATGATATTCCTGGCTTCTCATGGAGCACACTTGCTTGTCCTCAGAACTTCCTGCTTCTCTGGATACTGGTGGATAGGATAGAGACACCCCCCTTTGCATCAGGAAGGAGATGTGTTAGTCAGCTAAGGCAGTGTATTAGTCTGTTCTCATGCTGCTAACAAAGACATACCCAAGGGTGGGTCATTGATAAAGGAAAGAGGCTTAATTGACTCTCAGTTTCACACGGCTGAGGAGGCCTCGCAATCATGGCAGAGGAGCAAGGGATGTCTCGCATGATGGCAGGTGTGAAGAATGACAACCTAGTGAAAGAGGAAGTCCCTTACAAAACAGTTAGATGTTGTGAGACTTATTCACTACCACAAGAACAGTATAGGGGAAACTGTCCCCTTGATTCAATGATCTCCCACCGAGTCCCTCCTACAACATGGGGAAATTATGGGAGCTACAATTCAAGATGAGATTTGGGTGGGGAGACAGATTTACCATATCAGGCAGCCATAACAAGTTACCACAGACTGGGTAGCTTAAGCAAGAGAATTCATTGTCTCACAGTTATGAAAGCTAGAGGTCCAAGATCAAGGTGTCTACAAGGTTCTTTCTTTCTGAGGCCTCTCTCCCTAGCCCGCAGATGTTCACCTTCCTGCTGGATCCTCACATGGTCTTTTCTCTATGCATATGTGGCTCTGGTGTCCCTTCCTCTTATAAGGACACAAGTTATACTGGATTAAAGCCCACCTATGTGATCTCATTTTAAGCTAACCATGGCTGTAAAGGTCCTATCACATTCTGAGGCGTTGGGGCCTTCAACATATGAATATTAGGGAAACACAGTTCAGCTTCTAACAGGGCTTAGTGGTCCATTATTGAAATTTCTGAAAAAGGGTTTCTGTGGTCTTTCCTGATGACGTGAAACACCTTCACTGTAAAGAGTGACAGACCCCCTGATTTTCCATATTCTGGACATAGGCATAGCCAGTTCCTTTCAAGGAAGACAAATCAGCCTAAGCTTTCCTGCAAGGGACAGGATCTAAGGGATCTGCTGGACAGAGAGGTCTACTGGACTCTCAGCTCCGAGAGGAGCTTGTCATAGCTTGGCTCCACCTCTGGCACCTACTATTCTACCTAGCTTCTAGCATGCACTCAGTGCCTCAATGCATGCATGTCAAGTGGATGAAAACTCTCAATTACTCTGAGAGAAAACTGGGAAAGTCACTGCTCACAATTTCTGCTTCAGCAACCTGGACTCACCTGCCCAAATGTTAGCACAGTGAAAAATGTAAATGATCAGAATAGCTTCAACAAATTGCATTATGATGAGAGAATTGTCAAGTAACATGACTTTCCTATTTTATGATATTGTCCAATGTAGAACTGTTCATGGTTAACTCCTAAATTCACCACATTTGGGCTTCAGCATACATGAAGCCCTTTATTGCAACATTTGAATTAAACTCTTTGGTTCAAGGGAATAAATGTGAAAGTATAGTTAAGGTTGGATCAGTGAGTGTGCTTTGGCATCCACTGCTACCTGACAAATCATTTATGTTCTGAGACTGACTTTCATCAATTAAAAATTGGGTAATAATGACTTGCCAGGTTGAAGGGAGAAGGTGGAGTAGATAATGTTCTGTAGTATATTCTTTTTGAGTATCCATTCTCAGATCCACGGTTTGAATGGAAATTGGCGTGTCCTTTAAAAAAAAATCAGACCCAAGTGGACCCTCTGATTGTACTTCTGTTTCTAATGAGGAAAGCCATGGTTATGGAGCAGAAAAAAAAATTAATGCAAAGCAAAATAAAAAATAATATTTTGGAGAGGAATTTTTCATGAAAGCACTTTACAGAATCTAATTCAAACTGCAGGCAACGCATCTCTGAACTGAAACATTATTTCTGTTCCTGCCTGCCTTATCATTACGTCTTCATTACACTTTATCCTAAAGTTGCTGCCACAACATCAGAAGTAGTTTAGCCCTAGCCAGATTTTAAATCAAGGATATCCATCAACGCACACTGGTTCGGAGTGATGATCTTATTTTAAATACAGGGGACTGAAAATAAATGACTCGAACATGTTAAATGCAGTTAAAGTTCTTGTCACACCACAAGGAAAATGTATTCCAAACCAAATTAATGTAGGAAGTAAGACATTCAGAAGCATCCTCCAGTCAACTCCAGTTTGACGTCTTCTGATTGTCCTGATGAATAATGCAGTAGGATGTGAACTTCTCCAGCATATTCTCCAGCTAACATGAAAAAGATAATGTTCTAACACTACAGCTCTTAAGGCTTTTCCAAAGGGGACAGTGTTTGCAACAGGGTTCTGAGGGAGCAGCGAATCTCTGAGCCGGGGAAAGAGGATCTTGCTGGTAGTTGGATGTGCAATGTTGGATTGACTCCTCCTGTCCCCTGGCTAGAATTCTTCTGTACTTCAGTTTTCCTTTTGTTTCTATGGCACTTATCCCAACAGTGCTTGACAATGAGTGATGCTCTAAAACCCTGCTCTTTCACACCCTGTGGGTGACCTATAACTTTTCATGGGTAACCTTTGACCCGAGAACTGACAGTTTGATTTATTGTCTGGTGTTATGATTTATGAGTATCTCCTCAGAATAATTAACAGACAACAGGTGGCAGCATAATAATTTTGATTACCCAGCGGTTCATGAAACCATGACAAAGGTGACTTCATTTTCTGAATAAGAGGAGGACAACAATTAGAAATTAAACAAAGAAATGCTTTTATGCCACAGTTTTTGGTCTTTTGTCTGTCACACAGAAGACTTATTTAGGAGGCCTGCATTCCTCTTGGACACCAGGAAAAAATAAGGAACTTCTACTCTGTGAATGTAAGAAGACACCCTTCATCAACGTATTGGTAGAATTATTTTTCTTTCTTTGGGGAAGTCTTGATTAATTGAGTTATGTCAAACCTGTCAACCAGATCATCTTTTAACATCCCATTTTTGACAATGGCCACTGCCTGGGGAAGAATTGATGGTCAAAGAAAGTTTGGGAAAACATTTAACTTTTAGTATGGCATTTGGACATAATTTCACAACTATATTTCTAAATATTTCCTCCTAAGTATGAATGTAGAAAAATTTAAAAATAATCACCTCCCCACACACCCTGCACAAAATTTATTTTTCTTTTAAAGCTTACAGATTGGAGGCTATGTTTCTGAAAGTATTATATTATTACAGTCAGTAGTAGTTTTAACTTCCTCCTCCGTCTTTACTATTGTGTGATACTTTTCTCCAACAGACACTACATCACTTTTAATTCAAGACAATGGTGGCAGCCTTCCTACAGATTTTATTATAGGCACTTTCCTAGGGATTGACATTTATTTTCAAACGAATCTGCAATGTGTTAAGGTAGCACCAACCTCTAGGAATGCCTAATGCTGTTTTCGTAATACTAAATAAAAATCAAGTCGGGTAAGATGTATCCTCCATAGCTCTCCACTTAATCTTTGCCAAAAATGGACCTAAGTGTTACTAATGAAATTGAAGTATACAGGCCTCTGAATATGTAACAGACCTGCCTCACACCCAAATGCTAGGTGGTTGAGGCCCTCCTGTGCATATGAAATGAATTTTTGCACAGCACCACAATAGTGATATTACAGGCTTATCATTTTAATTGACTTTTTGACATATAAAAATATTCCTACGATCCTGCTTTACATTATAGTTTAATAACAGCTTAACACACATCTATGAAATATTCATTCCTGTTACATTCAAATTTTAAAATATCTGATGGAAAGCCTGGTTAATAGATAAAGGAGAGTCCCTGGAATATTAAAGAGACCTTAGGTGCAGATAGGGTCCTCTACTGAAAAGTAAAGTACAATTACCAGGAGGATCACAGATTTTTTTAAAATAAATTCATAAAGATTCCCTTGAACCAAAACATGGCGAATATAAGAACAAATTTGTTGCAGGTAATCTTCCTTCACCTATGACAGCTGCAGGCAGAGCTGTCTCTGCACCGTGAGGCTCACTCAGCACAATTGTATTTCTGAAGAAAAGAAACAGCGATACCACATTTATATATTTATGTCTAGAGGATTATGGTGGTAGAGCTAGCACACTCAGTGAGGATCTCTGCACACTAAGAGCCACATATATTCCACAATTAATTAACATGGCTCTCGGGTCTCCACACACCCTCAGCTTTGAACAGCAGCTTTGAGGGACAGTTTATGTTGAAAACACGATATGTGCTCGAATCACGAGGTAACTTTGGTACTTTGTTCCTCATCAATTTTTACATTAATTATCTGGAAGCAAGCATCGGTTAATTTTGGCCATAGACTTTTTGATTAGACGCTTTGACCCCTTTTGCCTTTCGGCATTTCCTATACAATCCTGATGACACACGAGGTAACCCTTGACACCTGATTCAACACAAAGTCACAGCCCAGCCCATATTCAGCAATCCTTTTGTTGCAATGGGACATTCACTCACTTCAACCCTCCTCTGAGAACCACTGCCATTTCCTTAAGGCAACCCCGAGTCTGCATAAAACTTGTTTCCCAGGGGAAAAAAAAAAATCCTCCATTCGCCCCCCCCCACCACTTTGTGCGTTACTTCTGTTTTACAAACTTTACACTACAGCATCGTCCCATATGTTTGTGCAGCGAACAAGGAGGTTTCTTTAGAAAGCGCTGATGCTAATTATAAATTTAATTTGCATTTTAATTAGAATGGTAGCAAATTAAAAGCGTGGCAGCTGGAGAATTTTGAACGCTTTGCAGAGATTTGGTGTCAGTATCTTTCCGTTTTTGACTCTGCAGCCTTTTTATTTTTCTGCCTCACTATCTTTCATTCACACAAGCATCCTGACCATTTTTCCTCCCCTCTCCCCTCATTCCTAGTCTCTCTCTCTTTCCATCTTCTCTCCTTCCACTCTTTTATATATAATTTTATCCCTTCTTTCTTTCCCCCAAGGGTCAGGTTATGAATGATTTCTTTCCTGTAATGATGATTGGAATGCACCAGCACACGGGGGACAGTAGTGACAGAGTGGCCATTTACAGAGCATCGCTAGCCTCGTTTTGCCATCCATGTCTGTTATACAGTTACAGGTAGGGATCCATTATTTCCTTTTCTTGGAAAAGGGGTCTATTTGTACTTGTGTAGCCTGTATTTAGTCCAAATTTTGGTCTGAATAATAAATAGTGCCTTTAAACCACTTGAAATCTTGGCCACAGGTCTTTGGCACATTGATAAAATATTCATCCCATTTGGCCTGACACCTCTGTCCTTCAGGTCTGAGAAAAGGCATTGTTCAGGGTATACCTTTGGGCAAAAGCCCTGTGCTGTCAGCTTCTGAGACTTTGGAGTGGCAGAGCCTCCAGTCGCTGTGTTTCTCGGAGCTGTCTCTCACTTGGGATGTGAGCATGTCTGTTTTTAGCACTCACGTGAGCACAGTTAGTCAATTCTGTCGTTTTCCCTATGTTGTGTCTCCATGGTCATTTTCCTTCCTTCTGTTCACTTCCCCCACAGTGTCCTTGCTCAATAATTTTCATTAATTGATTGACAGCTCTGATAGACCCAACTAACCTCCATCTCACTCTCATGTCTGTTTTTAAATAAGTACTTGTACGTCCAATGACCTTGTCGCCTCATCAGCTATCAGAAAATGAGCATGCAGATATGGAAAGAGCTGATTAGCAAAATAAGCAATAGATCTCATTTCTGGCTGAAGTCCACAGTGAGCAGTGACAATGAAACTTTGTCATTTTACATTTCTACGAGAATCTAAAAATGAAGAATGAGCAATAAACAAGAGATGCTGAATCTTACCAGCACCCGTTCCAGTGTCCTAGGAGACAAGCCCTGGCCCATCGCTTCTCCACCTTGAAAGGGAGATGAATAGGGAGGTGTGGGGTACATCCCTCAGCAGCCCCAGAAACAGAGGTTCTTCCTCATCACCCACATCTTCAGCCTCATTAAGCCTGAAAGGAAACAGTTAAGTTTGAGGGAATTTCTCATCTTAGTGGAAAGACATGAGCAGCCTGCTTCTATTTAATCCTGTGTGTTTTTACCTTTTTTCCTGTGTATTCTTGATTTTGATGTATGTTAAATGTATATGCCCTTCTTTGACCTACTGTTCCCACATAACCAGCTCTACAACTCCCATCCAAAAACTAACAGACAGCAAAATGCACTCCAGCCTCATCAGAATTCGAACACTTTCTTATCTATAACCAAGCTAGGATAAAGGAAAGCAAAGGATACCCTATCTGATAGAAAACATGTGTTTTGTTCTGTTTTGAATCTGCTGATTTTTACCTAAGTTTATAATCATATCTATGAAAGAGAATGAATTGAGAAGTTACTAATTGTTGGTAATGAGAAATCATATTTTTCGCCCTACCAAACAATGTAAAACCAATCCTACAAATGATAAAACTCGGAATTTAGTTGATAAAATGACTCATTTACCTTAATTTAACATATACGTACTGCAGACCTTGCATTTCAAGGCCCTTGAACATAATTTTTAAATGACTTATATCAGGAAAGCTGATAAATGTGGATGTTTCTAGAGAAGAGAATCATGTGGAAATATAATACCTGCTATACTTTACACCAAGTTTTGGATGCTGGGAAGATTTAAATAACCAAATAAACTATTTTATTCATTGGTACACTTGATTTATTCTCATTCGGAACTAAGAAAGCCTGCCACAAAAGTAGCTCCTTTAAAAATTTGGATCTCAAGAGAGATATGAAAGGCCATGATCACATCAGCCCTCTTTTTAAGTCAAAGGAAGAATTGCTAAGGTTTGCCAAAAGTATCATCTTAATGATGGCAAAAGTGCCTGGAATTTTCACAGTTTGGTTTTCCAATAATGTAAACTTTGTGTTAACAATGTATCGTATCTCTAAGCCAAACAGCTTTGATTAAAAATGAATTTGCCCTTCCAACATGTAAATCTCATTTGTCTGAAAATTAAATCCAAACTTTAAAAAGCAGGAATATCTGTGTGATACTGGCATTTGAAAAATGTTAATAAGCACCCTGTCTTGAAAGAGTAATTGTTTAAAATAGTGGATAACGATATGCAAAATGTTGGCCGTGACTTACCCTAATTAAGTAACACGATTACAAGACAAAATAGTGAAAATAAAAGTTCTCATTCTCGCCTCCTCATAACATCCAGCACTTGCTTCCTTCTAAGCCAAAACGAGCGTGTTGTGCTCAGGATCACACACGTCAATTCCATGGCTTTAAAAGGAAACACACATTTTCAGTGGCATTTTGAAACGGACACATCGTTTTCTGAGATAAATCTTTTTCATTGCCACTTTGGAAAGGTTTAGTTTTTCTTCATGTAATTTTTTGCAGCTGTACAAAACACTTTCATTAACCCAAGAATGGATTATTTGGAGTGCTAATTAATTGATTCTTCAAAATGCCAATTGACACACTCCCAGGGAAAACCTGATCTAAGCAACTATGTTAATCAAGCTATTGTACTTATGGTTCTGTCTGAATATCAGACCATCTGAAATGAGGAGAACTTTGCCATTACTCGCCTGGCCCTCTCGTGGGCAGCTAATTAATATGAGCAGAATATGACAGTTGTACTTGTACAGTCACCGTGCTGCCTGACAATAACTCTATAAAATTACATTTCAGCTAAAGAATGGAAACAGTGTTAAATACCATTATTTGCCTTCCTTTGATGTCTCAGAGTCATTAAGAAAGCAATTACAGCAGTTTCTCTGTCTGTATGTCTACGGGGTATTTATTATCTGTATCTGTCTGAATCCTTTGCCAGGTGGAGAATATATGGCATATTAAAGACAAGGGAATTCAGCCACAATTATCAGGATGAGAACAGAAGAAGAAACAAAATCAGAGTTTTGCAGATGATCCTGCTGGAAAACAGTAATTTAATATTAAAGCCTGGTGATCTGGGGAAAACGTGAAGCCTCTTTTAATTTATTTAAATTTAAAAAAAAATCTCCAAGTTTACAAAGCTCATGAATCTAGGACAAAATTAATTAAAATCAATAGGGAAATGAAAAAACACAAAAACAAAGCAAAAATAAAAAAGAAAAAACAACTCATGTCAGCAACAGAAAACATACTTCTTAATTTTAAGTGAATATTCAATTCTCTCTTTCAACAGGCCTTTTCCTAACCAAATGATGTAACCTACAAGATGGATATTTTGTTATCCCAGATAAAATCACCTCTGGTGTTTTTTCATACATGGAAGGATGGATACCAAGAAGGGTTCCATTTTAAGGCCACCCAACTGGAATCTGGCACGATGCAGGCACTTTAGTCCGGGCTCAGTTCAGGATCCTTGGTATCAAAGATGCCTCTGGACTTCAAAGGACACTCTTGATTGACAAGCAAGGTCTGGCTGCTGACTGCCCCACAGAGGAGTTTTTCTCTGAGGGTGGTGTCTGAGGACTGGCCTCTATATGATTCAATTCTGGGAATATTGATTATGGGCTCCCCTATGTGCTCTGCATTCTGTGAATGCTGTGGAGAATGAGAGATGAAAAAAGTCATAGGGATGAGGTCTCTGCCTTCGAGGGACTATGAGGAGGGAGAGAGACTGGCCATTTTTGAGTCAGGCTTTGGGTGAAGTCATTTACGTGCATTCCCATGTTTCATCTGTATAACAATCAAACCAGGTAGCTTCTATCATCTCCATTTACAGAAGAACAGACCACAGTGTAGGAGGGAGAGGCAGTTTGTCCAAAGTGATGCCATTGAGTGGCAGGGCTGCGCTTCAAGTTCAGCTTCTGGCTGGCTCCAAGTGTTTCTCTCTCCACTCATTCACACTCTTCCAAGCGTTTAAAAGCGTATTAGGGGCCAATAAGGGGCAGAGAGGATACTATGTGTTCCTGTAGGTAGGAGGAGACAGTCTAATCTAGATGGAGAGAAGATTCTCAGAGGAGTTTTGATCTGAAGAGGGTCTTACAGATAAGAAAAACTTTAGGGAAGAAGGGACTTCCCCAACTTTTCTACCCTCTGGGGTTTTTAACAAAGACAAAAATAATCTTGTATGTAGTGAAGATGAAAGAAAGAGTTTGTGATTTGGAAGATATTACATAGACATAGAAATATGTGTTTATTTATGTTACTCTTCTGAAAAGCAATAGTATGAGACAGGCTGAAATATGAATAACTGAGATGTGGTGGAGGACACGGAAGACTTGGCTGGTTACAATTAAGGATTCATATTCCTGATGTGCTGTGTTCCCACGGCTTTGAATAGTGCTGGCATATGAGTTCCAGACACAGCAGGACACTTCCGGGGAAAATGAACAGATACACAGATGATAGGTGGAGAAAACCTAAAACGCTCCACACACTACAACAAAGAGTTTGACAACCTCAACTGGAATGCATGAGTCCTCTTTTTTCCTCCACCTTTTCCTTCTCCTCCTTCATCTGCTGTTTCTTCATTTTTGACAAGCGCATTAGAGAAGCGAACTCACCATCCAGAATGAGGAGGATGCTCTGACGGTGACCCCGCTAGCAGCGGTTTCCAACTGGCACCTCTGTTTGCAAATAAAAATTGTTTCGACTCCTGCAGAAACAAAGTAGGTGGCTGAGACCTTTAGCAAAGGGCTTAACTGGATGAGCCTGCATGTAAACCTGAGATGGTGACTACTGCAGGAGAGAAAATACCAATATTTATTTAAAGAGAAGGCACCAAGAAACACTTTATTTTTGTCCTATGTCAGTTGGTCTTGGCAGAGTTCATGGTGTCACTGTGTACAGACATTCTGGATCCGAATTGAAGTAGGCTTTCTGTTGTCTCCAGAAGAGAAAAAGTTACATATTTTTCAATTACATGAGAAATAGAATATCTTCTCTATTTGGATTAATACATAGCAATCAAAGTACTAAGCACCTATGAAGGGAAAAATGGCAAGGGTAGTAGAGTGAGATCAAGCTGGGTTCAGAGGCCCTCAATATTTGCTCATCTTAGTTCTCCTTCCTGAAATAGAAATGTCATTTGCCTCCCATGGTTACTCCGATGCTGCAAGTCATATGTTTTATAATTTAGATGTTATAAAACATATAAATTATCTAGCACAGTATCTGGCACATAGCAAGCACTCAATAAGTGCTATCTCTATTTGCCTACATTTTTAAATTTGGCATGCCAAATTTTATTTTGGTTAGAAATAGAAATTGATAGAAAAGTCACTGATAACAGTGAGAGTTAGGAATGGCTTTAGGTAATTTCAGCTTTAAAGTGCGTGTTATGTGTTTCTTTCATCAGACCTTCAGTTCTTCCTCTATAGTCAATGATGACTTTTGTAGAGACAGCACCTTGCTCTTTTGCCCAGGCTGGAGTGCGATGGTGTGATCTTGGCTCACGGTAACCTCTGCCTCTCGGGTTCAAGCGATTTTCCTGCCTCAGCCTCCTGAGTAGCTGGGATTACAGGCACCCGCCACCATGCCCGGCTAATTTTGGTATCTTCAGTAGAGATGGGGTTTCACCATGTTGGCCGGGCTGGTCTCAATCTCCTGAGCTTGTGATCCACCTGTCTTGGCCTCCCAAAGTGCTGGGATTACAGGTGTGAGCCACCGTGCCTGGCCCATTTTTGTAGGTTTTATAGCTATTAAGTGTTCTTTCAGAAAAAAAAGGAACCTTCCAAATATCTGAATCAGTCAAGATGGGCTAGGTAACAAGTGACCTCGAAAGTCTGTGTCTCTAGCAATAGCGGTTTGCTTCACACACCTGCGCCAGGGCCTGTTGTGGCTCTCTGCAGCCTCTGCTCTGTTGTCTTCTCTTGGGGACCTGGAATGTCTTTTGTTCCCTCGCTATGTCAGAGAGGGAGAATGCCAGACGGTCAGCGCAGCTAAATGCTTCAGCCTAAAAGTGACCCTGGTCACCTTTTCTCACAATTAATAGACAGAGGTAGTCTTGTGCTCCACACAATGGCAAGATCTATGATTTTCTCAGAAGAAGAGCTGTGAAACACGGTCACTTGCACTCCTGGGTACCACAGTGGTCTTAGAGGACACATGATTCCAAGACATTCTTCTAAACGTCATTTGCTGAACTCAAAATTTCACAGCAGAGCAAGGTGACTGCAAAATGAAATGAATCCTTTATGACTGTAAATGTGTCACCTAATGTTTTCCTTTCATTCATTAAGTATCAGATTGCCCTGATTTTCCAGCCAAGATAAAACATTTTTTTCCTTTGGGATGAGTTTTGTTAGGAGCATCAAGACTCCTGAGACTATTTGAAGTGTGAGCAGACCCCTTCGTCACTGGCTGCCAGCTTACGTAAAAACTCCTCTCTTGGCCACCGCTAGCACTCCCGTGTGCTACCCTGATCAATAACTAGCTACAAAAAAGCATCAAACACCTCAAAGACATCCCAAAGGCACAGGTCGCCAAAGGGAATAAAAAGAAACGCCGCATATATTAATGTTCTTCTTAGGCTGCCCAGACATCCTTGTAGGCCTGAGGCCTACAAGGGGCCAGTGGTGATTGGGATGCTTAAAATTATAGAGCTGGAACAACATTTCTTTATGAAATAGCTTTTTAAGCCTCTAGAGAAAGGAATTCCAGTTCAAAGAGTGCCACTTTCCTGTTTTACAACCTGCATTTTGTCTCTTGGTGAGAAAGGCCAAAAAAAAGAAGAAGAAGAAGAAGAAGAAGAAGAAAGAAAGAAAGAAAGAAACCAGGGATGCTGCAAATCATGATAACGGTAACATTATTAAGGTTGAATATAACGCAACGCTCTGATGTTGACGAGGGTGTGCAAGGAGCCTGCACTCTCATCCCTTGCTGGTGATAGTATAAATTGGGAAAACTCTTTCTTTAGGGCAATTTAGAAAAACAGAGCAAAGGTTTAAAAATTTACGTTCCCTTTGACTCTGCAATTTAACTTTTAGGACTCTATCTTAAGGAAATAATCAGATATACATCCAAATGCATGGTACACAGATAACAGTCAAGTAATAGAAATAAACAAAATGTGGAAATAGGAATTTGATTAAATTGACAGGTGGAATATGGATATACCATTATTATTAATAGTTTGGGAGATTATTATGCGGGAAAGTGAGTTATAAAACAGTATTACAGTGTTTTGCTTATAATGCACATGCAGTCATATTTCTATTTAGACAGAGAAAACAGACTGGAACAAAACAAAGACCTCTAAAGACAAGAAATGTAAGATATAAGGTAAAATGTGGCTAATTTGCTCTTCTTATTTTTTCTTGCGCTTCTACTTCATTTCAAAAAAATGCAAACTAAAAGAATTAAAATAAACCTTTAGCATGTGCCCTTAGAGTTAACAGGGTGTTTATACATATATTTCTCATCTGCTATGCCAAAAAGCATATGTGGAGTAGATCATTTGTCTCTATCTTCCAGGAGAGAAAGCTACAGTGCAGAGATATTATATAGTACCTTAAACTAACTTTGCAGCCATAGCTGGTCTATGTAAAACTGAGATTAGAATTAGTGTCTAATAATATAAAACTAGGTAAACAGGTAACCTGTAAATTAATGGGAATGTGTATCTAAAAACAAACTGAAGCAGTTCAATGCTTAAAACATTTATTTTATATTCGTTTATAAGTAATTTAATTTTAAAACATCAAATTTTGGTTAGCAAAAGCTATGTTGAGATAAAATGTCTCTTTTCTTCTTTAAGGGTTAAGATGTTATTGGAGTCAGGAGATAGGAAGGAATTGTTAATATATCACTTTTTTTTAGAAGGAATACATTCTGACATTTGTTAATTAAACTTTTCTTAAGGTTTAATGCATTGTCAAGATAGGACATATTTTCAGGGAAGCCTTGTGATCTTACCAAGCTTTAAAATAATCCAAAAGCTAGTTCTGACATTCTACCTAATGTAGATGAAAAGGTATTTTAAGCTCATGCAAATCTAGAGAAAGAGGAAAATTTTCATCTCATTAATTAGTAGGTAACAACATAATGAGAGAGAAACATTGTTTATTTTCTTCTAACAAGATGATTAATGCAGGTTTAAAAACATTTTTGCTTTTATAAAATTAATACTGTTTAATTATATGAAATTAAAATGTTACCACACAATATGGTTCACTTGGTACAGATGCGGCTAAAGGTCATAATGTATAGCCAAGATCACCTTGTACACTTTCCAATATTGAATAAACATGACAATTTTAAATTATAAATGCTGACAATATTTAAGAGGTTTCTCATGTCTATTAATTTTAGTGTACTAATCTTCTCTCTGAAGACCACTAGTTTTCCTGGGGTCATAACTCTGTACGAAAAAATGAACAGAGACAAAAGTGAGGCTAAACCCCACACACTGGACATCATCGGATTATAGCAAAGGTGTTATCTGAATCCACGCTTACTATAGCATGAGTAAATGTAATTAGTGTGGAGCGGCTTGTTGGGAAAGTGACAAAACACTATTTGCTCAGCCTGACAGAGAATCTGAGAAACATATGCCTTTGGTCACTTTCCAGAAGGGAATGTGGTAAGTGGCGTGAAAAGAGTATGAAAGGCCAGGCACAGTGGCTCACACCTGTAATCCTAGCACTTTGGGAACCCAAGGCAGGTGGATCACAAGGTCAAGAGATCGAGACCAGCCTGACCAACATGGTGAAACCCCATCTCTACTAAAAATACAAAAATTAGCTGGGCACGGTGTCCCGCGCCTATAGTCCTGGCTACCGAGGAGGCTGACACAGGAGAATCCGTTGAACCCAGGAGGTGGAGGTTGCAGTGACCTGAGATAGCACCCCTGCATTCCAGCCTGGGTGATAGAGCAAGACTCTGTCTCAAAAAAAAAAAAAAAAAAAGAAAGAAAGAAAAATAAAAAACAAAACAAAAAAAGAATGTGAAAGAGTGGAAAGCATGAGCTGTGGAAATCAGCAGAGCTTCTCAGCCACAGGATCTTCTGTTAATGTCCCAGTGTCCCAGTCTCCCAGTCTCACTTTCCTCCTGAGAAATAATACAGACTGCACCAGGTCTTTTCAATGCATGAAGCTGATAATTTCCATCAAGAAGATGGTATAGTAAAGGACTTTTATACATGTTAGTTTCCTTCCCTCTCTCTTCCCCTCTTAGCAAAATATTAGACTATTAGGATTCCAACATCATGCACGGTGACTATATCCATCCAAATATGAGGTGCACGAAGAAAATCATCTAAACTGTAATGAAATATTGTTCTGAGTTGACAATTAAAAATAGAACAAATGTCATAAAACTTCTGGGTATTTTATGTAATGATGGGTATTTTTTGGAGATGAAAATGGAATGGAGGGAGACCCAATAATAAATTCTCTATATTTAAATCATTAAACAGAAATTTGACTTGGGTTTTGTTCTTTGAAAAAACTGTAAAAATAAGAGATGGTTTATTTACTCTCTAGAGTCAATTCTGACTCCACAGTGAAAGCAAACTTTTAGAAAAAAAATTCAGTGAATTCAAATTCTAAATGAAATAAAATACTTAGTTGAAATCTCTGGTTTGTGATTATATTAATGTTGCAGCATCTACATTACTAAAGAAAGTGAGTTCGAATAATTGAGTTGTTATGGGAAATGGTCTTGCTATCATGTTCATGAATGCCTGAGTCTAATCAGTCATCACACTGAGGTCAGCCTGGACTCCAGGTGCCATACGACGTACTGTAGATAAAAAGATGAATAAAACTTGAACTTAAATAAAACTTACTTGGCTTACTTCTCAACGTCTAAAGCACTTTCATGTGTCTTTTGTTAACAATCATGTATGCCAGTTATTATTGTCATTAATTTCCATCTTAAGAAATAGGAAACTAGGGCTCAAAGAACTAATGCCTACATTTATTCAAAAACTACTTACTGGTTGACAGAATCTCAAGACGTGGGCAATACGTGGTTCTTGATTGAATTCCCCACCTATTAAAAAAAAGTAAACATGTAAGAAGAAAGTGAGAACATAGAGAGTCTGGCTAATGATGGACTGTGAATTCTAGAGGGTGGAATGGAAAGGTTTAAGCAGTGGGGAAGGGTGGGAGAAGAGGCAGAGGAGGGAACAGGCAGGGGTTCATGATGGTCAGAGTGTGAGAGACAAGGAGTGGGTGAGCCATGGGTCTGAGGCTTGTGGTGTTGAAGGACATAAAATAAAGGACAAAGCGAGAGAGGGCCAAGTGGACTTAAGGTAGATATGGTGAAGAAGCTGCAAAGATAAAGTAACCATTATTGGGACATGGAGGACATGTGAATATGTACTTTATAAGTAGATTTGAGAGAGAGCGGGAGAGAGAATGCACATGCAAAGGAATTACATTGTTAATAGTCCATAAATCTCAGTGAAGACTGTATAAGTATTGATTGTTCTATTTGTATAACTTCTACGTAAATTTGATATTTTTGTTTTGAGACAGAGTCTCACTATGTTGCCCAGGCTGGAGTGCAGTGGCTGTTCACAGGTGCAATCATTGCACCATACAGCCTTGAACTCCTGGGCTCAAAAGATCCTCCTGCCTCAGCCTCCTAAGTATGCTGGGACTATAGGCGTGCACCACTGCACATGACACTGCACCTACTTTTGCACCTGGCTTGAAGTGTTTTAACATAAACATTCAGGAGATGGGCCGGGCGCGGTGGCTCACACCTGTAATCCCAGCACTTTGGGAGGCCGAGGTGGGTGGATCACGAGGTTAAGAGATCGAGACCATCCTGGTCAACATGGTGAAACCCCGTCTCTACTAAAAATACAAAAAATTAGCTGGGCATGGTGGCACATGCCTGTAATCCCAGCTACTCAGGAGACTGAGGCAGGAGAATTGCCTGAACCCAGGAGGCGGAGGTTGCGGTGAGCCGAGATCACGCCATTGCACTCCAGCCTGGGTAACAAGAGCAAAACTCCATTTCAAAAAAAAAAAAAATTTAGGAGATGATGTGAGCTTTTATTGAGTTTGGACCTGGGCTAGACATAAAGCAGAACCTGCATTCAACCTCAGAAGTGACCAGCAATTAACCTCTCCAAACTTCTGTACTTCCCCAAGCTGCCTGTTTCCTCCACAGAACTCTGTGAAAGGAAGGCAAACTCTTGCTTACAGAATGAGCTGTGCTGACTTACGCAGCCAAACTCCACAATTGTGTAAGCCTACTATTTAAATAAAACCCCATCTATCATCTATCTATCTATCTACCTACCTACATATTTAATCTCTCCATCTATCTATCTACCTATCATTTATCTACCTTACTGGTTCTGTATTTTCTGGAAAGCCCTAATTGGCCTAATTAATATACTGTCATTTGCAAAACTGAAAAAGGCATCATCTGGATCCATCAAGCACTTGGTATATATAACTCCTAAATGACTTATTGTTTTTTTGACTTTATTAGAGCCTATGCTCGGACATGAGGCAGAAAAGAGAGAGGGGGAGGGAGAAGAATTCCCTTGTTCTCCGAGAAGTTCCCATGCTTGCCTAATAAGCCCTCTCAGTTGGGCTTTCTTATTAGGCAAGCATGGGAACTGACATCAGGGGTTGGGTGTGTAGGCTGAATTGGGCACAGGCGGTGACGCAGAGGATGGACGGTAGGGTATGCAGGTTGGCATTATCTGGTTGTTATTGTTACCTTAAATATTGGGCCACCTGGTGGTCTGGTCAGAAGCAACAAGGCCGTAAATGAATTGCTCAGAATTCTTTCCCAAGGTGGGACATTCCATGACCTTGGTTATCTCCTAAGGCCACTTCCTGGAATTCTTAGCAGTAAGGTAGACCTGTGAGTTTTGTGATCAGTAGGGGCATGGAGAAGAATGCTCTAGTGGCGATGAGCTGAAGCGAGAAGCATCTCTACTCTGTCTCAATTGGATGAAGTCCTCCGAGATTATCTAAGATCATCTTCATCAGAGTTCAACTTAGTGCAGACATTAAACACATCTGCAAAATTTACATCTTGGCCAGATGTAGATCCACGTTCGATTGAATAACAAGGAGATACAGCCTATCCCAAGTGACACATAAAGCTAATCATTCCTATAAGAAAGGGAAGACTTGCGCTGGACCTGAAGGATAATTAGGAGACAAGATGGGGACTGGCACAGCAGTGAGCAGGAGCGGAGGAAAGTCCCATGTAGCTTGCAGCTTGTGAGGAACTTGGTCATAGGCCTAAGTTCTGGAAAGACCGATCTGAGGAAAGTGTGGAGAGTGACGGGAGAGTAGGTTTAGAAGAGCCGATAGTCCCAGTCCAAACACCGGCAGTGAGAACAGAGACGCGGGATGCCACAGGGAAGATCTAGAGATATGGCAGATGCCGATGCCAGAGGCATTAGTGGCCGCCCGTGTCAGTCGCTGCTCATCGATCTCTGAGCTCTTTTTGTCTGTACCTGGTCTCGATGTTGACGTCTTTTCCAGCAGCATACTCTGATCAGCCATCACCAGTGTGAAGAATCTCCAGTAGGTGAGGTGACAGAGGTGGCAACGTGGTGGCCAGCATTGTGCAGAGTGCATTGAATCCAGCACATTGGCACATACAAGGTTAAGCCACACACAACTCTGTGTGCCTGTCCCTGAACCAGCATGTGTGTGCGCACATGCGCGCACACACACACATACACACACACACAAAACCACACACACAAACACACACACACACATACACGAGAATTTTGGATTGCAGAAGCTAATTCACTCACATTCGTCTCACCTGGAAACTTGTGCAGATGGAGATTCAGAAATCGCTTTTAAGATTTTAGCATGTGAATCAGTAACTAGAAACCTAGCCCTCTCTGAACAAAATGGAAATGGAATTGCGTGGCATAAAGGTGTGTAGAGACAGTAGGCTGATAAATATTTCAAATCTCAGTTCTATTCCCACAACAATTTCTAGAGCCTTACCTAGGCAGAGAGTGAAATTCCTCTTTAATCAGCGTGATGAGATTTGTCTTTTTCCAGTGTTTTCGCAACAACTGCCACTCGTGATAGGTCACTTCAAGATCTGTAATAGTACCTGAATCCGAAATTCATGAAGCGCCCTCAAGATCAGCCTTGTGTGTGCTGAGTTTTAACTCTGCCCTAGTAGGCACACTGGTTCTTAAATCCCCTTCTGAACACATGCATGCCTGCCTCACAGCCCTCATCCCTCTCATTTTTCTCCCTGAGCATACTAGGATTGCCCCCAGCTTGCTTTCGGCTCCTTTCAGCTCTAATTTCAGGAAAAAAAAATCAATATCTGGTATGTGGCATTTGAAATTATTTTATTCAGAAAAGCTCATGCTGAGCATCTATGACAAGCTCTGAGCTAAGCTCCAAGGATCCAGAAATATATGAGAAACAGTGTCTTGCCCTCCAGGAGCTCTAGAGAAAGAGAAATGTAGACGATGAAAAGAACCCAGCATTTGTTTGAATAAAGGGGAAAAAAGTCAATAATTGGAGTTTGGCCTTGAGTAGACATCCAGAATACAGCATTCCGGGACTAGCATCACATACTAGGCTGCTGAGGATGGGTCTCTCTTGGGAGTGGCGCAGAAGTGGGGGACGGGGCTGTGGCACTGGCAGGACATAAACTTCAAAGACTGGGTGGTGGGGTCTGATATAGAGCCATCTGATTGCCCTTTCCAGTTGAGTGCCTGGTGATAAGGGGAAAAGGGAAAGAGACCAGTTCCCTGGGCTGTTAGCTAACTCCATGATGGCCAATGGAAGAGCTTTGGGTTAGGAATACTATTGAAAATTGGGGTCAGGAATATGGGTGAAATGGGACACTTCTCCATATCGGAATCAGTGAAGAAGAAGATGGCACCCTTCATCTCTGAACACTTTGGATCTTTCCTTGAGAAGAGTTTTTCACTGTGAACAAATGAAAAAGAGGATGATTAGAGGCAGAATGGCACACAGAGAAAGACATCTCAGATGACCGAGAGGAAAATGGAGAGAATGGGTGAGAACAGTGATCCCTAAACGTTCTCTCTCCATATACACAGAGGCAAGTTTATCTGGAGAACGCATGTGGGTACCTGAGTGATTGTCCAAGGCCCATCCAGCCACTCTGGGGAGAGCATGCGTCATTATCGTCACACACCTGTAACAAATGCTGACTGAGGAGCTGCAGGAGGATGCTGCCAAGCCAAAGAGACAACTGGAGAGAAGCTTCAATCAAAGGCAAAAACAGAGACAAAGGACTGGAGGCCGCCTAGGATAAGAAAGGCCAGAGTGAACTTGCAGAGGCCGCAGGAAGGGAGGAGGCTCAGTCGTAGGCAGCTGACTATGCTTTGAGCTCTCACTGAAGAGGCTCCTCCCGTTTACAGTTCTTAAAGGAGGCTAAGCACCATCTCAGGAAAAGGGAGCAATAAGTAAATATGCATGAGCAGCACTTGGAAGTGAGGAAGGGGGTAACCAGGGCACTGGAGAGGCTGCACTCTGGATCTCCTAACAAATGAATGAGGTCCTGTCTCATCCCTCCCACCATCCCTGTCAGCAGCCATCCAGGTTCAGGAAATGGAGAAGGGAGGAAGTCAAGAAACAGGAGTGTTAGCTTTTGAGGCACAGACTCAGCCCTGCCACTACTTTACCTTCCTTTACAGGTCACACTGGGCCTGTGAGGCCTCTTATGCTGTCCTTGAAAGGCATCCAGCTGCAGGGACATGTCATGGCCTATGGGAACAATTGGGACAAGATTCTTCAGGAGAGAACACAGGGGTATCAGGATATCCCCTTCCCATCAGGACCCCACCTGGAATGAGAGTCTTGTGGTCCAGCCTCACGGACTTGGATTTTGGAAAAAGCTCATCTCTGGCTTGAATGGGCAGTGCCTCAGTGCTGGGATCTCTCCAAGCCCATTTGAGAAATCTGGGGTGTTTTCAGCTCCTTTCCCCAACCCTTCCAGTCAGCCCAACTGCACAGGGCCTGCTTCTCTGCCCTTACCACCTGCCTCTCACGCCCGGCCCCAGCCACTGGTCTGAAGGGGCTCTGATAACTCACCTTAAGAGACTTAGAAATGCCACTGCTTCATAACTGCTTCTGTAAAGAGGGAGCAGTTTCTTGGCAGAGGCAGGAGCTTTCCTGGACCCCTGACATCCCAGCCAAGGCCACTCCTCACGCCTTTCCTTCCTTGAAGCCCAGGCTGCCACGAAGGATGAGGAACTCAGAAAGATACACAAGTGGATTCCTGGGCTTAATGGAGATGGAGCAGCCTGGTCTGAAGAGGATGCCTGGGCTGACCATTTAGAAGCCCCTTCTTCAGGAGAGTCCTACACTTAGGAACTACATGGGAGAAGTGAACTGGATGCTCTGCAGAGCAACTGCCAGCACATGCTCAAAACCCTGTGAGCTGCCCCGGAAGCTCCAACAGACACAACGGGCACAACTGCCACTGGGTGGGTGGGGGAGAGGCGGCAGTCTGGGCAGCCAACGGTCCCTGCCTCCTACAAACTGTCCTGTACACCTGCGGGGGAGCAGCAGCTCTGGGGTCTGCAGGGGAACACCCCAGGGTTCACAACTCTCCTAGAAGCAAAAAGGGATTCAAAGAGACCCACTTGATAACTTGTCAGGCTGTATACCTGTGAGGCTTCCTCCTTTAGTAGATTGTTGAATTTGTTTATCTACATACAAATAGAAACAAGTAGACATATACAATATACAGGGTGGCTGTGGGTTTGCCACGGCAAGGCAGTGGGTAAGGGTGGTGGGTATGAAATGGTAGACTCTGGGACTCCCCAAGGGGCTCCCCCACTGGACACAGAGCTGAAGCCTTTGGGCGGGTGACTGGGGCAAAAGGGAAGAGGGGCAAGGCAGAGGCCAGGGTGGCAAGGATACAGGGCCTTGTCTACTAAGTCCTGCTCTCCCATGTAGGCCCTCACCCCCGACCGGCCTGAGCCTCAGTTTCTATGAAAGGACAATGGGTCATCAAGGGACAGATACATAGGAGGAAAGGAGAAACTGTGAGGGCAAAGTGTCCTGGGTGAATGGAGGGAATGGAAAAAGTTGCAGAGATTAAGTAGAATTACAGACAGGAGAGAGCCCTTGTGAGATAGGGACAGGAATGCTAAAAGAGACGGCAAGTGATGGGAAGCCAAGAAGAGTAGGGGCGAGGGAGAAGAAGGAGAGGGTGACTCAAAAGAGGACTCAGAAGAGGTAGAATCAGGAACCAGGGCTGAAATGCAGAAGAAACAGCCTACTGGATCGGCCGTGGTTGGCAGGGTGGCCCTGGGACCTGCAGGCATTTTCTTTTTGTTCCAGTCAGAGGCAGGAGACAGTGAGTGAAGGGGGCCACCCAAGGCAGGACAGGAAGCTCAAAGTGCTCTTCTCTTGTCCCCTCATCCCCTCTTCCTCCAACCCTCCCAGAAGCCTTGCCCAAGAAACAAGGGAACTGAACCCAGGAAAGTGGAGTAGAGGGATGGGGACTGGGTATCTTTTCCAGAGAGAAATGATAGCTTAATAGTGATCAGCTGAATGGCCAGGAAATACCCCCATAATGGTGGAGGGTTGAGCATCCAGGACCTTAGTCCAAGGGAAGGGGGCAGGTTTTAGGACTTCCTGGACTCTTCAGACTCTAGCCTCAGTCCCCGCTCCAGGGAATCTCATGGGGAGCCCAGGTATGAGGGAGGCTCAGAAATGGCTCCCAGGTGGAGGAGATTGAACTTCCTCCTCTGGGGAGGCTTCCTGAAGCCTTGTGGGCACAGCATGGAGTAGGCAGGAGAGGGGGTACCAAGGCACGCCCCCTCTCCAAGAGTCCCTGTGAGGCTGCTCCCAAAACCCTAACAGGAACACCTCTACTTTTCCTTCCTCCAACCCCATGGGGTGGGGGTAGGGGGAACTCCCCTCAGGCCCAGAGGACCCTTCACACAGTCCTTCTGCTGGCCAACTCTGCTATCTCAGGTGCCCTGGGTGGAGACAAGGCCATAACTGGAGTTGAACTGGTATTATACCCATTTTAGAATAAAGCAATATTCCCGTTCTCTCTCCCTCTTTTTCTTCCTCTCCTTCACTCCTTTTTTTCTCTTTCTTTTCTTCTTTCCAAAAAAAAAAAAAAAACTGGGGTTGAAAACCAGAATCAGACATCTGGGGAAGAAGCAGTCTCCATGAAGGAAATGAATGGCTTCCCACATTGCTCAGCGCTCCCCTACCCAGCAGGAGGAGATGGATGTAGGATTTCTCTTCAGGGAGGGCTCTGGTGTATCTAACTGTGGTATTGCTGATGTATCATGCTCACACATGTAGAGAGCCAGCAGTAAAGGGTTTTGTGGGGAAGGTCCATTAAAAGTCTTTCAATGTAAACCAAACTTTGACAGACCCAACCGGCCGGCATCCTGGCAGGTATGGTGTCCTGGCGAGGACGCTGCTCACTTCCCTTTGCATTTCCCTATTGCCAGTCTCCTCTGATATTTGTTCAGGAATTCACCCATCCATATGCTCACTGCTTTATCAAATATTTGTTGAGTTTTGCTGGGCAGCGAGGATACAAAAATGAATGAGACAAAGTTTCTGCATTCAGGTACCTTCCTGGGTAGTGGGAAAGGGCAGACTGACAGGCGGAGAACGAAGAGAGAAATACAGGGTACAGGTGGATGACTAAGGTAGGCACACGCCTTAGTTCCTGCTCTCATGGGTAAATGCAGCTAATGAGAGGAAGCCAACGTCCAAAAGTCCTCCACGAGAGTCAATCAGGAAATAGTGAGTCGTTCCTGTGACCAGGCACATAGGAAGTTGGAAACCAGAAAGTTCTTCGCCCACTCAGGAATTTATAGTCTAAAACCAAAATGCTCATGCCTATTATCAGGATCTTTCTCTTGGGCAGCACCAATGTTGGAGAAAAGAAAACTATGTGGTGACTTAGGATACAGTGGGAAAATGCCGCCAGATGCTGGAGACCTCAGGTCTAAAGGTGTTCTGATGACCATATGAACTTATCAGGGATGTGGTTCAGAGGCTTCCTAAGACCAACCAGCTGAGGACTCGGGGAGGGGGAGAAGGAAACGCCTAGGTTCCGGGTTTGGGGAATGTCAGTGCTACAGGGGACAGGCTTGTGCCTGGAAGCTGCCTCCTTGGTGTCCCCAGTTGAAATGCAGAGGCCAAGGGGCTGGTCCCAAGAAGATAGGGACAGCTCAGATGATGATCAATGGAGTCTTGGGGGAGCTCCTGGAGAGGACCACGAAGACAGGGAGTGAGGCTGGCGAATCACCAGTATGGTCCTTCCTTGGCACCAGAAAGCTGGGCCTGGGGAGGAGGAAAGAGGAAGATGTCTCAGCTTGAGTGAGAGGCGGTTGCCTGCTCCCTGCTGCCCCTGCTTTGGGCCATGGCTGCTGGGGAGCGCATCGAAACAAAGGACTATTTATCAGTCTTAACTGCTCACAGGTCTCCCAACTCAGGAGAGACAGATAGGCAGAAACAGAGAAGTAAATGCTGAGGTTATATCTGAAGAGAGTATAGCAGGAGCAGAGCAAATAGGATGGAAAACGTCCTGGTCTCAAAAGGGAGAAAGGATAGAGAAAAGAGTGCCCTTTGGGGAAGAGAGGGTGAGGTCAGGACAAGGAGAGCAGGCAGGATGAGGTGACTGGCTGGACCTCACCCAAAGAGGATGGAGCCTGAAGGCTTCAGGGATGTGGGCTGCGCTTCCTCCCACTGCCCCTAACTCTAGGGATGCGGCTCTCTAGGGGATAGAATCCAGATGAAGAGAAACAGAGATGGGCCAAGGCAAGAAGCCAAGGGCTGAGGGGCACCCAGCTGCCCACCTCCCTTGGGGAAAACCTCATCCCTAGTTTACGAGTAGTGCCTCAGAACTGGCCCATGTCCCAAGCCTGTGTGGGCAACTGGGCACGTGTGTGTGAATCTCTCTTTCCACCATCCAGCCCTACCCAGGTGTCTCTGGGGAGGATTCTTGGAGCTTCCCCCCACTGTCAAAGAGGCCCTCCCGCAGCTGCTCTGCCTGACCAGTTGGGCACTGTTGACTGAGGAGAAGAGTGCTCACAACCTTACACCTTTTTCCCTTTTTCTCTCAGAAAGGTCTGCATCTTAACTGCAGTCTGTTTCCCACCGAGAGGAACAGGACCGCATGGGTGAGGCCAAGGAGAGAAAGACTGTTGGGGGCGGAGGGGTGGGAGCACGGGTCCTGGATCCCCTCACACTGCCCTGGAGCTCTGGCAGCCCTGGGGGGCTCAGTGGGCCCTGGCTCAGCCCCAGGCAGGCGGGCTGGGAAAGGGGTGGCCCTTCCTCCAGGGTGGGACTGGGCTGCCCTGTGCACAGAAACCACAGAAAAGCAGTTGCATGATATGTACCCAAAGACGGTCCCCAGGAAGCCCGGCCATTGAGAGTCAGTGCCACCACGTGGCCCTCTCTGCACCCCTAGAACCCACGGATAAGGGAGGAGGGCTGGCCCTGGACACAGGAGATACCTCAAGTGGAGTGAGGCTCCCCAGCTTCTCTTGCCAGAGAGCTCTGCCTATGACAGGGCCCTCCAGAGACACCAGAGCTGAGAGACAGTTCCAAGCTCCCCTGTGGCAGTGGAGGCTGAAACAAAGGGGGTCCTAGGACAAGATTGGGGTGCCTGAAAAATGGTCAAATCACCTTTTGGTTCAAGAAGCAAGCAGCAGCCTGCTTCAGGAGGGTTGCTCTTCAGCCTGCTCCCAAGGTGGTTTGCTCTGGATCAGTTGCTTTGAGTATTTGAGCCGTGAGTGACCTGCCACTTTCAGGACATCTTGGACCCCAAGCCAGTGTCTCACCGAAGTTGCCCCTCATGACTTGCCTGTATACGAGGCATGGAAGCAAGCAATGCTGGGGCCTGTTTTCCTTCCTTGTCTCAACCCACCACACCCCACACTCATGTCTCAGTTCATTCATGTATTGTTCACCGAACAGCTATTAACTTGGTCTTGGTATGAGACATAAAATAGTAAGTGGCACATACATAGTCCCTAACTTCAAGTTGCTCATTGCATCCTGGGGAAAGATACAGTCCTCATGGGGAGGGGGGATTGGTGATGGTCACTGGGCCTTCCTTAGATTCGGATATCAAACTTGCATAGCCTATCTCTTCTACTGTACCTCATAGGGAACCAAAATAACTTTAGATTGCAAAAGTAGCTTAAATGTCACTAGAAAACCACTTCGATTAGAAAATAGTTTAGGGGTGGCAGGAGCGAGCAGGCCTCATCCCATCAAGGTCTCATAGTCTTAAAGGAGATGGTATTTTGTGTGACTAAAGTCCCATAGTCTGCCTTTATGCCATACCAGCATTTTAAAGACCAGGAGAAATCTTTGGGGCTACATGTCCAATGTGGAGAAAGCCCTGAAATTCTAGAAACTCTGTCTCTTAGGAGTTCTGAGAGTGCTATACGGGCTTATCGGGAACAAGGGTCAGAGACTTCCTGTGACCAGCACAGGACTGGAGGATGGGGAGCAGGGAAGACCCCAAGATCCAGGTGTTGGGGAGATCAGTGCTACAGGGGTTGGGCTTGTGTCTGGAAGCTGCCTCCTTTTGTGTTCCCAATTGAAGGGCAGAGGACAGAGGGCTGCTCTTCAGAAGATGGGACAGCCCAGATGATGGCCAACGGGAGTCTCAGAGGCTCCTGATGGGGGCCAAGAGAAGCTGGGATGAGGCTGGAGTATCACTTAGACGGTGCTTCCTTATGATTAGAAAGTCCAGAACTGGGGAATGAGTAAATGGTAGTTTGTAACACATGTGTTTCATTGCAATTCTTCAGATATGGCACGGGGAGGAGAGAGGGCATCCTCCCTTCAGCTTTGAGGATGGATAGGAGACACGTGGGTCCAGAACCCTCCCTGCTGTCACTCTGTGCGGGGCCCCAACACATTCTTTACAAACGGGGAATGCCAGAGGAGGGTATTTTCATCTGATGCCTAGAGACCCGGGGACTCTGGAGAGACACAGACAGAGGTTCTTATGGTTACATTTGTGGACTGAGACAGAGGGAGATAAAGCCACCCTGAGAGAGAGGCAGAACAAAGACAGCGGTGGGGAAGCTGTGATCAGAGACAATAATAGAGACAGAAAAGGTGGAAACGAGGCACCCAGCAGGGCAACGAGCCACAGCCACAAGGGGAGAGAGAAAGACAGCAACCAAAATACGAAGACACTGGTCATAGTGAGCCTTAGGCTGGCTGCTTTCCAGGAGAAGAGTCAAATTCCTCTGAACTTCATGGTTTAAAGAAATAGAAATTGAGTCATGAGAGATTTTCAGTGGAGGAAGGAAAAGGAATGGGCAGGTCTGTCTTGGGTAGAACCAGCAGTATTCCCTGTGATTCAGAGATGTAAGTTACCTGCCTTATCTAGAGTGGCTCATCTTCTTGGCCACCAATTGTCTTGCTACCTTCTGGCCAGGTGTAGGACCCAAATTAACTAAGAAGATGGAAGAGAAGACAGAAAGAAGCACGAGACCAGAGGCCTGGCCGGGTCTGGCAGTGCTATTCTCTGAGTCAAGCAATTTGCAAAGCTGCCAGGTTAGCTGAACATTGGCCCCATGTGTAGGGATTACTTGTGGAGGAAATATCCAGATGGAGGATGGCGACGGCACACAGCGTACCTAGGACAGGTGCTTGACCTTTCCAGATGCAACTCCTGCCCCTGCCCTCATTCGCTGCCCCTCGGCAGCCAGAGACCCACAGCCCTGCCCGGTAGCAAGACAATTGGTGGCCAAGAAGATGAGCCACTCTAGATAAGGCAAGTACCGTACATCGCTGAATGTGCTCTGGACGACCTCGGTCACAGCTCACCTCCAGCCTGGATGGGCCTGGCAGGCGGTTCCATGCTTGTGTGAAAGTCTCCCTCCTTCTTATCCTTTAGTCCTTCCTCCTCCTATCTGGTCTGTCCTTTCCAAAGAGCCCTAAACTTTCTCAAAAGCACAAAGGTGAAGGTATGTGGATGAGTTTCTTTTCCAGAGAAAGCTTTTTCTTAGTAGTGGACATTTCTTAATGAAGTGAAAAAGATACAGGGCCAAGAACTGGCTTCTTTCCCTGAAGTGGGTGGTTGTTCACGGTCAGGTCATTTTCTGACTTCTGCAACGTTTCTCACTTTATTCCCTTCCAAAGCCCATGCAGTCTCGAGAAACCTTCTAAGTGGGTCCCAGGTAGAACTCTCGTAGAAGGAGAACAGTCTAAAACAGGGATTCAGAGAAGCAGAAGACTGCTCAGGAATGTCCAAATCGCAATAATTTAAAAAGCAAGATATCCTATACTGTAGTCTAGGGCCCAGGACTAGTCTGGTTCTGACAGGCTTTTCCTTCATCGGTGGCCTCTGACTCCAGTTAACCTCCTGTAGGAGATAGTCCACACATTTCATTGATGAATTTGCAAAGTTAGAGAAGAATCTGAGTCCCCGCCTTGTGAGAACCTCCTGCCTGCACTAAGCTCCCAGTCTGAAGGGGGCATACAGTCAAGTGTGTAATCCTGTGGCCCCATGTTAAGTGCAATATAGTGTCCTTTAGGCCCTGATACCTAGGAGAGTCACCAAGGCAGCCATAGTAAAAGACTGCAAGGCCTGGCAACCTCTTTAATGGAAATGCCTCTGGAAATAGCCTATCCTCAAAGTAGCACATGGTAATGAAACAGACTTTCACTCCACAGAGGGCAGGGCTTTTCCAAGAGAGAAATTCAGTGCTTGTTGGATCAGGAACTCTTTCTAGTCTACAGGTGGAGACTAGAAAACCAAGAGAAGGGAAGTGATAGGTCTGAAATTTGTCTTTTGTGAACCATCCCTTTCCAGTCTGTGGAGCCTGCCTTCCAAGAAGGAAGGAAGGCAGCAGTGAGAGCAATCCGACTAAGGAGCTCAAACTCAAGCAGCAGGCCAGGTGAAGGAGGTTGTTTTGCCCTCCCTGGAACATCCACGAGCCTTTCTTGCTTCATGGTACCTATTTTGTCATGCTGTAGACAATTAAAAAATTTAATGTAGACCAACACAGCCACATCCTGCATCCTGCTCTTGCTAAGATGTGCAGGATGTGGTGCAGCAAGGGAAAGCATGGAAAGCAAGAGCAGAAAAGAGCAGCAGAGTCCTGAAGAGAACAGACGGGGAGTGCAGGGGAGGCGAGGGGAAAGGGAGGGGAAAGAAGAAGAAGGGAGGGGAAGGGAGGGGAAGGAAAGGGAGGAGAGGGAGGGTTTAGGGTCTGAGGAGTCAGAGCTGGGTCAAGGGCAAGGGGATCCAGGAGCTCTTGTCCGGGAATGCATACCTTGGTCCATTCTTGCTTTGGAAAGAGAACTATGATGGAAATGAAAGACCATGATGGTCAGAGGCACTTGGGAACAAATCACTGTTTGACTTGCCTGTTCCCCCTTCTGATCCTGAGCATAAGTTTCTGAAGGAGAGGAACTCCATTTGGAATGAGCCCCAATAAGGCTGCCTAAGGGAAGAGGAGAGGAAAAGATGGCATTTTGCCAGAGGGAGGGATGGTGGCTTGCTCCCAGTTAGCCCCCCAACAACTCCTACTTTGGATTGTGTGTGTAGGTTGGAGGCCAGGATGTGGGGCAGAAAGAGAGAGGGCTGTGGTTAGGGGAGTGGCTAGTGGTTAAAGGAATTCAATCCTTGTGAGGCCAGTGGCTAGGCTTCCATCCTCCAGTTGTCCCCTTGAGGTCTTCATCCCTATCTGGTTCTAAACCAGGCCATATCCCAGATTTTGGACTGAAGAGAATTATTAGATTGACCAAAGCCCACAAACCCTCCCTTCAAAATAGCCATTCCCAAAAGGAAAGGATTTGGGCCTGGGGCCCTATTGCCCCCATGAAGAACAATAATTAGGGCCAACTCTAATTGAATTTTTTTTTCACTCCTAGAAGGGATGTATATGAATCTAGGAAGGAAGGTGAGCTGCTTGTCCCAAGGTAGGAAGAATGACTTTCCAATGATAGCTTGTCCATAACCCCATTTCTATGCTGTGGGAAGTTACCGAGTGACTTACTAGTAGAGCTTCTTTAAAAAAGATAAGGCAAAGTTAGGCTGTTAAATGTGCCTTGACTAGTGCCTTGGGAGGCTGAGGCAGGCGGATTGCCTGAACCCAGGAGTTTGAGACCAGCCTGGGCAACACGGTGAAATCCCATCTCTACTAAAATACCAAAAAAAAAAAAATTATAGCCGGGCATAGTGACATGTGCCTGTAGTCCCAGCTACTCGGGAGGCTGAGGCAGGAGAATTGCTAGAACCTGAGAGGCGGAGGTTGCAGTAAGCCAGGATTGTGCCACTGCACTCCAGCCTGGGTGACAGAGTGAGGCTCTGTCTCCAAAAAAAAACAAGAAAAGAAAAGAAAAAAGAGGGCCTTGTTCTGGTGGCCCAAACCACCAGTCATCACCCTTTTATCTCATTTTTCTCTTTCCTTGAGATTACTCCTCGCCTTCCCGGTCCTTGGCTTTGATCACTCCCAATTCATTTCCAGCCGACTTCTTTGGACTGATTCTTGTGTCAGGACTTAACTCATACTGAGCCCTGGGTTCCCTGGAAAACCCACATCTCTTTACTAATGGGACTTTGTGCTGCAAATGAGAATGCCTATTTTGAAGGGAGCATTTGTGGACTCTGTTCTTTTTCACAAGCAAGTTTTTTAAATCCATAAATTTAATATGTACCATTTTTTTCATTAAGGGCTCAAAGAACTTGTCTTGATCTGTAGTTTTGGCTACACCTGCTTGGGAAGGCACAGTCTGGGAATTTCCACCATCACTAACTCACTGATTTCCACTTGCCTGGGATCTATTAAGATTCCTCAGTTGCAGATGTCCTGACACACTGAAGCTATTCCTTACCTGACAAGCTAATGCCCAGTTCCTTCTAGAACTCATGGATTTATATTTCTGCCCTCTCCCCACTCTTGTCCATACAGACATTTACATCTGGATTCTTTACCATTTTTGCCCCCAGGATCTTGGATATTGCCTTGTCACTCATATCCACAAAGCACCTTTGGAACTGGGCACTAATAGCTTAATGTTATTCAAAACACATCCATGGAAGCTCTAGTGTGAGACAGATACTCTAATAAGGCTTGGGGATTCAGAAATGAATGAGAAACCGTGTCTTTTCCTCTAAAAGCAATCTTGTAAAATCACATCCAGTAGCTTCCAAGACATTACAGGTGAAGTTGAGTTTGCAAGCTAACATAGGGAGTCAATCTCTTTGATGGCAAATGGAAGAAATCCTTGAAGCCTCTAGTCTGTGAGCCGCTGGGGTTGGGTTTGAGAAGTTCCTGGGAAGAAGCCTCCTGAAAGACTAGATGCTCCCAGACTGAATCGGCCTTTCTGCATGTGGTTCTAATAACTGGATCCACAGTTGGAGAGGAAAACCCCGTTATCAGAATCCCCGGCTAGACGAAGACAGAGAGCCAGTGGGGAGGGTGTCAGAAGGTTTGGTTTCTGGAAAAGTGAAAGAAGAACGATAAAGGAAAAGGCAATGCCAGAAGGCACCCGAGGGATGAAACACCACCTCCAGGGCCAAGGCCCCCTGCCTAGAAGCTGTTTGCTGCTGACCAACTCCACCCCTGTCTTCTAAGCCTGCCATAGCCATCCCCATGTCCTGTTCTTCCTATGAAAGAAATAGTCAAATGGATGAACCACAGTCTCCCCACCAGAGAAAGAGAAACTGTTAGGTAGGGAGAGAGATAGCTGTATAGAAAGATGCATAGAGATACAAAAAAAAAAAGAACCAGACATAGAAATAAAATAACAAAGAACGACAGCAGCAGAAAAATAACAAAAGAACTGGATGCATCCCCTGGGAGAAAATCCAGAGTGCAGAGCAGTGATGGTGGTGGGGTGGGGGGGCAAGCAATCAAGAATGCCAGCAGAAGGCAGAAACAGAGGCATCCATGCCACAGACCTGGAGGGGTTCAGAGAGGGCAAGGGGCAGAAGAGAGACTCTAGCCATGATATCTTGTTCCACTGAGGCCACCATCTGTCCCTAGCTTGCTTATGTTTCTCCACATTCACAGCTCCTGCACGAAGACAAAAGCATAGAGGAAAGCACCCAGAAAGGAGCAGGAAGAGGGAATGCAAAGGAAAGGCAGATGAGGGAAATGGTAGAAGACAGAGGGGAGAGACAAGGGCTTCTGGCCTTTGGTGTGGAGGCCAGAAAGATACCTAGAAGGCTGGAAATGTGTCTTGCAATCATCATAAACCCCCACCCCCAGGCAGGCTCCTGGTACACATGGAAGGAGTAAAAAAATGTGGTCGGGATGAAGTGAGATCGCTTGGGGCCACGGAAATCTCCCCAGATAACTTCTCTCTTCAGCTTTTGAAATAAGTGACTCTCATTCAGAACGGATGCTTCCTCGGAAGGGTGTGGATACTAGTTCGTATCCACTAGACACCATCCAGCAAGCGCTCCTGAACTCAGGAACTTGTCTCACCTTGGTACAGTGAGGGAGTGAGGTGCTTGCTTCATTTGCAATTGCTGGCCTTTGGCCTAGGGTGAGGTCCCAATTCTGCACTCTGGAGCGGAAAACCAGGCCTCTGTACTCGTCCCAACAGAACCTCTTCCCGGGGCAGCAGGAGGGAGGGAAGACAGTTGCAGTTAGAAGATGCTTTGCTGTATTGACCAAGTCTTCAAAACCAGAGCACTGAAGAGCTGGGGCTGTTTCACCTGGACTTTTTAGCCTTAATACAATGACCACAAAGAAGAGCTCTTCACAGTAGAAAGAAGCTGGCTATGTTGGCTTTGCCATCACCCACCGTAAGGCCTGGAATATGACACTCTTCCCATTTCAGTAAACATCTACCGAGTAAATCACATGAGGATGTCTACTTTCTCGGGAATTGTGCTAAACTATTGTTTTATGATAAATTCAACTTCTGAGCCCTTCAACTGTAGCCGGAACTGGACTTCCTCATGACAAGATATTGGTGGGAGGGAGGAGAACTACAAAAAAAAATAGCTACATTGCTAGACGAATGGTCCCATGATGGTTCAGGTCAAAGCCCTAGGACCAAGTGTAAAAGCTAGGCCCAGATTTTCCTTCACTGGGACCTGGAGTTGATCTCGGTCAGTTTAGGGCAGGAAACACGTTCCTTTGTGGGGCTCAGAACAGTGCAGGCACAGAGTTGCAGAAAACTGCTCCAGCTTTAGGGTTCATGTTAAAACAAAACAAAAACAACAACCCAGTCCCAGCACTCATCTATTTGCTTCTCTCCTTTGTCTTCAGTTTTTCTTAATCCTTCCTTCATGCTTTAGTCAGCTTTCTACTGACTGACTTAATAGATACATGAAAACACTCCGGAATTCTTCATCTAAACTCACTGATGAAAATCACTTTACTTAGCAAATACTTATTGAGCTTTATCTTATATTGAACTCCGGGTAGTGCTGAGAACTCAAATTCGATTGAGAATTTGTCTTCCCCCCTGAGAAGTGTCACTGTTGAGAAGCGAAGGGTGGACTGTAGGAAGGGAGCCTGGAGTCAGTCAGGGGGCAGAGTGTCCTTTAAGGAGTCATCCTATGAGAATTTGCATATCATAGTAGGGTTCAAGAAGCTGACAGTGGATAACTTCTTTTCTTTCCCAGCTGGAGATGGTAAGGATGATAAACAGGGACCCCCCCCCCATTTAGATGTCATTCTTTTCACAGTGACGGGAGTGGTGGAGGCAGAGGCTGGAGGCTGGGGCATCTGAGAACGTGGGAAGATGAGATTTCCAGGTGGTTTTCGAAGGCAGCATGATCCCTGTAGAACCAGTTGCCTCTAGGGGGGCAAAATGGTGCCCTGTCCACTTCCTTCTATTCTCACATTGCCCTGTTGATAAAAATGGCCGAACTCTGTAAAATAGTTGAAGAGATTTATTCTGGACCAAATATGAGTGACCATGGCCCATGACACAGCCCTCGGGAGTTCCTATGAACATGTGCCCAAGATGGTCAGGGTACAGCTTGGTTTTATATATTTTAGGGAGGCATGAGACATCAATCAAATACATTTAAGAAATACATTGGTTTGGTTCAGAAAGTTGGGGCAACTCAAAGCACGGGCTTTCAGGCTATACGTAAATTTTAACATTTTCTGGTTGACAATTGGTTGAGTTTATCTGAAGACCTGGGATCAATGGAAAGGAATGTTCAGAGTAAGGTAAAGGATTGTGGAGACGACATTTTATTTTGCAGAGGAGTCTCGCAGATAGCAGACTTCAGAGAGAGAGCAGGTTGTAAAATGTTTCTTATGAGACCTAAAAGGGTGTCTGGCTCTTAGTTGATTATCTCCTGGATCTGGAAAAAAAGGGAGGGAAACAAAGGGGAAAAGGGATTCTCTGTATGATGTGGATTTTTCCCACAAGCGACTCTGCAGGGCAATTTCAAGGTATAACAAGGAAATATATTTCAGGGTAAAATATTTTAATTTTTTTCATTGCTATGTCAGAGTCAAATTGGAAAGTAAGTCACGATATACGGGGTCATATAAAACCTTTCTAATGAGAATTTATGGTTTATAGGGCATGACTTCCCAGACTCCTTAGGATAGGAATTTGGGCAAGATTTAAAAAATCAGAGCTTTATCCTCAGCCCTTGTGTTGACCTTTGGCCAATTCAGGCTCCAATCATTCCTTTCCATCTAAAAATTACGTTAGATGAACAAGAGGAAAACAGACATACTAGGAAGAAAGAAATAGGGAGACAATTCTTTTCGGCTATCTAGAAAGACAATGTAAAGATATGATGGCCAAAAAAAGATGATAGGAACATTGAAGAAGAAAACTAGAAGTGGAGCAGGAAAAAAAAGTAATGCAGGGAAATGTGATCTGATGGCAGAGGCCCAAAAAGGGAGGCTCCTGGACAGATGGAGGAGGAAGCACAGATGGGAAGGTCGTGGTGCTGTCAGCCATGCCAGACCACTCTCTTCCCCTGAAGGGCCATGCCTGGGGCAGCTTTCTTTCTTGGTTCCTAGAAAGGGACATGAAATGTGATTTGACAGAGAAGGTACATCCAGAGAACATAGATGGGGCACATGAGGAAGCTTGACAAGAGCACTTGACAAGATCTGCAAATCCAAAGAATGCCCACCACTTCCTCACTTCACCTAAACCCCAACCTATTTCTATACCCTCACCCCAGCTTTCTGTGACTTTGGGTTTCATCCTCCTGTGCCAAGGTAATAAAGAGAAGAAAGAAAGGTGATATGCTGGGGGCTCAGACTGTGGCATGCCGTGTCCGAGCCTCCACCTCCCTTCCTTATCTCAGTCTAATTCGATTACATTAACACTGCCCCTTATTTGGGGGCAGCACTCGGGGAGCTGACAACCAGAAACTCATCCTTTCCTTTTAGGGGTGGTTGCTGGTAGGGCTTAGGGTGGGGGAAGTTAACAGACAGCATCAAGGATATGCCTCTTGCATCAAGGTTCACGCCCTTGTTAACACACTCAAGACTATTAAGCAAATTTAAGAGTCCCTCCCTTACCAAGATGAAGCTCAAGCTCTTTGTACACATGTCATGCATGACAAGATACTTAAAAAGGATTCTTGTTGTGTTTTCTTTGTAGTTTAACAAGCCAAGAAAAAAAAATAGGTGGAAAGTTTCTTCTGTCTTTTAAAGTAGGGAACCTACCTGACTTACAAAGAAGGCAGACATTAATATCAATGTTGTGAACCTTAGTTCAACCCTGGTATGAACGGTCTAATAATGTTGGAGGTCTGGAAAAGGAGAAAGACTTTACTGAAGGAATTTCCTGGAGTGGTGGGGCACTTTTGCTACTCCTTGCTGGAAGAGAGGAGTGTGTCCTTCATAACCTCACACAAAAAGGGACAAGAGAGTCCTGGGTGGATCCATCCCTTGAATTTTGCCAGGCACAGTGCCTTGATATCTGACCCCAGGAGAAGAGATGGAGAGGCTCAGGCTGAGGCTGATAGACAGAGAGAGACTCGCCTCTGGAAAAGAAGTGGAGCCTGCGTGGTCTGCTGTGTGGTGCTGACCAGACCAGCCTCTCAAGGGGAAGAAAGGACCAGGCGCCGTTTTTAAATCCATCCAGCAGAGTTTCTAGGGAAGAAGTCGTGGGGGTAGGGAGGAGTGTTTGGCTAAAAAAGAACAGGCAATTGCCAACTTTGGGACATGCTTTGCCCACAGCTGGAAGGGTGCAGTTAGACGTGCTCAGGGCACCAATCTGAGCTACGCTCAACAGCGCCCCAGTGAGGGTCAGCCCTGAGCACGCACCTCGGCCAGAAGTGGGGCAAACTAATCCACTTCCCCATTCCTCCATGCTGGGGTCCACAGCAAAGCCAGCAGGGGTGAGGAGAAAGAAACAGGCCCAAAACTGCAAACTACACCCTCATGTCCCACTGTGAGTACCCGTCCTAGCCACTGCTCAAGAGAGGGAAAAAGCTCTAAATGAAGTTCACAGTTTTGACTCTTGCATAGGACTTGGTATTTTAGTTACTGAAATGGATCTGTCTGATGACTAAAACTGACTTGAGGACTTGTTATTACCTGAAAGTTTCCGGAAGAATCTGGAACTGGCCCAAGATTTCACCCAAAGGAGGGAAACCAAGAAACTGCCTCACAGGGAAAGTTGTACATCCTCAGTTCTTGGAGAGTGGGGCACTGGGAGCTTGTAAGTGGTTAGCAAAGTTTCCTTTATCACTTGCCCTGCCCTTTGGTCTCACAGCAGGATGTGTTAAGGAAATGCCTAGAGTTTTCTGAAAGGACACTCTTCTCTCTGTGTTGACCTAGCCACATATTTATGGCTCTGCTAAAATCGATGTCTTGCCATCATTCCTTTTACTCCTTTGGAATGAGAGCCTCTGGAATGCACCATAGACTTGACTTTCTTCTGAAAGTCTTCTTGAGTTTCCCCTGGGCCGGGAGAGGCTCACTCCAAAGACTCCCCCAGTCCCCCTGCTTATCTCTGTAACTGGAACGTCACCACTTCCTTGTCTTTGGTTTCTCCCCAAACACTGTAAATTCCTTGAGAGCAGGGACTCTACCTATTCACTCATCTTTTCCCAGGGGTTAGAAAACTTGACATAGTGTAGATCCTAAGTTAATGTTTGTTGAATGAATGCATGAACACACACACACACACACACACACACACACACATGCACACACTCCTTTGACTTGCTGAATATATTTGTAACTACTTGTTTTCTTTTTGGGCAATGGCAAGAATTTCAATTTCAACATATGAGCCTTGAAAGACTCATTTCGAGGGATAGCCAAAAGAAAAAAGAACAAGGTACAGGCCAATAAAAAATGGAGCAAAGCCATGCTGAGAAGAAAGATTTTTTCTGAAGCCTTAGTAAGAATAAAGCAGAGAGGAGCTAGAAGCCATGAACTTAGGACACAGGGGTTTGAGGGGAGATTACTGAGTCATAGGTCTGGGGACCGCTGCCACGCTCTGCATGAAGTTGTTTTGAACAAGGCTGTTTACCAAGGTGTAAGTAGGAAAAAAGAAATGAAAGAAATTGGTTTCACATATTTTCAACTCTGCAATGTAAATAAACACTGGACACTGAAGGGTACATTGAAGGGAGAATAATTACCTGCAACTAAAAGGGGGTGAAAGAAAGGGGCAACAGCAGAAGGAAACTGGGGCAGTAGTCCTCCCACCTGGGGAGAGTTAACACAGGACCTCAGGGTACTGGCCCATCACCCTAATAATGCCCCAGGAGAGTGTTCGGGCCCAGGGGAAAATAACTTTAGGGTGGCTGGGCCCCAGGAGATGGTTCTGGGGAAGCTACACACTGGGGTTCTAGGCTCCTGGATTCCAGTGCCCATTACCAGTGAACTGTGCCTGTTACAGCCACTAGAACAGCGGTGCTCACTGTAATCAAAGACCAGAGTTTGCATGGTCTGTGGGACATCTGTGTAAGGGGAACAGAAAACAAAGGAACCCCCAGGTAAGTGACGATAAATTTTGTTCGTGCCAAAGAGGATGAGATCTCAGAGGCAGATTTTATTTTTTTTACAAAAGGAAAGCAAAAATAAGTAAATACTGTTGCATCACTTGAACCTGTGGATTTTCATGGAGTAAGAATTTTAACTGTTAAACCTGCCGTACTTGCAAAGTCTTTAGTGAGTAGGTGTAATGAGCGTTTTCCCAAAAATGCCTTATTGGCTCTGCTGAAGAGATTAAATACAAATGAAAGCTCTGTTGGACTCAGGGGTCTCAGAAATCCTCTGTGACTAGTTACAGAGTTACGACCAGGGAGGAGGATCCAGTAAGCAGGAAATCACATCAGAGACAAGCTTTGAAGATCTGGGGGAAGACCTGACATACAATTAAAAGATGCCTTTTGTAGGTACGTTAAAAAAAATAATAACCCATTTGTAAGCATGTCATTGAAGCAATAATGTAGTAAGTTCAGGAAAAGTTTCTAGTAAGCCAAACATGGTTAATGGGCAACATTTTGGAGGAACTAATGATGATTATGGTCATTATTAGACAACCAGACAGCAAGACAAGGGCTACACTTAGTATAAACCAAAGCCCCTGAGGGCAGTAGTAACTACAAAAATGCCTCCAATAAGTGTTTCAATAGGCTTTGCAAAATACCGAGTATCCTCACTGTATGTGGGGCCCTTCATAAATATCCTTCAGTGGTAGTGGCGTATTTAAGGGGAAATGGGCCAGAAATGTTTAGCAGCATTAAGAAGAGTATTTGTCTGTTTTGAGGTGACATCTCAAAGCTGCAAACCAGCCAGTTGTGAGGTTGCACTTGAGTGCATGTAATCATATTCTTTTGGTGAACAACTGTAGCCCTCTTTCGTTTAATTGCGGTCTCCAGGCTTTTGGTTCCCACTATGAACCCAGAGAACAGGCCGGAAGCTTGTTGCACAAGGCTTCCATTTTCACTGTTCAGTGACTGGTGTCCAAATTCCCAGATTTTCACAGTAAACTTCACTCAGTCTTGTTCTAATTGTTATCTGTAAAAGTTTTTATTCAGAATGTTCTTAAATGATGAACTCAGGGAAAGCTATGCATTAAATAGACACTTAACAGATGGTCAAGGGAGTAGCATGCTGAAATATGGTAAAACTGCACTAATGATTTTTATCCACTCCACTGGTTAAATACAAGGCAAAACTAAAATCCAGTATTTGTGTATTTCAAATTATCATTACCATCCATAAAACTATTTGAAATAATTTCTTTTTAGTTTTAAAAATGAAAAAAATATTACTTTATATAAATCCTCCAAATCCCAAAAACCAACAGGAAATATATTGAAAAGAGTTATAGTTTCTTTAAATTATTAAGAAATTGAGCTATCTCATGAACAACGTAAGAATCTATTGGCTAGTAAGTAATGACAAAGTGAATATTTAACCAATCTTCTGAAAAAAATTAAATAATACAAGCACTTAAGAGTCTCAGATTCTAAGACAAGGAATCATTTTGAATTGCTTGAATGCGTCATAATTTTTCAAGAAGCTTGTTCAAACTTTATTTCCCGTTCTCTTAGAAAAGCACAGACGATAAAGCTGTGTACAGTGGCACACACTTGAAGTCTCAGCTTCTTGGGAGGCTGAGGCAGGAGGTTCGCTTGAGTGTGTGAGTTCAAGGCTGCAGTGAGCTGTGACGATGCCACTGTACTCCAGACTGAGCGACAGAGCAAGGCGGAAATCGAAAAAAAAAATGGATGATTAGACTTCATGGGATGATACAAAATCATCATCCCATCTTCAGTTAATGATGAACACTGTCTTAAATAGTGCAGAATAAATGAATGTTATGGGAGTCAGCGTTTCCTAGTTTGAAAGAGTCTACTGATTATCTTTCTGTTCTAAATGAACACGTTAGAGGTGGCCTCCAGAGTTGCTCAAACCCTTGCTCTATTGCAAGAAAACTCGACCAAGGCCCAGGACCTAGGAAATATCCAGAACTGAGGACTTCTCCTGCCAAGCCCAGGAAGGCTGAATGTGAACCCAATGCTGGCAGCTTTGCATGACTTCAACCATTACACATATATTGTGAGAGAGAAAATGAGGTTTTGTGTCTCTTATGCCTCTCATTTTTAGAAACAGGTCTGGGCAGTGTCAAAGAGTAAAACAGCCTTTGCTCATCTTAAACACAGGTATTTGTCCTGGACTTAATTAACACTGCTGAATCAGGCAAGTGAGAGTACACAGTCACTGGGCTAGACTCACATGGACTCAGGCTGTCCTCAGGCAGTGTAAAAGCTTGGAGATACCTTGGTCAGCAGCTTTGCTGGGACTCCAAACTTGAGAAGAGGAATAGAGCAAGGCCTTTTGGAAACGCCCCCACCCTACTTAAGAATTCTGAACTGTTGTGCTTCTAGACTGACACTATAATGATTAGGATACGGTGGTGACTACAAATTTTGACTCCTTTCCTAACAGCAGGGTAAATATGTGATGTTTAGGTTATATCAGGATGAAAACAACCAGATAATTAAACTAAAATTTGATTTTAAGCACATTCTTATTTCCAAGATTTTTGTTAAGACGATTTTTGAAAAATCGTAACTTTCTATCCCCTATCTAGCTTTCTTGCTAGACAGTCTCTTGAGAGAAAGCACCATGTCTTATTTTTCTTTGCCATTTTTACAGCACTTCATAAGATTTTAGTATAGCCACATAGGAACTTAAGTCAATTTGGATTGAATTAACATATAGTCAAATCTGAGCTTCCCATAATGTCAGATATTGGCTGATTATTTGCATATTCAATAATCTTTGCAGGCATTCCCATTGACAGCAGTATGTCAACTGCATAGGTAGGTAGATCAATTAGGACCTAGGTTGACAACAGATGTCTATATAAATGTCTGAAATAGCAAAAGTTGCTGCTTATAAAGTTTGGGTTCATTTTGTGGTATAAAGTCCATTCGCCAGAAGATTTTTTTCAGAAAACTTCTAAATATTAAATTGGATCGATTATTTAAGGAGGGCTAAATGTTTTTTAAAATAATAGACTACAAGAACATGTAGATGAAAATATAACCACAGCTTGGGGGAGTCTTTTCCATGCATGAAACAACTGAAGAATTTCTAAAGAAACATCTTGGTTAATTTTTAGTCCACAAAACTGTTAAAAGCTATAAAAGCTCAATTAATGGTGAGAAAAATACTAAAAATATTAAATTTACATTTTCTGTTCTATTGAAGTAATTTGAACAAATACAATTTTTTAAAATTTTAACCAATTTATAAGAGCATAAACTCTTGAATTAAAAATGAATCTTAGAAGAAATTTCCATTCATGATACAGTTTTAGAGTGGGAATGTAAAATGATATACTGAAGTCATGTTTTCTAATAAAGAACCTCATTGAGGTTTAAGAGAGTGAAATAATATCCCCTGGATTAATGTTTAATCGAAACTAATATTTACTGCTCTAGTGCATTCAAGAGAGCCTATTACTAGGTTTTTGAATGAATGATTTGTTTCATAACCAATTTCAAATAACTAGATGAGTGCCTTTTTTAGAGAGAACGACAATGAGGTCTTATAGAGATAGATCTTGCTTTGGAGGTTTTACTTTAGAATATTTGAAGAAGTAATTCATATTCGGCCACAGCTGTGTGATCCTCTCCGCATATAAGTTGGTATCTCCTCACTTATAAACCCTGAACTCTTTTTTTTTTTTTTTTTGAGACGGAGTTTCGCTCTTATTACCCAGGCTGGAGTGCAATGGCGCGATCTCGGCTCACCGCAACCTCCGCCTCCTGGGTTCAGGCAATTCTCCTGCCTCAGCCTCCTGAGTAGCCCAGATTACAGGCACGCGCCACCACGCCCAGCTAACTTTTTTTGTATTTTTAGTAGAGACGGGGTTTCACCATGTTGACCAGGATGGTCTCGACCTCTTGACCTCGTGATCCACCCACTTCGGCCTCCCAAAGTGCTGGGATTACAGACGTGAGCCACCGCGCCCAGCCCTAAATCCTGAACTCTTACACAGTGAAGGTAATACACGGTTAAAGTAAACACTGGATGTGCTTAAAATACTTCCTTGAGTTGCTGGTTGCTTTCCAGAGGGTTCTCCGCCTCACTGAATGGTGGATTCACTGGTTGGAGTGTGTGCTTTGTTTTCTGATAGATACAAACCACATACTTTGAAAATCTTCTGTGTAAATGTTCTATTCAAATAAGAGACTTATCCCAGAAACAAGAGGGTCCTGGGCAGAGCCATTCACTACATAAAAAGGAAAAGAAAGTCAACATTTTAGACACCTTTATCCTTGCCTCCTAATTGGCCGCCTAGGCTTGCCAGGTACAGCAGAAAGGTAATCAGACTTTCTTTTTACACAGTATTAAAGATGAGAAAGCCTTGGAGATTATCAAATCCAATCCCTTTATTTTCTAAAGAAACTGAGGCTCAGAATAATTGACCTGACAGAAACCGATGGAAAGTTTTAGTTCTGTTACTTACTTGCTGTGAGGCCATTTTGAAAATAGACGTCATACATCATATCCTATTTTAATTACCCTAGACTTCAGAAACAACCATTCCAGGATAAACCTATCTATATCTGCAGGAATAAAAAACCCTATTCAAAATAATGCAAGTGCTGGCATTAAGCTAGTCAAAGATAAAGATTGTTAATTCTAACAAATATTTATTGCATGCCTTCTGTCTGATGCTGAATTAGGCAGCATGGGCCAGAAAAATACGTTGAAGCCAGAGAAATGGTAATTTCTATAACCTGCTAACTCTAAAATGTAACCTAGGATTACATTTTACATCTAAAATGTAATCTAAAATGAACCTCTCTGGATCTCAGTTTCCTCATCTGCAAAATACGTATGAAGAATACTCTTTAGAATTATTGTAAGGCTAGAAAGAGACAATCCATGGAAAACAAACTACCATAAAGAACACTCAGTAGATACTAGTTCTCTTCTGTGGCTAAGGGCTAACAAACATTTACCTCTTCCTCTACAGGAACATTTGGCAGTGTTTTTGGGTTAACTTTCTCTGTTCTGCTGGGATATCTGATAGAGTTGGGATGTCAGCTGTTACTAGGTAACATTGTTTATGGTGAAAGTGACCCCTAACTGGAGAACTGTATCCAACTAAAGGAGGTACAAAGGAACTAGGTGCATCCCCAACTGGGGATGCTTATTATTATTATACTTTAAGTTCTGGAGTACATGTGCAGAATGTGCAAGTTTGCTACTTTGGTATACACGTGCCATGGTAGTTTGCTGCACCCATCAACCCATCATCTACATTAGGTATGTCCCCTAATTCTATCCCTCCCTTAGTCCCCCACCCGCCAAGAGTCCCCAGTATGTGATGTTCCCCTCCTTGTGTCCATGTTTCTCATTGTTCAACTCCCATTTATGAGTGAGAGCATGTGGTGTTTGTTTTCTATTCTTGTATTAGTTTGCTGAGACTGATAGTTTCCAGCTGCATCCATGTCCCTGCAAAGGACATAAAATCATTCTCTGTATACATATGTCAAACTAATCAAATTGTATACTTTAAATACCTGTGATTTGTTGTTATATGTCAATTATATCCCAATAAAACTTTTTTTTTTAAAGTTTGTATCTAAAAAAAAAAAAACTCATTTTCTTATGGCTGCATAGTATTCCATGGTGTATACGTAACACATTTTCTTTATCTAATCTATCATTGATGGGCATTTGGGTTGATTCCAAGTCTTTGTTATTGTGAACAGTGCCACAATAAACATAATGTCTGCATGTGTCTTTATGGTACAATGATTTACAATCCTTTGCATATGTACCCACTAATGGGATGCTGGGTCAAATGGTATTTCTAGTTCTAGATCCTTGAGGAATCACTACACTGTCTTCCACAATGGTCGAACTAATTTACACTCCCACACACAGTGTAAAAGTGTTCCTATTTCTCCACATCTCCTTTAGTATCTGTTTCCTGATTTTTTAATGATCACCATTCTAAATGGCATTAGTATCTCTACTTGAGATAGTATGTCAATGAGGTTTGGATTTGCATTTATCTAATAACAGATGATGATGAGCTTTTTTTTGTATGTTTGTTAGCTGCATAATGTAAGTATTTCTCCATCCCTTTATTTTGAGCCTATGTGTATCCTTGCACGTGAGATGGGTCTCCTAAATACAGCACACTGATGGGTTTTGAGTCTTTATCAAATGTGCCAGTCTGTGTCTTTTAATTGGGGCATTTAGCCCATTTACATTTAAGGTTAATATTGTAATGTGTGAATTTGATCCTGTCACCATGATGCTAGCTAGTTATTTTGCCCATTAGTTGATGCAGTTTCTTCATACCATCGAGGACCTTTATAATTCAGTATGTTTTTGTAGTGGCTAGTACCCAATTTTCCTTTCCATGTTTAGTACTTCCTTTAGGCGGTCTTGTAAGGCAGGCATGGTGGTGACAATATATCTGAGCATTTGCTTGTCTGTAAAAGATTTTATTTCTCTTTCACTTAGAAAGCTTAGTTTGGTTGGATATGAAATTCTGCGTTGAAAATGTTCTAAGAATGTTGAATATTGGTCCCCACTCTTCTGGCCTGTAGAGTTTCTGCAGAGAGATCTGCTGTTAGTACTGTTAGTCCGATGGGCTTCTCTTTGTGGGTGACCTGACCTTTCTCTCTGGCTGCCCTTAACATCATTTCCTTCATTTCAACCTTGGCGAATCTGATGAGTGTGTGTCTTGGGGTTGCTCTCCTCGAGGACTATCTTTGTAGTATTCTCTGAATTTCCTGAATTTGAATGTTGGCCTGCCTTGCTAAAGTTGGGGATGTTCTCCTGGAAAATATCCTGAAGTGTGTTTTCCAACTTGGTTCCATTCTCCCTGTCACTTTCAGGTACAGAAATCAAACGTAGATTTGGTCTTTTCACATAAGTCCCTTATTTTCGGAGGCTTTGTTCATTTCTTTTCATTCTTTTTTCTCTAATCTTGCCTTCTGGCTTTATTTCATTGAGTTGATCTTCAATCTCTGATATCCTTTCTTCTATGCAGACACATGAAGATGTTATGTTTATTGCTTGATTGGGCTATTGATACTTGTGTATGCTTCACAAAGTTCTTGTGCTATGTTTTTCAACTCCATCAGGTGATTTATGTTCTTCTCTAAACTGGTTATTCTAGTTAGCAATTCATCTCACCTTTTTTCAAGGTTCTTAGCTTCCTCGCATTGGGTTAGAACATGCTTCTTTAGCTTGGAGGAGTTTCTTATTACCCACTTTCTGAAGCCTACTTCTGCCAATTTGTCAAACTCATTCCCATCCAGCTTTGTTTCCTTCCTGGTGAGGACTTGTGATCCTTTGGAGGAGAAGAGGCATTCTTTTTTGGAATTTTCAGCCTTTTTATGCTGGTTTCTCCCCATCTTCGTGTGGTCTCTTGAGTGGATGTCCGTTTTCTTGACATTGATATTATTCATTTCTGTTTGCTAGTTTTCTTTATAACAGGCCCCTCTGCAGCAGTCTGCTGGAGTATGCCTGGAGGCCCACTCCAGATCCTGTTTACTTGGATATCACTTGGAATCTTTGCAGAACAGCAAAGATTGCTGTCTGTTTCTTCCTCTGGAAGCTTCATCTCAGAAGGGCACCTGCCAGTGCCAGTCGGAGCTCTCCTGTATGAGGTCTGTTGGCCCCTACTGGGAGGTATCTTCCAGTCACAATACATTGGGGTCAGGGATTCTCTTGAGGAGGCAGTTGGTCCCTTAAGCTGTGCTGTGAAATCCACTGCTCCCTTCAGAGCTGCCAGGCAGGATGTTTAAGTCTGCTGTAACTGCACCCTTAGCCACCTCTTCCTGAGGAGATGGGGGTTTTATCTAGAAATCCCTGACCAGGGCTGCTGCCTTTTTTCAGAGATGCCCTGCCTAGAGAAGAGGAATCTAGATAGGCAATCTGACCACAGAGGTCTTCCTGAGCTGCGGTGGGCTCCACCCAGTTGGAACTTCCCGGTAACTTTGTCTACACGATGAGGGGAACACCGCCTATGCACGCCTCGGCAATAGTGGATGCCCCTCCCCCACCAAGCTCCAGTGTCCCAGGTCCACCTGAGACTGCTGCACTCTTAGAATTTCAAGCCAGTGGATGGTAGATTGTTGTGCTCCATGGGGGTGGGACCCACTAAGCCAAACCACTTGGCTCCCTGACTTCAGTCTCCCTTCCAGAGGGGTGAAGGGTTCTGTCTCACTGGTGTTCCAGGTGCCACTGGGGTATGAAAAAAAAAAAAAAAAAACTCCTGCCACTAGCTTGGTGTCTGCCCAAACGGCTGCCTAGTCTCGTGCTTGAAACCCAGGGCCCTGGTGGGGTAGGCACCAGAGGAATCTCCTGGTCTGCCAATTGCAAAGACCATGGGAGAAGTGCAGTATCTGGGCCTGAATGGACCATTCTTCCTGGTACAGTCCCTCATGGCTTCCCTTATGCCTCCGGATTAAGATGATGCCTCACCCTGCTTCAGCTCACCCTCCGTGGGCTGCACCCACTGCTCAACCAGTCACAACGAGACGAACCAGGCACCTCAGTTGGAAATGCAGAAATTATTTGCCCTCTGCATTGATCTCACTGGGAGCTGCAGACCGGAGCTATTCCTATTACAATGGGAGACACATGGCCTGCCTCTTCAGGGACCTTGGAGGCTAAACTAGGAACTTTTCCAGAAAATATTGTTTTCTATTTGGAATATGTAGCTCCTGTACTTGTCTGGGCGAGTTTACTTTCCTCACACCTAAGGAGAGCTCCAAAAGCATAGCCCTGAAACAGAGATGCGGACTTCTGTAAGAACTATTCTTATTAAAAAGAAATGGCTGATGCTGCTCTGTTGGCATACTGTGTGTTTTGTGGGTTGCATCCTTTCGATAGCATGTCTAGCCCATAGCAGTCATGCATATCTGTTTTCTTGAGCCCAAAAAGACGCCACATTGGGCATTGCATTTTCCTAAAGACACTAAAGGGGAGGCAAAGAGGAATAAGACTTGCAATCCAGCTAATGGTTTATAATCTAGTGCTGAAATGGTGGCATGCACATGATTTCAATGTATGACAAGCCAGAAAGTGGTATTTGAGAAATAAACCACAAAAGGTCATAGGAACAGAAAAAGGAAAGAAATGGCTTTTGGCTTAAGGAAGGAGATAATTTGTCTTTCAAGGTGGCATTCAAGCCAGAAAGGAATGGCACAGTTACAAGGCAGAGTGTTTTAAGTAGAGGTTGTGCTGGGCAGAGTCAAGGAGAGAGCTGGGGGAGATTAGAGTTGGGGAGGAGGCATGATAGATGGGTAGCAGAGCATGGAGGGCCAAGATGACCATTTCATTATATAAATAACAAGAAACTCTTAGTCTCTGAACAGTGGCATACATACATACCCAGGGAGAAAGGAGATACCAATAAATCATGAAAGGAGAAAAGCAGTGGAAGCTTCCCCCCTGCCAAGACAGAGTTTCACGCTTACACCCAGGATGGAGTAAAATGGCGTGATCTCAGCTCACAGCAACCTCCGCCTTCCAGGTTCAAGCAATCCTCCTGCCTCAGCCTCCCGAGTAGCTGGGGTAACAGGCACCCACCACCACACCTGGCTAAGTTTTGTATTTTTAGTAGAGATGAGGTTTCACCAGGTTGGCCAGCCTGGTCTCCAACTCCTGACCTCAGGCGATCCACCTACCTCGGCCTCTCAAAGTGCTGGGATTACAGACGTGAGCCAACATGCCTGGCCAGACGCTTCTTAATAAGGTACGAGAAAGACCTCTTGCTGCTGGAGGAGGGTCAAATATGACTTGAAGGAAACAGAGCTCTAATACTGAGATCAGCAAGAATAGGTATTGAGCTAGCCAACTGGTTATCAATAAAGGTCAAGTGGAAGTGTGATGTCATAAAGTTGGAGTGGAACCCATGGTCTCCATCACAGAGTTTTCTAAAAGGAGTTGCTTTTAAATGAATTTTTTAACATGTAAATGCATAAATACATTGTATATAACTACTCATTCTTATGTGTTTCCCAGATGAATAACAAAAATTTTTGTATATAACAAATATTTCCCCAAAGAGCTTTCAGCCCTACTACATGTAATGTAGCCTACATTCTGCTGGCATTTTGTGAGTGCATCTTCCAACACAGTAAATTAATTTTAAAACCTAGGTCTAAACGCAATCTCCAAATCAGTGTTCTGCAGCAGTGCAGTGGTTACCAGCTGCAAGTGGAGAAAACGAAAGTCAGATTCGGTCAGAACCAAGGAACGGCATGGTGGTCACTGGAAAGTCAAAGAAGGAAGCAACTCTGGGTTGTCAGCAAGAACACAATGGAAGCATCTGATGGCGGGCCGGGAGGCAAATCAAGTGAGTAGACGTAAGAATTAAGTGGCACTAAAACATGGATAAGAAATTTATGTTTGGAGTTATCAAAATCTTGGTTCAACTCCCAACTCTCTCAAACTCTGAGCTGGACAAGTTGTTGTGAAGATTCAATGAGACTGTTGAAAGAGCTTAGACCAGTCCCTGGCAAATAAGAAACATTTGTTCATGTAATGCTAGCCTCTTGACACTGGTGATGAGAGCAGGCTCAGCTGACAGAAGACGGTAATAGGAAAAGTAACACATAAAGATGTCACCAGAAGACAAATCTCTGGATGTTAGATTTGGAAGTTGGAACAACTCTTGGAAACTTAGCCAAATTGTATATAACCAGGCCCATATGAAATGGAGTGCATTGCAAGTTATTGCACTGAGGAAGTTGAGGCCCTAAGACCAAAATGTTGGAAAATGGCTTGGATTTAGAATAATGAAGCAGGGAGGTGAGGAGCTAATCCTAAAGTAATGACAGGAAGTTAGAGGGTGTCCCTGAGAGAGGTCACTTCTGGTAAGGAGCATAGGGAGAGCATGGCAGAGGAGTCCTGTAAACTAAAATCCAGGGATTTGGGAATAAAACAAGCCTCCCGGTTTGCTTGAATAAAGTACTTGAATCTGAACCAACATTTTTTTTGCTCCCAATGCATTTATCAGGATAAAATATTTTGACACATCATAAAATGCATATAATTCATAGATACAATACTTTACACAAGAATGTAACATATCGTATTGTTCAGATAGTCATATGACTAATACCTAGTGCTAGGCATTCAAAAATATTTGTTGAATAAATAAGAGCTCCCAGCTCTGCCATTTACTTAACCACACACACACAAAATGTGTCATCAGCAAGACAGATATGGTGATACCCACCTCATGGAGTGAGATAATATACATGAAGTACCTGGGACATACCAAGCACTCAGTAAATAGTAGCTGATACTGTTGTTTGAAGTATGTGTCAAACACTGCTGCCAATGCCTTATAAGCATTTAAAAATTATACCACAGAAAACATTTTCTATTTCATGTGGGAAATACATATGTTTTATATTTTAAAGAGAAAAACGCATTTAAACAACCAGTCAAGTATATGACACACATCACCTTGACTTTATATTGGATTAATTCATTTATAATTAATGTGTTATTCAATTTCAAGACCAATGGAAATATCTACTACTTCCTAGCACACCGGGTCTGCACAGATATGTGGGTCTGATATAAACTCAGGACTTCAGGAAGCTATATGGGATTCCAACCCTCTATTTTTCCAAGAGTAAAAGAACCTCTGAATCGAGAGCCAAATAAGAAATATAGTGCTCTTTCTTATAATCTGTCAAAAAATTACAAACACGTCAGGCATGTTTTATGATTACAGATTTCTCAAAGCTATTATGAAAAGTATTTGCAACAAGTGAGACATCTGGCGTTCTCTGCGGTTCAGGGATCAAACCTCAGTGCCTTGTTCTAACGTCCCATTAGGACAGAAGTGCCCTTCCTGAGAAAGTGGTGGCAGAAAGTGATGGGATGTCGTTATGCTTAATGACATCCCAGCACCTGGACCTGTTACACTGCTCTCTCTGAAGTAGTGAATTGTTTCGTCAGCAGGAGAGAGAAGGGTGAACTGTATAAAGTGGAGCCTGAGAGTGTGTATTTTGTTCTTTAAAAACAACATAAAAATCCATTTATCTCTTTTTTTCAGAATGGGGCAATGGAGGTTTGAAAACTCAGAACAAGATCAAACCTCAACTCTTTATCTTTTCACGGCTGATGTTGACAATGTTTGTTGACTTTGGGGACTTGCATTTCGTTATCTATCATATAGGGAGATAGCTATCTTTTTGGCCAAAATTAAAGTAATATGAACACATTTGAAGATATTAGGGATGATCAACTATTAATTTCCCCTCTTCTCTTCCATTCTACTCTTTTTTTTTTTTAGAAAAGCAGAGGTTAAAATAGTGTTACTAGCTAAGTCCACAGCAGGATAAACTGCTGATGTAAATTTTGTGGGCTCAGAAAACTTGTAACAATTTGGCAAGAATGCTGAATTTTATCTTTTTGCAGCAAATCTTAACATGAGTAGTAAAAACAGAGGATCATGGATAGTCTAATCACATAAAACTCAGATGTTGACATTTTCAAATTGTTTTCAGGAAACTCAAGAGAACCATAAAAACAATCACCAATGATGACTTCACTTGGGATGTTCAGGTGGAAAGGAAACACTGTTGAAAGCACAACAGGTGATCCAAAGACCTCTAGAAGGTCATGACCTGGATTCCTGTGGATTGAGGCACACTCTGTAATATGGTTGTATTTATCATAGAACTGGATGAGTGCTAAGTTGTAAGGTCAGGTTGTGCCTTCATTAATCAGAAACACTGTATTGCCATCCCCATTGCCATGCTTTGTGCCTTTCTAAATACAAGGGTCAGATTTACATATGTTAGTACCAAACAAGGTGAAAACATAGTTAGTAGCAAAATAGAAAATTCTAATAAATCCCACAAAACGTAAGGGAGCCAATCATTCTTAGCAAATAAGAAATGAAACTTCTTTTTATTCCTTAAGTACAGGAATATGCAAGCTAATAATGAAATTTCTTCTTAGGATGAAAACTATAAAGTTTTCATTTCATGTTGGAGGTCACTGAATTGATATGTTTAACTCTTCTTTATATGTAGATAATAGACCTAAAGTTTTTGAAATCCTGTATAAACCATAAGCTTCCTTTTACCAGGCAGTAGCTACAATTTTCTTCCCCTGATTGCAATATTGATATTTGCAGTTTTTCTATTTTTCTTTTTTAAAAAAGTATCCTTAAAGACAGGAAATATTTTAGTAAGTAATTGTGGCAGTGTCTCCCACTCAAGACTCTCAGTTTGAATTAATGATTTTTTTCCTCCTAAAGAAAATAAAACTTGACAAGTACACAATCATGTTATCTGTTAAGAATATTCAATAACTATGTTTTCTTGAGATAAATAAAACTGCTTTTTGTAGTGTGGCAACTCCTCAAAGAGCGAAAAACAGAACTACCATTCAACCCAGTAATTCCATTACTGCAGATATAACCAAAGTACTATAAATCATTCTACATTAAAGACACGTGGCAGGTGTATGTTCATTGCAGCACTACCCACAAGAGCAAAGACATGGAATCAACCTAAGTGCCCATCAGTGGTAGACTGGTTAAAGAAAATGTGATACATATACATCATGGAATACTATGCAAGCATACAAAAGAATGAAATCATGTCCTTTGAAGGAACATGGATGCAGCTAGAAGCCATTACTCTTAGGAAAGTAATGTAAAAATAAAACTTGTTCTCACAAGTGGGAGCTAAATGAATGAGAACACATGGACACAAAGAGAACAACAACAGACACTGTGGCCTACCTAAAGTGAAAGCTGGGAGAAGGGAGAGGATCAAAAATATAACTGTTGGGCACTAAGTTTAGCATCTGGGTGACAAAATACTCTGCACGGGAAACCTCAGTGACACAAGTTTACCTGCACATGCACTCCTAAACCTAAAATTTTAAAATCCTGCACAGGAACCTGTGAATCTAAAATCATAGTTTTACTTCTTTTCCTGCACCCTTATTTTACTAATACAATAGTCAAAGACACTGAGCTGTCATATGGAAAAGGGTTAAGTCTGGAGGGGAAGCAGGAATAGTAACAAGGTCCATAGCCTCGGTGTCTGAAGAATCAGTAACAGACTCCCAAGCACTCTATATCACATTCAAATATCCCCTGCGAGCACACTCTCTCATGTATTTAATATATCTCTTTCCACACCCCATTTCTTACATTGCATCAGTGAAGAAAAGGTATTTTTGTGCTTGTAAAGTTATATAAATGGTATTTTGGTATGTATTTAGTTGTGTTTCTCTTTCATACAATTCCGTTTCTAAGATTCCCCCGTTGTTCATGTCAGTTTCATCATGCCCGCAGTATAGTATTGCAACATCAGCATACCCCATCTTATAGAAAAGACATTTCCCATCTTATTGATGAACACCTAGGTTATTCCTAACTCTTTCCCTTAAAAAAATAAATGCTGGACAACATCCCCATATGTATTTTCCTATGTTATATATGAGAATTTCTCAGGAACATAAGACCAAGGATGAGACAAGCGAATTATAAAATATATCTACATTCAGTCTCAATAAATAGTGCCAATTTCCATCTAAAATGCTGCATCAGTTTATAACCCCACAAGCAACATTGTTTAGCTTCACTCCAACAATCCTTGAGAATACCCAGCTTTCACAATTTTAACGAATGGTATCCCTCAGTTGCTCTGATTCCATTTCCCTTGTTACTAGTGAAGTAGGTCCTTCACACACTCCTTAGATTTTTGGCTATACCTTTCTGCAAATTGTCCATTCCTATCCTCAGCTCATTCTTCCCTATGAGTTACTTACATATATACACACATATATAATAGATGTTTATCATCTGATAGACACAGACATAAAAAATACCACTCCTGGTCATTTATCCGTCTGCTACCTTTACCGGTGATAGCCTTCATTGAATAAAATCTTTAATTGTGATTTAATCGAATGCATTAATTTTTCCTTGGTGCTTTAGACTCTGAGTCTTGATTAAAAGATGGGATAATTAAATATTTTCCTACATTTCTTTCTATCAATTATATAATATTAAATTTCACTTTAAGGCCTTTAATCCACTTAGAGTTCATTGCTATAGATGGTGTAGTTATCTATAAGTTGATTTTTCCCAGCAGTATTTACAAAGTGCTCCATTTCTCCATTAATTTTACTGTTTTTTTTTTTAAACTGTATACCGAAGTCCCCTGCACATGGGTTTGTTTCTGGACTCTAAACTGTTCCAGGATTCAGTTCTGAAGGCAGTGTTCTTCCTGCACTTTCTTTTGTGAAAGAAAGCCACTTTCATGCCTTTGTACTTATGCTGTGCTATACAGCACAGCTAATTCTACCTGACCTGTTGGCCATACAGCCTTGTTGTTCTTTTTCAAAATTTTAAAAATATTTTCACAGTTCCTATTATTTCATGTCAACCTTAAGGAAATTTTCAAGGTTTTCTAAAAATTCTTTTTCCATCTGTATTGAATTTGCAGGTTAAACACCTTTCCAACATTACCATGTCTTCCTAAGAATGACACATTATAGCTCCATTTATATGGTGCTGTGTCCTCTAAAGCAGTTTTAAAATTCTCTATACAAGTCTTATGCACTACTTGTAGAATAATTAATTCCTAGGTCACTTGTGACTTCTTTTCTATTTTAAATAGCATTTTATTTACTATTACTTTTTCTCATCTTTTATTTCTGGGATGATGAATAAATGTTGACTATAGTCTATAGATCTGCAATCAAGCTATCTGGGTAGACTCTCTCTTATTAGTTCCAATGTTTGTAAATGATTATTTGGAATTTATAGGTAAATGTTACAAAAATAACATGCCTTATACAGCTCCTTTTTTATTTCTGTTCTTATTTTTATATCTAGTGACTCTAATACAAAAATGAAAAACAGCAGAGAATCTTCATCTTGTTTTGGACTTTAAAAAAAATATTTCTGAAGTTTTTTAGATGCAATATTTTCTATAGCTTGGGTGGATCACGAGGTCAAAAGATCGAGACCATCCTAGTCAACATGGTGAAACCCCGTCTCTACCAAAAATACAAAAAATTAGCTGGGCATGGTGGCACGTGCCTATAATCCCAGCTACTCAGGAGGCTGAGGCAGGAGAATTGCCTGGACCCAGGAGGCAGAGGTTGCAGTGAGCCAAGATCGCACCATTGCACTCCAGCCTGGGTAACAAGAGCGAAACTTCGTCTCAAGAAAAAAAAAAAAAAGATCTTACCAGCATATACTTTTTTCTGCTTTTTTTAGTTAAACATGTTTTTTTTTCTTGGGGGCATTAATGATGAATTACACTGGAAGATTATCTTGTGTTCACATGTCCTATTCTCAAGTTTCTAGGATGAATTCCAATTGTTCATGGTAGATTCAAATACTGCTTTATTGCGCCTATAATTTCCTTTTCTTATATTCATCTTATCCAGTCTTAATTATACAGTCTTCAAAATAATGAGCTGGACAGATATTTTGCCTTTTTAAAAATCACATAACAATATGTATAAGATAAGCCTATTTTCCTAGATGACTAGGCCTTGTTTTAAGCTGTATTTCATTTATCAATTTTATTTTAAGACACGATCTGGCTCTGTTGCCTAGGCTGGAGTACAATGGCACTATTATAGCTCTCACAGCAGCCTTGAACTCCTGCACTCAAGCAATCCTCCAATCCCAGCCTCCTGAGCATCTGGCATTACAGGTGTATGCCAACATGCCTATTTTTTTTTTTGACTAATTTTAACTTAACACCTCCCTGTGTCCATGTGTTCTCATTGTTCAACTCCCACTTAGGAATGAGAACATGTGGTGTTTGGTTTCAGCTCCTGTGTTAGTATGCTAAGAATGATGGCTTCCAGCTTCATCCATGTCCCTGCAAAGGACATGATCCTCATTTTTTACAGCTGCATAGTATTCCATGGTATATACATAACACATTTTTTTTTCATCCAGCCTATCATTTCTGGGCATTGGGGTTGGTTTCATGTCTTTGCTATTGTAAACCGTGCTGCAATAAATCTAAATGTGCATGTGTCTTTATAGTAGAATGATTTCCTTTCCTTTGGGTATATACCCAGTAATGGGATTGATACGTCAAATGGTATTTCTGGTTCTAGACCCTTCAGGAATTGCCACACTGTCTTCCACAACGAATGAACTAATTTACATTCCCACCAACAGTGTAAAAGCTATGTCTCCACAGCCTTGCCAGCTGTGTTTCTGGACTTTTCAATAATCATGATTCTGACTGGCATGAGATGGTATCTCATTGTGGTTTTAATTTGCATTTCTCTAATAATCAGTGATGATGAGCTTTTTTTCATGTTTCTTGGCTACATAAATGTCTTCTTTTGAGAAGTGTCTGTTCATATCCTTTGCCCATTTTTTGATGGGGTTGATTGTTTCTTTTCTTGTAAATTTGTTTAAGTTCTTTGTAGATTCTGGATATTAGATCTTTGTCAGATGGGTAGATTGCAAAAATTTTCTCCCATTCTGGAGCTTGTCTGTTCATTCTGAAGCTAGTTTCTTTTGCTGTGCAGAAGCTCTTTAGTTTAATTAGATTTTGTTTGTCAATTATGGCTTTTGTTGCATTTGCTTTTGGTGTTTTAGTCATGAAGTCTTTGCCCATGCCTATGTCCTGAATGGTATTGCCTAGGGGTTTTTTTATGTTTTATAATTGATTCAGAGAATTTTTAACTTGGTAGTTTTTTAACTATATGAGTAATATGTTTCTGTTTAATAAACATAACATCTAATTCAAAAGATCTATCATGCCTATATTCTTGTATATTCTGAAAAACCAATTTATACTGTTATACATAGCATAGGAATATTAAAAGAAATAACAGTGGGAAAAAGAATTGCACATTGTGAAATGATTCCAACTATCAAGCTAATTAACATATCAGCTTGTACAGCAATGTATAGTCTAATATAGACTAAAAACAAAACCATATGTGTATACATATTTGTGTATTGGGGTGAGGGGATGCATGCATTTGTTGACACACTACAACATTCATAAGCTTAACCTCTGATCTCACACATACAAATAGGCTGCTTAGACCCATGCCCATTCCTTCACTAATTCATTTACCAGTGTATTTCCTATCTATTCTTAATAAGCATTGCCTCAAGTGGCTCATTTGTTCTACATCCAGAGAATATAGCAATGAACCCAATAAACACTTTGTACCAATAAACACTGACTTTGCTCTTGTGTAGTTATGTTGAGAGACTCCATTCTACTCTTTTGTTCTGTGGTATGTAAATGGCAGACATACAAAATGCTGGCACCCCTTACAATTTCTACTGGGTTGTCACTTAAAATATTAAGAACAAGCCTCACTAGAAGTGGGATAGTATTATAAGAACATCCAATTCCTTTCTCTCTCTAGTTTATCAGATGGACTAGGGATATTAGACCTGCACAGGCCAAGGAATGTCCAAATTGGATACTGAAGAGTAATTGGGATTGTAGTAGAAAGACATTGAAGTTAAAGGTTTCCCGGACACAGGCAACAACATTGAAGGCATAAGATTTGGACTTTGGTGGTGCGTCCATGCAAGATAGGATTGTGCAGTGAGAGCCTGTGGCCAACAGGAGGTGGGGCAGAGAAGATGGAGACTTCGGTCAGCACTGAAGAGCCAAAATGCAAAGTCAGATTATGCAATGTGGACTTGGCAAGGATTGTGAACAACTTTCTGAAACAACAATAACAAGTCTTCCTGCAAATGATCCTTTTTGTACTTTTCTAGACCTATATAAGAAAAGCAATATATTTTTTTGAATCTAGAATAGCCTTGATTTAAATAATGAAAAATATGGCACAGAAAAGTAAATTAAGGACCAGTCTCACAAATAATGATTAAAAACAATACAGACTAAAAATGTGATCAAGTTCAGAAAAATTTAAGAAGGAATAACCATGAGAAATCAAGTCTAAAGTACAGACCTGAGGAGTACATTAAAAGATCAAAGGATAAAAACTATATGAAGACCTAAATAAATGTAAAAAGAAAGTTTAAAGCTGAGATTTCTTTCTAATTTAAAACAATGGAATAAAACCTGATATAAAAGGAAAAAGCAGATATTCCACAGCAATATTATATATGTGTGTGTGTGTGTAAATGTATGTATTTAATAATATATGCCAGCCAAAGTCAAGGCTGAAGCTTCATGTCGCCAGCAGAAAATGGACTAAAGGCTTATAGAATAATTATGAAAATTTATTTTAGATTGTTTATTTTGTAATTAAAAACTATTAAAGACACATTTTAAGTATGACTTTACAGTGTAGAGGCAGTAATTTCCAGGTCTCTCCGCAGCCAGATCACACTTGTGGCCAGGACACTGCATATTTGCATTACCATGCAGGGTCTCGCACCCGAGGTCATTAGAGATATTTGGGGCAGTATCTTGATTTCTCTAATTTTTTCCCCTCCTTTATGTTCTTACATCTGGAATTTACATGATTCATTATGGATGCTATTGTACATAATTTTGAAATTGATTTTAATTTTTGTTTCCTGTAAAATTTTGAATGGGTAAAGTTGACATTCTGCTCTTGATTTGTCCTAATAAGAAGCGACAAATTCTGTATTCTTTTATCTGGAGGATGCCTGTTCTAAATGGGTTTAAATAGCTAAAGATAAATACAGTTCCTAAAGGTTACTTTGGTTAATATAAATGTTAGCACAAAATAATTTTATGAAGTTTGGAATTATGATATCTGTTCATCGTTTCTGTTGCATTTCAAAATAATTTACAGTTCTTGGCCGAAAAATGGTCTAATTAAATAATCCACTCTCATTATATTTATAATAACTATTAATCTATTTTATTAATCATAGGCAAGCTTTTAATAATTACTTTTGCTCATAAAGATAACAATTCTTATAATCATTAATTATTGCATCATTTAAAAACTATTAATAACTGTATTATATACTTGAAATATGCTGAGATAGTTGATCTCAAGTGTTTCATGTTTCATCACACACAAAAAAATTGTAACTGTGAGGTGATATGTTAGCTTGATTGTGGTAATCATTTCACAATGTATATGTATATCAAAATAACAGGTTGTATACCTTAAATTTATACAATTTTAACTTTTTATTTATACCTCAGTAAAGCTGGAAAAATATCTTACTATTTTATATGTGACCAGTGGCATATAGACATAAAAAATAATGCATTTGTTCAAAATAATGCAGAATGCTTCTCCTTACAAAAAGTGAATACTAAAAGATATTGCAGTATGTTCCAAAGATATATCCTGTGTGTATCATTAACACTGTCGTGGTTGTTAGACCTCATAGAAGTCTACATGATCATTTGACCACTTATTATGCGCTAAGTCCAGAAAGTAGCCACTCATATTCATTCAGCTTTCCAAAGGCCCCAGGTCAAGGCAAAACCAAATTGTTGCTATGGGCAGAATATCAGAACCATGGCTGAACATGTGAGCAGCCCTATCGTCAATGCGCGTGTGTTTCTATGTGTGTGTACATGTGGCCACAGATAGATGATAGGTGGGTTAAAAGACAAATTGCATCCTCTACGAAAGCTAGTAATGATTCGGTGTTGTCGTTTTCTTCTTTGAACATCTTGCTTAAATGTTTAATTAGAGTTATTATGTCTAAACAAAAGCCAAAGTCATGTTCAGTAATAAAATGCTAGGATCTCCAATAAACTCAGGACCCATTTAAAGATGTCCACTCACCATTGTTATTTAATCAGTCACATTATTTTACCAGACAGGAAAGTAATATCTGGTCATGGCCAAGGTAGTCAAGGGTCTGCTTGGGTAAGTCTATGTTGCGTGGCCTCTGTTCGAAAGCTGAGAGTGTTTGGTCCATTACGGCTATCAGGAGAGCCCGTGCTCACTATGCTAATGAAACCAAAGTCTCATAATGCAATGTAATTCTTCAACATTTTCTTCTATATTTTTGCTTATTGTTTTACAGTTTTTGTCTTTCTATTACATAAGAAATACAGTTTTAGATTCACATTAAGTATAAAATATATAGAGCAAAATTCTTGCTACATCCATTTTATAAAATAAGGATCAATATTTGAGGCAAATGCTTCTCTCATTTATTCCTCACACACAAAAAAATTAGATGCAACATGAATTGGCAAGTTACGTTTCACAGATAAGGAAATCACAGTTTGCCCAACATCTCACAACAGTTAGGCACAGGCCATCATACTTCAAATCTGGGATCTTCCCTGCTCTTCCCTGATGCCCGTTGGTCATGTTAGCATCTGTTTTCCTTGGCAAGAGGTCTGCATGGCTTAAGAGAGCAGTGAGGCCCCTGAAAGTCAGAGGATTTGCTGGAGTTTATGCCAGAGCAAAGTTCCATGCATTTCTCAAGACAGCTGCTCAGTCCAGCACCTGACTTTCTCCTAGAGCAGGAGCTATCGCTCCTGGCAGCACAGCAACCACGCTAAGCCCAGCCTCTGCACAGCCCTGGATTTCGTCCACCCTCTCTCCATTTCTGTAATTACCTCTAAATTTAACACACGGTCATTAATGATGGTGCCTATGAGAATGTGATAATATTTTCCTTCCTTTATTGGATAAGTCCATCTGCCTGTCTTTCCCTACATTTTTAACAAGTGCAGCCTTAGATTAGCAAACCACAGGTTTTTTTTCTGACCCCGGCTTCCATGCAAAGCTTCTGGTTTTCTCTATTCTAAAGTTCACTGAAGTATTTTTCTGCTTTCCTGCAGTTTTTAAGTAGATAATAAGTTCCAAAATTCACCAGCCTTTCGCTGAAAGAAGCTTGTCACGGTGGTTGGTAGCTAATGAAGGCCCCTTTAGTTTATCTTCATCAATTGTCAAATATTTGAGTCCGTGAAGTGGTGTGATGAGGTACAAAGACAGATATTTGAAGGGATTTTAACTCATTTGAGCAATTACATGCTTAACTGCCCTGCGATAATCTGTCAGTCTGAGTCTTTTCTACACAGCACAAGTGGGGAGCGTTAGAATAGCTGGATTTAGAACATAAAGGCTTAGTCTGAATGGAAGAAAGGCACCAGAGAGATTAATTGCCAGTAACAAACAGCAGGACTGCTTGCAAGTTATATATCACATAGTTACCTACCAGCAGTGATGGGGGCCAGCTCACAGAGAGCAGCCCGGGTTGGGACAAAACAACCTCTGCACAGAATCCTGAGCATGGCCACCAATTTACAGGGAGGTAGAGAATCCCATTTCTTCAAAGTATATACTTGCATGTAACATACACATACATTAATACATGCAATGAAAGCATATTATTGAAAAGTAGGAGCTTTTGTGGACAAACTCATCAATTTAGAGGCTCCTTCTGGGGCGGTTCATCTGATAGTCAACTGAGATTACTAACCCATCATTCCCACATGATAACAGTGTGATTTATTCAAGTATTACAAATTGAAATAAACTGTAATGACCAGAGAGCCAAAATGGTCTTGAAAAAGAACAAATCACCAGCTGATTTCGTATCTTACCATAAGCCACACAAGACAGTGTAGCGTTGGTGTAAGTGTAGACACACAGACCAATGGAACAGAATAAAATCTCTACATGAAGTAAGTAAAATAATTTCATGAACGAATTTCCAGCCTAAAAGAACAAATATCAAGGAAATGGGTTTTTGTTATTGTTGTTGCGGTTGTTACTGAATGTTGATTTTTTTTTTTTACTGCCCTTCCTTGACTCCTGTTTGATGTGTTTTTCCAGCAGGAGACATCTAAAATGACACAATGTTCATTATATTTATAGACTGTGATGTAGGATAAGATATTCTTCCACTTACTCATGTGTCCATGCACTAATTCACTTGTTTATTCATTGATCTAATATTTCTTAAGTATCCTTTGAAGTTCATTTAGAGGAGATGAAGAGTGTGCATAGGCATGGGGTTCTGGGGACCATGTGTAAAGAAGGTGACATCTCAGGGGTCTTTGAAGACTGGAAGAATCCTTAGAGAAGTGGGGAGGGACAGGCATTTCATGTGGAGCAAAAAACATGAGCAAAATATGGTGAAAAGAAAACTATGTATGGCTTAGATATAAGGAGTATCTACCTTGGGAGGCCAAGCTGTGGAAACGTGATTAGAAAGGCAGGTTAGAGGCAGACCAGGGAGGACCTTTACTGCCATACCAAAGACACTGTATTTAACCTGTGGCTGAGGATCCAGCATGGGAAGGTTTGGAGGTAACAGGTATGCCTTAAGAAGGTTTGCCTGAGAGAAATTCTCTGAGGAGAAAAAAACTAAACCAGTAAAATAGCTTTTTTTTTTTGAGACAGAGATTCGCTACTGTTGCCCAGGCTGGAGTGCAATGGTGCGATCTCGGCTCACCGCAACCTCCACCTCCTGGGTTCAGACAATTCTCCTGCCTCAGCCTCCAGAGTAGCTGGGATTACAGGCACGCGCCAGCATGCCCAGCTAATTTTTTCTTTTTGTATTCTTAGCAGAGACAGGGTTTCACCATGTTGACCAGGATGGTCTCGATCTCTTGACCTCGTGATCCACCCACCTCGGCCTCCCAAAGTGCTGGGATTACAGGCATGAGCCACCATGCCCAGCCCTAAAATAGCTTTATTGGTATCCCAAGCAAACACATAGTGATAGAGTTTTACAATGTTAGGAAAGGAGGAATGGAGAGAAGGAAGGATAGTTGGAATTCACAGGACTTGTCCTCTGATTGGATGTGGCAAATTATAAAGAGGAAGGCATAGAAGATGACTCCAGGTTTTGAGCCTGAGTGTTAGAGAGGGGAGTTGGTGCCATTAAAAACGAGGACTCGGCCCCTCACAGTGGCTCACACCTGTAATCCCAGCACTTTGGAAGGCTGAGGCGGGCAGATCACCTGGGGTCAGGAGTTTGAGACCAGCCTGGCCAACATGGTGAAACCCCATCTCTACTGAAAAAATACAAAAAGTAGCCAGGTGTGGTGGTGGGAGCCTGTAATCCCAGCTACTTGGGAGGCTGAGGCAGGAGAATTGCCTGAACCCAAGAGGCAGAGGTTGCAATGAGCGAAGATTGCACCATTGCACTCCAGCTTGGGAAACAGAGCAAGGAGGACTCAGGGGAAAGGGATGAAGGGCAGATATGAACAAGAAGGTGACTGTATTCCTTCAGACAGGTAGTGTCCATGGTAGCTGTTCTGGTCCACAGTAGATCAAAAGGCAGAGTTAGGGCTTTAAAGAGTGCTCATGGCCCAGGGCACAGGTCTCACTTTGCCTGCTCCAGCGTTGTGGTTGAAATACGGAACCTGGGTGGGATGGTCACGAGCAAGCACAGAACGAGGAGTTCCATGGGGACCCTCCGCCTGAGTCCCATGGAAGTGCACACTGATCCTCAGCAACTTTCCTCTGAGCAAATCTTGAACTGAAGGCTTGCAGATGCATTCCATTAACTCATGTAATATCCACTGCCACCCTGCAAGACTTACCTTCATCCCTACGTGGTCACTATATGTCATAACCAGGCTTAGCCTGACTCTGAGGGATGAACAGACAGGTAATAAGGAAACAGGGAGAGAGAAAATAAGAGGAAAGCTCATCTGTGGAAAAACCGCTAACATTTCATACATGGAGCTATTTTCCTTCTCTGTGTTTTAGTTTCTGCATCTCAAAACAGGTGAAAACCTCACAGATGAGAATGGGTGAATGAAAGGATCATGTTCACCAGTAAGGAGCTACTCAGTCCTTCTCTAGAGAGTAATGCAGAATAGACGTACAAAATGAGAAGATTGTCCTTCTGAGTTATGCACTTTTTACCGCCACTCTTGAGTCACCTAAATTTTCAAGATTTTATTTGTGTAACTATTGGTTAGTATATAGTAGTAGCTCCGTACATCACTATGAAATATACGAGTTGATACACAAAAGCCTCCACAACCATATCGATATGCCTTTGGGCTTAAAGTTTGGATTTAGACTGGGAAGAAATTAAGATCAGTAATAAAATTGTGCCATAGATGGTTTCTTGGCAGTCTCCATAGAAAGTGGCAGGATGAGTGGTAAGTGGATGGCCAGGGATTTGCTGTTTCTAAGGAAGACGTGAAAGGTCTATATTAGAAGGGAAAGACCCTAGAGAGGAATTTAATCATGTGAGAAGGTAGAAAAGCAAATTTTTTTTTCAGCCAGGAAGTGTATATAATGAATCAAACCATTCCCAAGGTATTCATTAAATGGTATTTGATCCCTGTTACTTGAGAGACAATGGGACTTCCAGTAGCATGCTTCTGGATTTGCTTACCCATTGGAGATACATATATATTGCTTTTCCACCCATGATTTGCACCCAGCCCCACTTGAGAGTAATGTGTTTGGAGTCAGCTTTCCAGCATCAAGAAGGAACTTCTAACACTGGAACACACTGGACAACTGGTCAGTCTAGACATTGCCTTGATGACAGGTTTTTCCTGCCACATGTTCCACGTATCATGTAGTGATGACTTCACAAAAAGCACCTCGTGTGATCATTCTCTTCTCTCCTTCCTCCATCCCTCCCACAAGCAAGTACTAAGCAACCAATTCCTGCTCCTAGAGCTAGGGAAGAACTCCCAACATCAGATGGCATGAAGGGAGACCTCCCTTTCCCCAGCTAGGTTGAAGGATTATTAGTCCAAAGCAGCCCAACCCAAGCTAAATTTTTTCAGAAGTGCCCGCTTCACCCTAGCATGCCATTAAATATCACATGATGCTCTTTAATATAGTCATCCATTGTAATAGAAAAATGCTTGGTTTCCAAAATAGTTGCATAAAATGGTGCTCTCATTTTCCTATACAACTTGGCAGCACACATTCCTAGACTCGCTGCACCCCAATTGGAGAAGCATGTTCTTGGGAAAGAGACGGAAAGTAAGACGACCACCCTGAAACCCCGCAGTCTCGTAGGGATAGTGAAAGAGGAAGCAGCAGTACAGCACGATGAGAGTCATGAAAGCAGCACACACAGGGTCTTTGGGATGGTGACAGGTGCTGTCTCTTCCTGTGTAGCTGTTGTCACACGATCAGGATAAACGGCCTAACTGAGCACCTCCCAGAGAAGTTGAAACTGACAAGCTAAGGAAGGCCTTTGATCTATGATGAATACATACCACATCATTTCAGAAAGCTGTACATATGACGCTTAGTTCTAAACATCACAGTGCTGCTCAGGGCCATTTCCAAGGTGCAGTTTGCCATCTGCCTCCAGCCAGAGCGTGATTGCCCATACCCCCAGAATGGCACAGAGTCGGACAACACGTGCAGTTCATTCATCTCTGCATCACCCAGGCAAGTCTGTCTCCACAGCACAACCAGCAGCTTGGCTGTCCCTCTCACATGGAAATGGCCACCACCTCCAACTCATCCCAGCCACGGGATGGCCCCACCAACCAGCTGCCACGTCTCAGGATCCCTGTGCTTCTAGACAGCGCTCACCTGTCCTGCTGCCGTCACTGCTGATGTGATCTTTCGTTTGAAACAGACAGCTCAAACTGAATTTCAAAGTGCTCTAGTGACAGTAACGATATGCACAGGCAGTCATTGGAACCCAGCTGACTCTGTTGGCAGCAGCACACGAACTCCACATAACCTGTTTATTCCTATTGTCCAAGTGGCAGCACATGGTGATGGCAGAGAGCGCACCTATGTACCAATGTGACTTGCCGTCGTTGGCAGTCATGTGATACACTCTGATAGCTGCATACAGGTGCATCGTGGCAAACTGAATGCCATAGCAGTCACAAAACCACATGTGCCCCTGCTCTACATATATGTAACCAAACCCTCCTAAGTCCCCCCAAGATACGCACTGTGCTGATGCCTGACTGCTAACCCAGAGACAAGATTTCCTTCATGTTGTTAGCAGAGCTTGCCTTTTGAGGGCCCTACATTTCAACAGTTGTGGAAAGGCTCCTCCCTAAAGGCAAACTGACAGAGTACTTCTCTGCTTGATGTCTTCAAGGCCCCGCTGTTTCATAAAAGTGAAAGACTGAACTCCATGATATGACCTGGCTCATGAGTCATGTCCCTGCCCTCCCTCTATAGGGAACTACTTATCAATCCCCAAACAGGTTGTCCTCTTGTATCCAACTATACTTCTGCTCACAATGTTTCTTCTCCCTGGAATGCCATTCCCTCTCCTACATAGGAAACTTCTGTTTGGCCCTCCAGGCCGAGCTGCGATGCTGCCTTGCCTTTCAGCACAGCGAATCACCCCTTCTTTGCTCCCCAGAGCATGCGTGCAAGCTTCTTTTGCAGCACAGCTTTGGCTACTCCATCCTGCTTTATCTGTATATGTGACTCTCAAGCTGGTCTGATTCTCCTGAGAAAAGGGTCACATCTTTGTAACCTTTGCCCTGGTCCTCGGAGTACGTAAAAGGTAGTAGATACTCTATCCCCCTTTTGAGAACTTTGGATTTATTTAGATCCATGAAACAGAGACAGAGCTAAGACTTCCTTCAGAATCAAAGTCAAACACAAACTAAAGTACATCGAGGGGCCAAGTGAGTAGCAGAAATGAAATGAATAATGTGCACCCAGTGGAGACTTTGAGAAGCTGAAGCACTCATGACCAGCTCCCAGGGAAGTGGCGGCACTCAGTTCCAGCCAGTCATGGCCAGGCAGGGCTGTGAGGTCAGTAACCCCAGGTCATTTTATTCCCATCTACTCCCACCATCACTCCACTGAGAGACTCCAGAAATCCACATTTTTGTTTCAATTTTTTCTGACTTTTTAGTGAGAGAGATCATCTTAAAACTTCTAAGATAATGTTTGCAAGAAGCACAACAAATCTGTGAGTCAGATATAACCAAGAAATTGCCAGATTCAAACCCCGACTTTACCTAACCTCTTCTCGTCATATTCCAGGAAAGGCTAAGTCCTCCTCACCCGCAAGCAGATACCTCTGAAAGTGCAGAGGAGAGTGCAGCTGATTAATTATGAGTGTTAATAGCCTGATGCTTTTAAACCATCAGTGTTGAGAGGAAGTTATGTCATCAAGGGGGTGGTTTATACTAGTATAAATATTACCTTTACCTAATGCACCCTCAAATTGTCACCTCCAAATACTGAAACATAAATGTGCTTGGAATTTATAATGCTGAATACAATGGAGCAAGGTCAAGCCATAAGCCTAACATTTCATATGTCTGACTTTCATACCTGACATCCCCATTCCCTTGGGGCACAACTTTTTAATTATTATTTGTAGATCATCTTTTTCTTAACCACCTGAGAAGCGCAATTATCACCCTGAAACGTAGTGTCTGAGGTCTCTTTTTTTTCTGAAATGGAAATCGTATATCGAATTAAGAGACTCAGGCATACAATTTACTGCTGTAGATTCCCTGACAGCCAGTCAGAAATATGTGTGTTCACAATGTGAAAACTAGTTCATAATTACGTTGAAACTTGTATCACTTTAAAAAGGAAACAAAACAGACACAATCTCTACTGTTTTTCCATAGGATTATTATTTTCTTCTCATCGCCGTAGTTACCCATATCATGGATACCAATTTTTGCCCCTTTACTATCTTGATCCTGATGATGAAGTACAGGAATAAGGAGATTTTTTTTAATGAAATTCAGTGAATGCACATTTGTTCTCCATTCCACATTTGCTGACTGAATCCTCTCCAGCATACTGGCACGCTACCAAAACAGACAGCCATGGCATGAATGAAACTACAGCTAATATCTGAAGGGAGCAGGGCTCCCAGTGGGTTTTTTTAATTGCATTTTAGGTCTTGGGGTACATGTGCAGAACTTGCAAGATACTTGCATAGGTACACACATGGCAGTGTGTTTTGCTGCCTTCCTCCCCTTCACCTACATTTGGCATTTCTCCCCAGGCTATCCCTCCCCAGCTCCCCCTACTGCTGTCCCTCCCCTATTCACCCCAATAGACCCCAGGGTGTAGTACTCCCTCCCCTGTGTCCATGTGTTCTCATTTTTCATCGCCCGCCTGTGAGCGAGAATATGCGGCATTTCATTTTCCGTTCTTGTGTCAGTTTGCTGAGAATGATGTTCTCCGGATTCATCCATGTCCCTACAAAGGACATGAACTCATCGTTTTTGATTGCTGCATAATATTCCATGGTGTATATGTGCCACATTTTCCCAGTCCAGTCTCTCATGGATGGGCATTTGGGTTGGTTCCAGGTCTTTGCTATTGTAAACAGTGCTGCAATGAACATTCATGTGCATGTGTCCTTATAGTAGAACGATTTATAGTCCTTTGGATATATACCCAGTACTGGGATTGCTGGGTCAAATGGAATTTCTATTTCTAAGGCTGTGAGGAATCGCCACACTGTCTTCCACAATGGTGGAACTAATTTACGCTCCCACCAACAGTGTAAAAGTGTTCCTATTTCTCCACATCCTCTCCAGCATCTGCTGTCTCCAGATTTTTTAATGATCGCCATTCTAACTGGCGTGAGATGGTATCTCAATGTGGTTTTGATTTG
>CM052653.1:136541902-136614519 GCA_028533165.1 Leontopithecus rosalia | reverse complement strand
CACATAAACAGAACCAAAGACAAAAAACACATGATTATCTCAATAGATGCAGAGAAGGCCTTCGACAAAATTCAATAGCCCTTTATGCTAAAAATGCTCAATAAACTAGGTATCGACAGAACGTATCTCAAAATAATAAAAGCTATTAATGACAAACCCACAGCCAATATCATACTGAATGGGCAAAAACTGGAAGCATTCCCTTTGAAATTTGGCACTAGGTAAGGATGCCCTCTCTCACCACTCCTATTCAATATAGTATTGGAAGTTCTAGCCAGAGCAATCAGGCAAGAAAAAGAAATAAAGGGTATTCAACTAGGAAAGGAGGAAGTCAAATTGTCTCTATTTGCAGACGACATGATTGTATATTTAGAAGACCCCATCGTCTCAGCCCAAAATCTCCCTAAACAGATAAACAACTTCAGCAAGTCTCAGGATACAAAATCAATGTGCAGAAATCACAAGCATTCCTATACATCAGTTACAGACTAACAGAGAGCTAAATCAAGAGTGAACTCTCATTCACAATTGCTACAAAGAGAATAAAATACCTAGAATACAACTAACAAAGGATGTAAAGGATCTCTTCAAGGAGAACTACAAACAACTGCTCAAAGAAATAAAAGAGGACACAAACAGATAGAAAAACATTCCATGCTCATGGTTAGGAAGAATCAATATCATGTAAATGGCCATATTGCCCAAAGTAATTTATAGATTCAATGCTATCCCCATCAAGCTCCAATGACCTTCTTCATAGATCTGGACAAAACCACCGTAAACTTCATAAAAAAACCAGAAGAGAGCCTGCATAGCCAAGACAATCCTAAGCAAAAAGAACAAAGGTGGAGGCATCACTCTGCCTGGCTTCAAACTATACTGCAAGGCTACAGTAATCAAGACAGCATGGTACTGGTACCAAAACAGAGATACAGACCAATGGAACAGAACAGAGGCCTTGCAGGCAATGCCACACACCTATAACCATCTGATCTTTGACAAACCTGACAAAGCAAGCAATGGGGAAAGGCTTCCCTATTTAATAAATGGTGTTGGGAAAACTGGCTAGCCATGTGCAGAAAGCAGAAACTGGACCCCTTGCTGACACCTTACACTAAAATTAATTCAGGATGGTTTAAAGATTTAAACATAAGACCTAACACCATAAAAACCCTAGAAGAAAACCTAGGCAACATCATCCAGGACATAGGCATAGGCAAGAACTTCATGACTAAAACACCAAAGCATTGGCAACAAAAGCCAAAAAGCCAAATAGATCTGGATCTAATTAAACTCCAGAGCTTCTGTACAGCAAAAGAAACAATCATTAGAGTGAACCAGCAACCAACAGAATGGAAAAAAATTTTTGCAATCTACCCTTCTGACAAAGGGCTAATATACAGAATCTACAAAGAACTAAAACAGATTTACAAGAAAAAAAAAAAACCCATTCAAAAGTGAGCAAAGGATATGAACAGACACTTTTCAAAAGAGGACATATATGAGGCCAACAAACATACGAAAAAATGCTCATTATCACTGGTCATTAGAGAAATGCAAATCAGAACCACACTGAGATACCATCTTACTCCAGTTAAACATTCATCAAACATCTGGAGTGATCATCAAACATTCTGGAGACAACAGATGCTGGAGAGGATGTGAAGAAATAGGAACACTTTTACACTGTTGGTGGGAGTGTAAATTAGTCCAACCATTGTGGAAGACAGTGTGGCAATTCCTCAAGGATCTAGAAAGAGAAATTCCATTTGACCCAGCAATTCCATTACTGGGTATATACCCAAAGGATTAGAAATCATTCTATTATAAAGACACATGCACATGTATGTTTATTGCGGCACTGTTTACAATAGCAAAGACCTGGAACCAACCCAAATGCCCAACAATGACAGACTGGACAAGGGAAATGTGGCACATATACACCATGGAATACTATGCAGCCATAAAAAACTATAAGTTTGTATCCTTTGTAGGGACATGGATGAATCTGGAAACCATCATTCTCAGCAAACTGACACAAGAACAGAAAATCTAATATTGCATGTTCTCACTCACAGGAGAGTGTTGAGCAATAAGAACACGTGGACACAGGGAGGGGAGCATCACACACTGGAGTCTGCTGTGGGGGAAGTAGGGGAGGGACAGTGAGGGGTGGGGAGTTTGGGGAGGGATAACATGGGGAGAAATGTCAGATGCAGGTGACGGGGAATGGAGGCAGCAAACCACCTTGCCACATAAGTACCTATGCAACAACCCTGCATGATCTGCACATGTACCTCAGAACCTAAAGTACAATCAAAATAAAAATTAAAAAGATAATTTGTGTTTATAGCTTTCTTTTTTATGCTGATGAGCCAAATGAGTTATACAAATTAAAATATTCAACAGAGTTTTGTTTATTCATTCACTTATCCCTATTTATTTAACATTTACTCTGCATGGGCTGTTGAAATAAATTAAAATGAAAACCAGGCATGAAGAATCCCTGCAAAGACAAAGCCAGTTAGGCTTCATAAGTGACCTTTAACTTGGCTTGATTTGCAAACACAAGCAAACTTAATTTGGACTATTTCTTATTAATGCCTGTGTTAAAGAAAGACAGAACTTAAGACTCATCAATCAGAAGCTACCAACTAACTTCAAGTTTTATAAGTAGAGAGTTTTCAGGAGGACAGACAAAATAAGGCAATGGTATAACTATAACCAATCAAATACTTCTTTGCTTCACTTCCATGTTAACCCCATAAAAGCCTTTTTTTTTTTGCATTGTCTTGGTACAGAATTTGAACCACTTCTGACTTGTAGCTGCACAGTTCATAAATCTCTGTTTGCTCAAATAAACTCTAAAATTTAACCATGACTCCAGTTTACCTTTTAACACGGTACTCTGTGTTGGACTGGCACTGGGATTCCCTGCCCTTATGGAACTGTCATTTCTAGTTAGGTCATCAACCCAGACAAATTCCCTGGCAGTGTGTTCTCCCTGTCCTGGGAGTAATGAAAGACTGGAGAGAGAAGCTGCTCCTTAGGAAAAGTGTTACCCACTCCTGGCCTAGTTTTCCCTTGAAGGTATTGCTATTGTAGTGGGGACCCTGAATCTGTGAACATGGAAGAAATTGGAGGCTACTGTGTCAATTCCCTGCACACGTGAAACATTTTAACTAATCCCTTTCCACTATCTCTCCTTCACCACTGGTACCACAGCAAAGACCTACCTCTGCTCCTCAACTGTCAGTTTTCCTGGCATGTGACTCTGCCAACTGCATGCATTCCTTCACCAGCCTGGTATGAATATGTTTTATGGAGAGACATCCTTGCCACAGACCTTCCCAGAAGCCAAGATGAATCATCCTTTGGAATTACCCCAAAAGATGGAGCATGTTTCTCCAAATCAGTTAAGGACCTTGTGCTTCCTTAGGGTTCATGTTACACTTCATATGTGTAAGGGGTTTTGGATGTCTCTTCTTCCATTTAAGTATTCTGAACAAAGGGGAATGCAGAGTGAGGTAAGTTTCACTTCATGAATACAGATAGGTCACCTATCCCTCTTCAAAGGAAGGGCTTCTCATTGGAGAATGGCACTGAGGTCCTGGATTCTTCAGCAGGATTTCTTGCCCCTGAGGAAAACCTGAATCTGACCCCAGACTAGCCTTCTACAGATCCACCTCAGGCCAAAGAGGGAAGAATGGAACCCTTGTACAAGGTGCTTGGCCACCTTACTACCATGCAGGCAGAAAGTAGACGATCAACTGTCTCCCTTTTCTAGAGTCAGTGAGTGAGGCAGGAAGGAGGAAACTGATAAGAGTATACTGCTCACAGGTAGAGATTTTCATCAAGAAAGGGAGACCACCTGGGGAATGCAACTCCTTCCTCTGCCCTTCACTGCACCTTGCATGTATTCTACATGGTGCTCCTCATTTTGTAATTGTTCGTTTTCCTATAATTCCCCCGTTACACACTAAGGCTCCTGAGGGAAGGCTGTGCTGCATTCACCCATGTCGCGCCTAGAGTATGGCCCTCAGTAGACATTCATGGAACGTGTGCTGAACATGTGCCTTGGCTCTCATTTCTCTCTAGATAGGCAAGGTCCTTCATTTCTGCATGCTGTCACTTCCCGTGCCCATTGTAGTAATTCAGGATAAATAATTTGCTTGTGGAAAAGGAAGTTCCAGAAACAAAGCTTTGCTTTATTTCCTCTTCATGATACCATTTTGATGGCTATAATTACATTGTGGTTTCTTGAAAATCATATTGGATTAACAAATAGAATAGCTCATAATATGTGATAAGTTTCAAGCCATCATTGACATAGCCATTTTTATTTTTTATTTATTTACAAAACAATAAAATGCAAAGATGGAAGTAATATATTGAAAGATGTTATATAGTTTTTAAGTACTTGATGAAGTCAGTTAATGGATTATATTCTTATTTACATTTTAAATGAACCTTAAAAAAATCAATCATGCAAGGTGGTCTTCTAATAGCTGCACTTATGAATATACAATGTATTTAATGTGGCACATTAAATAAAAAAGGATAAAGATGCTTGCTGCTTCTACTGACAAAATCCTATTGATACAATTGGTTCAATGAAGTTGTCAGAATTCACCAAATGACCTCTACATTTATCACTGCTACAGGTTCTTGCTAATTAGCATCCAGAGATATCATGTTATAGATGCTTCTTTAAAAGCTATCAGCTCTCCAACTCTGCATAGTGACATGGTATCCATCAAAGTCTCATGGTGCCTTCAATTCTGACAAAAGGCACTCCAAAGAACTGGCACGTACCACCATATTTGCATTTTTGCATCTCATTATGAACATAATTGCATACCAACACAGCAATTCTTCTTGACTATCTCAAAAAACATTATCAGCAATGTCTGAAATAAATGCTTAAATGTCAACTATTGACAAGCAAGAAAAGCTGACCTTTGAAGGTCCTCATTCTTCTGAGATGCTCCCTGCTATGACTCACTTTTTAACTTTCTGTCTGTGTTTGATAACAGAAAAGGAACACAGTGGCTCTGAGAATTGTGATTTTGTATGGCAAATCAGAAGGGAATCAAGGAATTGCAAAACTGCAACCCATTTATCTATTCCTAGGAGTCATTTAAAATTGGCTGAATATTTGCCATGACAATTCTTAAAGCCTCTGAAACTTTAGAGAGAGTGGACATCAACATGGTTAGAGTGGAATTTCTGCAAAATTATCTAGTGATTCTACATTAACAACTGAAATGGGTTTAGCCATGATTAATGTTATGACAAAGAACCAAACAACCTTTCTGCTACGAGCATGCAACCCATTTTACACATTGTCACAAGTAGAGTGTGAGTGTTGGACAAGTACCAGCAGCTAATCTGAAACTGCACAGAACCATTTACACCCTCTCTCCAAGAGCTCATCTCACTAGAGTGGCCTTCAGCACATAGATTCTCATATTCCATCATTGCCGTTGGCCTGTCATCATCCTATGCTTGGAGCTACCTCAATTAGCACAGCAACTTAGTACACAATTTTTTTAAAAAGCACGAATCAACTTTAACTCGTGTTGAAATGCCGCAGATATATCTGCCAATGTCCAAAAAATGCTAATCAATTTTGAAGATCTACATCATGGCTTGCATCCCAGATTTTCCACCCAATCCACATCAAATAGAAATGATAGAAAATTATGTTAACATGTTCAGCCGCTTGTTTGCTTGTTTTAGCTGAGGCATTGGTCATGCTTCAATGGCAAACTAACCGTCTGTTTGGAAGCTCATCCAGTTTGCACTACAGTGGATGTCTATGTGGCAACAATGTGAAGAGGCTGTCACACTTCATTTTCAAAGACTGGGATTTCCATATGAATCCTTCCCCTTATTTTGCTTTTGAAGAACATCAGGGATGTTTTTATTCTTAGATGGGGGAATACGCATTGTTAATGCTTCTAATTCTCCAAAGAACATCCCCTACTGGAAAAGCTGCCTCTTTGACAGGCATGGCACATAAATCTATATTTCAGGCCCACTGAGTAAATCTGGACACTATAGAAAAGACAGAAAAGTTTACTGCACAAAGCCTATATAAATAAGCCTCTCCCTGAAACAAGAAAAAAAAATCCTTCTCAGAATTTAGATCCGGAAGGGATTTCAGAAACCAGTTACTGTAACCTCCCAGTTGCAAGGATGGCCTCCAAAGACCTCCCAGAAAGACAGGCCTTCCAATGTACAGAATTCTACTAGATCCCACCAAGGGAAATTTTACTAAGAGGCAAACCCATTGATTCAAAAATTAACTCTAAATATGAGCTCAAAACTTTATCTTTGAACTCCCTCCTGACTGGTGTTAGGCTGTTCTTAATGTAGACAAAGCGCAAACCATTGACCCTTTTCCTGACAGCCACCACTTGTTACTTAGTCTTCTTAGCCCAGAGGAAGCAGAGTCCCATTCAGTCCTTGACTTCCCATTAGATGCAGCTCCTCAATGCCTCCTTTATTTCCTGTCAACTTTCTCTGGTCACTCCCTAATTGGTTAGTAGCCATTTTAAAACATCTAGAACTGCTCCCAAACCAGACTGGACAGTCTCAGTGGCACTGCCACTTCTAGGACTCTGAATGTCATGTTCTACGGAAACAACTTCCGAGCACTTTGGCAAATGTAGCAGCAGGAGCATCCTTGCTGGAACTTAAGAAATTCACAATCAGCCTCACTCCTTACCTAAAATCAGTTGATCCACTATTTTTATTCTTTTTTTTTTTAATGATACTTAAGACTCTAAATTCCTAGAGGTCCTTTGAGGTAAAGAGAGGGAGTCTTCTTTGTCCCAGGTATGAAGTGCTGACCTGTCTTCATCATCATCATAGCAGCAACAGCCAAATGTAACCACTATTGAGCAGTCAGATTTGCTACTCAGCAGCTAAGATCTATGGTTGTTGAAAGCTGTTTACATGGTCTGTCTCACTGAGTCTTTACCAAGAGCCTATGAAGTAGGGACCAATTATCCTCCCCCTTCCATAGATGAGGAGAAGTGAGACTCAGAGAGCTTAAGTAACTTGACTGAAATCACAGAGCTAATCAATGGTGAGTCTGACTCAACCACTCTCATGAACCGGTGTTGGGAAAGCAGCAAAAGAGAAAAGACTTACAGAGTGGCTACATAAATTGGTTAAGATTAGCATATAAACAAGGAACAACAAACTGTGGAAGGCCACAGGAGACCTCTGAGGAGGAGGACCTCTGCATGCCTCATGTTCCAGGGCAGGGCGACCTAGGCTCTGTTACCACAAACACTGTGCTCAAGGATATAAAACCCCTTCATAGCACTGTGACGTAGCCAGACTTGTAGGCTCCTTGTAAGGCCCCCCTTCCATCAGCTGCACACAGATAATAGGCTAAAGATAACCACATGTTCTTATTTTGTGGAACTCCCAAACTGCCACTGTTTCCAATCCTTAGGATGACACACCAGTTCCTCTCACTGATCCACTTCCGGCTCACTGATTCACTCCGCCATCCCTCCACCCCTACCCTATAGGTCAAAGTGATTGTAATTAATAAATAGTGTGGATGATCAGAGCTTGGGGCTTTCATTGCCTCCAGTAATAAGTGATGGCCCCTTGGTCCCACTCTCTCTCTTAATCTGTCTATTTCCACAAGCCTCAGCCTCCAAAAGTGCTGGGATCACAGGCATGAGCCACTGCACCTAGCCTCATTTTGTAATATATATTTAAATTTTATTTAATATCACTGTGTTCAGCTTTGCACAAATAGTACTACATATATAATCAAATCACCATCTTATTTAAAATCCTTAAAAATCAAAAGAATACATATTTTTGGCACGATGCCCAAATCCAACTGAGGTGGTTCATTGTTGCACTTTCCCTCCCTGAAAGACGTAAAATAGCGTCAGCTGTTATTATCATATTGCGTCTCCACACTGACATCCACATTTTCAAAACAGAGTCTTTTGCATAGATGGCTATAATCTCCTTTCACTCTGACAATATAGATACGGTGAAATCAATGTCAGCTGTTGGGACCAACTCAAACACAAACTCTGTGAGAGGCCACTAAGCAGCAGACTCAAACGGTCATTTGCAAAATCTCATCTGGATAAACAGAAACATGGCTTCCTGCATTCCCGCCTTCTCTCCTCTGTAGAAACGGGCAAACATTTTATCATCATATTTTACCTCTTATTCACGTCTCCTAAATGTAATATTAGAAAATGGTTTTCGGAGAACCACGATTTGGGATGAAGCTCAAGTTTCCAGAAGAGCTTATCTATAGCAGGAAAAGAAGGTGAGAATATACAACAGGCCGATAGGTGTTAAACACAATTGGCTGCACATTCTTTCTCTAGTCAGTTGCAAAGGCAAAGACCTCAGAATTGGGGATGATTACTTACAGGAAAAGTGAAAGATTTTCTTGAAACAGGATTGTTCTTTTGGGAGAAGAAACTAAAATCACAAAGGACATAATTTGTTGGTTTTTCTCTCCTTGGATTGAAGTGAACCAAGTTAATAATAAGAAGAAGAAGTAATAATGCTTTATTCACCTGAATTTTGACTAATGCATTTTCACTGGCAGAGAAAATGCTGGTTGGGAGAGCCAACTTACTGGGCAATTTCCTATGCACTGGTTAGGACAGGAAGCCTCTAGCTGCAAAAGGAGCAAGTGCAGAAGCAGCCAGAACGAGCAGTCCTGGCTGGGCGAGCCCCACGCTGTGCCAGCCACCTGGGTTGAGAGTCTCAGCGTGTTTACGTGCCTTGATCTCGGCTTACGTGTGAGATACCATGTTAACGGTCCTGTTGCCCACTCTGCCCTGGCTTGAGGTTTAAATAAAAACAAATTACAGGTCTTAACAGTGATAGATGGACTACTTTTACATTTGTGTAGAGTATTTTTGCTCTAAGATTAAAGGCTTACGCATTTATCTGCATAAACTAGCCCCTGGAGTAGGGTACTGCTGACATTTTCCAAGAAAAATGAATATCCTAACTTATTCCAAAGAGAAGACTTGGTATTTGTATGGCCAGAGTGACCTTTGCAAGTGCCCTTTCAGATTAGGTGCACTACATGGAAAATTGTGCTCTTACAGTACTCCATAAATCATACCTACCAATTTTCTTTAAAGGGGTATGTAAATATCAGTGTACCAGGTGGGTAAACAACACTAACCTCGTACAAATGGCTTGAAAATTGAAGAAAAGCACCTTATTTTGCTGCTGAAATTGCTTTTGAAACCCAACATCGGGGCTTGGGTTGTAGAATGCATGAAATGATTTGCGCACAGGAATAGAAAATGGGCTGATGATAACCATCCTCGACACAGTTCCTGTATTTCTGAGTTGTTTCCATGATCAAACATATCATTGCCATACACATGCTACTTTTCTTTGCATATCCCAACTGCGTGTGTATATTTTAAGTGACATCTTATCTGCATATTTCTAACATGGTCAGATAGCTATTTTGGCTGGTTATTCTCTCTAGACAAAGTTCATGGAAACCTTGCTTTGGTCACATAACACTTTGCTTAAAAAGGAAAAAAAGATAAAACTTTGTAGAAAAAATAAAGAAGCTGAAGCTATCAAAACTTACAAGGTCTTAGCACGAATAAATGTTATTTTTGTAAATTAGTGGAATGTACTAATTGAATCTTCTCATATGAAAATAGGAATAAACAAATACTAAGAAATTGTCCTATTTAGACATTTTAATAGATGTCTGTGGCATAACATACAGCTTTTACTGCACCCAATTGACATGAATTCTTTGAAATCTACTTTTTACATTTTTCATAAAATAGAAATCTTTGACTTGGACACATTTGGGAGTTTGTGGTAAGAATTATAGTTTACTTCCAAGAACACTGCATATAGTAAAAGATGACTTTCCACGAGGCTAAGACTTTTTTTTTTTTTTGAGACGGAGTTTCACTCCTTACCCAGGCTGCAGTGCAATGGCGCAATCTCGGCTCACCGCAACCTCCACCTCCTGGGTTCAGGCAATTCTCCTGCCTCAGCCTCCCGAATAGCTGGGATTACAGGCATGCGCCACCATGCCCAGCTAATTTTTTGTATTTTGAGTAGAGACGGGGTTTCACCATGTTGACCAGGATGGTCTCGATCTGTTGACCTTTTGACCTTCTTGTGTATTACAAACAACTAAGAAAATTCCAAAATCTTTTTAACTCTTTAAATTTAATTCTATCTTACTATTCAGTTTGCTGGTTATTTTTAAATGTATAGTTTATCATAAAATGAAAATAGTCTATGTAAAATATTTTTCTTTATAACTATTACACAATATTTTGCTTTCATTGAGGAATATTTCACTCTTTATGAGAGGACAGGCTTTCTTTCATTGAAGAAAACCAGTTAAGCTTCTCTCTTTGCTTTGGCCACTAGGAAACTCACAGGAAAGTTTTGTGTCCTACCACAGTAGCTTTCCTCGGCATTTACAACATACTCTCTTCTTTTCCTTTTGAATTGACATATTTTCCTTGATTTGGTGTTTGTGGTTTATTATCTTCCTATCATGTTTACTGTGGTCATCTCGAAACTTTTTGGGAAGTCACAAAAAATTTAATATAGACAGAAGAGAAGTAAGTACATGAGAAACATGCATTTTGGAAGAAAGAAAAGTGTTTTTCTTTGCTGGTGAAACTGAAGCCACTTTGTAAACCAGGTCAACCAAACATATGCTTTAGACTAGTATGTTTGGACATGTTGCAAGTTTGAAAACATTTCTCTACAATTTTTCTGACAGACAAAACAGTCTAAGTTATACATGGAGACATCAAAGCAGTTTTCCTCGTTGACAAGCTGCTAATGCCCACCCCCCTGGCCCCTGGAAAAGGTTATTGGGCAATTGTTAGAACTATCAGAGGTTTTTATTATTTATTTATATTTTCTTTTTCTTTATTTCTTTATTTATTAGAAATAGGATTTTGCTCTGTTGCCCAGGCTGGAGTGCAATGGCCCAATCACAGCTCAATTGCAGCCTCAAACTCCTGGGCTTAAGTCCTCCCACCTCAGCCTCCTGAGTAGCAGGGACTACAGGCATATGCTACCATGCCCTGCTAAGTTTCTAAAAAAATTTTGTAGAGACAGGATCTCCCTATGTTGCCCAGACTGGTTTCAAACTCCTGGCTTCAAGCAGTCCTCCAGCCTTGGCCTCCCAAAGTGCCGGGATTACAGGTATGAGTGACTATGCCTGGCCTATTTATTTTTAATTAGTATATAATATTCATATGTATTTGTAAGGTACAGAGTGATGTTTTGATATATAGAATGCATAGTGATCAGATCAGGGTAATTAGTATATCCATCACCCTAAACATTGATCATTTTTGGATATTGAATGCTCCCAACAGAAAAACAACGTAGCTACCCCTTTCTAAGTTATCTCAAGGCCTCAGAGGCAGCACAGCAGGCTGGGAAGAGACACAGTGGGTTGACAGCTGAACCATATCTAGCATAGCCTCTGTCTATAACATGGTCATTGATTCTATCACTATGCAATCAAAAATCATTTAAAAACCTTTAACAACCCCCTCCCACGAAAACCCACTCAGCAGTAGAGGAGTATTTCTCAAGTAAGTGAACTACTCTTATCTTCTCTCCCTCTCTATCCCTGCCTCTTGCAAATCCTAGTGACATAGCTGAGCTACTTTGTATTCAATTCTTTGAGGTAATAAAATATTGCAATCTAATACTTTTCATTGGACAAGTATGACCTCACTAGGGGGAAATTCTGGATAAATACACCAAAATATTTATTAAAAGCTGCAGAAAGGTATATATATTTACCGATATCAATATACAAGTGTGCTTAAATATTTAATAATTGGGCAAAACAACACACTTTTTAAAAGAGGTGACTAATGTCCTTAGCTTCCAACATCTTTAAGTTTCTCTGGGTAAATGCAGAGGACTTCGAACTTACACTTTCGTAATGACTCGTGTCCCTTTTCAAAACCCTTCTGTTTACACATGAGGCTCCTCCACGCAGACATTTTGTGGTCTTTAAGATGCTCTTGCTTGGCTAAAGATGCAGTGAATGTGAAAAAGGATGAGTTCATGTCCTTTGCAGGGACATAGATGAAGCTGGAAACCATCGTTCTCAGCAAACGAACACAAAAACAGAAAACCAAACACCACATGTTCTCACTCATAAGTGGGAGTTGAACAATGAGAACACATGGACACAGGGAGGGGATCATCACACACTGGGGACTGTCGGGGAGCAGGAGGCTAGGGGAGGGATAGCATTAGGAGAAATCTCTCTTTTTTTTTTTGAGACAGAGTTTCACTCTTGTTACCCGGCTGCAGTGCAATGGCACGATCTCGGCTCACTGCAACCTCTGCTTCCTGGGTTCAGGCAATTCTCCTGCCTCAGCCTCCTGAGTAGCTGGGATTACAGGCACGCGCCACCATGCCCAGCTAATTTTTTGTATTTTGAGTAGAGACGGGGTTTCACCATGTTGACCAGGATGGTCTCGATCTCTTGACCTCACGATCCACCCGCCTCGGCCTCCCAAAGTGCTGGGATTACAGGCTTGAGCCACGGCGCCTGGCCAGGAGAAATATCTAATGAAGATAATGGGGCGATGGATGCAGCCAACCACCATGGCATGTGTATACCTATGTAACAAAGTAACAAACCTGGTGTTCTGCACATGTACCCCAGAACTTAAAGTAAAACAATAACAAAATAAAACATTAAGAAAAAGATGGGGCTGTGAAGCTCTTTGAAAAGGGCAGCAAACCCCAGGGCCAATAAGTCAATAAGTGGTCGTTTTAGACACCCCCAGTGCCACTGAGATCTGGCCATGATACCCAGGATCTGCTTTGACCTTATGATGACACTTATGGGTCCATGTTGCAAATGGTGTCATCATTCCCAGCAGCTGAGCAGAGGAAATGGTAAGTTTTTGCATTATGCCCAGAGTCACTGAAATATGTAGCATACACTATACTACCTCAAGTTTGTTATTTGTTGTTTCCATATGATACAGACAAGTTGAACACAGTTAAGCAAATAGCCTGGATAGCATTATTATGAAAAATATACAATTCCCATGATGCTTTGAAAATATGAATTATACAACTTGAAAAGCAGCTTTATTATTACTTTTGCTATCTCTAACGGTCAGAGAAGCCCAGTCTAAAAACCACAGACCAAGGCAGAGCTCTTCAATATGACATACTTTGCAGCGATGTGAATATAGTTGACCAGAGTTTTTTGAAGGGAAAGGAGAAGCATAAGAGGAACCTTGCCAAGCCCGGTCAGGTGCCATGCTGACGGTACAGTTCCAGTGTGGTATTGTGTTGTCAGGTTTGGCTTATCCTCAGATCAAAAGAGCCATCAATCTTCCCCAGATCTATACAGATCCGTCCTGGGTCAGAAGAATAATCAATAACCCTTAGTTTTCACTTCACAAAAACAAAAGAGCTGTTGGTGTGTTTACCTTTCAGATTGTGTCTTGATTAGGGATCATTAGCGACTATTGTGGGAATGAAACTCTGTGTGTATTGCTAACTCAGTCAGGTTTACTTTTAGGACACTGCGTGTCACTCAGAAGCAAACCCACACAGCATGTTCAGAAATTTCCCGAGAGCAAGGGGCATACACGTCAGGGCTGGAACTGCAGGATATAATGGAAAAACTATGGAGGATTAGAGATGAAGTGACATTAGAGATAATTTAGCCCAAACCCCACATTTTACAGACAGTGAAATTGGGTCTTAGCAAGGGCAGCAAACTGCTCAAGGTCACTTGGCTGTATAAAGACAGTATGAGCTAGAGATGATCTGTTATATATGAACCCTAACTAACCTCACAGCAGGCTCTATATATATGTGTGTATGTATAATACCATAATGGTATAATGTATAATGGTATTATGGTGTGTGTGTATATATATATATAAGTTTATACATATATATATATAACTATGCCAAACACTATGGAGTAACTTAGGGTTCATTACTATGTGCTGAGATTTTGTATGTCCCTGGCCAGTTGTTTCATTTTCTTAACAAGCAGTGGGCTGTAGTGGAATGCCAATAAGCTTTGGAATCAGACAAGTGGCTTGTGTTCAAAGTCTGATTTTGCCATGATCAAACTGTACAACCTTTGGTGACTAACTTACCTCCAACAGCCTGCCCCTTTATTGCTATACTGAGGATCATAATATCTGCATCGTAAAATTGTAAGAATTAAATAGAAATACTATATATACAGAATTGTCTGCCATGATACATGGCACCCAGTAGGTGTTTGACCAATATTTGTTTCCTACCCTTTTTTCCCTTTCCCCAACTATAGCAGAAACAGGTTTTAGCGTTTGTAGAGAACTTGTCTCTTATCTTCCACAGCTGGTCCTGCAATGTGGATAACAAAATCTCTGTTTGTCTAAAATTCTGTACAAATGATGATGATAGAAAAGTAGATAGATGGGCCTAGATGGAAAATTTAATAGCCATGCATGTGAATAAATGTGTGCATCTGTGTTATCCTTGATGTATTGATATATGCAAATTGTGTTTGGTCACCAACAAACAATGATAAAGTTAAGTACTAAGACGTAATCTTTATCAATACCTCAATATAAACTAACAGGGACAATACAATTCATCTCAGGCGATGAAACAAATACCCCACAAACACCATCAGGAACACAATGACAACAATCGTAATAACTGCTCTAATATACCAGAATCACATTGACCCCAATCCATACAAAATACAGTGTCCTTCAGGGTTTTATCTTGTGGTTATTTTTTGAACCAAAGAACGGTATTGTGGTTAGTTTTCTTGCATATTGAAATAGAAATCTACAGGGTACTCCAAAATTCCAACTAAAGAAGTTGCCAAAAAACCGAGACAGGTTGGCAATGGGTTGGACGGAGGTCAAGAATCAACTCAAGGTCTTTTGTCTTTTTCACTAGTTTTCTCTGGTTTTATTTTTCAGCATCCTGTTCCCCTTGGGAAGGCAGGGGGAGGGGGGTGGGTGAGTCAATCAACAGAGAATGAGAGGAGGCCCAAACATATCTGTGATGATTCTCATCACAGGGCATCCTGGTCAGTGACTCTAGCAGCCTTCTCCCTTCTTCCTGCTAGGGCTCCCTATAAACGGCATCTACAGCAGCTCTCCCAAGCTCAAAAAGTGTTCTCCAGCCTCTGGGTTCTTATCCTGGCCTCACATCTGCCCACTGGACCCTGCTTTTCCAGGTTCCTCTCCTGCTGGGTCACTCATACCCAGATTTCTAGGTCTTTGGCTCCCAATTTAACCAGGTAGGCTACCTAGCTTTGATTTCCTTTTCTCTGGAAAATACTGCCTTTGTATGGCCTCAGTCAGCATCCCTGGGATGCTCCCCACTGTTATTTGGGTCAAGCCTAGGATGCATTGTGTAGAATCCCTCTACAAGGGAACATCCTTCTACTAGAGTTTCTCCTGTTCTTTTTGTTTCGCCATGTGCCGCATTTGAAGGTCAACATCTCTTTTCTAGCTAAGAGCTAATTTCCACTATATGTGTCCTGTTTATGCTGAGACACACAAAAAAATAAGCTGTGTTATTGTTCAGAAGTGATGGAGAAGGGAATCCATCCCTGGATACTGACAGACACATGACTCCAAGAAACAGCTCTCATGAGTTGATCTCCTCTGCTTTTCTTTCGTATTCCACCTTCCATCCTCCTTGGCAAGACAGGAAGGACAGGAACATTATTCCTACTTTCTACAAATGATGAAACTGAAGCTCTGAAAGTCAACCCCTATGCCTAAATCATGCAGACAAGTGCTAGAGACCAGGCTTGAACACAGCTCTAACTGGCTGAAAAGGTCTGACCATCACCACTCCATGGTCCAAGTTCTTCTGCTAAAGGCAGCTCAGTTTGTAGAACAATCTGAGACACTGAAGAACAAGGTTGGACTGGGAAGTTCTGAATGGTTGGGGATTTGAATCAAGATGATATGAGAAATTGAGGAGCCTGGGAAATTGGCCCAAAGAAGAGAGTGTTGAAAGGGGCAGATTGGGTAACCACCAGTGCATGCTTTAAGGGGAGTGGGGCAGGAGCAGCCTTAGCTTGGTTCTCTGTGATACACTGGTCAGAATGAGGTGAAAGAGAGAAACAGATGCGAGGCATGTAGGAATACTACAAGAAGGATTCCAACAGGGAACACTGTGGCAAAGGTTGGCCAGAGGAGCCAGGGAGGGCCTGCTTACATGTGTGTAAGCAGAGGCTTTGGAAATCACTTAGTGATTTGTTGGAATGCAGTCACATGACAACATGATAGCTAGAGGGTCTGAGTGGCTGCTATTTGCCAGGTGTCCTTCTGAACACTTTCCGTGCATCTTCTCAATGAGTCTTCCCAGTGTCCCTTTTGAGAAAACAGACAGCTAAAAGGATTAAGTGATTTCCTCAAGATCATACAGAATTGAAAAGAGTTCAGATTCGAACCCAGACAGCAGGACTTCAGAAACCAAACATTTATCCAAGAGACTTCCGACAACCCTCGCTAACTTTGAGATTATATGAAAGCCTCCATTCCTTTCGTGATCATATTTCCTAAGATTAGAGTTAATAACTTCTCCACCTTTCCACCCTCACAAATATCGTTCATTTTTCATCAAATAGTGATACTAGGGTTTTATTTTCCATGTCAACATGCAACACATTAAAATGAACAATAACTGAGAATGATGATGAGCATCTATTAAAAGAGAACAAATTAAAGCCAGATGACACAGCTTTACAAACACCTCAGCCACGCACATGACAGTTCTCTGATACTTAAGGACATACTCAAAGAAAATGGCACTTTGAACTATAAATTTATTTGCACTGAAGTAGTGAAGCATCATATGCCCTTGTGTCTATTTCATGGGAGATTCAGTGCCTGGTTTTGACAGCTAGTTCTAATAATAAAAAGGTTTTAAATGTAAGGTATAACAGCGTTCCAATCAGCGCCTAATCAGGGTTATGCTTTTCAAATTATATTGTGTCTGCTTTCACCTCCTGCCTATTATCTGCAATAAAAACAGAAGTGCTTAAGAAAATCTTTGATCTGTGCACATATATTTTTAATATTAATATGTCAGGCCAGTAGCAATAAGGATATTAGGGAAATGATGGAATTCTCCCCCAGCTGGACATGTTAATTGAGAAGCCAAGTTTTGAAGGCAAAGTTCACATTTGTGCAGATGGTGGGACAATGCCGGGTGGCGGTACAGGTCAGTGTCAGCCCCAGTCCCGGCTCTAATGGCTTGAGTCTCTGCTTTCTCCGTGTCAGCTGGTCCCTCTGGGCTGTGTAGGTTGGGGAAGTCTGTCTCTCCATTTTTTTCTGCCCTTGACTCTGGGGTAGTAATTTCTCTGGAAATGTCAACGTGCCTTCTTTAGACAAAGGCAGGGGCAGGAGGTGGGGGGACCAAAAGCAGGGGGGAGAAACAAAAAGTTTGTTTTTCTCATTGGAGGAAATATAAATTACAGTTCACCCTGCCCTCTCTTCCTTCCCCCTATCAAGAATAAAAACAGCAGTCACCTTATTTGGGGAATGGAGAATGTTATAATCATCTCAAAGTAAGGAGTTCCATTCTCATGGACCCAAGATAATAACTGGCCCAATGCATATTTCCTTTTTTATCTGGTTAGCTTTAGAATCTATTCACATTTATAGCCAATTTTCTACCTACCGCTTACTGCCTTTAATGTGATTTGTATATCGCTACCCACCCTTCAATACAGTAGTTGATATTAGCATCCTTTAATAGTTTCAGTTTCCTAAGTGATGTAATTATTTATTATCTCTAATTAAAATTCAGAGTTTGGCTTTCAGCAGAGTCTGGATGTGAAGCCCATTTTAATGAAAAGAGCAACTGTGAGCTCTAAATTTCTTTATGAAAGAGATAACTTATATAATCACTGGTAACCTTTCTCAAGAATATTATCTCACTATTTATAAAACAATGCCTCCTTTACTTTAGAAATTGTCATTTGCATATGAAAAAGACATATTTATTGATGCTTTTGACTGATACACATTTTTCATTCAGGAATGCTCTTTTCAAACCACTCATATACCTTTGAATTTCTCTTTGAAAACTGTATGCCACAATTCTTTAAAAGATTTTCATATGTATGTCTACATAGGCATATGCACAAGTAGCCATCAAGAAAGCTTTCCATTATTGGTTTCTTTTAATAATTTCTAACTTGAAAATTCAGAAGCCTTTATGCTTCCAAAGCCACTTGTGATAAACAATTACTCTCTATATTCCTTCTCTCATCCAAACCCTATACCTAAAGTCCTTTTCTTCCAGAGAAGGAAACTGTCTAGCCATGATGAGTCTGAACTAAAGAGCTGTTCAGGCTCCTGCTATGGTAATAGCAGCAGACAATTTCATTTACTTCACTTTTTTAAGTAGTTTATCATTTCACTAATAAACACATTTTGAGAAGACAGGAATCACGCACAACACTGGTGTAGAAATTTGCATTATGAAATTTTTCTCCTGGAGGCAAACATGGCAGAGTTGAGGAACAGTACTTCAGCATGTAACTCAAACGTCCCTCTTCAGGGTCTTGATTTGCCACCTTGGATTTACAATGAGTCACTGTGATAAAATGGACACCATGGTTTAACTACCACCTACAACAACGGGAAGTGCATGGGTATGACTTTTTGTCTCCTCATTTTTCTCCTCAAGTCTTCAATATTTCCCCCATCAATTATTTTTTACGGTGAAACTCAGGCCCTATAGGTTGATCTTATGAGATAAAGTGAGAAAGTTGAAACTGTTTTCCCAGAGTTTTCTTAAAATTTATTAGAAAACCATTCTTAACTGTGCCACGTAATCACACCCATATGCATTCTCTTTTTAATTAAGCAAGTTAACTTATTTGGCATTTATGTTTTATGCCTGAGAACTGCTAGCTTTCAGATTACTTCATTTTCAGGCCATGGAATTCAGAAGCAGAAAGATCCATAGAAACATCTTTATCCAGGTTGTGTTAGACAATATCTTTGCCAGAAATCATACACATGCCCAAAGGATCTACCCAAATTAATCCAGACCGAGATTGTGCATTTCTATGAGTTTTGATCAAGGGAACCCTAATGTTTCATTAAGGGAGAGACTTTTTATTAACTAAATTCCTTCTATATACCCAGACACCAAAAGAATGTGGACAGATATTTAACCATACATGATTAACATTGGGAAAGAAATATCTACTTTTATAATTCATATACACTTTTATCATAGTTTTATTTATTCATATATATTTTAGATGCCTGCTCAGTGCCAGGTGCTATGGTAAGTGGTGGAAGAAAGTGAAGGTAAGTGAGGCTCGGTTTTTGGTCTCAGGAAATTACAGAGGAAACTGACATAAGCCCAGATGAATCTATGGCAATGTTAAGTAAGGCAGCATGGAAGAGATATAAACTGAGGTGCGTGGTCTTCTAAATGGATTTATTACTCAGGTTGCCAGGTAGTTGGAATAGTGGTTACAAGAAAAGCTCTAGGATCTGATTATCTGAATTTAGATCTCAGCTCCACCAGTTACTGGCTGGGTAAGTGAAATTTCCTAGTCTGTGAATGGGACTTGCAAATAGTTTCACCCTTCTCCAGTCACTTACCATGGTGTCTGGCACTGAGGAGGCATCTCATATATATGAATAAATAAAACTACAATAAAAGTGCATGTAAATTATAAAAATAGATGTTTCTTACTCAATGTTACTATGTGTGGTTAAGTATCTGTCCACTTCATTTCGGTGTCTGGGTTTATAGAAGAAATTTAGTTAATAAAAAGTCTGTCCCTTAATGAAACGGTGGGGTTTCCTTGACCAAAACTCATGGGAATACAAAAATGAAGCTTCAATTATCTTCACATTCTCCAACCACTTATCACAGTGCCCAGCACTGAGCAGGCACCTAAAATACATATGAATAAATAAAACTATAATAAAAGCATGTAAAAGAGTAGAGTATGGTTAAGATTGTAGGGTTGTGAAAACGGCTCTACTTTATGACATGTACTTAAGTTCAGAAAAAAGTAAGTACCTCCCCCCAAATGAAAGGGGAAATAAGACAAAATAGAGTTCTATATATACCAATAAAAAAAACTATCGATTTTAGTGTAGAGAAAACAATCTGAATTTGATGTCATAGTATTCTGCAGTGCTATTAATGATTTCATTCAAAGTTGTGAACATGATAGTATCATGGAAAAGGCTGCACGTATGCGATGAAGTCTGAAGTTTCTTCTGTGTGTCACATAATTTCATTTTGGTGTTGAGCATTTGCGGTGATCTCAGAAACAGGGAGTGTCCTAGTCACTTTCTAAAACAGAATTGTAAATTCATTAAAGGTTTCTAAGTAGGGAGTAAAGGTTATGCAACAGAAATATCTAATTTATTTATAAAATATTTAGATAAAGCAGTAGTTAAATCTTAACTCGGATGTAATTGATTTATTAAATAATCTATTTTTATTTTGATTTATAGAGGTGAGTGCTAGAATTCACACTAGACTAATAAAAAAAACAACGTAGGTCTTTTTTGAATAACACTTTGCTCTTCACAGCGAAAGGCTACCTTACTCTTTTGTAGAAACTTTTCTTGGTGTGATTTTATATTTTTGGAAGTTTCACCATGTCAAGTGAGCCTGTTTTCACAAAACATCAGTGAAACAATTCAGAGCAACAAAAAAGAGTCTGCTTACTTCTTTATTTAAGTATTCAGAACACACTGTCAATGTATCATTTTTCTCTTTCCCACAAAGCACAAAATTTATCTTGGTTGAGTTCACCAAATATTCTTTTCATCTAATCATTTAAATGGTCCTTGGTACCTCTGTAAAGCATTAATGCATTTGGCATTACTGTCAATGGCAAATCTAAGGTATTCTAAACTTCATTTTCAGCTTGGTCTCTTTTAGTAATAGGGAATAAATATTGCTGCACTATTGTCAGTGTTAATGCAAATAATAGATGCCTTAGTATATCCACTGACAATCCATTAATACTCTGGTCGACTTGATTAACATTGATTCACTGCATACATGGGTTGTTAGAAAATCTATGTTGTATGTGGTCAGTAACAATATAATTACTTACTGTAAGCATGTCCCGAGATCTGCTCTATATTTCATTATTATTACCACAGCTTATTCACATGAAATTATGGTAGATCTTCAAGTCTACAGTCTTTGACCACAGACCCAAGCAGGTGTTTGTTTAATACTTTGGTCAAAGATCAGTGAGTTAAAGGTTAGGCCAGGGAGGGTGAGAATAGAAGGGTCATCACACTTGCAGGAGGGGGTGAGACTTGATCTTCTCGGGTCTGGAACGGTCGAACCCCAAGGTCACCCATTAGTGATCCTGCCTTTAAGGACTGTGAGATGTCAACAATAAATTCACCATGTCAGAACCTTTAACCCTCTTAATGCTGTGAACACCAGGAGCCAACGCCAAAACCCAGAAGCAATGGACCCAGGGAGAATTATTCACACAGTTGTCTGAGGGATGTGGCATTTATGTCCTTTAGGCTTGTCTCTGTTAGAGTGGACAGCTAAGAAAAAATGTTAATGTTGTTTGATGTTCAAACTTTTCATGCACACAATACATCCACGCATGGGGTGTAGACGTTATACAAATATGGTGCAAATAGCATTGTTGAATTGTCACATTGTCATTCTGTAAGAAGTGTATCCAAGTAACAGAGATTCTTAATGTAAGATTCATTCCCTCTCCACATTTAGAAGCAATCAGTTCATTAAAGATAATGGAATTAACATATGATGTTAGAATATTTCTTTCTTAGCAAGAGCAGGATTAACATAGGGAAAACAACACATTGTAAGAAAGCCTAGTGCTAAGATCTCAAACAAATTTTGCTTAACCTACCAATCCTTCCATCAATTAGTCAACTCCAAATGTATAGACAAGACTTGTGTAACATTGGCAAAGACAGCTCACTAGGCTCCCGTGAACATTATCCAAGTGAATGTGGAAGCTTCCACCAAGTAAGTGATAGCTGTGTCATAAACTGAAACCTTCTGGGACCAATGAGCATTATTAAAGATCTTCTATGTGTGTTATAATTATTTCTAAAATTCATTCATTTATCAAATATGTTACCTTATACTTTTCTAAGTCAGCCCCCTCCCTTTGGCTATCTAGACTGAATATGCTCAGATTTAAATTAGCTATGAACATCCTGTTGACACTAATCCAGTTTTTTAAACACTTAAAATGGCTATTTTATCCTCAAACACAGATTTAAGTTCGACCCACTGTTGGGAAGTAGGTTTGCTTTAATATGCCATTAGCAGGACTGTAGGACTGAGAAAAATAAGGAAAATCGATCAGTATCTACAAAGCAAGAGTCATGACATGGTCTTAAAAGCAGTATCCTAAAAAGAGGCAGCATCAGAACTAAGACATGAGTGACTAATTTATGCTACGGTGAATCTCTCGCTTTTTGAAATGAGTTAGAATACTGAGTAGCAACACTAATTTGTTCTCACTCTTATTCCTCTCTCTGAGTTATAGATCACCTGATTTGCCTGTGGTCTCAGCATTTATTAAGTCCAGTATCTTTCTTAGACAGGTGTCCCAGTTGAGATAACAAATTATGTAGCCACTTTACCTAAAGGTACGTTTGAGTAAATCATGGTGTAAAAGCAGTGGCCTACACGCTAAGTGCTGGGCGGCTCTATACAAGGAGGACAGAGATTCTGCCACTGATCTAAGGCATTTACAATATAGTACATGGCAGAGATGGGTCCTACCCCAAGTCAAAACGTTCTGGATGTAAAGTGCTCTAGAGAGGAAAGAGACATTAATCCTGATGAGGGTAATTCACCAAGGAGCTGAAGCAGTAAAAAGACAGTGGGACTTAGAAGGAAGCACATTGTTTGGACGGTAATGCAAGGTGCATGAAGGAGAGGGAGATGGGCCAGGGCACCAAGACTGGGCTATGTCTTGGGAACTCCAAACACTGATTAAGGTGTTTAGACCTGTTCTATGAGAAACTACAAGTCTAAGAGTCAGATATCTGTTTCAGGGATATATTGCTTCCCAATATATATATTTGAGAAGGAACAATTATAGAGTATTTAGGAGGCTACTGTCCCGGCCAGGGAGGGAAGCCAAGAGCATTTATTTCGCAGTTTCACATTAGTAGGTTTGTTAAATGTGCTCTCGTTTAATCTTCAGAACAAGTTTATGAGGCAGGTGTCATTGTCATCGTCGTCGCCGTCATCATCATCATCATCATCATCGTCGTTATTATTGCTGTAATTCTTTTACAAATAGACAAACAGTATTAAGAATGTTACGTTACCTGCCTGGGTTCAAAGTCAACCTGTTACTTGAGTTTGAACCCAATTCTGCTATGATTCCAGAACCCTTGCACATTCTAGTAGAGCAGTGCACTGTCTCTGGAGCAGAGGTGGAGCTTAGCGCCAGCACACATTTTGAGGTATCCAAATAGAATCCCTGTTTCATTATTTCAGGCAAACACTATGTAACACATCAGTTTTGTGTTCTGTCAAATTCAATAGAAGAAATGTATGATTTCTTTTTGAGGAAATAAAGTTGACCTAGCTCCTATAAGGAGACTTCAGAAAAACCGTAGAGCACAATCAGCAGATTTTATGGAATATGTGAATTAAATGTACGTCTGAACAAAACTTCACAAATCACGGGTATATGCAACATCTCTGGTAAGCCCAAGGAAGTGAATTAGCTAAAAGTTCTAGGATGAGGTATGAAAACATACAAAGGTCAAAGTCTTTTCAAAACGGCAACTTTCAGACTCAATAGTTAACTCCTTCTTTCTTGTTTTCATTTCCAACACATGAATCAAACAAAAAACTTATAATATTTGGAAGCAACAATAACAAAAATCAATGTATCTGATATGGCAACCTCAACAGAAAAGAAAAATTAAAGAAAAGAAAATATTTTCGTCTAGACAGATTTAGAGCCATTAACTTAACAACCAATGGCTTCTTTCAGAAAATGGCTTCATTCATTTCTATGTATTTCTGTCTAGGGACACAGAGCAAAAGGGAAAAAGAGTAGGATACTTTGACCTCTTGTGAAAATTTGACAGACATTTCAAAAATGACCCATGAGGGTAGTCAACTAGAGCCCAGCTCCTGGTGAGGCTGGAGAATATTTAGCTCGTCTTACAAATGGGCTGCCCATTCCCAGGCATACGGTGAGTGACGCTGGATGCACCTGTTTATTTTGCTCTCATTACACAAGAGTATATTTTGGGTTGGAATCATTAGCTCTAACAAATGAAATCCCTATTTTTATTCAAGTAAACATAGAAATGTTTAAATGATTCTGCAAAATGAGGACGTGCACCAAAGAGAAAAATTATGACAACAAATTATGTAAACTTTTAAAAAAATCTTGTTATATCTTTCCCTGAAACTAGAACATCTACAATATGTTTCATTTTGGTAATGTGTGCATTGTTGTTACTTTTTTCCCCCAACTTCCAACATTCTTTGCAAATAATACATTTTTTCTAAAAACAAGAAATGGCTCTAAAACGGAGAGGAAAAATATGCTTGTCTAACCATAATTTTTTTAGAGAGAGAGGGAAAAAAAACCCCAAGCTGCTTTAAAAACTGAAAGACAAAGAAAGTATATTTCACTATAAATTATTCATTGCACTCATTTTGGATCAATAATTATAGATATTCACATGCTTTTTATAAAGCTTGGGAGATCCTTTTAAATGTCATAATTTCCTTCTCAAAGCCAATGTCAGAAGCACAGCTTAGGGCTGACAATAAACGAACACTTGAGGTGCATGCCCTATTTTTTCCAACCTTTAGCATTAGGGCAGCTTGAAACACTGCGGGTTTCTGCCACTGTTCTGTCAAAACACTCCATTACTCATCTACAACATTCTGCCAAGTGGTTGCATTTTATAGGAACAAATAAACACAGAAACTGGTCATTCTTTCCCATTGAATGAGAATGTCATAGTGACCAGTGATGTGGTCACTATTACGATTCTCCAATGAGGAATTTGGAGCAATGAGTTTTGCATTCAATCCCATCAATCCACATTAAGTGAGCAATAAAGATTCCTAGAAATTATGGGCTGGGGGAGACCTGGTAACATCTCACAGTTTTCTGGAGAATCTCCCTTCCTGCCTGTGATCTGCTGGAGACAAGCCTGAAGATGAGGTTTAGAAGATACAGGGAAGTGAATCAGAGAATGTCCTGCCAATCAAATATTACCTGCTTCACTCCTTTCATACCCCCAAGAACTCAGATTTCTCTACCGTGAAAAAAATATTAGCACCCAGAGGGCTCTTCTCAGGTCCTCTGCCAGAAGTATTGTTACAGAGAGAGAAAAAGAGGTTAAAAAGCTGCCACAGTGAATTCACCTGTCCTGTCTAAAAAGAAAAAAAAAAGTCTCTTTGCACCATCAGAAAAAATGTTTTATTCATACCTTCCTAATTAGGACAGTAGAAATACTTTGCAACTATTTTAAAAAACAATATGAAGACAGAATTTTTAAAAATTGTTTGCCCTTCTTAATCTAAAGCAATGAAATAAATGAGAGAATTTTGCAAATTCTAAGTATAATAAAAAATCGAAGAGGTCATCACAGTTAATTTTATTAACTGCACAAACAATTTTGCTTTTTATTACATTGAAGAGGTAGAGCCAGTGAAATTGTGCGTTCGTTCATGGTTTTAAATAGGGATAAAAAATAAATTCTAAATATGAAAATTGAGATCTCAGCACAACCAGGTACCCTCATCTAGGCCTTGCAATTCTTGATCTTTCTGTGTCACAAAAATGGGTGCTCTCAAAATAATAGTGGGGCTTTCTTCAAAGGGCAAGATAATTGAGCACCACAGCCAGTGTTGGTTTACATTGAATGCTACCATGAAAGGCTCTTATGCCCTTCGTTCTTGATCTTAAAATAATCACTTCATTAAAATGGTCCTTTTCAATAAATGCATTGCCTTCCCAAGTAGTAACAGTCATTCAGTCACTGTCTACATTAGAGTGTGTAATCTAGAATATTTTTTAAATGATTTTAGCTGCAGAATGCTTCAAGAGTCTTCAGGTTGAAAGGCATTACATCACTGAGAGCAATCATTAATATCAAATATTACCTTTAGACAAAAAGTGCTATCTGCAAACTTGGATGCTTATCAAAAGCGTTACAGCGGCGCTTATGGAAATGACTGACAGTAATCCGAAGATGACTTTTCCTAAGTGGAACACAGGCTATACTTTAGTGAAGAATAAAACATTTCAGTTATTTTTATTTTTTCTAATCCAAAGATATGTCCTCTGTTGCAGCTGTTTTTTTTCTCTTTCTTGATCAAAAAAACACACCAACTTGAGGCCAACGCCAATAAACACTCTTTCTATTTATATTTGAACTGGCCTGCATCCCCGGAGAGCTCTGATGCAGTCTAAGATCTTACTTGAAGCCTGAAGCCATTTCCTCAGAGTCTTCCGAACAAGACTCCAATGGCTCAGTGACTTTCTGCATCAGCAGTTCCATCTTTGGGGCACGAAGATTGATTTTCTTTCTCCCTGTGAGTGAAAGTCCAGAGTGTGTGCCCCCTGCGTACTATCCTGAGAGACTGACAATACAACCACCAGATCAACTTGAAAAACTCATCAGGGGGGCCCTCCAACCACCTCTGTGCTTCTCACTAGGTTAAGTGTTCCATATATCAATGAAGGCAAGACCCACTCAGCCCTGTTCCCACCGCAGCAGCACGCTGGAGTTATCTCTAGCTGAAGTTTTGTAACGCTCCACGTCTCCTACATAGAAAATCTACACACAGCATCTCAGTGCATGCATGAACACTTAGGATGCAATCCTGAAACTGGGGCCTGAAAATCCCATAGATCTTGGTCGAGAGCTGCAGTGAAAATAACAAGGTGCTTTGCTTGATTGATTAGGAAATCATTAATGTGGTCATAGATACACGTGTGTGTACTTTACACATATTTAGGGCCATTTTAAGAACTCAAACTGAGTTAACATATAAATGAGTTGCTTAAAAACAAGAAAAATTTTTATTTTCTTTTTTAGAACGAGAAAAGCCTCACTTTAAGGCAGGCTTGATAATTTCAGGAAAATATTTGAATTTTTAATTAAAAGATAGGGAAAAGGCAACATTGATGAGCATCAACAATGTATCTGTTTGCAATAGATTATTTTCTGTACTTTAAGAAAGTACTTTCTGTTTTATGCAAGAAAGATTGAGTACTAGGACAGGGTAGAGGAGGTAGATAGAAAAATTCAGACATAATCTGAACACACATGAAGTAGATTAGCCAGACTCCACAATATGGACCTACAAACTTATTCAAAAGTGATGACATTACCTTCCCACATGAAAAATAATGTTTTTTTGGTATCAAGAGTATGAGAGTCATAATATGGCATTCTTTCTAAGTTCTACATCTATACAAGCAAGATAAATAATAATAATTGGAACCCAAATTGGTAGAACACTTAAGCTATTTTAATGGCAATTAGATCATAATCTTAGTTAGAAAGGGAATTTGTCATTTCCTCATTATTATTTGATTACTGAAATTTTCTAGAAGAAAATTGCAAAAAATGTCACCTCGTTTTTTGGAAAACATTAAGCAAACAAATATTTCCTTGAATCAAGGTATAAAAATTGATGATTTAGCGTTTTGACATAATCCACATAACTGAAATTTGATTATACTGTTATATTGCAAATTTGAAATTTAAAAAGTTAAATTATTGCAGTGTGGTTTGTCTTTAAAATCATCATCTATAACACATGGCTTTAAAAAGTGAATATATTTTCTGTTAACATATTAATACTATTAGTGCTTCCTTTTATTTGCAAATGATTTATTTGATATTCTGTTCTCTATATTATAATCACTTTAATACTTTCTGATACAAATTGATCTATAAGTTGCCACATAAACATTCCTTATCAGATCATATGTATAACATTTGTTTACCTCTCGATTATCAAGAGATCTTTTACAAAATCCTGTACATTTTCAAAAGAACCTATTAAAATAAAATGAAAGGATTCTTAAATGAAAGAGAGAACCTCTCCAATGTCTGAATATTTAAGCATCAAATTCCTCTCAAAATGTATCATGGTTATGTGAAAACACATAACCTTACAAAGACTAAGTACACTTACCTTTTATTTCAGATAATAAAAATAAATACAAGACCAGAAGAGATTCACTGTCTCTCTACCACCCTCATTAGCAAAAATCTGGCAAGCAAACTATCACAAGTAGTGTTGATTTAACAACTTTTTTTTTTTTTTTGGTGGTAGGGGGTGGTGGTAAAAGGGCAGATTGAAATGATATATGTCAAATATTAGTAGCCTTTTAAGAAGCCATTGCCCATGGCCCTTAACCCCTTGCAGATGGCAAATAAGGTGCAGAGCAAACGAAATTAAGATGATAGTGTGTTGACAGGAGCAGGCAGATTCCAGTTTTCATCCCTATAGACAACAGGAATGACATCACATCTTTTCAAACTGACACATTAATGAATTTAGCAACACCTGAACTTTTCTGGCAGGAGACACCTTTGACACCAGCAGGTTCTTTTGTGTCAGTAATAATAGGATTCTGTATCATTCCCTGACTCCATATTTGATGGCAGAATTACCTTTTGGGCCCTAACAAGTTGACAGGGTTTCATTTTGCTTCCTCTTTTAATGACATCTTCTTTGCAGGTGAACTGGGGATGTAATGACTTCCTTTTTTGTCTTGGAGGATTCCTAAATGTCATGGAGAGACCCAAGACGTCTCAATCTCGCTTAATGCAAACAGAAAACCAAGGGATTTTAAAGGTGAAATGGATCTTGCTAATGAAGAAGTATCACTCTTCGTGGGGCATGCAGCTTGTTAGTTCAACTTAGGTGAGTGTCACAGGTTAGGGTTCAAGCACGACGTGGGGTGTGACTAAAGATGTCATCCTTTATTTATTGGGCTCTTACAAAACATAATTGAGTGGTTGGGCAATAAAAACAGGGAATCCTTTCTGTATTTGGAATCCAAAGAGAAAGGTAATGAGCTCTTGCCTTAAAAATTTGTGATGATGGGGTCCCAATGATGACAAAGTTCAAATACGTGAACTTTAAATATGCGAACAGTAAAATCACAGTGAAATACAGCTGTCTTATTCATGGTGACCAGAAACTGGTTTTCTGCTTAGCTCAACTCCTTCCCATGAGTGTTACTCAGTAGCTACATAGTTTTCCCTTTGTTTCATTTCCCTTGTTTTCTACAATGAAAAGGCAAGAAAGACAATACTTGTAGCTATCAATAATTTGCAAAATGGTCATGAGTCCAAAGAGGGATGGGGAGAGTCCTCTCTGACTGAAAAACTTAGGAGCATTAGAACTTCCTACACATTGGAACCATATAGAAATTCTGTTTGCTGTCTTTTTTTTCTGAGATGACTCATCTGACTGGTCACCATTTGCGGGAAATATAAGAAGGGAAAATCCGATTCATACCGTGACATAAAATCCATTGTGGGTAAATAAAGCCATAGCTCCCAAGCAAAACCAGACTTAAATGGGAAGAGCTTGACCAGCACAGAGAGGGTTAAAGAGACACTGTTTCAGCTGTCAGCTCACGGTCAATGACCCTCAAATGACCAAGATATGCAGAAAATAATGCCCCATATTATTAAATGATAATATTTCCAACCAGGCTAAACTAATTAGAAGACTGTACTTGGCTTGTGACAGCATTTTCCCTTTCCTTTTTTCTTTTTCTTCTTTTTTTTGCAAATCTATAATTGCAATGGCCAAAACTTTTCAGACCCAGCAGGTTTGTTTGAGAAATGCAAGACCTAACCATTTTAAGAGAGGACCATCTTAGCATCTTAGCAAAGTGGCTCCTCTCTCTCCTTTTTTCTAACTTTTCAAATCCTTATAATTAGATACAGTTAGGTATACCCATCACCTTTTTGAAACAAAAATTATTCATTAAAAGATGAGGATGGTTTCTCAATGGAAACACTTATATGAACCACGTCCCCCATGCCATTTTCGGAGAAACACGAAATTACACTTGGTTATAACAGGTAAAATAACAACTTTTTCACCTGTCAATTGCTCGCTTAAAATTCCCACACATGTAGGCCATTTCTGTTTCATCTGCTCTTTGAATTTCAGCTGCTTTGCTTTTCAATGCCTCCGTTTCACTGGTGTCTCCTTTGTGTCTTAGACTCTCACACTGGGTTCTCCCTCTTTGGTGCTGGGCTTTCTTTTCACAGTGACATTTCAACATAAACAGTCAATATTCATTACCTCAAAGGAGACTTCCCTCCTATTGCTGACCAATTAAATACCAGCTGAGATAGGCAGACAAAGGTAAAAGGAGCTGTAACACAAGACAGGCTTAGAGCATAGTTTCTGCTCCCTTAAAGGAAGAAAAATTGTAATCAAAACAAAGAGAGCTGGGGATTTAGGGACTATCTCTATCCAAGAGACACAATTCCGCGGGATATTATGGTTCCCTATCTTTTCATCTGGCACACTGCAGAGTGTGGGGGTTTTGTATTATTTTTGTTGTTGTTGTTTTTAATAATTCACCACCATGCATTTTTGAGGTTTCACCGAGAAGGACAATCAGCCCTTAATTAGTTCCTGACTGTAGATGGCCATATTGGCATAGGCTGTTTACTCAGATGCTGGTGGACCTGACCTTTATTTTCTTACTCTCTGCCTAATTTGATTTAGCTTGATTTCTGTATTTCTCTGCCACACAAGAGCAACTCAGGAGGCGCCACTTAGAACATCTGTTGAGACTGAGCCCTTACTGCTGAACTCTCCACTGTATCAGGAATTGCTGGGAATGTCTGAGACTCAACTGAGTCCTCTGAACTGCATTCACTTCAGGGAAAAATATAAAAAGGGGTTCTCGTATATTTCCTTGAATCCTTAAAGAGCTCAACTCCCCTCCTACCCCATCTGCCCCTCCCCCATACCCACACATTCTCCAGCATACATAGAAAAATGTAGGGCACTCATGGAGTATTTTCTTAGGAAACCTGCATAAGGCTTTTATTGTTGTTGTTTTAAATTCTGCAAATTTCAAACTATTTCTTTGTGGGTTTTTTTTTGGTTTTGTTTGTTTTTTTTTTATTGTTGCTGTTTTTCAAAATTCTGGGCAATAGGCGTGTGCCAAGCTGCGAGACTTTTTTTCCTCCTAAACGAATTGTGCAGTAAATTGGGTATCTGGATGTTTCCCTTGTGGGGCTATCCCACAAGTAAGCCACTTATTCCCCCTTTACAGAACATTCTCCACGTCAGCCACCTGCGAGTCACACATTTTCATGTTTGAAATGCACCTGGATTTACAGGCTGTCACCCAAACTGCTGTCAGGACTTGTATCCACAAATTCCACGCTTCCTTAAGGACTGATTTCGATTAAATTCTCATGCAAACAGTGACCTTAAAGCTGAAGGTGACATAGAAATGAAGCACACACACCCCATTCATTTTCATAAACTTACATATGCATTCTAGCTTTGTCAGCAATTCTATAAGCAATTACATTATTCCTAAAACAAACAAACAAAAGTCACTCTAGACTGCAATCTTTACTCAACTTCCATTAGAAACAGAATTAAAATACGGATCAATACTCGAAGCAATGCATAGTCCAAAATATGTGTGTCATATTAATTAGCTGTTTGAGAGGAGTGATGTCCCAGTTTAATTTTCTGAGAGTCCCTCATTAATTATTTCTCTGGTTTGTCTTTTGAAAATGAGTATGCAGTTAATATAAGAAGACAAACTTTTATTTATCTGTGTGTGTGTTTTTATAAAGAAAGAAAAAAAAAACTTTAGCTCATAGGAATTGTGGGTCCCTCCCCACTATCCCGGCCCTAAGCCAGATTAGGTGAATTTAATCATCAGAGAATTTTCTTTTTCATTTGTGCTTCTAGCAGCTAGAGGGCACAAAAGAATGCTTTTACCTTGCCTTGTCTTCTTCATTTTTAAAAAATTACTCAATGGAACTATATAGACTCTGAAATAAACAAAAATACACGGAGGCTGGTGGATTTCATCACACCTTCCTTTCTCAGATGCCAACTTTTCATATTTCCATTGCAACAGGGATACAAATTCCAGATGACAGTAATATGTGAAAGTGTCTAAGAACTTCATCTTCCTAAAATAAAGAATAAGCCCCCAAAGAATGAGAGATTCAAAGTGGGGCAAAATTACCCTAAGTTTCGTCCATTGCTGCATTTCTGAACTATTTTGTAAAGCTCTTTGTTCAAAAGCAATCTAAACACACATTTAACCTTTATCATTCTAGCATCTTAAATATTAATGTTGGTTGTGATTCTGCATTAACAACATCTATTATTTTTGCACTAATAAGAGGCTTACAAGAATAAACATAAAAGGCTTGAAACAACCTTCCTGTCAATTAAGAAACAGTCAGTAGTACTTCAACTGAACACTTTCAGCAGATCTCAGCCACTGCAGTCAGTGTAGGAAATGCATGCTTCCAGCCGCAAAAGAGGCTCCGTCCCACAACTGTAAGTTTTGCAAACCATCTCTCACACACACTTATACCCACCCCCTCCCCATCTTGTAAAGCTAGCTACTAATACTCAACAGTAAAAGGCATCCTTTTTGGATCATTTATTTGAAAGCATAATAGTTTGGCATTTTTCTGCAAGAAACACTAATAAACCTCAGGAGGAGTCACATCTGTTGCTGTAGTACCAAATGGGTTGGGCCTCAATAGCATAATATATATAAACACTTTTTCCCCCTAATGAACTGTACCACCCCCTTAGGCATAAATGAGTTGGATCTGGATTGAGTGCCATTTGCCAAATTGTAAATTGCCTACATTTATTTTGGGAGTGCACTAAACAGAGTGCTAATTGCCTTGTTTAGCACTTTCCTTTCTTTCATTTGCACTGGTGTAAAATCTTAGTAAATTAACTCAAGGCTTTTATTATGTAGGTAGCATTTGAACAACCAAGAATTAGTGAGGAGGCAGCATGAAAGGACTGATAAAAGAGGAGTTGGCTCTACCCATAATGCCATTTATATGTCCCTTGAATTAAAAGGATGGAATTAACTTTTAATCCTTGGGCTTTTTAAATAGCTGATGTTAACACAGAATGTATTACGCAGCCATTTTATTCAAATTTGCTCACTTAAAATGGGTAGAATGTTAACAACCATGATCGTATGGGGAAAGTGCAGCTAGCTGTATTCATATACACAAGTGTATATATTAAGATTCATTCCAAATAGCAATTTATGTAGTTGCAGTCAATTGCATAGTCAAGATTCCGGCTTATTGTCAAAGACAAAAACACTCCAAAGTCATTAACATCCACTGCTGTGCAGTAGCCTATGTAAAATGAGTTGGGAGTCTCGTTGCCTTTCTTAATGGACAGGTGTGTATCAGAAAAGCCATTACCAGATTTAGCATAGCAGAGAATGCATGCTGGTGGTTTGACTGCAGAGGATAGAGGCAAAATCACCCCCCAGGGCTGAAGGGCTTGTACTCCTACAGGTGGCCTTCTGTGAGGGGAGTGTCCAGGGAGCTGTGGAATCTCACAGAGGCAGTGCTCCCAGGATCGACAAAGACTTTTCTTTTCTCAATGTGCTCGGTCCCACTCTTTTCATTAGGTTTTCCAGATCCTTTCGAAACTAGGGACACCCTCACCATTCTTCCCTTTCAAAAGAAAAGAAAATCTGCTGCAAATAATGATGGAAATGGAAAGCAATAAATCAATCTACCATCTTTGTTTTCTTTATACCTTTGCATTTAAAAATCATAAAAGTCATGTTTAGATAGAGGTCTGCCTACATGAAAAATGAAATGATAAAAAAGTACGCTTCAGTTCCTTGACATTTGTATTAACCTCCCATCCACAGAGATCTGCAGGTAATTAAGAAGAAACTAGAGAAGCGACATGATGACAAATTCCTTGGCTTTTAGGAGGCTCTACTAGGCCTTTATGTTGGAGCATGTTAACTTTGGAAACGTTATTCTGGAAAGGCGGAGTTCATGTAGGGGATAGCAGGAACACATGTTCAAGATAATGGCAACGGAAGAAAGTTTCGGGTTGGTGTCACTATACAGAAGGGCAATCAGTGTTTGCTATATTGAAGGTCACTGTAAATCCAAGTGGAAAGATAGTTCAAGCCTTAATGATTTTATCAGTAGAAAACAAAGAGTATGTATTTGGCTTAAATGTTCCCTAAAATCCAGATGGCATCAAAGTAATCTCTTGATAGGTAAAACATTCATGGTAAGAAGGACTTTGAAGTCAGGGAGACATATGTGGATCCAGCCTGACCACTGAACTCTGATCTCTTGCAAAGGACTTCAGCTTTCCATTTACCTGTTTCTCCATCTCTAAAATGGGATGATAATACAAATGCATAGGTGCTCTTGTGTGGGTTATACGATGTGCATTTAAATAAATGTAATATGCACTCAATAAATGTTAATCTTTGTTCACCTCTATCTAATCTCACCTCTTCATTTAGTTAGTGAAGAAAAATCTCTGCTTCGATATTAAAAGATACAATAATATAATTACTTTTGTTGTTTTTAATGCAGGACTTGACCAAAAAAAGTACTCCCCTATATAAAATCTGAGGGAAGAATAAATTAACAAGAAGAAATGTTAATCAATGTTTTAACATTCTACCTGGAATTATACTAATAAAGGAATGATTCAGTGGGAATATGAGTTACCAGTATTACATAATATTCATCCCCCCCTCCTTCCCACTGAGACTCAAAAGGAGCTGGCAGTTTTACCTAAGTGCATAATTACAGAAGACGTTTATTTTATTTACACATGGATTTGTAATATATATTTTATTAGTGGCTTTGTGATGAAACATGTTTGTGAAATTTCCAGACCAGAATGACTTGGATCCCTACACACTTCCCTGGATGGTACGAGGTCTAGCTAGCACTCAACACCAAATTGCAGTTTTACATAAGTTTTTCATGAGATAAGATAAGTCCCAAACTAATTTATTTGCCAGGGAAACAAAATGATGGCACAATGACTAAACTTTATCTGATTTCCCATTTAAGTAGAAAGCAAACTGACACATGAAGGCCGAAGACAAACCAAATAGGAAAGGCTGAGAGAGGATATTTTAATTTATGTGATGTATTTTAGGTTCTTGAGAATATAAAATGTTTTCTAATTCAGGATGATTGTCATTTTTAATAGAAGACTTAATGGTAGTTCTACAATATAACAGTCCCACATGAAATAATGCAGGCTTCTCTTAAGTCATATGAGAATGCATTTATTGACTAATTCTTGATTAGTGCTAAACTGTGTTGAAGATTGGTCTTTAGGTGCCCCCCAAGGAACTGATTTCATAGTTATCAATGTGAACACTTAACGCTAACAGGAGCCTTGGCCAACCGATTCAGAAAGGGAACCTCTGATTTTCCATGAGACCCTCACTAAGGGCCAAAGCAAAACGCTAGTCATGTATTCTTTAATTAAAGAAACAGAGAGTCTGACTAATAAGAGATGTTTCTACCATTTCCTTCCAATGTGTTTTTCTTTCTTCAACCCTTAGGCCAACTGTCTAGAACTTAATCTTTCATGCTTCAAATTATTCCTTGAACAAAACCATAATTTGTGTGGGTTTGCATGTTAGTCTGTAAAAAAGGTAAGGGTACTTCTGATTCTCCACTTCCTAGTTTTTCTCCCCACCCATTTCTTTGATCTAGTCTGTGACATTTTAATTTCTTATCAGGTACTGGTAAAGAGGAGCTTGAATGGACACTATTCAAATAGTTGATCTTGGGTTCTTCATTCAAAGAAAAATACTTTCCCATGATACTGAGTGTTGTAATCCCTGGGGTCCCTTCTTTTTGTTTTGTCATATACACGATTCTCGTGGCCTCAGTCTACTTCCATCTTGAACAAACCTGCCAAATGTTCAATGAGTGTGTAATTAGCTACCCAGCCTTGGCACATGGAATTTTTTAAGATATAAAGTGACCTCAGACATTCAAAACTTTGGAAACTCAAATAAAACGATTTGGTTTTAAGAGGGAACTCATAAAAACTGGCAATAATGAAACTGAGTACAAAAGTGTTGTGCACAACTTTTCACAAATATGTCACCTTTCTTGTGAAAGATGTAATCAGTTTATCAATAAAAATCTTAGCGTGAGGTTGCAGTTACCTAGTAGTTACCCAATTTGTAATGGCCTAGGCTGTCTGTGTAATACAATGTTCGTTTTCATTCATTGGAAACATTCTGGCCATGAAATCTTAGCAGGACAGTTATTTGCTAATCCAGAGTAAAGCCTGAAGGAGAGAAACAGAAAGCCTTGTCCATTACATTCTCAGCTACCACCATGAGATCAAAACTAAACATACTCTAGATAAATGATCCATTGGTTACAGTCATGAAATATAAAACCTCTCACAATCCCAGAAGTTTTCTGACACATAGAAAACCATGTGCATAGTAGAAGGGAGGCCTAAACTGCAAGCTTGATTAAATATTAAGTCAGTTATGCCAAGAAATTAACATCTAGAGACTGGAGGAGGCTAGCAGTTTTGGTAGCATTGTTTCTAATAATAAGACGAAGAGGTCTAGCAAATGATTATTTCTATCTGCATATAATATACTGCCCATTGTAACTACTACACATGAAAGATCTGTTTACGTGCGTCTTCAAAGTCTTACAATTTTTTCCGTTCTATTCTAGAAACTGTAGCTAAAAATACTCAAGCTTTTTTTTTAAATGGAGTTTATAGAAGCTCTTTAACTGAACCTGTGGCTTTTTAAAAGTTTGCTTTGTTCTTCTACCAGGAATTTACTTAAGAAAACAATCTTAAATGAGAGAAAGCTTTAAACAAAATGATTTAATTTCATCCTTTTTAGTATTATTATTTCATATTAAAAAATCATTTGCTATAACCCAGTGTTCAACTCAGAAGCCAAAGTGACATGCAACCCAAATAAAAAGTATGTTTATAAAGATTCTAGTCACATGCGATGACACTGCTGGAGGAAAAACATTATAACTTAATACAATTTATGTATTATGACATTATCTTCACACTGTAAGGAAGAAAAATGGAAAGAAAATTGGAAGGAAAGGGACTGGGCCACACAGGATCACTTTGTTTGAGCTGGAAGCTAAGATTGTGTGAATTCTTTTTCTTCTTTAATATGCTTTTCTCCATCATGTTTTCATAATTTTAAGAAAATAGTAAATAGGCTGGGCACGGTGGCTCACGCCTGTAATCCCAGCACTTTGGGAGGCCGAGGCGGGTGGATCACGAGGTCAAAAGATCGAGACCATCCTGATCAACATGGTGAAACCCCGTCTCTACTAAAAATACAAAAAATTAGCTGGGCATGGTGGCGCGTGCCTGTAATCCCAGCTATTCAGGAGGCTGAGGCAGGAGAATTGCCTGAACCCAGGAGGTGGAGGTTGCAGTGAGCCGAGATCGCGCCATTGCACCCCAGCCTGGGTGACGAGTGAAACTCCGTCTCAAATAAATAAATAAATAAATAAGAGAAAAAAATATTTTTCACAATGGTTGAATGATAATATTTTAGACTTGCAGAGTCCCTTGTTCTCATATTTCATTTGGAAAGAAATTCTAGTTCCACCTCCTACATGCTTGCAAACTTTCAGTTCACAGAGAACGTTGCTGCTGATGGTCCCATGATCCCTCCCACCTTCCAGAGTGCACACCCTCCCACACCCACTCACACAGAATCACCTGGATATTTGGGTGCACAGTCAGCAATTCAGCTTTTCCTTTAATAGCACACAGATGGCTCTTGGCGTTTATAAAGAAACTTCTCAAACAATGTAGGTATTGCAAGAGCGACTTCATTCCCAACTCTCTTACTTCATCCTAATCCATTCTCCAAGCAGGTAAGCTAAGATTCAGTGCAATTAAGCCATGGTCTGAGGATCACAAATCAGCCATGGAGTCTGGGCCAGAATAAACTCCAATGATGTTTCCATTAAGACATAGTCATTTTTTTTTTTTGAGACAGAGTTTCGCTCCTTACCCAGGCTGGAGTGCAATGGCGCGATCTCGGCTCACTGCACCCTCCACCTCCTGGGTTCAGGCAATTCTCCTGCCTCAGCCTCCTGAGTAGCTGGGATTACAGGCACGTTCCACCATGCCCAGCTAATTTTTTGTATTTTTAGTAGAGACGGGGTTTCACCAGGTTGACCTGGATGGTCTCGATCTCTTGACCTCGTGATCCACGCGCCTCGGCCTCCCAAAGTACTGGGATTACAGGTATGAGCCACTGCGCCTGGCCCACTCGTCATTTTTAATCCACACAGGTAGAGAGGTTCCCCCACTAAGTCATAAGTCTTAGCAATGCATAATAAATGAATATTAGATAGTATGCTCATTGGCCGAACTTTGAGGTGTTAGAGTTCTCTGCCCACCATTCTAGAGAACATTAAGCTTCTTTGAAGAATACATGGTCTCTATTAGCCAAAAGCTAAACACAGCTTAAGCAAGTAATGATACTGTCATTTGTCCCCTCGGTTCATTCTAAGGACTGCTTTTCTGTTGTTGTTTTTCTTCTCCTCCAATTGAGAGATTAACCTGGCCCCAATTGAAATGGCAGTCCATGTCATACCTTTCCTTGATCTCTCAGCATGGCTAAGAACAGCTGGGGCTGCGAGCAAGCATCTTTATTTCTCCTTTATTGTTGCAGACTACAAACCCGTGAACCTTCAGCATGTTATGTACTTAACCATGGTCAGGTTGATGTCATTGTTTTCTGATTGTCCGGGAGCTCCTGGGGTACTGGCCCATATTGACAGAGAAGGGCTGGCATGCTCTTTGTAGGCTAAGCTTTGAAAAACAAGCCCCTCGACCACCTGCATGTTTAGCCTAGAGCTGTGACATTGCGCTAGGCCAATTGGTACACTTCAAAACACGTCTTAGCACTGCTGGCGCTACTGCATCTGGCTTGTTAATTTTCACTTGGGCCTGTTAGACAAACCTTATCTGGGCCACAAGTAAAACGCCTGACAGACCAGACTTTTAAAGATCTTTGCAAGAAGATTTGGTGTGTCTGGGTCACTGTGCGCTTTGTCTAAATCTAAGCATAGCTGTTTGTTAGTCTTTACCACCCTCTTCTAGTATTTTTTTTTTCCTGTTGCCTGTCCACATGTCTAAGTAACTAGCCAGGCTAGCCTATGGCAGAGAAAACCAGGGACATGAGCACAGAATGGCAGGAACGGTGGAGCAAAGTGCTTCTCTGCGTGAACCATCTCCTCACTTAGCTTTTACAATCCTATAAAAATTGGTGTACTTGTTATCAGTTCAGACTGGAAAGCAAGCAACAGCCCTCCGTTGCCTCGGGCTTTGATGTAAGCACCCCTGACTATTTCTGTTTAAACTCCAGCGGATGGAAGACACCTATAAAGATATTAATTAGCTCCAGTTGTCACCAGATGTGGTTCACATTCTCTGAGCCAGCTCTGAAATACTGGAATTTTTATTAGGCAAGGTAATGTTTATGGCTCTCATTAAAGTCTGAGTCATAAAAGGCTGAAGATGAGATTGGTGGAGAGTGGGGGAGAGAATAGTTTTCTCTTTGTTTATTAACTTTCAAAAATCCAAAAGTCCTGTGTTTCAGACTTGAGTGGCATGTTAACTTTGAGGGATTTGGCAAGGTTCTTCTAAGTGTTTACATTTTGAGGAAACCTTTTGAGTCATGCTACATAAAATGACTGGTTTGTGTCAGAATGATGTTACATTTGTATGCTTAATTATAATAATGTCAGCCATGTAGCACTGCACCATGCAAAAAAAAATCAGTACTAATTGTGATTGGACTGGATACTAACTTACGGGATATATATGACAACAGAAGGAATTTATTGTTTATTCAAAATGGGCGAACAGCACTTCGTAACTGTCAGGGTGGGGTGGCAGTGAAAGAGAAAGAAAAATCCAAAAATACCTTCTGAACACTTTCCTCCAATGCCTTCCTCCCCGTCAAGTTACTGCCATGCCTCTGTGGCTCTTAAGAAATACTTTTGCTAATTTTTCTCTTGGATAAAAGAAATAGTAATAGCTAAAATTGCTCAGGTCTACTGGCCTATTTAGGAAAGAAAAATCTTAATTTGAGTAAGATTTGAAGGCCAAAATAGCTGCTCAGTTTCCTTCAAAAGCTTCCCTGACCTCCTTCTGAAGCTACTCCCCCATCAAGCCTACCATTGTAACAAGGCCAGCAGAACACTTCTGATGACCCACATCATAATCTATGGTCCAGGGCCCCAGATGGAATATATCTTCAGCTTGAAGTCCTCTCATGACTGCATCAATGCATTCAATTTACAGTTTCATAAGATCTTTGGAGATTTTAAATGATATTCAGAAATATGCTTATGCATTTTTAAAAGATTCCCTTTCCCATCTGAACTCTTTTAACAAAGGTATTACACTAAGTACAAAAGCTGTCCAATTTTTTCCAACCTTTTGGTTCCTTCTAAAACACAGTCATTTTGTTAGACATTGAAAATGTCTTGATTTAGTTGTCTTGCTATTTTGGGCCTGTCCTGCCCCCTGCAGTGGTAATAAGGATGGGAGTTCCTGCTGGGCCCTGAAGAATACCATTTCACGGCCGCCACAGAGCTGGCGGCTTTTATTTATGGAGCCAAGAAAATGAATGGGTATTAGTGTCCAAACATTTCAACATGCTCCCGCGGCCATGCACAAAAGAGACTGATTTGCAGCAAATTTCCACTTATTTTCCAAAAGTATTTACCTTGCCGAAGCTTGGCTGATCACTATAATGGCATAGCTGAGGGGGAAAAAATGACCATTTCAGAACCCAATTCATATATATACATATATATATATTTCTGAACCTTAATCTTGTTCTACTTATTCTGAATAAAGATAATACCTTTAGTTGCCAGGCTTTTATGGATATGTGGATAACTCTAAGGTGCTGGAGTTTGTACTTCTCATTGTTGTTTTAAACAAGAAAAGAACTGTCACAGACAAAGACAGTTCACATCAGTGGATTTAGGTTCCACGTAAGACAGCATGCTGCCAATGCCCAGGTCATCTTTGGACACTTCCAAAGAGTAAAGCCAGCATTTTAGTGTCTAAAATTTGGGCGAGGGTTTGAGGGCCAATGTGTTCTATGGCTGTGCTTACTGTTTTAGACCTCAGGCAAATGGATTGGTGGGCAATTCTGAAATGCCAAGCAATGACGTTACCTTCTTTTCACTGCGCAATTCACTCAGTCAACAAATGTTAATTGAGTACCTACTATGTGCCAGGCATTTGATACCTGCCTCAGAAAGATGTTAAAAATTGCTTTAATTGTGGCTTCCTGGGTCTTTGCTCAGGAAGTCAACATCCTTTGTCCAGACAGACATCTCAGAGCTCTCCCATCCATTCTCCATCCATTCTCCAGCTCTGTCTCCCAACAGGGCCACTCCTTGTTCTTTAAATACTTATTTCCTTGTTGACCTACGAAACTTGGTTCACTTTTCTTGGAAAATGTGGCACATATACACCATGGAATATTATGCAGCAATCAAAAATGATGAGTTTGTGTCCTTTGTAGGGACATGCGTGAATCTGGAGAACATCATTCTCAGCAAACTGACACAAGAACAGAAAATGAAATACTGCATATTCTCACTCATAGGCAGGTGATGAACAATGAGAACTCATGGACACAGGTAAGGGAGCACTATACACTGGGGTCTATTGGGGGGAATAGGGGAGGGACAGCAGGGGTGGGGAACTGGGGAAGGATAGCCTGGGGAGAAATGCCAAATGTGGGTGAAGGGGAGGAAGGCAGCAAAACACACTGCCATGTGTACCTATGCAACTATCTTGCAAGTTCTGCACATGTACCCCAAAACCTTAAATGCAATAAAAAGAAGAAAGAAAATCTCTAGCTCTCAACCTACAAATCAAAGTTCCTGCTCCTCAAATTCTGGCCAAAACAATTTATGACCAGTCTTCGAAGTCTGTAAATGAAGTTCCATTTCTAAGAACTCCTTTATCATGTTCTGCTACTTCTGTGTCCATATGTGTGCATGCACTAGTGGATAATAAACTATCTGAGGAATGAATTGATGCCAACTCACATTCCTCAAGACTAGTGTGCACTTTGCACATAGTAAGTGCTTTCTGAAAGGTGGAGGGATGAACCATGCTGAAAAAATGACTTTCCATCATCTCATATATCCCACTGTCTTTTTTCCTGTTTCAAAAAAGTATTTTGAAGGTCCAAATCCTGTACGACACTGTCCCACTCCATAAGGAGCAAGATTTGCAAGTACAAAAAGATGTGTAGACTTTCTCTTCCTGTTCATTCAAAACGTATGTTTGCTTTTCTAACATTTACATTAATTACAACATGGCTGTAAATCTCCTAGCATCTCTTCACCAATGTCTCCATCTTATTGCTCAAATTTCTATTCAGAACAGTATGACAATCTCAAATTACTTACACAAATCTAGTCATAAACTGCTAAAACTTCGTTCACTATATGTTATTGTAATGTGGGAAACACGAAATAAATGATAGAAACAAAACCAGTAATTATTTCATCCTGGACCCATTAACTACCAGCTGTAGGGCTTTGAGGTGGTTACTTAGCTCCCTATGCTTCTATTTTTACATCTCTAAAACTGGATTAAGAACCAGAGCTAACTCATAAAGTTACTGTGTAGTTACAGCAAGTTAATAAATAAAGCTCTTAGAACATGGAACCTATTCAACAAATGTTGATGTTTAGTTCATATTCTGGAACATGTGGCTTTAATTTACAATAGACATTTCCAGTTTCACTTGCAGTCCTTGAGTAAGAGATAATAAAAGTCTCTCAGGCATATCTTCTCCAATCAAAGCCATTTCAGCGCAGGCTACTGCCCTGCATTTCCACACAAGTTTATTTTTGAAAGAACTTCTTCCAGCAGATTTTATCATGTGAGTTTCTAGTGCCCTGGGCTCAAGGAGTTTCCAGTTCTGGATCACTGCTTGGGCCTCTCCCACTGAATCCAATTCTGCATCATAAGCTATTCAACTGCCAAAAGGTCCTTCACGTTTAGATTGCCTAATGGGTGCTCTGTAGATTAGCCAATCAATGGCTCCTTCAGCCAAGCCTTTTCCTAAGCCATATGGTTCTCTTGGGCATCTGTGTTGGCTTTTGCTCTCTTTCATAAAGAGGAGTATCCATCTATGGATTTATTTCATGGCCAAGATTCCAAATATTTTTTGGTTTTGTTTTTTTCTAGATAAGTTATTCTAATTCAACTCTGCCACTGACTGGTGACATTATACCACTTTCTGGGCCTCAGCTAACTCATATGTAAAATAAAATTATTGACTGAAAGGATGATATCCAGGGAGATGTCTATGTTTACATTTCCTGAGCTTCAGAATTCATCCTTGGGAAGAAAAATAAAAACCTCTACCTCGAAGAGACTTCCCTCTAGATTTTCATAAATGAAGCTGGACATGTTTGTGATGGAGAGCTCCCATGCTCACTGTCAGCATCTTGCTGTTGGGCAGGCTGACTAGCTGTCTTTCACAGTGTTGACTTGGTGGGGGCACAATTGATCGATCAAGCACCAAGGACCAGAATGTCCTTTTTTGTTTGTTTTTTGAAATGTAGTCTTACTCTGTCTCCCAGGCCAGGCTGGAGTACAGTGGTACGATCATAGCTCACTGCAACCTCCACCTCCAGGGTTCAAGCAATTCTTCTGCCTCAGCCTCCCGAGTAGCTGGGACTACAGGGGTGCACCACCAGGCCCAGCTAATTTTTTTTATTTTTAGTAAAGATGGGGTTTTATGATATTGGCCAGGCTGGTCTCAAACTCCTGACCTTGTGATCTGCCCACTTCGGGCTCCCAAAGTGCTGGGATTACAGGTGTGAGCCAGCGCACCCAGCCTAGAATGTCAATTATTGTGAAGTCTGCTCCTTTCTCGGATGAAGCAGCATCTCAGAAGCATCCCTGAACATGGCCAAACAAGAAACCTACATACAACTTTCATGTCACAGCGAATGAAGCTAGTAACATAACAATGAATGGGGCACAGTTTAACCCTCAAGAAGTCCATAGTCCAATACAAGAACTCCATGTAGAAATAAACAATTTCACTACAGATTGACAAATATGAAGCTATATGTAGGGTTTGAAAATGGTTCTAGTGTAAGTTGAAAGGGGGATGCAAGAGTAGGAGAGAGGGAGAAAGAAGAAGAAAGAATAAATGTGAGCTTGGTTTCTTTGGGAAATGCTGGAAGAAGCAAAATTAAGTATGTTTTCTTCTCTCTCTCTCTCTCTCTCTCTTCCTCCCTCCCTCCCTCCCTCCCTCCCTCCTTCTTGAGATGGAGTCTTACTGCGTTTCCCAGGCTGGAAATGCAGAGGCACGATCTCAGCTCACTACAATCTCTGCCAGGAATTCAAGTGATTCTCCTGCTTCAGCCTCTCAAGTAGCTGCGATTATAGGCACATTACATTGCACCTGGCTGATTTTTGTATTTTAGTAGAGATGGAGTTTCACCATGTTGGCCAGGCTGGTCTTGAACTCCTGACCTCAGGTGATCCACCCGTGTTGGCCTCCCAAAGTGCTGGGATTATAGGCATGACTCACTACACCTGGCCAGCATGTTTTCACATTTTAGAACTTCTCAGGGCCTTGAAGTGGTGACGACATATTGTGGATTTTTAAGAGGTTATTTGCAAATATAAAGTAAAATCAACCTATCTACTTGCTTTTTCTTCAGGTTTCATTGTTGACATCTTGGGAAATAGTATTCTACTGGATATAGTTGGAGACACCCTGCTTTGGAGAGATAACGATGAGTAACAGAGTAAATAAGTCACAGATGAACAGTCTGATGTCATGCCCTGACTCTTTTAATAGTAGTACCTCTGTCTAGAAGATTAAATGAGCTAAGTAATGTAAAGTACTTGGACCAGCGTTTGGCATATACCAATATTTAATAAAACTTTATCAGCCAGGCGCGGTGGCTCAAGCCTGTAATCCCAGCACTTTGGGAGGCCGAGGCGGGTGGATCACGAGGTCAAGAGATCGAGAACAACCTGGTCAACATGGTGAAACCCCGTCTCTACTAAAAATGCAAAAAAATTAGCTGGGCATGGTGGCGCGTGCCTGTAATCCCAGCTACTCAGGAGGCTGAGGCAGGAGAATTGCCTGAACCCAGGAGGCGGAGGTTGCGGTGAACCGAGATTGTGCCATTGCACTCCAGCCTGGGTAACAAGAGCGAAACTCCATCTCAAAAAACAAAAAACAAAAAACTTTATCATTGCAGAATCATTATTATTATAACAGAGTGGAGACGCTTCAGTACTACTGGCAACTAGAGTTTGTTCAGGAAATAGCTGAGTTGGTTCTTTAACTGTTGAGTTTGATTCTCCAAGCAGAAGGGTGGAGATGTCAGGGGAGAGCATGCCAGGCAGAGGAAATAGCACAAGCAGACATCCAGGGACTTGAGCCAGCACTAAAGCAGGGGTCCATACATTTAGATAGCGTATGAGCAGATCAATGCTCAAGAACTCTCCTAAAAGATTAGAGTATCAATCATACACCACACATCTCCTTGTAGCCCCTTTATGAAGTCCCTGGGGAGCAAGTTGCTTCAATTCATGGCATCATTACCCAAGGCTTATTTTTTTTTAAGGTGGAGTCTTGCCCTGTCACCCAGGATGGAGTGCAGTGGCGCAATCTTGGCTCACTGCAACCTCTGCCTCTTGGGTTCAAGTGATTCTCCTGCCTCAGCCTCCCAAGTAACTGGGATTACAGGTGTCCGCCACCATGCCTGGCTAATTTTTTGTATCTTTAGTAGAAACCAGGTTTCACCATGTTGGCCAGGCTGGTCTGGAACTCCTGACCTGTTGATCTGCGCATCTTGGCCTTCCAAAGTGCTGGGAGTACAGGCATGAGCCACTGTGCCCAGCAAGGCTCATTTTGTAGCAGTGATGCTTCAAAATAAATCTATTATTCACTACCACATCTCTTCCCAAATTTATTATTTCCAGGAAAACCCTTAAGCAAAAAGATCAGCGAATTGGTAGGACCATCATATTTGTCTACACATTCTAGGAGCTCTACCTTCTCAAATCTTCCTACCAATGTGACATTTTTATTACAAAATACCAACACTTAAGACAAAGGAAATTCCTACTGTTTGTGGTATGTTACAAATTTGCTAGTAATCTGTATATTAGACCAAAACCACTGCAATGATTACAGAAAAATACACACTAGGTTGGTTCTTTTTGATACAGCGTTGTTTTTGAAGAAGTATTGGAATCCCGGGTCCTGTTTTTCTGTATGTATTTGTGAGACCAGGCTGCCTTCAGATTGTTCAGCTTGTTTTACTTTACAGTTGTTCATGTATTTTGCTGAATTCAAAACTTACAGAAATTTCAGAATTACATTTTGCTTTTTCCCCTCTCCCTCCCTGTCTGCTCTGCCCCAGTCTCCTCATTCCTGCTGCACCCACCCACCTCCACTCTGAATTGACAGAAGTAGACCAGGGAGACAGAGATATGCATGTTTACGTTTCTGCGCATTCAATACTGAATTTGAGTTAGATCTCATGAGGGAGAAAGTGAGGGAGAAAGAGAACAAACTTAATCATCAGCAACTCAATAAATAAAGTAATAATAATTGAATGCATTGCACCCACTTACTGAGCCGTTAATACACACCAGGCACTGGTTCACACCCTGCACGTAGATTAGCTTCTGCAATCCTGCTTGTGAGGTGATCCCACTTTACAGATAATGAAACTGAGGCTCCTCCATGCTGATTTAAGTTCAAGATACACGTATTTTCTGTCTAAGCACTTCTAGCTCTGGGTTGATAGCAGTAGTTCTCAAATTTTAGCCTATGCCATAATCACCTGAAGCACTTGTGAAGACCTGGGGTTAGGCCATAGGATCTACATTGCCAGTAAGTTCCCAGGTAATGCTAATGCCGCTGGAGAACCAACCCTTGGAATCACTGACCTGGAGAACCAGTGTCAAATGTACCAAGGGAGAAGTGCATAACATTCATTGTGCTGATCGTAACAGCAAGCAATCGAAAGCAACCGAAATACCCAACATTACAAAGACTGAGAGAGAAACTGTGAGGGACACTAAGTAGCAGTAAATTAACAAACCCAATTGAAAGAAATGTTGATTAAAAAGAGGAAAATATATACAGTATGACACAATTTTAATAAAGTTTAAATGCAGGTAAAATCATCTTGCATATATTTTATGGATGTATGTGTATGTTTAAAGTACAAGTGAAATAGACTGGGCATGGTGGCTCATGCCTGTAATCCCATCACTTTGGGAGGCTAAGGTGGGTGGATCACCTGAGGTCAGGAGTTCAAGACCAGCCTGGCCAGCATAGCAAAACCCCAACTCTATTTTTAAAAAGTATACATATATACAAAATTATATATATATAATCATTTATTTTATATATATATATATATATACAAACACACACACACACACACACACACACACACACACATACATATATTATCTTCTGCCTCAGCATCCTGAGTAGTTCAGACTACAGGTGCATGACACCACACCTGGCTAATTTTATATATATATTATATATATATATAAACTCTTCTCTTTTTCTCTCCTGTTATATATTATAATTATATATATTTATAGATACAATATATATTTACATACTATATATTTATGATATATTATATATATACTTATATATATAAAATTAGCCAGGTGTGGTTAACATATACATAAATACATAATATATACATTATAATATATATTTATATACTGTTATATATAATATATATTACATATATTTATAATTAGCCAAGTGTGGTGATGTGCACCTGTAATCTCAGCTAGTCAGGAGGCTGAGAAGGAAGAAATGCTCAAACCTGGGAGGCGGAGGTTGCAATGAACCTAGACCACACCACTGCACTCCAGCCTGGGTGACAGAGCAAGATTCCGTCTCAAAAAAAAAAAAAAGTACAAGTAAAACATAGAAAAGTAAAGTAGGAAAAATATAAAAACTTGCATGGGATTAAGAGATGCCAACTTCAGAATGGTGGTTACCTCTGGGCAGGCAAGGGACAGCAATGGAATCCAGGGGGAGCATTCAAGGGACATCAGCTATATTTGTGATTCATCTATTTTTGTTTAAGGAAAGATCTGATACAAAATGAAAAAGTGATAAGATTGGGTGATTACATGAATGTATGATATGTTGTATGTTTTCCTGGTTGCACTTTTTGGGTTTGTTTAAAATATTTCATAACAATACATATTCAGAGATAGAGAGAAACTAATTGAACTCAAATGCCTGGTAAGTCTATCACACGGAGAATACCAGCTTGGATGGTTTTTTCATGTAACTTAATGCTGAATTTTTTAAATCATAAAATGTCAAGCCAAAAAGCCAGAAAAATAACAAAACCAGGCATTCCAGAGAGTAATTGTGCATCTAACCATTCAGAGTATATAATAACAAATATTGTTCTCCAAAGAACGTGTCCTTATCAAAACTTTGTTCCAACTTTCAGTTTTGCCCATCTGCTGATTGCAAAATCATTATCTTCCTGTGATTTAAATTTACATTTTCTTGATCAGTAGGCATCTTTTAAGCATTTTTAAGCATTATTTTTTGTATGTGTTTATTAGCCATTCATGTTTTCTTATACATCTTTAATCAATTTTCTATCACATTGTTGATCTTTTATTGATTTGCAGGGTTTTTTAAAAAAAATTTAGATATTTAAGCCGTTGTTTGGTGATATAAATTGCAAAACTCTTCTCCCAGCTTGTAAAATGTCCTTTCACTTTTTTATGTTGCCTTTCATCTCGTAGAAGTCTTTTTAAAATTTCTAATATAGTCAAGTTTATCAATATTTTCCTTGATCTTTTAATCTTGTCATTAAGGGAAGACTTTCCTATCTAAATTTCTTTAAGATATTTATATTTTCTTCCAAATACGTGAAAGTTTTTTTTTTTGTTGTTGTTGTTGTTGTTGTTGTTGTTGTTGTTGTTGTTGTTGTTTTTGAGACAGAGTTTTGCTCTTGTTACCCAGGCTGGAGTGCAATGGCGCGATCTCAGCTCACCGCAACCTCCACCTCCTGGGTTCAGGCAATTCTCCTGCCTCAGCCTCCCGAGTAGCTGGGATTACAGGCACGCGCCACCATGCCCAGCTAATTTTTTTTTTTTGTATCTTTAGTAGAGACGGGGTTTCACCATTTCGACCAGGATGGTCTCGATCTCTTGACCTCGTGATCCACCCGCCTCGGCCTCCCAAAGTGCTGGGATTACAGGCATGAGCCACCGCGCCCGGCTGTGAAAGTTTTGCTTTTCAGATTTAGGTCCTTAACCTACCTAGAATTGATTTTTGTATGTATAAGGAGAGAATTCTGTCTAACACTTTCATGAGGATAACCAATTGATCCAATACTGCTTACTGAATTACACTTTTTTCCCCTACTGACCTACAATGTGACCTTTGTTATATATTTATATATTTTCTTACATGTGTAAGCTTCTTACTTAGCTAAGTATCCCATGCTGTTGGTTTCGTTATTATTATTATTCATCTCTGCACTGATAATAGACTGCCTTTTTCATTACAGATTCACTTTTTTGCCCCCTCAATCAAAATACCTAAAGCTTATTTTTTATTCGATTTTTCTAGTTAGGAAACCAGGTTAACACATTAATTAAAGCCAGTTAGCAAATTAATTTTATTAGTTTCTGATTCTATCCTTCTTTTTATATTCTTATTTTATTGCCCTTTTTCTGGCTTTTTTAGGCTAAACGCTTAGCTGAATATTTTTCTGTATTTGTCTTTTTATGATTTAATATTTAGGGCAATACATTTTCCTCTAAGGTACTGCCTTACCCATAACCCATTTAATTTGCTCTTTAATATTTTAATTAGTGTTCACCTCTAAATATGTATTTTAATTATCTCTATGTTTTTTATTGCCCTGTCAGTTATGGAAAGAGTGTTTTACATATTCAAAGGTGCAGGGCTCTCTGACTATCCTTTTTTGTACTTATCTCTAATTTTATAGCATTTTGGTCAGAGAACAGTGTGTAATATTACAAAGAACATTACACACTATTTGCTGATACTTTCTGTCTAGCCCAGAATATGGAGACAATTTTCATAAATATGCTTTCTGTTCTTTAAAAAGTGGAATATGTATTTTCCAATTATCAAGTAAAAAGTTCTATATGCTTTTTTCTCTATTTTTTTTTCCCCCCCAAATGTAGACTTTATCACAGACCATGGCCCCTTCCTTTCATACGTAAAACCAAAAATAAAAATGTTTTAGGAATCAAAGAGACCACTGATTATAAGATGAGACATTATTTTATCTACCACTACAAAAGAAAATATACTGGTAATTAATTTCAAAATTTTAAGATACATTCAGATCTCAAAGTATTTATATGTTAAAAAGAAAAATAACTCTTTGGGGTTTAACTTCAGAAATTCCTTGAAAGGTGGTGCGTTTTGTTCTTTTCTTTTTTCTTTTGCTCAATTAATTTCCAGGTTTCCAGACTTTTCATATTTTTAATACCCAGTAGCATAAGAGAGTCAGTGTTGAAAAGCCTATCTTCTCTTTTTTTCCTTGTGTTAATCAGGGCAGTTTAATGTATTTATTTGTAGATATTAACTCAGAGTCCCCTTTTTCTATGGTCTCCCTAGGGGGACCCAGCAGTCCCACAGCATCAACACTCACCATTCTGTAGTCAACTCAGAAATCCGTATATCTACTTTTGTTTTTTCCTGAATTCCAGCCCAACCTTTCCAATTCTCTACATTTACTCTTTTCTCAGCTACATCTCAGTCCCCAGCGATGACGGCCTGTCTAAATTGTCACCCCGCACTTTGGATGACATGCTCTGATGGCCTTAATAGACATCTTCTAAACTTCTAGTCTATAGCCATTCCTGTGGCAGCTTCCGGCACCTCTCCCACGGTTAAGAGTATTTTTGTCTCTTGGCCCCAAGGGTCCTGAATCAGTCCTCACCAAATCTCTCCCATCCTAAACTAAATTAATTACCTTTTTATCTCCCTCCCTTTTCCTTTCTTCTTTCTCACAGTGCTTTCTATCTTTAGTCCATGTAGGAGTCTCTTTATTTTCAGCTATCTCAGTTGTGTCTACAATTAATTCCACCAGTCTCCCAGACAAGAATTTGTGAGATGATCACCTCTCTGTCTTCATTCTTCAAAAATTTATCAATAACTATTACTGTTTAAGCACCAGCTATGTATGTCTCGGCCACTGGGCTAGCTGCTTGCATGTGCATTTCAGCTAATTCTCTTAATGAGCCCACGCTGTAGGTATTATTATTTACTATTATTATTATTATTATTATTTTACAGGTGAGGAAACTGAGTCTCGGAAAAGATAGTAAGTAGTAGAACTGATAGTTAACCTAGGTCTCTTAAATCCTAGAATAAACCATCCCCCACTCATCCTTATGTTCAATATGGCACAAAGTCTTCTTGATTCTTTCCACCCCTTTTTGGACTTGCACTTACAGTTTTTGTCATTTCAGTCCTCAACTGTGTCTCTCTTTCTGGTGTACTTGAACCTCCCAGTCATATGTGGCCTTCTATTTCCATTGAATCAGTATGTCCCTATCAAAAAATCATCTTCAAGTACGAATCTCTTTAACAGAGAAATAACACAACAAACCTACACGTGAATTCTTCTTGTTTTCCGCATGACATCCAGACTCCTCTTTCGCCTTTCAAAGTCCTTTACCATTTGGCTCTGTCTCATTTATCTACATTACCGCTGAAAGCTCCCCAACAGTGTACCCCATGTCTTTTTGTTTCATTCCAACAGCTCTACTCAGAATCTCTAAACTTGTTCTTAAATATAATATTAGAATGGTTCCATTCATTTATCGTCTTGGCATATTATATCAGAAGTGAAAATGACCAGCAAAATGAAGAATCAGGTATAAAATATAGTATCTATATATTTTGATACTCTTTGTAATTTCCATATTCTCTTTCCCATAATTTATTCTACCTACTCCGTGGTGTCCACTCCTTTTATCTTCCCTTTGCTCAGTATACAGAAATTTGTTTTGTGTGTTCACATCACACATATCTGTACTCATATATACCGGCTTTTTCCTTCTGTTTTACCACTTTAGGTTCAAAGAGCTCTTTCAATTATTGAAACAGAACTTCTCGAAGTAATAGTTTGAACACCTAGAATGGTTCTGTAGGATACAAAGTATGATATCGGAGAATCTGAGCTCTCAGCTCCTTAACTCTAACTCACATTCAGCTTAGTCACTCAGATCTTTATTGGAGTAGGTGGGTCTCTCTTTTCAAATAAAGGGTATCTTCCCTGGGTTCAGTTCTGAAACATCTGACTTCGAATGTGGTTTAAGACAAGCCCAGAAGAGCCAAATCATATATTGCAATGCATGACTGCAAATAATTTATTGCAACAAAAATAGAGCCTTAAGAGAAACTCTAATTTATGTTTAACTGCTGTTAATCAGTAGAATATATTATACTCACTTTCTATGAGAACCAAAAGAGATTTCTGGAAGAAACTGGCTGTATGGTAAAGAGGAATTGTACAAGACTGGCTTAAAAAAGGAAAAGAGAAACTCTTTTCCTTAAACTCTAGATGTGGGGAGTAGAAAATACACTAAAACTGAAACCAAGAGAACTGGGCTCTGTAATCTCTTCTTAAGCAGTCTTACTATTTCATTTGCATATTATCTCTTAGGCAGATTCTAGTTCTGTCATCCTATGATTTTGATTTGCTAGCTCTTTCTTATTTTAAAACCAAGGGCAGTCATTCAATTTTTTTTCTCTAATCTGAAAATGTTTCTTAATGACTTCTTATAATTATTAAGTACGATCTTTTGGTATCAAAATTCGCTTGTCCACTGGAGTTTGTTTCTAGGTCAAAGGCCTTCTTGATATTTTAGTTATCTTCATCAGTGTAAAGGGGATAGAATAAACTAGGATTGGGTGGAACCTGTAGCTGCCTTGCCAATGCCTACCTGTTAGAACTTACATTCAAAGATCACTTGATTCTCTCCTATCAGGAGGCAAATGCTGCCATTCCCATAGATTTAAGAACATGGTCATGTTCAAATCTAAACATCTTTAAAAAGTTAACATGAATCTAGTTAGTTTTTAGTTAGAAACTGGAAAACTCTTACACTGCTTCCCAGAAGGTCATGTAATGTTGCTGAGAAGGAATCATGTTTGTGGAGCAACAGGAGGCAGTTACAGGAATGGGTGAGAATGCATTTCGGGAGTGAGATGAAGAGTTAAACCCTAGTTCTGATACTGGTCCTAACTGGTTTGGTGACCTTGGGCAAGACACCAAATTTCTCTCAGCTTTACTATGTTTATCTGTAAAACATGGGCAATTGACTTTATTAATGATTTGCAAATGCTATTTTAGCCAATAAACCTTTTCCTTAAAAAAACTGTATATTAGTCTCTATGTTATTACCCGCCTAATATTTACTATTAATAGTTTCTCTGGAGACTTTAATCATGATCTTGCCTCTTTGAAGTATATCAGATGCCCACAAAGGTACCTCTTCCTCATACTACAGCATAAATAAATACAATATTCTCTATTATAGATTTTTTAAACAAAATTAATGTCTATCAATTTTATCTGTCACTCAAAAAGACAGGCTCCTCCGGGTCTTCATCCTGAGCTGTTGTTAGAGCTGAAGTTTGTCAGAACAAGGTCAAGGACTCAACCATTTTAAGTTAGGTTTCCTATTCCTAATGTGGCACAGGCTGCCTTCTATGAGTAAAAGGAAAAGAAGAACATGTCGCTGCTTTCATTACGTATGTATTTATGAAGAGATTTACTTTCAGAGGTCTAGAAATCGGAAGTCCGTCGTCTTTTACTACTATTGGTTGATATATTATCTGCAGTCAAGTAACAAATTAACCCAAAATTCAGCAGCTTAAACCAACAAACATTTACTATCTCAGTTTCTGTGGGTCAGAAATCTAGGTGTTACTCAGCTGGCCCCTCTGAATGTCCTGCAGTGCAATGATCAAATTGACCAGAATTGCAGTTATTTCAAGGCCAGGAGAGGATCCACTTCCAGCTCACTCATGTGGCAGGTGGCAGATTTCAGGTCCTCCCTGGATATCAGCCAGAGCCACCAGCTCCTCGCCTCGCAGGTCTTTCCAGAGGGCAACTCACAACATGACAGCTGACTTTTCTTAGAGCAAGCAAAGAAGAGAACTGGAGAACTAGCAAGCAAAAGATGAAGCCAGTCGTTTTGAAACCTAACATCAGAAGTGCCATTCTATTATTTTTGCCGTATTCTATTTGTTAAAAGCTAGTCCCTAGGTCCCACTCACAATCAAGGAAAGGAGATTTGACAAGGATGTGAATACCAGGGGGCAGCCTTCACTGGGGGCATCTTAGATGTTGTCATACACAAGGGACTTGTTTCCATTTCTCACAAACAACATTTTTAACAAACAATATTATTATGCAGACCCTTGATATCTACACATTTGTGCATATGCATGAGTATTTCTTTAGGATAAATGGCTAGGAATAGAATTCCTATCATAAAGCATATGTATTTGAAGTGTTAATAGACATTATTAAAGTACCCTCTTAAAGAACAGTACCAATTCAACTTCCCACCAATTCTAAATAAGAGTGTCTGTGGCCTTAGTCCCTAACACAGGATATTATCCATCTTTAATTTTTTTGTTTTCTTATGAGTATAAAACAGCATTTTGATTTTTTTTAATATGGGTTTTCCTGCTTACTAATGAGATTTTATATTGTTACCAGCCATTTGTATTTTCATGTTCCAAAATGTTTACTACGTAAATATGGTCATTTCCTTTTCAATTTTGAGTTGTATTGAAATATACATATAGAAAAGTACATCAGTGAATATTCATAAACTGAATACACTCAGGTAACCACCACCCATATATATTTTTAAAAAAACAGATATATTAGCACCCCAATAAGCCCATCTTTACCCCTGTAGTCACTACCCTTCCCAAGAACACTCTCTTGATTTTTAACAGTGATTAGTTTTGACTAATTTTGTGCTTCATGTAAATGGACTTATACATTATATAGTATTTGTATATGGCTTCTTCCACTCAACATCATATCTGTATCACACTGAAATCTCTCTATATATACAGAGATTGTTCTATTTATATCCCACTGTAATCTATATATATATAGATTCCATATATAGAGATCCTACATATGGAATATATAGAATATATACAGAGAAAATCTCTATATATGGAATCCATATAGATGCATATATATATACATATAGATAGATAGAGATATAGATATGTGAGAGATTCCAGTGTGATACAAATAGAACAATCCATATATACATAATATATATTATAGATTATATATATAATTTATATGTGTGTATATATGTTTGTGTATCTGTATTTCACAATTGTAGAGTCAGATTTATAGTTAAGAGTTACCTTAAGGTAACCAAATGGTAGCTGCCTTGACATTGTATGTGGTTCTTGTGGCTGGTTCCTGGGTTGTATGAAGAAATTGATGTGTGCCTCTAAAATTAACTCCACCCAGCAAAATTATCCACAGATTTTGTAGTAATTTCTACCTCAGGGTAGAAATGCATCCTTGTGTCTAAACTTCATCCCAGAATTTGCTTTAGTTTCTGGAGAAGAAAATCATTGGCAGCATCTTAGTTGTGCTCTTTCATGTATCTAATATTTAATTTAACACTTAATATGCTCTCAAAGGAGAGAAATCAAGAAGGCCAAAATCATAGCTTTGGGAGGAAGAGGTATGAGTGTAAGGATAGTGAAATCTGTCACTTTAATTCAATGAATGGAAGCAGGGAATGTTTCTGGAAACAACAGAAACATAGCAAAAGAAATGGTTTGAATTGAGAGTTGGAGCCCCAGTAGTGACCAACAAAAGCTGGATGCTTGTGGAGTATTAACAGAGGTTGAGGTGAGGTTCTACCTATGACACTGGAGGCCAGTTGTGGACCATGTTCTTCTGCAAGCACATGCCAACATGGCATAGGGTCCAGTAAGTTTTGGGTTGTGGTTGGGTTTTGTGCTATATCTCATCCGAGAGGCCATTCAAATTAAGCAAGTAGAGATGAGCGTTTAGGAGTTCTGGTTCTATGAATAACACTAGACTTTGAATCCTGGATCTCCCATCTTTTGAAGGTGAGATATAAAAGAAGTTAAGGACTATGAAGTTGGAGAAATGTGTGACAGTGCGGGTGATGGATGGTACACATTAATTAATAACATCTGGGAGCCAAGACACCCCAATGTTGGACCTCTTCTAACTGAGCCAACTCAAGGAGAAGGAGCGGTCCTTCTGCTCATTCCTAAAGTGACTGTCATCTTCTGACCACTCCAGCTCATTCCTAAAGTGGCTCATCTTCTGACCACTCCAGCGATATTATTATATTTTAAGAACTGAGTAGTCTCAGTAATTGAGGCCATAGTCAGCTTCGCAGCCTCAGGAAGCTGAAGCCAACAGCATGAAACAGCTTTGACAAATTCATGACAGCTTGAAAGACACGACTTGAAGAATTTATAAACAATTGCCAGGGAAACAAAATTTTAGCAAACAGAAGTCCTATTAAATGCTTATTTGACTTTGTTTTTAATCAAAGTTGAAGTATATCTAAGTTGTTTACATGATCAAGTTTAGTCTTTGTAATGACTCTATAAAGTATATAATATAGTCTCGACTGCATAGAAAATTAAGGATGAAAATAGTGAAAGCATACCAATAATCACAAAACATGTAGAGCAAGTGTAAGGTTTTAAATTGAAATTTCTTTCTCTATATCTCCCATTCTGTCTCTCACCTAGTGACAGTTGATAGAGCTATTGGATGCATATGAAGCTAATAAAACTGCATTTAATTGAAGAAAAAAGAGTATAGACATGGAGTAAGACTTGGTGAGGAAAAGATTCATTAAAAATGGTGCTTTGGGCCAGGTGCAGTGGCTCATGTCTGTAATCTCAGCACTTTGAGGGGTTGAGATGGGTGGATCACCAGAAGTCAAGAGGTTGAGACCAGCCTGGCCAACATGGTAAAACCCCATCTGTACAAAAATACAAAAAATTAGCCGGGCATGGTGGTGGGCAACTCTAACCCCAGCTACGCAGGAGGCTGAGGCAGGAGAATTGCTTGAACCTATAAAGAACTTAAATTTACAAGACAAAAACAAACAACCCTATCAAAAAGTGGGCAAAGGATATGAACAGACACTTTTCAAAAGAAGATATTTATGCAGCCAACAAACATACTGAAAATGCTCATCATCACTGGTCATTACAGAAATGCAAATCAAAAGCACATTGAGATACCATCCCATGCCACTTAGAATAGTGATCATTAAAAGATCTGGAGACAACAGATGCTAGAGAGAACGTGGATAAATAGAAACACTTTTACTATGTTCATGGGAGTGTAAATTAATTCAACCATTATGAAGGACAGTGTGGCAATTTCTTAAGGATCTAGAAATAGAAATACCATTTGACCCAGCAATCCCATTACTGGGTATATACCCAAAGGATTATAAATCATTCTATTATAAAGACACATGCACACATATGTTCACTGTGGCACTGTTCACACAAAGCAAAGACTTGGAACCAGCCCAAATGCCCATCAGCGATAGACTGGATAAAGAAAATGTGGCACATATACACCACAGAATACTATGCAGCCATAAAAAAGGATGAGTTCATGTCCTTTGCAGGGACATGGATGAAGCTGGAAACCATCATTCTCAGCAAACACACAAGAACAGAAAACCAAACACTGCATGTTCTCACTCATAAGTGGGTGTTGAACAATGAGAACACATGGGCACAGGGAGGGGAGCAACACACACTGGGGTCTGTTGGGGGATAGGAGAGCTAGGGGAGGGATAGCTGAGGGTGGGGGGATTGGGAAGGGTTAACATTAAGAGAAATACCTAATGTAAATGATGGGGACATGGATGCAGCAAACCACCATGGCATGTGTATACCTATGTAACAATCCTGTATGATCTGCACATGTACCACAGAACTTAAAGTATAATAATAATAATAAAGCATCTTTACTAGTATAAAGCTTGACAAATAGCAGGATTAAAACAAATATTAGTTCCTCTTTCTTTTCTTTCTTGTCTTTAAATTAAATTCTTTTTTTCTAGTCTCTGGTTAAAATACTGTAGTAAGATAGATTTTGAAATTCACAGCTCCATTCCCATCCTCTCCACTCTCTCAGATTTGCATATCCAACTTCTGGCCTGACATTTCCGTTTGAAAGTCTAAAAGTTATCTCAAACCCTTACACCAAAGGCACTCTGTCCTTAAACTTCCACATCTCAGTAGACACTCATTTCATTTTCAAGACAAAAATGTAAAAATCACTCAGATGTCTCTCCTCTTCTCACATTCCAACTCTAGTTCCTCTCAATTCCTTTTATCCCAACTTTCAAAGCATTTCTTAAGTCCAGCCACTTCTCTCCGCTGCCACTGCTAACAGCCTGGTGCAAACCCGGACCATGGTCACAGACCCCTGAAATGTCCCCTTGCTTCTTCTCTTGCTCATTACAGTCTATTCTCCCACAGCAGATGATCTTTGGAAAACATAAATTGGCCCATGTCACTCTACCGTTCAAACATCTTCACTGCCTTTCCATTGCATGCAAAATACGCATATTAGCATGAGCTGGCAAACTCCACAGGCTCTGACGTTGATTACTACTGCAACTTCATTTCCTACTATTCTCTGCTTCACTCTCTTGTACAGCTTCGTGGCTCTTGTTGTGGTTCCTCAAACAGTTCAAACCTGTGTTACTAGAATCCTCTTGCCCTTTGTCCTATGACTTCACTCTGGCCACCATGAGCATCACACTCCCAGGGAGGAACACTGTCTACCACCACACTCTTCTCTTTATTCTACCTAGGACTCATCACTACCTGGCATTATCATATAAATGTGTTCTTTTATGTTCTACTTCCCATATTAGGATGGAAGAGCAAGGAATTTTATCTTCAGCCCATTTTGATATTCCAACCAGTAAAGTGTTCCTGGCACAGCGTAGGCACAAGTGGGCTAGGTTTGCTACATTTATATTGAGATATTCATCTCCACAACTCTCAGGCTTTGAAAGTCAGAGACCAGCAGCTTCCAGACTGTTTGCCTCTCATAAAAGCTGCCTCATCCTTTTCAGATCAATACCCAAGTTAGAAACTCCAAAGACTTTTCATTGCCCAAATTATAATCTACTCTGCCTGGAATGACACTCAGTGCTCTCAGTCGTCTGAGAAAATACCGCTTTTTCTCCTTGTTTTAGGAGGTTTCACCCAAACCACTTCCTCCTGGGCCATAAATGTGTCCTTCTGCTGTCGTACTTGGATTCATTCTTTGCCCGAACATCATCCATACCAGGTTCTAAGTGTTGAGATTTTTACCATCCTTCTACACTCAAATTCTGCTTCTTCTGTGAAACTTACTCTAATCCCTATAATAATATATAATCTCTACATTTTCTAAACAGTCTTAAAACTTCATTTTGGCCAGGTACGGTGGCTCACGCCTGTAATCCCAGCACTTTGGGAGGCCAAGGCGGGTGGATCACGAGGTCAAGGGATCAAGACCATCCTGGTCAACAAGGTAAAACCCCGTCTCTACTAAAAATACAAAAAATTAGCTGGGCATGGTGGCGCGTGCCTGTAATCCCAGCTACTCAGGAGGCTGAGGCAGGAGAATTGCCTGAACCCAGGAGGCGGAGGTTGCGGTGAACCGAGATTGTGCCATTGCACTCCAGCCTGGGTAACAAGAGCGAAACTCCATCTCAAAAAAAAACACACACACACACACAAAAAAAAAAAAATCTTTTGTTGTTTTCTCATGACTTTCTCTCTGCTTTATTGTTTTCCACTTACTTGTGTAAACAAATTTAACGTTTCCTTTCCTACCATACCTCAGCTTATTGAGGAGAGGGTCCATGAACAACGTACTCCCCAGAATACATAGCAGAACATGACACACACACAGATCCCGTATCCTCCAGCTTGTTTGATTTATTAAATTCTTCTCGTTTGGGTTTTTAGTACTCAAAGCTACTCAATCTCAAACTCAATTCAAAGATCTCCTTTCCCATCTCCACTCACAACTCAAGCACATCTTCAGAGATGGGAGTGGAAATTGGTGATACATGACACAGTCCTGACATCCCTCCTTCCCTCTGTTTCTTCAGTTTGTGAGTCTAGAGAAGAGAGAGAGGAACATAGAGCTGGCTTTACTAGTCAAGGTTGCAATCCGTCCTATGATGCGTGTCACTGCCCCTCCCCACTAGACCGGCGGCACGGCAGGAACGCAAATGCTCACTTCCTCATGGACAGGGAAGCTCAAGTGGAAGGCACCATGGCAGCTTGCTTTGAACAGATCTCAGAAGTAAGAGACACAACTTTCCTGTCAGTCTCTCCCGAATTCCTCCCCAGCTTCTGTCAAATCTGGGTCATTTCTCTGCTTCTCTCTGAAGTGGGCTATCAGCAGGATAGAAAAGCCAGCTTCTTTCCATATGTTTCATCAATTTAATCAAACTCAACCTTTCTTGTCATGTTGAAGGTGTGTGTGCAAGCAGCTTTGCCTCCACCCTTCTCTCAATATGGCCATCTCTTCAAGTCCTCTATTCTTTGTCCTGGAAGCCAAGGACAAATCAGTAATTCTCCTGGCTAAGGGGCTCAACTGAGAAGTAAAATACCAGCTTCTCCCAGCCACCCTCATTCTTTCAGGCATCCCGATCTTCACCTGGATGTGTCAACAGCCTCTCAGTATGCCTGGGGCAGGTAGTGGTGGGGACGTTTAGGATTGAGAACAGCTCTTCTTCCCTCAAATTTTGCCCTTACCCGCCATTTTGACATAACATTATAAACCATACTCAACATCCTATTCAGCATCATAGAGTATCTAAGTACCCACCCTGTACCCCTACCGAAAGTGCACAACAAAGCTTTGCACTCATAACAATAAACACTAACTTTTGAAACTGAATCTTAGCACAACTGCACATCATTTGTTCTTATCACATTAATTAAGGATATTTGGCAACCAGCTACAGAATTTTTGGAAATTCAAATACATATGTATTGAAAGAATAAAGGTAGACTTAGAGAATTGAGCAGAAGGCAAAAGAGGCAGATTTCCCCATCATTCTTAGCAAACCAACATAGGAACAGAAATCCAAACACTGCATGTTCTCACTCATAAGTGGGAGCTGCAGAATGAGAACACATGGACACAGGGAGGGGAACATCACACACCAGAGGTCTGATGGGGCTGGGGGAAAAGCGGACGGAGAGCAATAGGACAAATACTTAATGCATGTCAAGATGAAAACCTAGATGATGGGTTGATGGGTGCAGCAAACCACCATGGCAGAGGTATACCTATGTAACAAACCTGCATGTTGCATCCTAGAACATAAAGTAAAATTTAAAAATAAAATAAAATTTTACTGTTTTCGAATTAAAAAAAAAAAGTTAGGTTTCCTAAAGCAGTGTTTTTCAAATTCACATCTCACACGATCCAAAGAGTAACTCGGCTTCTATCAAAGTCCACTTCACTGACCCTGCCTCAAGCCTTAGACTAAAGTACAGTTTACCTGCTTGGATATAACTCAGAATCTAATAGTGCATTATAGCAGGTACTACTTACAGACCCATCCCCCAAAAATCTATTGAGCCCCCTCTCAATGGCCAATATTTCAGGATAGGTTAGTCCCAGTCTCAACAGTTTCAACCCTAGACGCAAGGGGTGAATTTGAATTGGTTTAAGCCAGTCCCTGGGGTTCCATTTCCCTTTCCCATGTGGTTTTCCCATTTCCCTTTCACCCACTTGCATGTGGTGAAAGCGTACTGAATGAGAGGTGAGGGGTATCTTCCAGAGGACTTCTGAGGAGAATCTTCCTCACTCTTCAAGAGTTCACAGGTGTCCACCCAGGGGAAGGCCTTCAGAGTCATTTGTTATTGATTTTAAATTAATATCCATTGATAACCTTTAGAACCTGGACTTCCAATCCTTCTATCGTTACATCCATTGACTTGATGTCTTCCTGACCAATCAGAAAGAAATAAGAAAGAAAAGGGACATTTCAAAATGTTAATGCAGGCCAGTCGCGGTGACTCAAGCCTGTAATCCCAAAACTCTGGGAGGCGTAGGCAGGTGGATCATCTAAAGTCAGGAGTTCAAGACCAACCTGGCCAACAAAAATACAAAAAAAAAGAAAAGAAAAACTAGTTGGGCATGAAGGTGGGTGCCTGTAATCCCAGCTACTTGGGAGGCTGAGGCAGGAAAATCACTTGAACGTGGGAGGCAGAGGTTGCAGTGACCCAAGATCCAGCCATTGCCCTCCAGCCTTGACCACAGAGTGAGACTCCATCTCAAAAAATAAATAAAAGAAAATACCATGTTAATGCAATAATTAAAGAAACATGTCCTCCTAAAGCTTAAGCCAATTGCAGAAGATGATGCTACACGCAAAGCCGTGTTTAAATCTGTAGGTATGTCGTCCCGTTGTTAATCAAATACCTACTCCTGGGCCTTTGATCTGAGATCACTTTTTTTTTTAACTGGGGTTACTAGATTAACATTATTAACAATTCAGTTTAATAACCTTCAGTCTAATTATTGAATACAATTTTCTATGTAAGATAATGCTCAACTTTTAAAGCATTACTATCTTTGTTTAATGGCAGGAATTTCTTTTCTATGAATTTCTTGGGATATGATTCACACATATTCAAAATGTGCTGTTCAAGTGCTGTGTGCACCTTTTCTTTTTTTTAACAAAGGTCCAAGGTGTTACTTTTATAAGTTTGGGTCTATACAAATAGGAGACAAGAATATGCTGGTGAAAAGCCCAAAGTTTTCTGAATGTAGATGAGCACAGATTAAGAAAGCAGTAATTAATTTCCTTTGACCTCAAGCTGAAATTCCTTTCTAAAGCTGTCATAAAGAGAAAGAGGCCAGAGAGGAGAAGTGAGACTGTGTAACAATGCAATTAAACCCTTGTAATGAGGTCGGGCCTTGGACTTGTTGCAACTGATATCATTATAGCAATAAGAAGGCCCTATATGGATGGTGGAGTTTTTTTTTTTACTTCATGCCTTTGTGTGCCAGTGTGTTTAACTCTTTAACATCAGCTATGTGCTTCGTTGTAAGGGAAATACATAGGCATTACAGACATACATAAAAAACACAAATTACAATTTTCTTATTCAGAAGACACATTCCATTGGCTCAGGCAGGTGATCTTTTGTATGCAAAGTAGGAAAGTGTAAGGTGAGTGGAAAGAACTCCAGAGTCAGAGTCAAGACGGTTAACTTGTCTCCTGCACTATGGCTCTTAATTTACAGGTGTCTCAATGAGCTGAGCCCAAGTGCTAGGTTATAGGGTTCTGGTCTTGAGTCTTCTTCTAAATAGCTATGTAAGCTCAGGCAGACCCCTGAACATCTCTGAGTCTCAGCTCTCTCATTTCATCACGTGAAAAGGATTCCATTTACTGTTTTTTTTCTTTGTGGTCTTATAATTGATCAATTTGCTCTAAGTTTGCATACTATTATGAATGTGTCAGTCTTATTCTCTCTGCAAATATTTATCTCTGTTGAAGACAACCACATCTGCCTAGGACTTCTAGGAGTCCTAATAGGTATATTGGAGGTTTTAAGACCATGAACTCTAAAGTCAGACTGACTTGGTTTAAAACTTGTCTTAAGCAATGTGAGCTAGGCAGGTTACTGAATATTCCTCTGCTTCAGTTTTCTTATCTATAAAATGGGCACACTAGTAGCATTTACTGCATAGGGCTGTCATGAAGATTCAATGGATTAATGGACAAACAGTGTTTTAAAGAAAGTTTGGGCACATTGTATGGTCTCATCAAGGGTTAGCTTATATTATTTAAGTTCCATTCTTAGAAAATCTGAGACTGACAGATTTCACTGAACTTCCTGGAGAAAATCCTCCTGTTCCTGAAGTCAGTACACATGGAAAATACTCCTTTAGATTAGAAATAAAAAGCTTTGATCTCTACCTTGTATAATCAAGTTGCAAACCTTTCTTCTGGCTATAAAAACAGAATAGCCAACATTTTAGATTACATGTGGTCTTAACTAGAAGGAAAATATATGAATGCAATAATTTTATTGACATTCTATAAATCAATAAATGCTGTATAGCACATAGAGTCAGAAAACGTAAATGAGTAAATAATACTAGACAGGACTGCCTGCCTTCCAAGAATGCTCTCCTTCCCTCCTTACTACTAACCAAGGGGTTTTCCAGATTTCTGGATGTCTTCATTTATAAAGGATTTATGCAGAATGTGAAGGAGCTTATAAACCCAAACAAACTGAAAAATTGTAGAACACAACAAAATTATTTAAAGAAGAGACAAACCTCAAGCACGTAAGGTGATTTGGTTACTTTGGTAGAATATAAAAATAACCTCATCATTTCCTGGAAGCCATGCAGTAGGAAAAAAAAAAAAGAAAGATAGGAATTTCAGATTGCATAGTTCTTGTGTCTGATGAAAGGAAATGTAAAAATCTTTCCATTTCATCAATTACTTTTTAAAAAGTGTTTATTGCAGACTCACCACGTACTGTGCACTGTGCTTGGTGCCAAGGTTATGAAGAATAAAATCTAGGTTTAGCCTACAAGCAGCTTGCAGTCTGCAAGCAAACTCTTTTTTTTTTTTTTTTTTTGAGATGGAGTTTCACTCTTGTTACCCAGGCTGGAGTGCAATGGCGCGATCTCGGCTCACCGCAACCTCCGCCTCCTGGGTTCAGGCAACGATCCTGCCTCAGCCTCCCGAGTAGCTGGGATTACAGGCACGCGCCTTCTGGCTCTGAATTCTAGGATGAAATAATCACAGGGATCTATATTAGAAGAATAAAATTATGGATAGATTCATCAAACAAGATTTTGCCAACACATGAAATTTTATTCAAATGTTAATTAATTTTAGATTGCCTCTCTAAAACAGCTGTTATTATAACATTAAGTCTTAACTCCATAAAAACCATTGACAATGAGCTAAGATAACGTGAGAATCAATCAGGGTCCAATCCGGAAAACAGAAACACTATGATTATTTTAAAACAGAAATAATACAGGAGATTGGCTTACAGGCTATGGGAAAGCCTAGAAGTCCAACCGGAAATGGGGAAGCAGCTCTTACTAGCAGAAACAAGAGGGCATTGTTGCCCCAGGGCTGGAGAGATAAAGGGAGAAAGTGGTTACTCCAGCGAAGCTGGAACCCTGGAAGAATGACAGCTACCATAAGAGCTGTTCCTCAAAGCAGAAAAAGGGGAGAGATAATCTCTTTGTTCCTTCACTCGTCCTCCAAACTTCTTCGGCTGCCTCCCATTGGCTGAACTCAGCTAGAAGCCATCTGCCATGAGAATCAGTAAAATGCAGCCTGAGATACAGAACAGAGTGAGAAGAAGGGAAAGAAATTACTTCAGGCCATTTGGTCCAGGAATGGCACATCCCTACGTTCTGATCGTCTTCCACAGAAAGATCTTCAGTAACAGAGAGGTTCTCAACCGTGAATGAATCCATGTGGCTTTGGGAATATAGTCAGTTTATGCTAGAGATTTTATTATTTGAAGACTGTTTTCATTATTAATTAAAGAGGGATCCCATACTTTTGGTCTCATATCTGGCAGTGTAGGGATAACTTGTGAAAACGTAGAAAGCTGGCCAGTATCGTCACCCAGGCACAAACCAGTTCTATTCCACATAAATTTGGCTATTTTGTTTTGTATTTATTTATTTATTTATTTGAGACAGGGTCTTGCTCTGTCACCTAGGCTAGAGGGCAGTTCACTGCAGTCTCAACCTCTGGGCTCAAGCAATCCTCCCACCTCAGCCTCCTGAGCAGCTGGGACTATAGTTATGTGCCACCATGCCTGACTAATTTGTTTTTCATTGTTTGTACAGACGGGGCTCTCCCTGTATTGCCCAGGCTAGTCTTGAACTCCTGGCCTCAAGTGATCCTCCCACCTCAACCTCTCAAAAGTGCTGAATATAAGTGTGAGCCACTGTGCCCAGCCTGTTTCTCCTTTAAAAGGCATATTTATTCTAATCAAGTACTTGAACAAATAGTAAGTTGGGATTCCAAGGTTTTGCATTATATATGGAGGAGAAAATATTGGCCCAAGAAAATTTAATAGTAATTATTTCTGATGTACTTCATTGGCTACTTATTCATTGCCAGAAATTTACTGTCAGATCTTGACGACACAGCACAGGACATAGTAGGCATGACCCTTGCTCCTATGAAGATTTTGGTATAGAAACAGAGGCTGACTTTCAACAATAACCATGCATTCAACATTCAAATATAGAATTACAAAATGCAGATTTTTTAATGAACGCCATTCTAACTGGCGTGAGATGGTATCTCAATGTGGTTTTGATTTGCATCTCTCTAATGACCAGTGATGATGAGCATTTTTTCATATGTTTGTTGGCCTCTTGTATGTCTTCTTTTGTAAAGTGTCTGTTCATTTCCTTTGCCCATTTTTGGTAGGGACATGGATGAATCTGGAGAACATCATTCTCAGCAAATTGACACAAGAACAGAAAAGGAAACACCGTATATACTCACTCATAGGCGGGTGATGAACAATGAAAACACATGGACACAGGGAGGGGAGCACCACACACTGAGGTCTATTGGGGGAAATAGGGGAGGGACAGCAGGGGGCAGAGTGGGGGAGGGATGGCATGGGGAGAAATGCCAAATATGGGTGAGGGGGCAGAAGGGAGCAAAACACACTGCCACGTGTGTACCTATGCAACTATCTTGCATGTTCTGCACATGTACCCCAAAACCTAAAATGCAATAAAAATTTTAAAAAAAGAAAAAAGAATTACAAAATGCAATTAGAACCCTGGAGAAGTGTGCCATGAGAATTAAAACATAATAGAATTAGACTATCAATAAAAAGAACATTTCTGTTCACCTGGGTGAATACTAATCTCCATTTCTGAAATTTTAAACGGTATAAAAATATTAAGGAAAAATTGTGAAAACCAGAAAAATCACCTATAAATGTGTTTGCTGACATAGTTACTTTTATTTTTAATGGTTTTCTGACTTGAATTCTTTTAAAGAAGATATTGTTATAAATTTACACTCTCATCTTGTTTCAAAAATTATTTAAGGTTGATATAGTTGCAATCATACTGAACTTACAATGTTATAATTCCAGTTTTAAGCAAATATCATAATATATATCTTCATGCTTTATAAAAGCATAACTTTTAAGGAATTTGTTTAGCACATATTTCCTGAGACTCTAGCAAGTTCCAGGCCATGAGCTCAATTCTGGCTCTGAGGCAAATGAAAAGTTGGGTGTGGTTTTGCCCTCATGAAGCTCACACTCTAATAGGAGCACAAAACTTCAAAGACTTTTTGGGTCATAACTAATTTTCTCCCTATTAAGTTGTTTTCAGTCCTATACATCGATCCACAGTACTTTTACCTTCTATCTTTCCTCTCCATTCAGGAGGAATTCTAAGAGAGAGTCTATTGCATCCAAAGAGATGAACAATTTTATAATCCTTAATTATAAGTACAGTTTATAAGACAATCACTAATATATAGGGGCCTACAATCAATACTTCTAGAGTTGGGTTTCTTTCAGTGGGCACTGTACTTCAGGTACACAGTCTCACCACTGTTTTAAGTTAAATTTATACATCTTATTAGAAATGTGCCTTTGTCAACTTTGAGCTACTGTAATAGAATATCTGAGACTGCATAATTTATAATAAACAGAAATTTATTTGGCTCACGGTTCTGGAGGTTGGGAGGTCCAAGAGCATGGCACCAACATCTGGTAAGGGCCTTTATGCTGTGTCATCCCATGGTTGAAGTTAGATGGGCAAGACAGGGTGACAGAGAGAGAGCAAGTGGAGGCCAAGTTTGCTTATTTTTTATTTGTGTAAATTTATAGAGTGCATGAGAAAATTTGTTACATGTATATAATGCAAAGTTATAACTTCTGGGTATTCAGAGTGTTCATCACCCAAGCACATTGTTAAGTAGAGTCATCCTGCTCTGCTTGCACACATTGAATTTCTTTCTTTTATCTTAACGTATATATCCTTTAACCCACTAACCCATCTCTCTTCTTCCTCCTTGTCACTGCTCATCTTTCAAACTTGCTTTTATAATAAAGCCACTCTCTTGATAAATAAAGAACCTATTCCTGCAATAATGACATTAATCCATTCATGAGATTAGAGCCCTCACGACCTGAGCACTTCTTATTGGGCCCCACCTCCCAACACTGTTGAATTGGGGATTAAGTTTCCAACACATGAACTTTGGGGGACACGTTCAAATCATAGCACAGATTGTTCTTCTATTTATTATTTGTTTCTCCTTTTAGAGTCTTCATGTTTCTTGTATATTGTTTTGTCCTTAGCAGCTCACTGCTAAGCCTGGACCACAGTAGGTGCACAATACATTTAATGAGTATAACCCCCTGGAGTAGTAGTTTGCAACCTCAACCCCACACTAGAATCACCTGATGAGGTTTTCAAAATTCTAACACTCAGGCCACATACCATATCAGTTTGATTAGAATCTATGGGGGTGACATCCAGGTGTCAGTCATTTTTAAAGTTTTCCATGTGATTCCAGTGTGCAGCCAAGGCTGAGAATTGCTGGCTCAGAGCCTCCCTATTCAACATGTGGTTCAGAGACCTGCAGCATTAACCTCATCAAAGAAGCTGATTAGAGATACAGACTCTCAGGCCCTACCCAGGCCTAATCCACCCAGATCTGCATTTCAACAAACTCTTCAGGTGAAACTTAAATGTTTAAGAGGCACTGCACTAAATGTCTTTTCTCACAATTTTAAACCAACACATCTGTCTGCTTCTTAAGACCATGCTTATTACTTGATACTAAAACCTTACCCTTGCATGAAAGAGAGCTGTCTTTTTAATAAATGAGCAAGAAAACTACAGGTTGGCAATTTTCCGAGAGAGGTTTTCTTTGCCAGGCTATTACATGTGTCTAAATCTCTGCCTGTTCTGAAAGGAAGGACAAGGGCAAGCAATGATCTCCACACTAGGAGAGACAGAGTAGGAAGTTCCCGCATAAAGCCAATGAACCCCAGAGAAAAATCAGAGCTGGAAATCCCAATGCATAGTCAAGGTCTAAAAGTGAAGGGGTCTATAGGTAGGCAGCTGAGCTGGTAAGAAGCCAGAGATATCGCTGTCAGAGTAAGAGTACAGTACATGACCCAGGACCAAATTAGTTAGTGAGAGGTCAGTCTTGAGCAGCCTGGGCAGAGTTAGGTTGGTCAGTTTATTATATAAATGAGAAGTAGGAGAAAATGCATTAGAGACTGGCAGACTTGGATTTGAGTAACAATGCAGCTCTTACAGAGACTGAGACAGTTATTCAACTTTTATCATCACCTGTAATCTGGGGATCATAATTCTTACCTCCTAGGTATTGTGAAGATTAAAAGTGGCAATACATGTAAACAGCTTAGTATCATGCGTGGCCCATGGGAACATCTCAATCAATGAATGGTGTTATTCATTGGTATCTTAAATCTTTTTCACAAACATATAACACTGAATAAAAAAACTCACAAGATAAAGGTTGTTATATGAGTCCCTTCTCGTGCATCTATGAAGAAATACCCGAGACTGGATAATTTATAAAGAAGAGAGGTTTAATTGGCTTACAGTTCCACATGGCTAGGGAGGCCTCATGTATTATTCCGTTCTGACACTGCAATAAAGACATACCTGAGACTAGGTAATTTATAAAGGAAAGAGTATTTGATCACAATCAAATACTAGAAAAATAAATCAATTAAAAAATGTCTTCATATTTAGGCCAGGTGTGGTGGCTCACACCTGTAATCCCAAGTATTTGCCCTCCTTTGCTTTCCTTTTTTATATAATTCCTGAGCCTTTAGAGTTCTGATTCTGATTACTAGAATCTGGAGTCAAGAGAGCCCACCTTAGCTTTCACAGCCCAAGTGTCCATGAGATGGGAAGGCTCCTGACAAAGGAAGAGCCCGCAATGCAGCCGACTTGTGTAGGTGAGTGGAGGGCAGAGCAAACACTCAGTAACATACATTCATTATTACATGTTCTCTATGACAAAGGCCTTTCTAATGTATAGCCAGTCTCACTGATTTGTAGCAATTTATATATTTTTTTAAAAAAATATATTATCAATCATTATTTTAATACAGCTAGTTTGCAAGTCACTAGGTCATTCACAGAAAATAAAGGTTTTATTAAAATTCAAGGAAAAAAAAGGAACACATAAACACATTTTAAGCAAGCTAGTTCCATCTTTCCACAATATGCCTCAAGTCATGGCCCAGAGGGCAAAGTTTAAGTCAAAATCATCTTCACTTTGCAACTGTCAATGTTTTGTGGTGCTGAATTTCAGCTAAAGCCCAAAAATAAAATCTCATAGATCTGAGAAAGCTTAACTGCAGATGGAATGAGAGACTTCCTTATATCTTGAATCTCACACCAGGTTATCTCATACCAGATTGCTGCAGTGATTGCACTGTCTTCTTTCTTCAAGTTTTTAAAAGTAAAGGAAGGCTTGTTTACTATTAGGTCAAGCCAACCTTTATGAACTGGCTACCAACTGGGTAATGCTCCCATTCAAGACAAGAAATTCCAAAAATACGAGCCATCAAAAATAAATGGGAGACTTTCAGTTGAATAGCTCTGGACACCAGCTTGATTGAACTAGAAAAGGAAATGTAGTCTCCTAAGTAGCCTACTTCTTGGTGAAGACAGAAACTGTAATAGCAAGAGAAAAAGAAACAACTTTGCTTCAGCACTCTGACTTTTGCTAGTGTGAGAATGAAAAGATATGGATGGTAAGAAATCCTGTGAAACTTCCAAATTCTGAAAAATGGGGTCCTTTCTAATCATGCCACAATTGCAGAATGATCCCCACCTTGAAGAGAAACTCTGGAAGACTTGCTGTTAGTTTAGCAACTCCAGGAGTAGACAGCCACTTTCTGACCTCTTCTCCATCTTTGACTGACATGAAAGGTACCATCAAGCCATCAAGCATTTATGATTTGACACTTCTCTGTGAAAAGTTTCTTTTACATTTCAGAGGCTCAGAGTCTTCCTTAGGTCCTCCTCAGTCGACCCTTTGCCTTAAAACACATTGAGGCTTAATACCATGGTTAGTATTCCAGGAAGTAAAGAATGACTCTGAGATGGAAATGGACAAGAAACGCGCCTTCTATTTTGTAAAATAATTATCCAGCTTAATCATTATCTCCAGGACCGTTTTTGATTGATTGAGAAAGGGCAAACAGAAGCTGAGAATTGTCTTTCAGATCTAAATTCAAGTTGCAGAGACCAAAATCAAGGTCTCTCTTTAAGTGGAAATGGCAAAACGCCATTCTATGTTGATGTGGTTGAGGCTGGTTCACATGCATTTGCTTTCACTTTCTGCTTTTGTTCACTGGCAACTAATTACAACCCAGTGAGGGCGGAGGCAGAGCTCCTCTAGTTCCAAGTTATAATTTGAAGGGTCAATATATATTGCAAATCCAAAAGGAAACCCTTCTTCCCTCCCAGCACTGCCCTAGCATTATAGTATGAAGAACTTCCAGAGTGAAAAGAGGCTTGTTTTCATTTTTGCTTTTTTCAGTTTACTATAAATTTTTCATACCTTAATATTTTGGCTACTGGAAAAATGCAGAACAGCAGTGTTAAAATGTCATTTAATGAACCTAGATTAAGCTGGTTCAGCCTGCTTTTCCTTTATCATTCTTACCTGGATACACTTGGTTTCTTTCATTTTTTATTTACATAAAAAACTAGAACTAGAGTTTTCAGGAAATAGAAAATTAATATAACCGTGGAAGTAACAGAGTATCTTTCGATAAGGTCTTAACTATGTCCAGAATAGTTTTTTCAAACCTTTGGTAATAGGTAAGATTAATAAGGATGTTATCATTTCTCTCCTTACTCATTATTTAGTGGTTTCCTCTTTTTTACCTATTGCACAAGTAAACCCAAAAAATTCCCAGAATAACAAAATGTGTGCTATTTATATGTATGTATTATAAAGTTACTTTCTGTTTTCTGACAGAATACTGGAGGATCTTGTGGCACGGACATGAAGAAACAGAGAGTATAAAATGCAAAAATTATACAAGTAACTCACTTGATATATTCATGGAAATGTCGAGCTCTAAGACTTTTTTTTAATTATTATTTTGAAGCTGGAGGTCATCATTCTCAGCAAACTAACACAGGAACAGAAAACCAAACACTGCATTTTCTTTTTTCTTTTTTTTTTTATTTTTATTGCATTTTAGGTTTTGGGGTACATGTGCAGAACATGCAAGATAGTTGCATAGGTACACACGTGGC
>CM052653.1:136509767-136541402 GCA_028533165.1 Leontopithecus rosalia | reverse complement strand
CATCTGGACCTGGGCTTTTTTTGTGTGGTAGGCTCTTAATTGCTGCCTCGACTTCACACCTTGTTATTGGTCTATTCATAGTTTTGGCTTCCTCCTCGTTTAGGCTTGGGAGGACATAGGTGTCCAGGAATTTATCCATTTCTTCCAGGTTTACTAGTTTGTGTGCATAGAGTTGTTTGTAATATTCCAAACACTGCATTTTCTCACTCATAAGAGCTGAACAATGAGAACACATGGACACAGGGAGGGGAATGTCACACACTGGGGCCTGTCGATGGGTGGGGGAGTAAGGGAGGGATAGCATTAGGAGAAATATCTAATGTTGATGACTGGTTGATGGGTGCAGCAAACCACCATGACACGTGTATACTTATGTAGCAAACCTGCACGTTCTGCACATGTATCCCAGAATTTAAAGTATAGTGAAAAAGAAATAGATAAATAAATAAATATAAATAAATAAATCAAAGGCAGAGAAGAAAAGTTGAAATACTGCAAGTATTTCATGGGAATTATCAAGGAGAAGCACAGAAAAAAGTAGGTTTCCATCCCCCAAGAGGTTTGCAGCAATGTCATTGTTCGGGTAGCCCGGATTCAGAGAACACAAAGATGAGGAGAGAATGACTCAAGTGGAGGTTGAGGAGACAGTCATGGACCCGTGACATTTTATGTGGTTCCAGAAAACACCAGAGTAGTGATGGAAGCCAGAGTGGTTAAACTTAATGCTTGCTCTTAAATAGCTTCTTGTTGAAAACTTCTGGCCCCATTTCAGACACCACCTTCTCACCTTCTACAAAAGCCTGTTCCATAATCTCCAGTTGGGATAATTCAAGCACTCCTTTACAACTCCATACTTTCATTACACTTTCCAAACTTGCATTATGATTTTGTGATGCTTCTGTCACTGTATCTTGTGGTGCAGGCATTGTATCATATCACAGCCCACATCTACTGAGCATCAGTTACATGCTAGATCAGCTTGTCCAATCTGCAGCCTGTGGACCACTTGTGGCCCAGGACAGCTTTCAATGTGGCCCAATTCAAATTAACAAACTTTCTTAAAACAAGATTCGATTTTTCTGCAATTTATTTTTTAGCTTATCAGCTATCATTAGTGTTTGTGTATTTTATGTGTGGCCCACCAAAATTATTCTTCCAGTGTGACCCAGGATAGCCAAAAGATTGGGCACTCCTGTGCTAAATAATGCAACAGAAACCAAGGACAGAATGGTGAACAAGATTGAGATGATCTGTGCTCTTGGGAAGCTTATAGTCTGTTGGGGAAAGCAGACAGAAGCAAACAGATAATTATGAACTAGTTCCAGCTGATGTAACACGCAGTGTTCTAACCGATCTCAATATTACTCCTCCCTGAATCAATTTATATGGATTAAGATATGTATAAAAATATGAATATTTTATATTCATAAAATATAAATAAATATAATTTACCCACTTATATGTTTCTTGTATACACAGTTAGCAAACCAGTTTTTAGACACAATATTTAATAAGGCCAGTGGTCATACTCTCAAGGTCTAGCTGGTGACTTTATCCCAGCCCTGCTGAAGCGGACCCCATTTCTCAGTTGTGCTTTTCCTCCTCGTGGGTTTCTTGTTTCTCAGCCTGCATTCGGCTGTGAGCAGCTCTCATAATGGAAGAGGGGGCTTCCGTGTGGGTTGACTGAAACCTCTCCATCAGAATAGCAGTCGGTGTATTATCTGATGGGTTTAACTCTTGCCCCCAATATCTGGCAGTGCTCCTGGCTGTAATTCATATTTCCTATGTCCTGCTTGCACGTCGATTTCACCCTGTTCATTATTTGAATCCAGTACTTTCACTTCATTATTCCAACAGTATTTCCCTCCCCTTCTCATTTCCAATTGTTTTTCTTTTTTTTTTCCTCAATATTCTTCATCCATTTTCATCTAGGAATTTCATTTCCATCTCAGAGTCTATTTGAACTCTACTCTAACATCTCATTAACATTTCACCTCTGGTTTTTCTGAGTTCTCTTACATGATGCAGGCATTTTAAAAACTTCTAAAACTCTAAGTTAGTAAGTGCTTGCAATGCATACAATTCTTCAATTAAGAAAATTAACTGTCATAAATGCATATGATATAGTAATGCATTGCATTAGGTACAAAATAAATACTTCTTCAATGTTACCTGAAGTTTAATTTCAAAATACTAAGTAGATAAGTGTTCTTAAATTCCTATCATTTATATATAGTCACTATCTTCTTGCTCGTCTCTGAGTTAATGTCAATACTTAGAAATTACCATAACTGGTGTCTCTTGTTCATCAGATGCCACGCATTCATTGGCTGAGCAGTGATTCTCAACTCTGATAGTGCATTACAGTCATCTAATTTAAAAAACACCATCACCTGTTCTCCACTCTAGAGAAATCAAATAATATCTTTGTGTGGTTCTATGGCAATGGTATTTTGTAAAAGTTCCAGGGGGGTCTTAATATACAGCCAGAAATAAAAACCACCACCACCAAAAAAAAAAGAAAGACCCAGCTTAATCTTGGAGAAGCACATAGAAGTATTTTGAATATATAGCACTGGATGGCTACAGTGGTACATGCCTGTACTAGCTACTTTGGAAGCCTGAGGCAGGAAGACTGCTTGAGCCTAGGAATTTGAGATCAGACTGGACAAGATGGTAAGATGCCATCTCCATATAAAAAAAATACAGCACATTAAAAATTCTAGGAAGAAATAACAACAACAATCAGACTGGCTGTTATCAATGTGTAAACATTCTGTCTTTTCTGATGCTTTGATGCCTGGGACCTTGCTGATCTTGAAGAGAATGTGCCTTCCAGGGCTCACCAAATTTTACAGAGTACTCACCTGCAAATGTGCCTGTCACGTGCAAAACTCATTCCCCTCTACTACCTCCTTCATCTGGCTCTTCCACTCCAGGCCACTATTCATTAGCCAGGTATCCTACAACTAGGGACAGTGTCCATGCTCCAGAGCCCCAGTATTATCCAAGCTAGCCAAACCTAAGCGTGCTTACCCGGCCTGGCCTTGCCTTTCCCATGAAAACCACAGTAAAGGTTCTTGCCCACACATTCTCTTGGCTCCCTCTGCCTCCTGACCCACACTGGTACTTCCTCTTGTGGCCACACAAGGCATGCCACGCCTCCCGTTTATAGGAATCTGTAAATATAAAAAACTTCTTCCTTCAAAATAGCCATTTCTGTATCTGCATGTCTTACTATATCTGATGAAAAAACACATCCCAGGTACTTTTAAAAATAATAGCGGTTTCTCAGAAAAGGCCATATTTACACTGACACTGGGAGATTCTAAGGGAAATAGGAAGAACTTTGAAAGAGAAGGAACAAGAAGATACAGAAAGAGAGAGACCCACAAGCCAATATCCTGGAAATTGGCAAGGACTTAGCTGGATTGAAGCAACTGGGAAAGAGGCTAGCAATGAATGGGTCATGACGGAAGCAGCTAAATCACTCAGATAATGTGTGGCCTTATTCAAGGCCTGGCATGGGAAGGCATACGACATTTCTGATGAACCTGTTCACAGTAGCTTACATTTCTCTTCTTTAAGAAACCATTTGCTGATTCCATTTCACATGCAAAGCTCAGAGCTAGATGCCACAAGAAAACAGAAACAAAAATGACATAGTCTCTCTTTTTAACTGGTTCAATGCACTAGAAGAGACAGATAACTTCAATTTAAGGGAGAGGTGAAGCTGAATTTGTTGATTAGAACTCTCGAGCCCAGCACAGTGGCTCATGCCTGTAATTCCAACACTTTGGGAGGCCAAGGAGGGCAGATTACTAGTGCTCAGGAGTTCAAGACCAGTCTGGCCAACATGGTAAAATCCTATCTCTACAAAACATACAAAAATGATCCAGGTGTGGTGGTACATGCCTATAGTTGTCCCAGCTACTTGGGAGGTTGAGGTGGGGCTTGAGCCCAGGAGGTGGAGGTTGCAGTGAGTCAAGGTCATCCCACTGCACTCCAGCCTGAGCAACAGAGCCAGACCCTGTCTCAAAAAAATAAAAAATAAAAATAGAACTCCGGAGCTACACATTTTTATTTGGAAACCTTAACATTTTAGTTAGCAAAGGCTGCATCTATACAGTCTTATCCTTAGTGTTTCGATCTAAAACTGTATCCATTTTTGCCTGCTTGATAGGTTAGAGTTCTCTGGTACAATTCTTTTCTCTTCCTATATTTCACACAGGTTTCATTTCTTTTTTTTCTTGGTTAATAAAATCTTACTCCTCTATGAAGGTTTATAGTATTTTATCTTCATGGTGGTTTTTCATATTATAGTGGCCTTCTTTCTTCTCTCTCCTCAACCCCTCCCAAGAGTTGTACTTTGATGCTAAAATTATGAGCCTTATGGTTCTTTCCTCAATATTTGTCAGATGTCCTTTTGATCACTGCCGCCCCCCAATTTTTTTCTGTTATCACTTTATGGCATGTTTCCTGTAAACAGCTCAGAGTTGAATTTCATTTTAATCTAATCTCAGGTCTGTTTAAGAAATCATAACCTATTGACAAGCGGAGTATCATAACATATGTTTGGTCGTATTTCCATCAATAGGTGTGGCTCGCCTATCATTTGAAATACTCTGCCTTCACACAGCACTGCAGGATCTTGGGGTAAAATTGCAAGCCACTCTTCCATTTTGGGTTTCATTTCCAGAAGAGAGGAACAGAATAGATGGGGTCGAATTAGAATCAGGTGAAGTTGATATCTGGAACCAGCACTTCCTTTTCTGAGGTCCTTTCCCACTTCTCACTTCCCACAGGGGTTTCCACTCTGTCTCTTCCCTCTGATTGTCATGGCTACTGGGGCCTTCCCTGTCCCCGGGACAGTACACTCCCTCCTTCTTTCTTCTGCACCAAAATTTTTACTCTGAACTCATCTCAAAAAGAAAGTAAATTCTCACTGTAGGCCAACTACTTCATTGCCCACTTGACCTTCCTAGGTAACAGGTTGTTGACTAAATGGAGTCTTTCAGATGGTATAAGACAGATAATTTCAGACAAATCTCCTTTCTGCTGGAAAGAGAAAAACCTATGACCTGCAATAGGGCAGACTCAAACATTCCTCCCCAAACCGTGGAAAATCTCATTGTACATCCCAGTCCTCTATTCCTCTCCTTGAAGGAGAACCCACAAATGCTCTGTCTTAGGCATCTGGCCTGTTCTGTTCTTCAATGAGATTCAAAGAACCCCAGTATTTGCCACCTTCAGGCTCAGATAGGCACTGAGGCCACAGGCCACATTGTAGGGGTTCAGCTCAAGTGTTTGCCTGTTGGCAACTGAGTTTTCTCAGTGATGGAAACCTCAGCCTCTTCATCTTCTTCCCCGTGGTACTCATCACATGGCTGTTGCTGTGGACCGCAGGCTTTGGGTTTACTCAGAGTTCGGTTCAAATCCATGCCTTGCCATTTATGAGCACTAGAACCTTGGGCAATTACTTAAGAACTTTAGGTCTCAGTTTACCTAGCTGTGTGGTTAAAATAAAGTATGTGCTCTATGCTGTTAGGAGGTAAAAACAGAAGAATCTTGGCAAAGGGCCAAGCCTCCTATCTGGCTCAATGTTGGCTATGACTGTAGTTACAATCAGTATAACTCAATGGTCCTCAATTTTCTATAGTGACCAGCTGACTATGCCATCTAAACAAACTTCACACAAAGGATATCTCAGTGAACATTGATTTTCATTTCTAAAAAGAAGCTTATTCAATTAAAAACATTTCAAAACCCTAGGCATCCTATCACATTGCAGAGTACCACAGATCCAAGAGAATCAACTAAAAACTTGCAAAATATGGTTGAGCAGCAGATATTAATTTCACTATAAAGGCCGTTGTTGTAAAATTTTGCCTTAAAAATCAGGAAGGAGAGATATTTCAGCAAGTTTTAAGCAGTTTGAGAAAATGAAAACGAAATCCAGTATTGGTGAGATTTCAAGAGATTCCATTAGGGCAAGGCAAAGAATATTTGCAATAAAAGGACATTTCCAGGAACTTCAACCCAGAGTGGGATATATGCACAGAGAATTGCTGAAGCTCCAGGAGAGGCAGGCCTGGTCTGACAGAACAGTCCTACAAAGTCGCCAATAAAAGAAGAAGCGTGATTCCCATAGGGCATGTCCAGTTCTGAAGTGCAATTAGAAACACCAGCATGACAGATTTTTCGCCCCATAAATGGGTGAGGGAGTAGATCTATTTCTCTTTCTGTAGCTCCATTAAAGCTGTTCCTCCAAATCTAAACTTTTCATCAAAACAAACCTACGTGTTGGATGTCTTAGTCTAATCTGATGTTTAAATCAATAAGCAAACATAAAAGACTTCATGGAGGAAGCTATGTTATTCACTCTCCTGTCATTTGCCACTTAACTGGGGAGGAGGGATGATGGCAGGGAGAAGCAGTTTATGTTTTTGATGCCTGCATTGTTTTGAGCTGATCTTTTTACAATCCCAGTTTTCAAAGTTGTGTCACTCTGAAAACAGCATTCTATCCAATTGGCTCAAACCAAGAGCCTTAGGTAACAATAAAATGACAGTTGTCACTCAAATGCTTTGCAAGTTATAATCAGTATAGAAGTTAAATAATATATCAAAGCACTCTTTGTCATTTTATGACTATAAAAGTAGGAGACAGTGACTGTCTCAGTGTTCATAATACTGCATGTATGATAAATCTAAATGGGTCATCGAACTGCGTCCAGCCACACATCCCCCCAACTATATTTTTCTAATTTCTAATTCTAGAGTAGCGTCTGGATGCTTTGTAACTGGTGCCGGGATTTTTTTTTCTTCCTCAACATTTTCTTGCCAAGCATATCATTACAAGATTCTGCAGTAACAAGCATTCTTCTGCTCAAATTTATATCAATTAGTTGAGGACAGTAATTCAATTGGACGACCCACTGGATTTTGAAAGACTCGTGACCATGTCAAAGTGACGACCTTTTTCTTTCTCTCTCAGCCAAAAGCAATTTTTTAACAAGGAGCCCTAGAAAGAAATGCTGGTTTAATAATTAGTTATTGATCATGGCCAATGCCATGGTGAATACCATTGGATTACTCAGAGACCAGTAAATCGGAGCACGGATGTTTCCCTTGTCAAGACTGTGAGAGAGTGGGGGGAACAAAAGCAAAGAACTGACAGAATAAGATATCAAAAACAGCTTAATTAAGTACGTTTTCATCTTTGATAGGGATTCTTTTCGTTTTCAAAAGTAGAAGTAAAATCTTTAACTGGAGTAGATTCAAAGCCAAATTATTTGAAACACTTGTATTAAGATAAAGCAACTTAACAGTATACCACCACTTAAAAACACTGTAAAAGACCAGCTATGAGTTAAGCAGTCTTGGAAAACACTAAAATTGCTTTAAAATAACACCATGCAAAGTTATTTTGATAAATTAACCCTGCTTTGGCTGGCATTTTTGCCTCCCTAAGATACCATTAACCCCCATGCCCTGAGATGCCCATTAAAAACAATTTGGATACATGCAGAAAAAGACTATAACAATTATAGACAGTAGCTTTAAAAGTATAATTGACTTTTCTGAGCACTAATTTAGGCGTCACTTTAGGGCTGCATAAAAATCTCCACATATGAGCCACTTAATGGAAGGAAAAACTCAAAAGATGATTTTATGTACTTTGAGGGGAAAAATGTTTCCATTAGTTGTACAATTTCTTCCTAGAATAGGAAAAAAAAGACACTGAAAATGCAACATGACAACTAAGTCAGAACTTCTAACTAGTTTGAAGGTGGGCATATCCAATCCTTATTCTGACAAACAAAAATGGAATTCCCTCTATGCTCCATATTTAAGGAGAGGGTTTTCTGTTGAAATCAACCACATTCATGATAAAGTAGTTACAGTATAGAAGGACTCTTAAACATAATTTTAGAAATGAATATGTGGATACTGAGCAGATGAATCAGATTACTCAACTCTAGCTCTATGATTTTATATTCTCAGGAGTCAACTTTTCCCCAGAAAAAAAAAATGTGCTAATTTTACATCTAATTTCAAGTGGTTCTGATGGTTCCAAAGAATAGGGGCATACTCAAATGTTGTGATCATTTTTAGTCCATTCTAGAAAACGACCTTTAGCTTTCAGCTTGCTGTCAAGAAACGAAAAGTGATGTCCCAAGACTCCATTCTTTCCCTATAATAAAATACACTCAAATAAAATCTGGACAATAATTTGATTGGGATATCAAAGAGAAGACCAAATCTTTAAGAGTCTTCACAACTCTGATTCAGGAACACAATGCTTATAGTGGTTTTCAGAGATGTACCTAAGAACTGTACCTCTCTAGAAGCATGACAGTCTCCTTGGATTCTCTATAGGATGTAGCAACTGCAGTGACCAAATTTATTCCTTAAATTTTTTTGAGACACAGTTTTGCTCTCATCATTCAGGCTGGAGTGCAGTGGTGGGATCTTGGCTCACTGCAACCTCTGCCTCCTGGGTTCAAGTGATTCTCCTGCCTCAGCCTCTGAGTAGGTGGGATTATAGGCACCCACCACCACACCCAGCTATATTTTGCATTTTTAGTAGTGACAAGATTTCACCATGTCGGCCAGGTTGTCTCAAACTCCTGAGCTCAGGTGATCCACTCACCTCAGCCTCTCAAAGTTCTGGCATTACAGGTGTGAGCCACCATGCCCAGCCTCACCTTAAATTTTTGTGTCAACCTGACCTTAGAGGTCAAAAAAGATATTTTTGGTCACTGAGTGGCTAATTTCAAGTGATTCTAGTTTCAGGTGGTTCACATCTAATTTCAAGTGATTCTGATAGTTCCAGAGAATGGGGCATACCCATATGTGATCATTGAGCAGCTGAAATATATTGCTATTCACATTAATTGTATATTTTTCAAGAAGACCAACTCCCACTTTGTATGCATGTTAAAAGATAAAAATAAAAAAAAACAACAGCCACAAGTGAAGACTCCTGGACTTCCAATGAAGTGGGAGTTCTAGTTTGGTTTGACCTTTAATGAACCAGGTTAGCTTGGCCATGACATTTCAATTCCCCCATCAATAAAATGAGTAAGATGTCTATATCCTCACTATTCATTGTGGATTCCAAGAGCCAGCAGCTCGGCATCACCTGGGAGCTTGTTAAAAATGCAGGACCTTGGCCAGGCACGGTGGCTCATGTCTGAAATCCTAGCACTTTGGGAGGCTGAGTGGGGCAAATCACCTGAGGTCAGCGGTTCCAGACCAGCCTGGCCAACACGGCGAAACCTCTTCTCTACTAAAAATACAAAAATTAGCCAGGCATGATGGCTTGCCCCTGTAATTCCAGCTACTTGGGAGGCTGAGGCAGGAGAATCGCTTGAACCCAGGAGGCGGAGGTTGCAATGAGTGGAGATCATCACGCCACTGCACTCCAGCAAGGGCAACAGAGTGAGACTCCATCGCAGAAGAAAAAAAAAAAAAAGCAGGATCTTGAGCTCCTCCCTATTCCTATTAAATCAGAATCTGCATTTTAACAAGACGTCCAGGAGATATGAAGCTCTGAACGCTGGTTTAAAAGACCTTTAAGATCACTTCCAATCTTGCTGTGTGGGGAAAGGGAGAGAGAAACTCCTTAGGTTCAGAAGGCAGCCCAACATCTCTGCATCTCTGTGTGTGTTTCTGTGTGTGTGTGTGTGTGTGTGTGCGCGCGCGCGTGCACGTGCGCGCGCAGGTGCCCGTGTTTATTCGCTTTCACATTTCACCTCTTTACCACATGGATGCCTGTGCAGTTCCCTGAGCCTGTAGGACGACACATTTGTCAAGTTCTCTGTGGCTTCATGTTTAGCTAAACAAATGTGCTGTCAGATGCCCTGAGATTGAGCAAAATGGGATGTGGACCCCAGTTCTGCTGTGTGGCTCGTCTGACTTAGATGTTTTCCACTGAGGTCATGGCACAAGGAATTAAAACCTCTTTACCTCAAGAGCTCATCTAAACTCACATCCAAATTAGGAAGGTACGAGAAATAAATAATCTCATCTGTCTTTTTTGCCAGCATCACCTGATCTGTCAAGTCTGTCTTTAGTATCCCTACGCCAAGCTGACAGCTCCCCCTCGTCCACCCCCGCAATATCTGGATCGGTAGGGACAGACGCCCCACCCCTGAGAAGATTCACTTACAGTAACTGCTGAGGTGCAAGTAGAGAACGAACAATAGAAGCCTGTCAAGCCCGACAGCCAGCCCGGGATGTATGAGCGCCGAGCTGACAGCAAGGGCCTCAGAGGGTAAACTGCTTTGCTGGAACTAATTAAACAGATGAAATTATTACATGAATATGCAGATGTTGTTTACATTTTACCATATGGTATTATTTCAGGTAATAACTCGCAGGAGAATCCCTTCCTCTCATCAAGAGGAAATGGGTTGAAAAGAAGGCCCCACGTGTCACCTTTTGGTTGCCAGGCAGACACTGATAACTCTGGTTTTCTCTCTGAGTCATGGGGAGTGTTCAGTTGGATTCTTGTGGCACGAGCAAGATGAAGCTGGGGCCCCTCTCTGAAAGTAATGGGTGGGAGGCAGGGCTGCCTTCGCTGAGCTGAAACGGTGGCTCCAGCTGCTGTAAAATTCAACTAAAGGTTGAAGTGCATCTGGCCATAGACATGGTGCCAGTCTGCAAGTCACAGGAAGAGCCAACCAACTCACCTCATGCCTCTGTAGCTGCCATTTCCTTTAAGACTTGGGACTTTAAGTCTCCAAGGCTTAGGTGACTAGAGAGCAAGGCAACTGATTTCTAAACTGCCAAGTCAGAACCATACCATCCAGATGAGTGTCACCCCCTCCAAAGGTGCCACCTTCAGAGGGAGGCAATGCACTGAAGCCAAGAGCCTTGGCAATCAATGAGAACATGTGTGAGAAAGCAGGGTCAGCACATTCAGGCAGGAATCGTCATTCTCCAGGGATGTCAATCTCCCTTCCTGATCTTTCCTCCCATGCCTCTATTACTGCATTCACACCCAGTCATTCAGCCAGTCCTACTTGAGATTTTCTCATCCCTCATCCCCCACATTCAACTAAGCATGAAGGCTTTCCCTCTAAAATGATGCTTGCATGTTTTCTGCTGCCCCATCCCCAGTATGTCCTGCCATGGCTTTCGGCATTTTTAATGAAATTCCTATAGCAGCCTGTCTACCATTCTCCTTTTCTTACTCTCTACCGTCTTCAATCCAATTAGAATTATTTCTAAAATTCACATCTCATCAGGCCTCTGCCTCCCTTAAGAGAAGTCAATGGCATATCACTACTTTCAGTCCCAAGCCAACCACAGACCTGCTTTACAAGGTGTGATCCTGCAACCCATTCCCAGCTTGTTCCTATTTCTACGCTGAGGTTTTTTCCTGTGCAGTTTGCTGTACTTGGACCATTTCCTCTCTTCCTCCACCTCCTTCTCTTACTAGCTTACAGCTAATCAGCCTTTTATGTTTGTGTTGAAATTTGTTGTAATGATTGCTATTATTACAAAGAAAACAACCATCAAATCTGGCCCTGTCAAAACTCTGCATTATTTACTCCTATGGGATAATCAGACCAAAGAGCCTTCTCTGAATTTATCCTCCTTTATCCATCCCCACATTAAACACATGCAAACATAGATACGCACATATAAAATCTTTTTTCCAAAACTGAGATCCTGTTATTCATGCTCCTCTGAAACTAGCTCTTGTCACTTTACAATGTCATGGGCATTATCTAGATCAAAAGATAAAAATAGATCACATTCTTTTCAATGCTTCAAAATACTCCATGCTATGCACACATCGTTATTCACTAAACTATCTTGCTATTACAAAATATTCAATATTCAAGGTTTTTTCTTTTTCTTTCCTGTTTTTTTTTAACTTTCTTTGTAGGTGAAAATAATGTTTCTACAAATTTTCTTGTAAGTGGTTACTTATTGATGGCTTTTTTTCTGAAAGGATTGATTTCCCAAAATGGCATTGCTAGGTCTAAAGGCACATGAGCTTTTAAATTTAATAGATATTTCCAGATGATTTTCCAAAAAGATTGTAGCAATCTATACTCCCATCAGCAACACATGGGAGTTTCTATCTGCCTACATCCTTGATAATGTTATATTTTACAGCTTTTTGTATTATTTTTGTTCCTGTTTTTATTAAGACTTACGTTATTTTTGTGTCTAGCTCCTTCACTCTGAGGGAAGTTCAGTGTCATTTTCTAAGTTTATTCTTTGTTTTCAAGCTCATTTCCTATTTTTCTATTGTGTTGTATCCCTTATAAATTTGTAGGATTGTTTAAGCTAATTCTTTGTCTTGTGTGTGACAAACATATCTGCTCAACACATGCTGTTTTCCCTTATCAGCTTTTGGGTTTCCCAAGTCTCCTGAAGAAGCCTCTTCCTACCCTCCTGTTATTCAAATATTCATCAAATATTTAATTAGCGTATTTTCCATACTCCTTTTTTCTTCGGAAAATTTTCTTAGCTAGTTCCAGTATATATTCTTCCAGGTGAACTTCAAAATCTTTCTGCTTCATTCCTTACCCACCCTCCCAAAACACCATATAGAATTTGAAATAGAATTGTATAAAATTTATTAACTTGAGAAAGTTTGATATTATATAGTAAAAATATTACTATTCTTTCTAATTTGTGTCTTGTTTTTGATCTTCAATAGGATTTTGAAGTTTTCTTCATTTAAATTCTATATTTTCTTATTCCATTTGTCTTGAAATTTTCCTTTTATTGTATATAGTGAGTGCATTTTACTTTTCATCTTTCAGTTAGTTATTACTGTAATTGAGAAGCTATGAATATTCTTCTTGTCTTGTTAATTCCAATTATTCATATTATCTTATTAATGCTACTAGGTTTTAGTGGCTTTTTTTAGGTTTACCAAGTAAGCAGTCACATCATCTGCCAATAAAGATAACTTTCTCTCTTCTTTTTCAATAATTAATTCAACTTATTTTGTTTCTTGCTTTATTGCAACCTCCAAATAACGTTAAATAATAGAGGTTATTTATGCAATGCATTTGAATTTAAAATGATTTCAGTATTTCAAAATATGATGCTTATTATTTGTTTTGGGATATATATTTGTACTATATTTAATTATGCAAGAAATATTTTATTAGTAATAGTTGCCAAACTTTGTAAATTATCTTTTTGGCATCTATTGATTAAATGAATTGTATTTATTGATATAATTAATTATGTTGGTAAAAGTCCAAATGTTGAATCTTTCTTGAATTTCTATTACTCATGCTATGTTATTCTTATACTGCCAAATTCAATTTGTTAATACTTTTTATTTTTACAAGCAAAATTGCACTGTTTTATCATGTTTTGGACTTGAAGTTCTGCTAGCTTCTTTTTTTTATTATTATTATTTTTGAGACGGAGTTTCGCTCTTGTTGCCCAGGCTGGAGTGCAATGGCACGATCTCGGCTCACCGCAACCTCCACCTCCTGGGTTCAGGCAATTCTCCTGCCTCTGCCTCCTGAGTAGCTGGAATTACAGGCATGCGCCACCATGCCCAGCTAATTTTTTGTGTTTTTAGTAGAGACGGGGTTTCACCTTGTTGATCAGGATGGTCTCGATCTCTTGACCTCGTGATCCACCCGCCTCGGCCTCCCAAAGTGCTGTGATTACAGGCTTGAGCCACAGTGCCTGGCCTCTGCTAGCTTCTTAAGCTGAATTGAGAAATTGGTTTGGATGGGTACAAAGCCTTGCTCCTCAAAATGCAATTTTCAGGTCTGCAGCACTTACTAAAACTGCGCTTTAGTATGTTTTCCCAGTCCTACTACATAAAAATCTAGAGTTAAATAAGAACCTCCTGTGATTTGTATACGCATTAAAAATTTTAAAGCACTGGTATAAATAACACAGTGATTATTCACTTTTTTCAGATTATGTCACGCTAAGCCGAAAATCTGTTTGGTTGTGGCATCTGTTGAAAACTGGCACTTGGCCGGGCATGGTGACTCATGCTTGTAATCTCAGCACTTTGGGAGGCTGAGGTTGGCAGATCACAAAATCAGGAGTTCGAGACCAGCCTAGCCAATATGGTAAAACTCCGTGTCTACTAAAAATACAAAAATTAACTGAGTGTGGTGGCACATGCCTGTAGTCACAGCTACTTGGGAGGCAGAGGCAGGAAAATCGCTTGAACCCGGGAGGCGGAAGTTGCAGTGAGCCGAGATTGTGCCACTGCATTTCAGCCTGGGTGACAGAGTGAGACACTGTCTCAAAAAAGAAAAAAAAGAAACAAAGAACAAAGAAAAGAAAATTGGTACCTAGGTGATAAGTTGAGAGGTGCAGCAAACCGCCATGGTACACATTTACCTGTGTAACAAATCTGCACATCCTGCACATGTATCCTGGAACTAAAAAGGAAATTAATTTAAATTTAAAAAAGAAAACTTGTAGATTATTGTCTTCCCAATTTTTCTTATATATTTGTTCAATCACTTTTCTACCTCTTCTGGATTCCAATTTGAATGTTGCATTTTCCTGAGCAATCTTATGTTTCCTCCAATGTTTCCCTACAAATACTTCAGATGTCAGTGTAGACAGACTCATCTCCGTGGACGGGATCCCCTCCCAGCGTCTGCAGCCCTGCCACTGGTCCCCGTTCCCTGCTCTGTTCACACTCTCCTCCTTGTCCGCCATCATACTTGGCATATTTTATTATAACGTCTTGTTTAACTGCCTTTCTCCTCTGGTTGACTATCAAATCCAAAAGGGACAAGAACATGTCATTTTTGTTCATTTTTGTAGGACTGGCACCAAGCAAAATCTCTGACACATAATAGGCATCCCAGAAATATGCTGCATGGCAACTGGATGGATAGGTAGATGGGTAAGTAGTATTCTTATATATAGTAACCGATATTCAATTATGGTTATATCCCTGGGGCAGGAAATCATCGCTTAAAAGTATTGGTTTTATTTTCAGAATCAGACAAAAATAATTTTGTTCTAGAGAAAAAAAGATGTTCAAGCTCAACAAAACAATTTCAGGTAAAAAAATGAAATGTAAATATGAAATAACAAAGCCAACTTACTTCTGGCACACACACAAATCAAAGTTAGTGCTGAAAGAATAATTCTCTGAAACATGTTGAACACGGAGCAAGTGCACAACCCCTGAAGAAGCACGTATTGAAGGTCACCCTGAGGCACAGGGGAGTTCTAGTTTCTTTATTTGAACATTATCTCATCTTTTTCTTGGCATTTCCCAGTTCATGTACAGATTGTTTCCAAATGGTGGTTGAAAATCATTGTTTAAAATTCACATTATTGCTCCGATAAGGGATGTGTTGGGATCTCAAGACAAAACATAGGGAGTTGTTGGGTGAACAGTAATGAAATCGCGAAGCTCAGAGGGCTGGTCATGTAGGAATCTGTCTTTTGGTTAATGGGTCCCCTGGACGAATACTGAAGTAGACACATGGGTCAGTCAGGGTTCTCCAGAGAAACTGAGCCAATAGGATATACGTATGTGTGTGTATATTTATTAATTTACATAAGGAGTTGGCTCATGTGATTCTGGAGGCTGGCAAATGTTATATCCATAAGGCAAGTGAGTAAAAAATCTCGAGCTAGTTGATGTTGCAGTTCTGAAATGTGTAGGACAGATCAGCAAGCCGGAGACTCGGATAGGATTTCTATGTTGCAGCTTAGAGTCAGAATTCCTTCTTCTCTGGGAAACCTCGGACCTTGCTCTTAGACCTTGAACCAGTTAGATGATAGCCACCCATATTATCAAGGGCAGTCTCCTGTACTTAAAGTCAACAGATTGTAGATGTTAATCACATCTGAAAAATACCTTCACACCAATATCTAGATGAGTATTTGACCAGACAAATGGACCACAGCATAGTCAAGTTAGCATAAAAAAATTAACCCATCACCATAACCCGCTGTGACAGTTGTCCCATCCCACCCATTCCACCATGCTTCAGTCTGCTCTAAGATTTCCTTATGCTCTCCCTATTCAAGCCTCTCTCAAGTTTCTCTTGGTCCTTAACCTCCCCCTTGCAAAATAATCATTCTTTAAAAACTCAAATGCTATTTGTTTTAAAAAAGCAATTTGGTCAGACTAATTTGTACTAATATGCAAGAGGTAGCTAGAATTTCGGAAACTGACACAAAATCTGGGTGGATTTTTGGAGTAGAGGAAAAGCATTTAGTAGGGGTCATTGGCACTAAACTAGGGAATCACAAAACACATTACACGAAGATCTGGCAGGTAACAGAAATGATTAAAGTGGGCTTAGTCTAGAACCACTGGTCCAGTATTGAGAATGACAGCAAATTGGACAAGGCCAGACTCAGCTAATCTCTCTCCAATCTTTGCCATGTGGGAGGAGTTTAATGTGGCTCCATTTTTTACTTTTTCAAGAAAAGCTAGAAATCCACATTTGTGGGAGGCATTTCCCAATCATGAAGACACTCCACAGGCTGCTAGTTCAAGAATGTATTCCTTACTTTTTTCTTTGCCATCTCTTTCTTTCCTGTGATGCTAAGTTCTCTTATAATCTGAAAGTTTGGTTTCTAAGTGTAACTCATCTGGAGAGAAGAAAGAGAGGAGGAAGACAGAAAGACTATACCTATGGCTCATTTCTCCAAAGCCAGGTGCTTCCAAGTTAGAGAATTTTTTGGTTGAGTCCTTCCCTGTACACCAAGGCCTGGTTGACTTTGTCCATGCCTATGGGGTTTGTAAAGAAGACATTTCTTTTCATAAGTTTTCACTCATTTTGAAAAGCCTAACCTCTCCTAGAGACATGCAGTGCATTGGACAACAAAATTAAGGATCAGTAATAACAGAACTACTTCTGGACATTGCCACAAGCCATACTACACCCAAGATACTCAGAGAATAATCACATGATCCTAATCGGACTAGCTTCAGAAACAGAGACAAATGAGAAGCAATGGCCATCTTATTATTTGTCCATTTCTACAGGCAGGGATGTTTCTATGCCTCTTTATTTATGTTTATTAAGGAAAATGCAAAGATTACTCAAGATGGAAAGCATCCTTGCAACTCTCATGGGAGTGGATTTCTCCTGACTCACTTCTCTGGCTCCTTTGGTTTGATATCTCTCTGTGCTCTCTGAGATACCTTTTTTTTTTTTTTTTTTTTTTTGAGATGGAGTTTCGCTCGTTATCCAGGCTGGAGTGCAATAGCACGATCTCGGCTCACCACAACCTCCGCCTCCTGGGTTCAGGCAATTCTCCTGCCTCAGCCTCCTGAGTAGCTGGGATTACAGGCACACACCACCATGCCCAGCTAATTTTTTGTACTTTTAGTAGAGATGGGGTTTCACCATGTTGACCAGGATGGTCTCGATCTCTTGATCTTGTGATCCACCCACCTTGGCCTCCCAAACTGCTGGGATTACAGGTGTGAGCCACCATGCCCGGCCCTCTCTGAGACACTTAAAGTGATGCCTCTCTCTCTGCAGTCTGCATAAGATTCACCTGGGGGTGTCTAAGGATGCAGCTTCCCAGACCGCACTCCAGAGACCCTGAGCCAATACACTTAAGGAATCTGCAGTTTAAAAGTGCACCAAGGTGCACCAAGGATCCAAGCTAAACAACACTGCCCTAGGGGAAGGAAAATGGGATCTGATGAGGAAAGACTAAGGGGGAATCCTTTCTTAACTGGACACTTGCTTCAGTAGTAATAAGTGATGCTTGGCAGTTTTTCTAAGAGTTACAAGGAAACCATGTGCGTAAAACTCAATGCTTTTCCTTAAACGAACCTAGTTGTCTTCTGTTAATTGACAGGCAAAGGACAGACTTCCATGACAATTGGATTCTATGACTTCAGTGGAACTCCAAACATTTCCACAGAAGATGGTAAAGGGGAAATTTGCCCTGCAAGAGCCAATTATCCAGAGTGTGTCTGCTCAGTGGTCAAGCGGAGAAGTTCACATACTGTTACTTATCTCTTCCCACACACCTAACTTCGTTTTCCAAAGGATCACAAAAGACTCACCAGGCCTTTAAATAAAAATAGTGATGCCGTATTTAAGTGAGATTTGAATTTAATTCCATGTCTTACAGATAAATGATTAAAAACATACTGTCCTCTCTTTGCTACCTGAGATAAATGACTGCAGACATACCTACCCAGAAGCTGCTATGGAGCATCCAGGAAAACACAGTGTCTGTTTCTGAAGGATTTGTGTGTATCTGACAGTCAGATACTCTGTTCTCTGTGATGCCTCTAGGTAAACTGTTTATAATCTTAGAAACCCTTTGGGATGCTCACCGCAGATGATCATGTCTCAGTGGCATATCTGAAAGGCCAAGGAACTAGAGGCTCTAGAGTCCTGTGACAATGAAAGACTTGGCTTAGGCAGGGAAAGAAAAGCATTCGAGGCAGCTAAGATTAGCAACTTGCTGTGTCTGGAATGCACTGTTTTTACCACGTTCTTCTGAAAGTCATCTATATATGGTATGCTTAATGCAATAGTTTATTAAATCGCAGGCCATCTTCCACTCCTCATTTGCAGTGACTGATAAAATTTGCCACTTTAAATCATGAAATTGGAGAATAAGAGGAATGAGCCCTGCTTAAGCTTTCTGATTTTTAAAAAGTCTTCATGCAGACAGCCTCAGCCTAATGCACACTGAAATAATCTGGAATGCTTTTTAAAAATGTTGATAGGGAGCCGTGGTGGCTCCGGCGAGTTGTCCTGGAGCTTGAGGAGGCGAGGCTATGAGTTCAAGGCCAACCTGAGCAACATAACAAGCTCTTATTAACAACAACAACAAAAAATTAATCGTTTCAGCCCCGCCCTAGACTATGAAATCAGAAACCCCAGGGGTGACTATGCCATTTTAAACTCCCTTATTTGAGGTGATTCTAGGGCAGCCCTGGTGAGCCACTGGCAATTGTATACATTCACACTCATGCTGATGGGATGCCTTGCAAGTAAGACCACTTTTGAGATGGTCCCCTTTGGAAGACACCTTAATAGCTAAATATCTGAAATACCTGATGTCCAATTCTGTGCCATATTGAAGAGCCAACGCGAGAGTTCACTAACAAAGAGTAGTTAGAATGAGTAATAGGTAGTTCTGAGCTAGAGCCAACATTCACACTTTTATTAACTGATGCCCATTGTAGGGGTTATTTTGAAATATAAGAATCCACAGGTTGAGTTTGTATCTTTAGGTGGGGGGCGGGGGGGAAACTAAGTAGAGTCTCATTTAAGTTTAACAAATGCCATATTCTTCTTCTATCTAAACAACGACTCCTCTGCCAGCCCCGCCCACCTGCCATTATCGTAGAATGGAAGAAGCAATGGCAGGAGTTATTTGTAACCCATGCGCAAGTCATTTAGAAAATACTCTTCATACAGTTCTATATTAGAGTTTGCAGCTAATTGTATTAATTGCTAAGCAACAGGTTGGAAGTGTGGTTTTACCAAGGGTTAGAGAGACACAGCAAAAATTGGAACAAAGCCAGCCACACATATTTGCACTACCTCTGTACCCAGGCAAGGAGCTCAAAAACTAGTTGACAACTCCTCTCTTCCCAGAGAGGCTTAGTTAAGAGTTAGAAGGGACGAAGAAAACAAACAAACAAACAAAAACACACACAAACAAAACGCTGAAAAACTTCGCAAATATACTCGCATATATCCTGGAGAATTCCGACTACAAAGAAAACACCTTTTGAGTTCAAGTGAAAGCCCACATTTGCTCCCTGAGGGACCCCAATTATAACAAGGGGTCCTCTTTTTATGTTCTCCTTTAAGGAAGAATCACCACAAATTTTGTTTGAAAGTTTTCAAAATCTTTTGTTTAGTGTTATATTCTAAACAGAGTAAGTTACAAACGATCGGAAAAATCTCCAGATGTTTGCCAAACTAAAAGTCAAAGAAATTGCAGAATCTTTTGTGCCTCTCCAAAACCCAAACTTGACCTTCCAGCAGGTGGGGTCTAGTCTTCTCCGAAGTCTGTGGGAGACTGGTCTTCTCCGAAGTCTATGGGAGTCTAGTCTTCTCCGAAGTCTGTGGGAGACTGGTCTTCTCCGAAGTCTATGGGAGTCTAGTCTTCTCCGAAGTCTATGGGAGTCTAGTCTTCTCCGAAGTCTATGGGAGTCTAGTCTTCTCCGAAGTCTATGGGAGACTAGTCTTCTCTGAAGTCTATGGGAGTGATGTACTTGAGCTGCTTGTGCCAACACATGCTCTGGTCAAGTGTGGGACCCTGGAGGGAGGCAGAGTCCCATTGCATCAAGGGTGAGCATCCTCCATGAGCAGCTGCTCTGGGCGGCCCCAGGAGTTGACCCACATTCATGGAATATAGCATTCTTCTCATGGTTTTTCCCTGTTCAGGGTTCAGGTCTCAGCTCAGACATCATCTCCCAGATCACGCTCTCCCTGTGTTCACAGCACATCGCCCTGCTATTCCCTTCACGGCCCTCCCCTCTATCTGTCCATGCCTGGTCCGCTTTTTCACTCAGTTATCATGATTGCCCCTCCCAACCATAAGAAGAGTAACTAAAAGAGAGACCTTGTTTGTTCTGCTCACTGCCATATTCTCAGTTCCTAGCACAGTGCCAGCTTTAATGCGTACTCAGTAAATGCCAAATGAAGGAAGGAATTAGACAAAGGCGGGGATGACGAAGTGAATCTTCAGAAAACACAAGGGTCGGGGGAAGCACTGGACCAGGCAGACAGCAGGTGATGAGTTTCCCAGGCCATCTGAAGGGCATTGGTGCAGGACAGGCTACAGAAGGTCTGCACGGGAGTCCAGAGGAAAGGAAGAAGGAGACGAGAGAGGAGACACCCCAGACCCGCCCCCCAGCCATTCCACAAACACATAAGCACATACGACTCACAGTATCTGAGACTCTACTCTAGTCCGTGCCCTAGGAACAATAAAAATAAATATTATGGTGCCTTCCAGCAGGGAGACCAGCACATAGATGGACATTATTTAGGAGATGTTAATAACCATAATGTTTCATCATCATCATCATCATCACAGCTCGCGTTTATCGGGCACTAACTATAGAGGAGGCACCATGCCAACTCCTTTACATGGATCAATTTATGTAATCCTTACAAAGCCATCCCACATTATTACCTCTTTTTGTGCTGATCCAGAAACTGAGGTTAAGCCAATTGTCCAAGGTCACAAAACTAATAAATGATCATAGGCAGGTAAAAGGTTAAGTGGTTGTAAAGACAAATAGAGAGTGAGAACGATACTGGGATCTAATAAAACTTAAAACTCCAGCTTAAAGAATGAGGCTGATTTCTCTTTCGGCTCCAGCAGGATTTGGGTGGACAGCGACAAAAATTCTCTTCTTGACCAAACTCTAGCCAGTCTCCTTGAGCCCTTTTCTCAACGAGGCCTCAACCTTGGCCTATGAAGACTTGAATAAACTAACATGGTTTCTAATACCTGAAGGCCACATATCTAGGATGACCCTAGTCCCCCTTCTTAAAGTGCCTGCCAAAATAATTTACTGTTTGTTCCATCCAGCACCTGTTGATAGGGCCCCTCTGTGGAAGGATAAGAGCCTAATTTCCGTAAGTGCCACTGAGCAAACTCAGATGGGTTTCACATTGACCAACTGCTCCTTCCCGATTTTTGTAATTTTTTATTTCCCCGAGTCTACTCATTATCCTCTACACTCCCTCATTCTCCCTTTAAAATGTCCAGTTACCTCTGTACAAAGCAGAGTTCAGCTCACATTGAGCTTTTTCCCATTGCAATTGTTACTGATCAAAATCTGTTCTTACCACTTTAACTAGTGCCCAGTTTGGTTTACCTTTGACAACAGCTAGCAATCACCACCACAGTGGTAGAGCTAAGACCCATATCTGACTCGCAAGCAGCGTGACTGGTATGAGCAAATTAGTCTATCACTTTGTCAGGAGGAGAGAGAAGGGGTGAGGCCCAGGTCAGAGAATGTACAATGATTAATACTCAAAATAGGTCAAGCAGGGTGAAAACATATATCCCAAGCAGATTTAGGGGGATGAGGGTTTATATACTCACAAGTGGTAACAACATGAACAACTGGAAAAAATGTCAATCTCCAGTTTGTGTACTGAAAGTCAGTGGTCTAGTGGGGACATGGATGGAAGGGGTCAGGGATGGGATGGTGCATGCTGACCACAAGGTGAGGCAAAACTGTGAACGGCCTTATAGTCTAGACCATGGAGTTTGTGGACAGTTGGTAGTCATAAAATATTTTAAGTGGAGGCTAAGGAGGGGGTATGATGGTGTCTCTTGTAGGGTCATCCGAATTTTGGATTATCTCCTTGTTATGGTTAGGCTGTGTCCCCACCCAAATCTCATCTTGAACTGTAGCTCCCATAATTCTCACATGTTGTGGGAGGGACCTGGTGGACAATAAATGAATCATAGGGGTGGCTTTCCCCACACTGTTCTCATGGTAGTGAGTAAGTCTCATGAGATCTGATGGTTTTATAAGTGGTTTCCCCTTTCACTTAGCTCATTCTTTCTTGCCTTCTGCCATGTAAGAAGTGTGTTGCTTCCCCTTTGCTTTCTACCATGATTGTGAGATTCCCCCCAACCATGTGGAATTATGAGTCAATTACGCCTCTTTCCTCTATAAATTACCCAGTCCAGGTATGTCTTTACTAGCAACATGAGAACAAACTAATACACTCTTTGAAAAAGAAGCTGTAACCCTATACTGGCCCGCCACCTGCAGAGAGAATCCTACACCACACAGGAAACCCTAAGTCAAAGGCAGCCAGGGGCCTTCTCAAACAGGTTCCCTTCCATTCAGCGGACATATATTTTTTATTTTCTGCAGGAAGAGTTGGAAAGTATCTCACCCTAGATGGGAATTTTCTGCAACCAGAATAGAGGAGGAACTTCAAAATGCATGCCAACAAAAATTGCACAAATTTTGCTAAAGGTTGGAAAGTTACACATAAATTTTGGTGGCAGTGTTCCTGATAGTTCCCTTGTAGATTAATACTGACATTTGTTTGCATTCCCTAAGCACCCACTTACTGGCGGGAGTAGGGGGATGAATCAGGAGCATAACACAGCAACAGAAAAACATCAGCCTGAAAGGAGCATCGGTAGAAAGTCCGTTGCTAATTAACAAGGAGCTAGGTGGAAAAGAGACCTCGAACACATCAACAAGATTAGCACATCGTTGTATAAGACACACTTTGTTGTGCTAATGGTCCCGTTTATCTCAAAATCATCAGAATCCTGAGGTCTGCATTCAAATTTGTATTGTAACATTTTTCATCCTGGACGGTATACTAAGTGACTGTTTGTAAATAAGCCTCTTAAAACAAGGGGTCTTCATAGTCTTTGGGTCATGGATGTCTTTGAAAATAGAATAAAACATGAGGTGAACACACACAATTTGTTGGGCTCCTTGGAAACAAGGTCTGTGGTTACTAATAAAGAACATGATTCCTGAAGATCAAAACCACATCTTACCTCTAAGACTGGGTTTCCCTCAGAGGATGGAAGAGTCGCCAAATAGTGTCCACATAGACTCCAGCCTCCACAGATGTCACAGCCGAAAGAGAAGTCATTTGAGAGGGCTCAGAGGTCAGCTGTTCTGGGGAGCAAAGAATCACGGTAAACTGAGGTCCCTGCCCAGGGAACAAGCACAAGGTCATATATCTCGGAAAATATATTTGGCAAAAAAAGAGCTACTCTTCAGCATCTCAAATCCCTAAAATAACTGACCAAATTGATAGCTATTTCTTTCCTAAATTAAAATATTATAAAAGGGGTATGTTGGTATTTTTGTGTTACTGATGAATATGAAATGTAGTTTTCAAGTCATCAATATTTTTGGAGTTCTAATGATCCTCCCCTGTTTTTCTTATGCAAATTGGCATTCCAGTTTGCAGACAGGTGATAATCGGATGACTACCTAAAGATCACCATGGTTTAAACAAGTTCATGGCCATTCTTGTCTCTCTTTAGATCAGATGTATAATTTTTGTGATTACTATGCAATCTAGAATTTAAAAGTGTTCCAGCATCATGAGAGGATCCATCTGAGTTTTTTCTTTTCCTTTTTCAAAATTTGTACAGATTTAAGAAGTACAAGCAATTTTGTACTTTGGGATATATTGTGTAGTGACGAAGTTGGAGCTTTTAGTGTAGTCATCACCCAAAATAATGTCTATTGTACAAAGTAAATATGAAATTTCACATCAACCACTCCCCTACCACTTCCCACTGTGTCTCTCATGCCACACTCAATTTCCATGTGTACGTATTATTTTGCCCACACTTATAAGTGAGGATATGTTGTATTTGTCTTTCTGTTTCTAAGTTATTCCAGTTAAGTGGATGGCCTCCAGTTCCATCCCAGTTTCTGTAAAAGACATGATTTCATTTTTTATGACTGAATAATATTTCATTATGTGTGTATAATATTCCATTGTGTGTGTATGTGTATATGTGAGTATATATACACACTAGTATTCCATTATATATAATGGAGTACTACTCATTTTCTTTATCCAATCCTCCATTGATGGGCAATTCATGTTTTGTTTTGTTTTGTTTTTTGAGACAGAGTCTCACTCTGTTGCCCAGGGTGGAGTGCAATGTCATGCGATCTTGGCTCACTGCAACCTTCACCTCCTGGGTTCAAGTAATTCTGCCTCAGCCTCTTGAGTAGCTGGGATTACAGGTGCATACCACCACACCCAGCTATCATAAATATATATCTTTAGTAGAGATAGGGCTTCACCATGTTGGCCAGGCTGGTCTGGAACTCCTGACCTTGTGATCCACCCTCCTTGGCCTCCCAAAGTTTTGGAATTACAGGCATGAGCCACCATGCCCAGTCAATTCATCTCTTTCAAAGACAAGTGGAATGTTTGCCAATTTTTCTGTAAATAGATTCTGTTTTAATGGTTTTATCCTTTTCATTTTTATAGCCCATTGTTTTCTAGCTAGAGTCCCAAATTTGATTCTGAAAGTCACTTAACTTTACCTTCAAAGAAAAGATTTCAAAACAGATCCGTTTCTGATACATCCATCCAAGTTCCATCCAATGCAACAAAGCCAGACACATATAACCTAATCTTGCTCCGGATTACACGATGAGCTTCATGACAGTGGCAATGAGGAACTCAAGCCAAATCTGGTGGTTGCCACACAGAATCCCATGGTGGAAGCTTCACTTAAGAAGGGAACCCTGACTGGGCACGGTGGCTCACGCCTGTAATCCCAGCACTTTGGGAGGCCGAGGCGGGTGGATCACGAGATCAAGAGATCGAGACCATCCTGGTCAACATGGTGAAACCCCGTCTCTACTAAAAATACAAAAATTAGCTGAGCATGGTGGCGTGTGCCTGTAATCCCAGCTACTCGGGAGGTTGAGGCAGGAGAATTGCCTGAACCCAGGAGGCGGAGGTTGCGGTGAGCTGAGATCGCGCCATTGCACTCCAGCCTGGGTAACAAGAGCGAAACTCCGTCAATCAATCAATCAATCAATCAATCAATCAATCAATAGAAGGGAACCCTGTCAGGTTCCCTGGCTTTCCAGCTACCTTTCTCTCTGTTAATGTCCTGACTGGTTTAACAAGCATGTCAAGCAGATGCTATATTTGCCTTTATGTTTTTTCTATGGGGGAAAAAAATCCAGTTGATTTTTTCTTCAGTTCTAAACCCTTTTTTAAAAAACACAATGCAGGTGCAGAGCTCCTCTTAAAAGCAAACAGTATTTTCAACTAACTAAATATTTAGTCAGTTTACTTCTCTAGTGAAAAAGGAGGTGGCTGTATTCTACATAAACTCATTGTTGTGTAGATCTCAAGGGTATGTCTGCTGTAGCTGGGTCATTTTGCTTTGCTGGAGAATACATCTTTCTAGTCTCTGCAGCAGTATAAAATGCTTTCCACCTCAGATTAGCTTCTATCACCAAAACAAAAAAATGTTTACTATTAAGCACCTGGCCAGGTGCAGTGGCTCACACCTGTAATCCCAGCAATTTGGAAGGCTAAGGAGGCTGGTTCACAAGGTCAGGAGTTCAAGACCAGCCTGACCAAGGTGGTGAAACCTTGTCTCCACTAAAAAAAAAAAAATACAAAAATTAGCCTGGCATGGTGGTGGGCACCTGTAATCCCAGCTACTTGGGAGGCTGAGACAGAGAAGTGCTTGAACTGGGGAGGCAGTGGTTGCAGTGAGCCAAGATTGTGCCACTGCCACTGCACTCCAGCCTCGGTGACAGAGCCAGACTCTGTCTCAAAAAAAAAAAAAAAAAATTAAGCACCTAAGCATCAAGCATTGATAGGCAGTGGTTTATGCTCAGAGGTAGCTTAATGGGAATTTTACAGCCTACCCTGAAAGACAAACAAATCATAAAAATAAAGCGGTGGAATGAGTGTCACACTTAAAAAGTCAGCTCTCACAATATGAGACTTCTCCCCATTGTGTAGAACACTGTGTTCTCTCTCCAACTGAGAAAGATTCTAAGGCAATTTATCTAATTGATTGGATTCTGTATGTCTAGAATCAGACCTAAGCAATCTGGACATAGGATAAAATACGATATGAAATTGTCTGTGCTCAGACCATGACTCTTCCACTTTCCGACTGCATGACTTTGGCCAAGCAATTTCACTTCTCTGTGACTCAATTTTCACACCTGTAAAATGGGACTCACAATAGCACCTCCCTCACAAGGGTGGTTGTAAAGATCAGTATCTCTAAAGGGTTTAGACAAGTGCCTAGCACATGACAAGTGCTGTTAAGCATTAGATATTATTTTTCTACAAAATGAATGTTTGTTTGGTGAATGAATGAATAAATGGATTCAGTCTTTTCTTGTGATCCAAGTAGGATTAACTGTGGTGAATCACATTCTATAAACATATAAAGTGAGTCAAGGTGTCCTTTGGGGTGTTTATTGGTCCCTCTACAAAGAGACTTTGCTCCTCCTGGGTGGAAATACCTGGAGCGATTTCATGGAGATAAATTAGAAGCATAGTCAGGACTGGAAATCTCTGCAGTGCCAGGGCTTAGACCATGGCGCTGTGGCTCCCCCAAGCCCAAGCATTGTGTCTTACTACCCCAACTTCACCTTCTCTACATGTAAATAACCCTGATCAAACTGCTGATCAAGCGATCATTTCTCTCTATGATTCAACCGGGAAAATCTGAATTTGATTCATTTCTGAATTCATGAATTTGATTAATTTCTGGAAACATACAGTCAGGAATAGACTGCAATCTCATTGACTCTCATGCTTGCTTTTCAAGTTTGGCTTTTCAAAATCAGATTATGTTATAGCTTTAAATTAAATGCTTCCTGATTAAGAATAGATTGTTTTCTGCCTGTACTGTGGCTTCAAGGAAATCATGATGGATATGATTCATAATGGAATACATGATAATCAGAATTTGTTTCTGACATATGAAAAGATATAAGTACATGTATAGTTATTGGGGTTATTTCTTTATATATCATATTATTTAGAAGCCAAGTAGAAACTTTTAATCTAAGCGTGGTGGTTTATCGTTTGGCTGTAGTTTCGCATCCACTTAGGAAGGGAGGGGTGCAACTGTTTGTTTTGGGAAGGTATGTTAGGACGATGTGCCATTCACTTCGCTTCTCAGCCAAAAAGTATCCTCTGATCACATCCATATTTCCAGGCTGCCCAGAGCAGGGAATGAATTTCAAGAACTTGTGAAAGTTAAGAATCACCCATGGGTGATTTTCCTTTCAAGTCTGTACATCTAGACTAAAATCCTGGAAAATAGTAGGAATTCTAGAAATGTATATTAATGAGTATGTGAATGAAATGACAACTTCAAGATCAAGGAATTAACCCAGAATTTGACATGGACAATCTTAGCACATGTTGTGATTTGATCTTACCTCCAAATATGTTTTAAAATTTTGCTATCATCTAATTAGTGGATTACCCTCAGAAAGAAGAAAGGAAACATATACCTGTAAGCTTTCTCTATAGTTATTTCTCTAAGGCTGCAAGTATTAACACAGTATACGAAGTAAATTAATTACAGTTTTTCAAGCATAAAATCAATTCATGAAAGATAGTTTAAAAGTTGATACTATTTTGGCATCTCAAATTTGGGGGTACTCCGGTTCTTCCTCTATTTAGGTGAATGAATGAAGAAATCTACTCACACATGGGGCCAGCGTTTTGAAAGAGCATTTCTAACGGCACGTGAGATTTTGCACCTGTAATTATTTTGGGGTACAAAATTGGCTACACCAATAATTGCTCCTATAAACAGCTAATTGTAGCTGCTGTTAGCCACTTGTGGGTGTAATTAGCTACTTGCCCTTAATCTTCATGGAATGCCCAATTCTCCCTGTAATTAGTCAATTGTAGACACTGCTTCTTTCACAAGAGAGGAAAGACTGTGGGTTATCTCCTTTAAAATATTGTAGAATAAATCTTTAAATTTGAATATCAATTTATGGCAAATGTGAACAGAAATAATTCCATTTATAAAATGAATTGAAAGTTGTTTTACTTTCCCTACCTGTGTCTTAGGAACTACATGCTGAACACCATTCCAGGGACATTTTTACAACAAAATGAATTATTACTGCCTATGTATTATTAACCAGTGTTATCATTTTTATTTTTTTTAATTTTCTTCCTACCAGAAATGTCTATAAAATGTTCAAGGTATCTCAGGGTAATTACTTAACAGGATCCTGCTACAAAGGGCTTCAACATTTAGAAAGTTTGTTTATACAATGGACTTCTAAAGCTTACTAAAATTAACAGCAGAACTTATGAAAGTGTTTATAAAAACTATGTTAGTTGCAAGGCTTTGGGCATGCTGTTTAACTTCTCTAATCTCAGTATTCTCTTCTGTAAAGTAGAAACAATGATACTTCCACTTCTCCAGGAGGCTGTGAAAATGGAAGGAACAACTGTTGATCTTAATGTAGCAAGCAAAATTTAGTGCTTCATAGTCATTGTAAAGCATGGCATCTTTCTCACTCTAATGTTAAAATGTGGCTTTGATATTTGCTCCTCAAATAGGAGGCTACCATAAGCAATAACTTTTTTCCTATCCATTTTCTGCTTTCTTGCCTATGAATCTTTGGATCTGTGATCTTTTTTCAAAATAAAAAAGCATAAATATTTGAAAGAGGCCAATTTCAGTAGCGGATAATTAATGTTCGGATGCTATGTTGATATGGTTGCATATATGTTACATATTGTAGCATAATGTATATATAAATATACATTAGTTCTATGTCAGTAGCATCACTCTCTAAAAAGTTGCAAGTGACCAGGCAGGATGGTTCACGCCTGCAATCCCAACACTTTGGGAGGCTAAGGAGGGTGGATAACCTGAGGTCAGGAGTTTGAGACCAGCTTGACAAAACCCAGTCTGTACTAAAAATGCAAAAATTAACCGGGTGTGGTGGCACGGGCCTGTAGTCCCAGCTACTCAGGAGGCTGAGGCAGGAGAATCATTTGAACCCGGGAGGCAGAGGTTGCAGTGAGCCAAGATCACGCCACTGCATTCCAGCCTAGGTGATAAAGTGAGACTCAAAAAAAATTGCAAATAATTCTTATAATCCTTAGAGCATCTTTTGAGTCCCAATTAAAGGGTAAGATGGCATATGGCAAACTCACCAGGACATCGGTTGTGGGGCTGCTAACAGAAACCCAGTCCTTAGCCCAAATCTAGCCTGTTGGTGTCACAGCAGCAGCATTTTCTCATTATTTAACTACAGAAGAAAAACTCTAAAGTATTTTACTACTCCTGGGGTGATTTCAAACATAGCTTTAAATGATAATGATTTTGGCATCAATCATTTTCTGCACAAAAGATGGTATATATTCTGATTATCATGTGAGCTCTCGTGCGTCTGTTCATGTGTGAGTGTGTGTATGTGTGTCTGTGTGGATATATGAGTGAATAATGTTGTCATAAAATAGACTGGAAGCTTTGGGAGCTTGAAGCAATATCTTTCTTCACTAAACTGCTTTATTACTGCTATTCCCTCCCTCCTGGGCATGCAGTCAGCTGAGACTAGGCCAAATTGGCAGTCATTTTCAGAGAGCCTGGCAGCCCCGTGATCTCCGGGAGCTCCCAGGCTGCATTTCCCTCTCAACCAACCCTTCCAAGGGTCAGTAGCCACCCTGACTCCCGGGCTCCAGCCCGCCTGCGCTGGGATGTGAGTCAGGACCAATATAAATTTATATCTTAAAGTCAGACTGTGAAGGCGTGCTCTACCCCCTGAGGTATTTTCATAGTGACAGTTCTCTTTCTGACTGCTTTCCTAATCCTCTAACTTCATAGCACATCATGCCAGAAATGCTTATGAGTGGCCAGAAGGAAGAGGGCTCTTTGGTGACCAAGGGGTTAACTTGATAATATAGTTTTTCTTTAAAAAAAATAATAATTTGGGGAGATGTGTTGACTGTTGATAAGCAGACCTGAAATAATAATGGCAGAGGCTGCTTATCATGAGCAGGCAATAGTTCTATGACAATGTTCCAGCTGATGAAAAAAATGGGAACAAAAATTAATAGTGACAGTACTGGGAGAAACAAGCCATAAATTCGATACTAAGTCATAAAATACAGACTAACCCAATAAACACATGCTACTGTTATTATATTAATATTGTTAAAAATATCATAACATTTTAAAAATGGAATAGAGGTGGAAGAACACTTTTTTTAGAGGTAATTTTCACTCCACGTGGCCTAGAGGCAGAGGAATGTCTTTTTTTTTTTCTTTTAGAAAAATACTAAAACTATAACTTGGGTAGCATAGTCAAGAACCTGACTTGGAAGAAGAACAAACACAGGATGATCACATTTCTTCTCCAAGAAGGGGAGGGAGCTGGAGCTAACATTTACTGGGGGTTTTTTAATGAGGCAAGCACTTTGCATTTGCAGTGTCAGCTCATCATACAAATAACATTTGAGGCAGGATTTATTTTTCACATTCGAGAACTAAGAACAGTTAAGTACATTGTCCGAAGAACAGTTAAGTACATTGCCACAACTAGTAGGTGGCAGAGTTGAAATACAAATCAAAGCCTGTCTGATTCCGAATTTGTAAATCAGATGTTACAAGGACCAGAGCCTTAGGTATAGAGGAGGCAAAATGGGTGTGAGGCTGCGGCGCCCCGGATAATGCTGGGCTCATATAATCAGCAGTGCTGGTGCACAGTGCCAGCTGACCCTTATCACTTCTAGAACGGCCGATTTTTCCAAATAAGCCAAAAATCTAGATTCTAATGTGAAACCTCACTTTTTAAGTGCGAGCATAAACGAATCAGTCTGGGTCCCATGAATTGCCCAACGGCTGATTTTTGAAAGATGGTGCTCTTATGTCTTTATTCTTACCTTCACTCCACACTTTTCCCACAAAAACCAAAACAAACAAACAAACGAAACAGCCAAGGTGATTTTGGAGGTCTTTTTGAGAATTTGTGATTAATGCCTGTTTCACTTTAGATGTTTACGCTTCAAGAAGTACTTTCATTCTAGATGCTCTTAACGTAATACTATGTATTTCCCTTATAGAAATCCCTAATCATGGCCGGGCGCGGTGGCTCAAGCCTGTAATCCCAGCACTTTGGGAGGCCGAGGCGGGTGGATCACGAGGTCAA